>CM053771.1:57024997-57077564 GCA_028658325.1 Potorous gilbertii | reverse complement strand
CTACACAGATATGGCCTATATTGAATTGCCTGCCTTCCCAAAGGGAATGGGTGGGGAGGGAGGGATGGGGAGAAGTTGGAACTCAAAGTTTTAGGAACAACTGTTGAGTATTGTTCTTGCTACTAGGAAATAAGAAATACAGGTAATGGGGAATAGAAAGTTATCTGGCCCTACAGGACAAAAGAGAAGATGGGGACAAAGAAGGGAGGGATGATAGAAGGAAGGGCAGATTGGTGATAGGGGAAATTAGAATGCTCAATGTCCTGGGGTTGGGGGGGCGGAAAATGGGGAGAAAACTTTGGAACCTAAAATCTTGTGAAAATGAATGTAAAAAGTTAAATATATAAATTTATATTAAAAAAAAGAATTAATGGACTCAGAATGTAGACCAAAGCAGCATATTTTTTTCATTTCTTTTATTCTTTGTCATTGTTTCATTTCCTTTTGATCTGTTTCTTCTTCCACAATTGTGACAAATATGGAAATATGTTTTACATGATAGCCCATGTATAAACTCTATCAAACTGCTTACCATTTTCAGAAGAGGGAAGGGGAAAGAAGGAGGGAGAAAAAAATTGGAAATGAAAATCTTATAAAAATGAATGCTAAAAAGCATCTTGATAAGTAATTGGAAGAAAAAATAAAATACTGTTTTTTTAAGAAAATAAATAAAATAGCAAACACACACACACACACACACACACACACACACACACACATACACATACACATACACAGAAAGTAAGTTCCTTGAGGTCAGGATTGTTTTTCTGCTTCTATTTGCACTGGCAGTACTTGTCACGGTGTCTACCATACAGTAAGCTCTTAGCAAATGCTTGTTGACAGACTAAAGTGTTCTATGAGCAATTTTGAAGGATATAAGAGATTCTAAGAGGTAGACAGGGCAAGGGGGATGTGTGAGTTGATTATGATCGTAGATAATAGCCAAGGTCAGATGTGGGGATGAGACGTGGAGGAACAAGAAGTTCAGCTTGGGGCAAGGGGAGTAACATACAATGAAGATGGAAAGAGAACAGAGAGGTGTCCTGTTGAAACCAGAAGGGAGCTAGCAGAGTTTATTGGGCAGAGCTGTGTTTTAGGAAAATCTCTTTGGCCGCCAAGTGGAGAGTGGATCAGAAAGGAGAGAGACTTGAGAGATATGGAGACCAAATAAGAGTCTAACATAGTAGTCCAGGTGAGAGACAATGATGGCCTGAACTAGGGTAGTGACCAGGCATGGTCGTGATTATTTGTCTTCAATGTCAACAACCTGCAGTGTCATTCTGGGAAATGTCTAAACAGAATTAGACCTCCCCAGGGATGGTGAATCTTCCATTTGTAAGAGGCATTGTGCTGATTGCCTCAAACCCAAGTGTCAAGCCTTTTTCATGAAATCTACAACCAGTCAAAAGAGACTGGCCTTGGAGTAATTGCACAAGAAGAAGCAAGTGGATGAACAATGAAAATTGTTCAGATTCTGCATGTATCCAGATGGGGGCCCATAGGGCTAGGTGTCCATCAGTGCATTGGTCTTAGAAAAATGATGCAGACAATCAATGGGCTGGAACCAAAAATCATAGAGGAGGAGGGGACAGGGCTGGATCCCATTTTGGAAATTGCATGGCACTGTTAATAATTTTGAGTGACTCCCTGAAACATATGCCCATCTCTGTAGATGTGCTTTGCAGAAAATCCCGATATCCTCCCCTTAATGCTTCATGGCTACAAATCATGAACACTACACTTCAGAGGCATCCCAGTTGCCCATGACTCAGAGGGCAATGGAGAGATGGATAGTATAAGCAAGAAGTGGATTAAAAGATAGAATTAAGAATGGCAAGGAAAGAGGAAGGCTGGCAGGCAGGCAGCCACCAAGCATTTATGAAGTACCTACTATGTGCCAGGCCTTATGCTAAAAGCTGGGGATACAAATAAAGGGGGGAGTCCTTACTCTAAAGGAATTAACAATCTAATGGGGGAGACAATATGCAAATCCTTATGTATAAACAAGATTTATAGAAGTGCATGCGTGTAAATATACATACATATGTGTAATAAATAAAAGATAATCAACAGAAGAAAGTCACTAGCATTAAGGAGGATACAGTAAGGTTTCCTATGGCAGGTTGGACTTTAGTTGAAATGTAAAGGAAGCCAGGCGGCAGAGGTCAGGTTAGTGGCAGCCACTGAAAATACCTGGAGTCAGGAGACGGGGTGTCTTGTGTCAGTAAGAGCCAAGAGGCCAGTGTCACTGGATAGAAAAGCATCTGGTTGGGAAAAGGGTGTAAGACATAGGAAGATTGAAAAGGCGGGAAGTGGGTAAGTTCTGAAGAGCCAGAACAAAGGAAAAGGGTTGCCAACGGACAGGCCAAGCGTTCATTGGGTCTTTTTATATTTTTCCTTTTTTTCATTTCGTCTCTGCCTTTTATTTCATCAAAAGCATTTTTCACCAAATATTTCATCAGTACAGGGACCTCCCAGTGAGAAAGCAACCCTCAGTCAATGCAGATCAGTAATTGTTCTAAAAATTTGTCATCTTAGAGAATTGCCCAAAGCATGATGAGAATCATACAGAGTCACAAAGCAGGACCTGAACCCGGGTCTTCCCAACTCCAAGATAGGCCTTCAATTCACTAGGTCCTACCACCTTTCCTTGGTATCCATGGAATATGAAAAACCTAGAGGAAAGCCCCCAGTAGGTCAGGAAATGCCCCTGTGGAAGACTGATGGATGAATAAGAATCCCCCAGAATGGGCAGGCATGGATGCACTACCATGCGCTCTTGGAGGGAGAACCTTGTCCATAGAATCATGACTCCTTGGAAGCATCCCAAAAGGCCACCATCAGGAATGCTACCTCATTAGAAGGACGTCACTCTTCCTTTCTGCCTGCCTCTCTTTCTCCATCTATTCCCCCCTTTCATTCCTCCCTCCTCCTTCTGTTCTTTCCCTTGACTTACAATAATATAAACCTCAAGTATATCTGTATTTTTTTTATTTATTGAATGGGGTTTTATGTTCCCTGTCCTTAATTTAAAAAGTAGTCAAGTGGAATGGTTTATATTTCTCTCTCTTAAAAAAAAAAAACAACCTTCCAACAATAAATTTAGTTGCTTTCTCCTTATGTGCCTGTCAGCCCAAAGTACCTTCATCACCCCTGCCTTAGACAATGGCACAGGCCTGGCAGTGCAGATAACGCTATTACCAGGAACCCATGTGGCCTGGAGTTGTCCTGTAATGGTCAAGGAAGGGCCAGAAGAATCCCAAGGGCAAAGGAATTAAAGCAAAATCAATATTGGACAAGTAACAGTGTGCAGGGCAAAAGTCAATAGGCAGATAGATTTCTTTTTCCTCAATCGGAGGAGATTTTCCCAAATAGTCAGGAGAGAAGAAAAATATACACACACAACAAATCAAACATGATGTAGAATGAATAAAACATCCATGCCTGTGGCTGTGATTGGCTGGAACAGATTCATCCACCACTAACCTACTTCCATTGTAACTGGAGAGGATACAGTCAATGGAGGAGCCAGGAATAGGGGAAAGACCACTGGCTTCTATGGTTAGAGGCACTGGGTTCGCATCTCACTTTTTCACTCAGAACCTGAAGCCGGCTTCCCAGGCTATAGATTTACTGGTCTTGTCCCTCCCTGACTCAGCCTACTTGGTGCAGAATAGCCATGAGGTCTACACGGCAGCTGGCTGATAGAATTCATTGAGCACTGGACTTGAAACCAGTAAGACAAGTTTGAATCCTGTCCCAGGTACTCACTAGCTGTGTGACCCTGAGCAAGTTACTTCAATCTCTATCTGCATCAGTTTCCTCATCTGTAAAATAGAAGTAATAATAGTACCTACCTCCTAAGGCTGTTGTGGCTTGAATTTCTATGCTCACCAGCCTAACTAGGGTGAGATCTGTAAGATCAATCAATGTAAGGAAGGGCTTACTAAGTGAAGCTGTATCTTCCCAGAGAGCAATGCGTATGAGGACATGATATGTGTCTTGGCTAACCTTTAAGCTCTTGTCTTTCTCTTTCCCTGCCATTCTTGATTCTTTAAAATGCTAAGAGGCAGCTGTGACCTCAGTAGCCCAGTGGGTAGTGCTCTAGCCTTGCAGCCAGGAGATCTGGATGGAGTCAGGAGGGCAGTGTGGTACAGTAGAAAGAAAACTAACTCGAGTCAAAAAGCAGGTATAAATCCCAGCACTTCTACTGGATGATTTTGGGCAAGTCATTTCCCCTCCCTAGTCCTCAAGTTCCTTATTTGTAAAATGAGAGGGTTGTGAGCATGAGGTCTCTTCTGAGGTCTCTTCTAGGTCTAGGGCTACAGTTCTACCTCGGATACTTCTTAGCAATGTGATTGATGATGGGTAAGTCACTTACCCTCACAATCTGTAAAATGGGAATTACAATACCTAGACAGCCTAGCCGAGAAGACCAGAGCAAGGAAGGTACTCTGTAATTCTTTAAAAATTTTGGAAACAGACTACCATCATTTTACTCAGTGCCTACCATAGTGCTCTATACCCAGCAGGTTCTTTACCTCATACCGGTCTTCTTTCTACTACACTAAATCATTCAACAAGTATTAATGAAGCCTACTCAATGTGACAGGCACTATGACTGATGCTGGGGAAACCAAAATGAAACAGTCCCTGCTCTCAAGAACCTTACATTCTATCAGAGAAGACAATGAGTTCATAAATAAGTATATATAAGTCAAATCAAGTCAGTAAGCACTTATTAAGCTCTTACTGTATACAAAATATTTTAATTCTAAAACATAGACGTTACAAGCAGAAAGAAAAATACTTCTTTTCCTCAAGGCACTTACATTCTAATAGGGAAAGACAATCTATAAAAGGAAGCTAGAAAAGGGATGGGGATGTAGGTTAGAGGTTCCCAATCAGGAGCATGAGATAAATAGGTAAAATATGACAAATAAATACAAGGTAAATTTATGGACAGAAGACGCAACAGTCAGGTGGCTCAGGAAAGGCCTCACCTAGAAGGCAGGAAAGGATAGGAGTCTTGGAGGAAACAAGTAATCTATTATTCAAATGGATTAGCTCTAGGCATCAGCCATGGCCCTGGAGGGATGATGGAACATGGGATAGGCAAGTTTTGATGGGAGAAAGCAAAAGTCTACAGCAATGAGTTTGTCCTGAAAGGGCAGGCTGAGGGAGAGGTAGTGAGGAGCAGGCAGTGTGAGTAGCCCCACAGTGACAGTCCCAGAAGAGAAAGGGAAGGATATCCACTGCTTTTAAGGGGAAAAGAGCCATACTGTGGATACTGAGTGAGGCTTAAGCATATATTCCTGAAGCTTAAGAGTTCAACCACCTCTGACACATCCTGGCTATGTGACTCTGGGCAAGGGACTTAACTTCCATTTGCCTCGGTTTCTGTAACTGTAAAATGGAGATGATCATAGCACCTACTTTACAGGGCTGTTGTGAGCCTCCAATGAGAGCATATTTATAAAGTGCTTAGTGTGGTGCCCGGAACATAATAAATGATTTTAAAAGGTTTGTTTCCTTACTTGTTTATTTCCTTCATTGGTAGAGGAAGTTTGCTCGTGAATCTCTCCTTATATCAATGAAATCTCAGGTCTAGATAAAAATAAACGAAAATAAAATGACCAATGCCTAGAACAGCTTTGTACATGGTAGGCTCTTCATCAATGCTTGTTCAACTTATTTCTTTTCCTTTGAATTTCTTTAAAGGGTGGAAGTGGAGAATGAGCCCATTGGCTTATGTCAAGAGACCTGGGTTCGAAATCTGGTTCTAACATTTATTAGCTATGCATTTGATACCTTTCCCCTACTTTCAGCTTCCTTTTGTGTTGTTTTCACCCACTTAATTGTAAGCTCCTTAAGGGCAGACAATAGTTTTCTTTTTTTCGTATTTATATCTCCAGCACTTAGCACATTGCCTGGCACTTAGTAGATATTTAATAAATGACTAGTGATTTATTTATTTATTCGACCTTGGGTGAGTTTCTCAGCCTAAGCTGTTGTTCAGTTGTTTTAAGCCATGTCTGACTCTTCATGACCCTATTTGGGGTTTTCTTGGCAAAGATACTGAAGTGATTTGCCATTTCCCTTTCCAGCTCATTTTGCAGATGAGGAAGCTAAGGCAAACAGGATTAAGTGACTCACCCAGGGTCACACTGGTAGTAAGTGTCTGAAACCAGATTTGAACTCAAGTCTTCCTGACTCCAGGCTTGGTGCTCTATCCACTGGGTCACCTACCAGCCTCAGTATCCTCATCCTCATCAAGTGGAGGAAAACTGGAAAAAGTACATGTAAAAAGCTAAGTAGAGATGTGAGCTCTAATCCCTCTCATTACAGTACTGATGCATGGGACCAGATGCCATTATCTTCAACTCCTTCCTTTCCCTTCTCATACTCATGGCAATATGAAAGAAAGTCTAGACACTCGGTTTGGGGTCTCTCCTATTGCTATTCCCCAGTCACCCAGGCAGCAGGAGGATTGAAATATTGCCATAGAAATCCCAGACCATTCAGCAGTTTGGACATGAGCATTGGCAGAATTTGGCAAGGACTTTTCACAGGAGCAAAATCATGACCATTGGCAGAGCACACTCTCTTTCCTTCAAAGTGCTAAGGTTCTTTCTTGGGGACAACTGAGGCTTCCACGCTGCTCAAACTAGCTATATTCCATGCTGGGTACCATATTTTAGGAAGGACATTATTGAGCTCCAAAGGAGGATGATCAGGATAAGGAAGGGAATGGAGACCAGGCCAAATGAGTCTGGTCTAAGGAAAAGAGGACATTTTAGACCAGAAAAGAGAACACAAGAGAAATGAAATGAGCATCTTCAAGTATTTGGATGTCATGTGGAAGAGGAATTAAATATGTTCTCTTTAGATCTATCGACGTAATGGAAAATGAATGGATCTAGAGAAAGACAGCTTACACACAACTCAATAGATGGGAGAATTCTATTAACAAAGTTGTATCTTAGCAGTCCTATGCCCCATCCACTCATTACCAATATTCTGATGCCCCTTCAAGATCATAATCAACTAATGTTATAAACTACTATGGATAGAAGGCTGACCTAAGATTTAGAATGATCTGGATTCAAGTCCTTTCTCTGGCATATGCTGGTCTTGTGACCCTGGTCCCAACCTCTCAGTGCATCAGAAAACTCTAGGACTGTAAATTATAGGGAAGATGCTGATTTGTGTCAGTAAAAGATGCTTCACCATAAGCTCTCTCCAGGGATAAAATTATAGATCCAATTATGACAAACAAATACATACAGACCTTAATGAATGAATGAAAGAATACATCAAGTAATAGATAAATGGAGGGAAGGAGAGATATAGATGTCTAGATAGAGATAGGTAGATAAATCAAGGATAGATACATAAGTAGCTAGATGGATAGAGATAATAGGTAGATAGATAGATACAAATAGAGATAGAGATAGACAGGTAGATGGATAGATCAACAGACATATACTTGGATATATAAATAAATAAAGAGAGACGGGTGAGATAGATGGATAGATACATACATACATGGATAGAAATGATAAAATAAATAAAATAGATATAGATATGAATAGAGAAAGACAGATGGACAAACAGCTACAGAGATAGATAAGAGATATATAGATAGATAGATAGATTGATAGATAGATAGATAGCTAGAGCGAGCAAACACTAGGCCTGGAGTCAGGAAGATCTGAATTCAAATCTAGCCTCAGACACTTAATAGCTGCAAGATCTTGGTCAAGTCATCTAATCTCCGTCTGCTTCATTTTCTCTATCTCTGAAATGAGGATAATAGTAGCTCCTACCTCCTAGGGATGTTGTGGACATAAAATGAAGTAATCTTTATAACCCACTCAGTACAGTGCTTAGCGCATAGTAGGCACTATATAATTGCATATTTTTGTTACCCCTAAAGCACTTTGCAAATCTTAAAGCCCTATAAACATGCTCAGTAATATTAATAAAGCTTCATTTTTTTAAAAACCATACTAAAACAGCTCCTCCAGCTCACAGAAACTTTCTCCAATGATATTAAAATTCATTTGGATTTAATAAATGTAAGACTTTCGGTGATCACCAAAGAGAAAGAAACTGAAAGCTGTGTGCTCACATGAGAGAATCAAATAGATCCAATGGCCAGAGACGGCACCTACGGATATCTTTGTCTCCTCCAGGCAAAACACATGAAGCATTAAGTCATCGGGGAGAAAGAAGTAGCTTTGGATGTCGCAGGAATTATTGGTTTCCTGAAGTGAAAATTGAACAGGAAAGACACATGCAGAGCAATTAACACCTTCTTAATACCAGTCTTCTGTATGTTTCTGTTTGCCCCATCACAACACACATGCACACACACACACAGACACACACATGAACACACACAGACACACATATACTGCTATTAGAACCTCCCCTCCATATATACCTTGCATTCATTGCTTTTGTGTTTTCTGCATACTTACATAGGTATGTGGTGTTTCCTCCTTTAGAATATAGGCTCTTTGAGAGAAGGAACTACTTCACTTTTTTCTTTGTATCTTGAACACCTGATCCATAGTGTCTTGCCCAGCACCTGGCATTTAACTCATTCGTGATTTATTACATAGTAAAATGACCTTTCGATGCATTTAGAAAGCATCTAAGCAAAAACTAGTATGACATTAACACAACACAGAACTCACCACCCAAAGGAAAGAAACATGAACATTTTCTCATCAAAAAAGGAGGAAAGGGATTGACAGCTGGAGGAAGGGGAATGACAAGCAGTTTAAAAATCTACAGAAATACTTGCTAAACAAAGGGAAGTTGCTTAAAAACACAAAGGGAAAGGCTGGTAATAGACAAATGTTCCTGAACTTAATGAGTGTAACTGATCTAAGTTCACCAATGGGAAGGAGTCTTTGAAATGGCTAATATTCAAGAACAGAATGGGGGCAGGAAACATCACCATAACTGACAATACCTTAACCAAAAAAAAAAAAAAAGGAACAAAGAGTTGAGTTAAGCAGGTTTGTTTACAGAAATAAAGGGCTTCTTGACAGTGATATAGAATCAGCTCTTTGCTGCCAAAAACTCCAGAAAGATCGTTATGAAGGATACTGGATGTATTGATCTATGTTGGGAAGTGTACAAACTAAGCAACGTGTCACTGCAGGTTTTGCAAAAATTTAGCACCTACCAAATACCCAGAAATACATGATCAAGTGGCTAGAATTATACACCAGAGGCTCACTATGCTTCACAAACTGCCATATGACAAACTTCTGTATTACAAATGCAAACCTCAAAATGTCCTTGAGAATTCAGCATATAAGCAGGGATGGAACAAGGGCATTATTGCCCATAATCCCTGGGACATTACAGTGAACTACAAAAATATTTTAAGAGCCACAGTTTTAATCACTGTTACCCTAGAAAACATTCATACTCTCCAAACTATGTAAAATGAAAAGCTCTCAAAATACACCACCTAGCAGTGCATATATGTATGTATCCAATCTGCTATTAGAGTGGTCCCTAAGATTCTTTCAGAGGATGAGCCTGCTTTCAACATTTTTACTCAATTATAAAAATTTATCATTTTATCCACTTGCACAAGAATTTGCCAAATGCTAAACATAATTGCTTGACTTGGGACCATTTCTAGCTAAATGAAAGGAGCCAGCAGGCAGGGTGGTGTACTCCTGAAATCCTAGCAACTGTGGAAGAGGAAGACAGATCTCTTGAGTTAAAGAGGTCTGAACTGCTATAGAGCTAACTCAAACAGAGTTCTCCAAGCCTTGACTTATATCTTGATGCTGGACTTCAGTGACTCTGAAGGAGACAGTGAGGCTGATGACTTAGCACAGCTCTGCCTCACTTAAATCCAATTCATACATGAGTCAAGATATCATCCCATGATGCCATTGGTCCTTTTTGAGAATGAAGGATGAATAACAACTAAGTTCAATATTAATATAATCAGTCCCTGGGATGGTGAAGCAGGAAGCTAGATTGTCTAAGTAGTGGCAAACCAGCCCAGCTTGGAAACAGTGAAGGTCAAAGCTGCCAGGCCAATCAGAGTGGGGTTGAACTGGTAAGTGGCCCCTGTACTTCCAGCATGTACAAGATTGGGAGACTCAGTCCTTAAGAAAACAAAAAAGAATTAAAGGATGATAGTAGTGGTGATGATGATGAAGGTAGTTAATGTCTATAGAGAGATTCAAGATTTTCAAAAAGATTTACTTTCATTATCTCATCTAAGCTTCATAACAATTCTCAGATAGATACAATCAATTCTCAACATTCTCAGGGTTACATTCTCAGGAAACAGCACAAAAAGTCAAAAATACAAATGTTGATACGTTGAACCTATAGGGGAAAGGGATTAGGTTCCCCCAACCACCAAAATCTTTCACTAGATACTACCCACTTGAGAAGTTACTTTAGCATTTTCTGGAACAGATTCACAAACACTTTCACAAATATTTTTCTCCTTTTTCCAGATGTAACTAATGTTTGCTTCATTAACACCAAATTCCTTGCTGACAGCTACAGGCTGCAAACATTCTGGTTTGAAATTTATCTAATACCTTTATTTTCTCACTAGGCCATATCACTGGCTTTGCACATTTGGGCTTAAAACTCAAAAGATTGGGGGCAGAGCCAAGATAGCATAGTGGAAAGATGGATCTGCTCTAGTTCTCTCCTCATAGCCCATAAAATACCTGTAAAAAATGAATCTAAACAAATTTCAAAGCAGCAGAAGTCACAAAACGACAGAGTGAAAGAGATTTCCAGTCCAAGACAGTCTGGAGGGATGACAGGAAAGGTCTATCCCTCCGGGCTCAGCAAGGAGTAGAACTCAACCTTGGCTGCAAGGCAGGACTGGAGCAGGCCTTAGGGCCCAGAATCATGAGTAAAAGCTGAGGTTCCCAGATTTCTCAACCCACAAAATACAAAGACAACTTCAAAGGTCAGTGAGAAAGCACTTTCACCTAGGTGAGAGGGGAGTATGGTCTAGCCTCAGCCCTGACCCCAGACCCCAGTGGCAGCAGCCACTGCAGCAGCAGCGTACACTTTTGGAGCCCCCTGCCTCCATCCAGGAGACCCTAGGGGGAATGGAGTGGTTGATCTGGATCTCAGTCTTGAGTGGAAGTCCTGGGGAGAGGAAGAGCCCTCTCCAGGTGGAGCTGGTGGTGACTGTAGATAGGGAATCCTCCTTGCAGATCCTGGGCAGATAAGAATGCTTGTGCTTGCTCACAGACAAGAGCACAGGCCAGGAGAGGAGTAAACCCCTCTCCCTTGATTGTGCCACCTTGGAGGAACTGAGAACTTACAGGTCCCTAGAGTATACCCTCCACTTGAAGTGGATTCAAAGGATTCAAAAGTCAAGTAACTAGCAGGGAAAATGTCCCAAAAAAGGGGGAAAAAATAAGACTATAGAAGGTTACTTTCTTGGTGAACAGGTATTTTCTTCCATTCTTTCAGATGAGGAAGAACAAAGCATCCCATCAGAGGAAGACATAAAAGTCAAGGCTTCTACCTCCAAAAGAAATATGCAATGTTCTCAGATCATAGAAGAGCTCAAAAAGGATTTTGAAAATCAAGTAAGAAAGGTGGAGGAAATATTTGGAAGAGAAATGAGAGCAATGCAAAAAAATCATGAAAAGCAAGTCAACAGCTTGCTAAACGAGACCACAAGAAATTATGAAGAAAATAACACTTTTAAATATAGCCTAATCCAAATGGCAAAAGAGGTCCAAAATGCCAATGAGAAGAATGCCTTAAAAAGTAGAATTTGCCAAATGGAAAAGGAGGCTCAAAAGCTCACTGAAGGAAGTAGTTCTTTAAAAATTAGAATGGAGCAGATGGAAGCTAATGACTTTATGAGAAACCAAGAAATTACAAAACAACACCAAAAGAATGAAAAAATAGAAGACAATATGAAATACCTCATTGGAAAAACAACTGACCTGGAAAATAGATCCAGAAGAGAGAGTTTAAAAATTATTGATCTACCTGAAAACCATGATCAAAAAAAGAACCTAGACAGCATCTTCCAAGAAATTATCAAGGAAAATTGCCCTGATATTCTAGAACCAGAGGGTAAAACAGAAATGAAAAGAATTCACCAATCACCTCCTGAAAGAGATCCCAAAAGGAAAATTCCTAGGAATATTGTAGCCAAATTCCAGAGTTCCTAGGTCAAGGTGAAAATATTACAAGCAGCCAGAAAGAAACCATTCAATTATTGTGGAAATACAATCAGGATAACATAGGATTTAGCAACTTCTACACTTAGGGATTGAAGGACTTGGAATATGATATTCAAGAGATAAAAGGAGATAGAATTAAAACCAAGAATCACCTACCCAGCAAAACTGAGTATAATACTTCAGGGGGAAAAATGAAATTTCAATGAAGTAGAGGATTTCCAAGCATTCTTGTTGAAAAAACCGAAGCTGAAAAGAAAATTTGACTTTCAAATACAAAAATCAAAAGAAACATGAAAAGGTAAACAGGAAAGAGAAACCTTAAGGAACTCCTTAAAGTTGAGTAGTTTATATTCCTACATGGAAAGATACTATTTGTAACTCATGAGGCTTTTTTCGGTATTAGGGTTGTTAGAGGGAATATATATATGTAACTGAGTATGGGTATGTATGT
Source organism: Potorous gilbertii (assembly GCA_028658325.1). NCBI lineage: Eukaryota > Metazoa > Chordata > Mammalia > Diprotodontia > Potoroidae > Potorous > Potorous gilbertii. Next base: position 57,064,889 of record CM053771.1, on the reverse strand, counting down.
ATGTGTATATTATAGGTACTTATACATACCTATATATATATATATATATATATATATATATATATATATATATATATATAGGTATGTATAAGTACCTTGGTGTATGTGTGTGTGTGTGTGTGTGTGTGTGTGTATATGTGTGTGTGTGCACACCCACACACATATATATATACACACACATAGAGGGCACAGGGTGAGCTGAATATGAAGGGACAATATCTAAAAAAATAAAATTTACTGTTGAATGGAATGTACTAGGAGTAAGAGAAAAGGAGAGCCAGAATGTAGCAAATCATTTCACATAAAAGAGGGAATAAAGAGCTTTTACAGTGGAGGGGAGGAGGGGGGAGAGAAAAGGAAATAATTGAGACTCACTCACATGGGATTTGTCTTAAGGAGGGAATAACACACTCAGTTCTATATGGAAATCTGTTTTATCCTGCAGAGAGGCAAGGGGGAGGGGGATAGAAGAGGGAAGACAATAGAAGGGATAGCAAATTGAGTCAGAAGCAAACACTATTGTGGGAGGACAGGCCAAGGAAGAGAATGGAATAAATGAAAGGCAGGACAAGACAGAGGGAAATGTGGTTAGTCTTTTACAACATAACTGTAATGGAAGTGCTTTGCATTGTTACACATGTACGACCTATATTGAATTGCTTGTTTTCTCAATGAGGGTAAGTAGAGAGGGAGGGAGAGAAAATGGAATTAAAGCTTTAAGAACAAATGTTAAAAATTGTTTTAGCATGCAACTGGAAATTAAGCTGTATAGGCAATGGAGTATAGAAATCTATTTTTCCCTACAGGAAAATAGAGGGGAAGGGGGATGGAAGAAGTGTGGGTAATAGAAGGGAGGACAGACTGGAGGAAGGGGTAGATGGGGTGCATGCTGTTCTGGGGTGGGGGGTGGGAGAGATAGAGAGATTTTGAATTCAATTGAATTCTTGTGGAAGTGAATGTTAAGAACTAAAAAATAAATAAACTATATAATAAAAATAACAAAAGATTTGCACTATGCTTTGGGGGCATATGAGCAACACAAAACTTTAGTTTTAAAAGCAAACAATGAAAACAAGCAAGGAATGCAAGGGGAGCTCCCTACCTCAGTGCAGTGAACAAGATAAGGAAAATCACCTCCTAGTATACCAGCTGTTCCACACACTTGTACACATAGCAGCTCTCATTTTCTTTCTCTACAACACATGACCACAAGTTTACACAGCTGCCAATGCAAACATGAAAATGAGACTGCTAATAAAATCACATGAATGTTTAAAGTCATAAAAATTAACCAGATGAATGCTGAAAATTGACTATACTACTTACAAGTGTTATTATTTCCATTTTAAAGATGAAGATGCTGAGACTTGGATTAAGTGAGTCATGTATGTTCACATAACTAGTATCAAAGGTAAAATTTGAATCAAGGTCTTCCTGACTCCACTTCTAATACTTCAACTACTAGGCGGTAAGCATTCATTAGAACATGGCTGGGTGGTGTAGTGAATAGAGTGCTAGGTCTGAATACAGGAAAACTTGTGCTCATATGCCCCAAAGCAAACCAAACCGTGCACATCCTTTGACCCAGAAATTCCACTACTAGGGCTATATCCCAAAAAGATCATAAAAAAGGGAGAACGACCTTCAGGTACAAAAATATTTATAGCAGCTCTTTTTTGGTGAAGAATTGGAAACTGAAGGAATGTTCATCAGTTGGGGAATGACTGAACAAGTTGTGGTATATGAACGTGATGGAATACTATTGTGCAATCAGAAGCAGTGAACTAGTAGACTGCAGAAAAACTTGGAAAAATCTGTACAGACTGGCAAAGTGAAACGATCAAAACCAGGAAAACACTGGACACAGTATCAGCAGTATTGGTGTAACACTCAACTCGGAATGACTCAGAATCCTTTCAGTAGGGTCCAATCTTTCATGATGCTATTTGGAATTTTCTTGCCAAAGATACTGGAATTGTTTGCCATGTCCTTCTCCAGCTTATTTTACAGATGAGGAAACTAAGGCAAACAGGGGGAAGTAATTTGCCCAGGGTCACCCAGGATTTGAACTCAGGAAGATAAATACTCCTGATTCCAAGCCCAGCACTCTATCTACTCTGCCACCTAGCTATGTAATAATATGATTATATAATAGATAACATTTATATATAACCATATATAATATATTAACATGATAATATATAATTATATGTAAATTAATACCTAAAATTCATATAGTATATTTATATATATTATATAATAATATATTACATATAATGTATTATTTATAGTATATATTGATAGCTAACATATAATTACATTATATATATATAATAGCTAACATTTATATAGCACATTTCTATGTATCGGGCACTGTGCTGAGCACTTTACAGCTATTATCTCATCTGATTCTCACAACGACTCTGGGAGGTAGGTGTTAATTTTGATCATCCTCATTTTACAGATGAGGAAACGAAGGCAAATGGTAAGTAAGTCACTTGCCCACAGATACATTGTGTCTGAGGCCAAATTTGAATTGAGGTCTTCCTCCCTCTAAGCCTAGAGCTCTGTGCACTATGGCGTCACCTAGCGGCTGATACTGTACAGGAAAGTTGCTTTATAGCTACTGTAAAGGATCCTCAGGTAGGGAACAGGCGAGGTAATTTCTGAGGTTCCTTTGAAGCCAGAGAGTCTATGATTTTAATCTGTGTCTTTTCTGGAGAGAAAACGGCTTGTCAATGATGTCTTTCTCTCCCCTCGGTTGGGCAGAAGTCAATATCTCATTCCTTCCCTGATGGCACTTCAGGGCAGCAATCCACTCGTCTGGATAATAAACCCAAAGAAAATACGAGCACTTGTAATTACGGTGACATTTATGTAGCATTTTACAGCTATGAACTGATTTGCATATGTTATTGGATTCCCAAAATTAACACCTACTGTGTGCAAGGCTCCCTCTGTGAATCCCTGGAGAGTGAAAAATGAAAAGAGAAAAAGTTCATTCAGTCATATTGCCTTATTCCATCCTCAGCAACAACTTTGTGAGAGAGAAGTGGGGCAGGATTTTGTCATGGGCTTTGCACACTGAGAAACTGAGGCTGGGGGTGAAAAGGGGAGGGGCCTTACCCCCGTGCACCGTGGTGATTCAGTGGTAGAGCGGACGCTCAATCCCAACCCAGCTTTGGGGACTGCATCTTGCACCAAGCTGCCTTTCAGAAAGAAATGCCAGCGTTCCAGACTTCAGTAAAGAAGGTGCGTGGGCATGAGCCGAGGAGGGGCCTCTACGGAGCGTAAATAGTGGGGGGTTTTCGTAGCCATTGTCTTCTTTTGTTTGTCTGTTACCCAGTTAAGCCATTTTCTCCACAATCTCGACGTGGGCTGAGAACAGGATCTGAGTGCCAATGGTTAACTTGCTCGCTAGGCAGGCAGATACAACCTGCCTACAATCACCAACTCCTGGGAACAATGTGGGCAAAATACATTTTGGGGGACTGGAATCCTATTTAAAATGTACAAAGCTTAGAGAAAAGGGATTGGAGAGCTTTATTGAGTGGAGAGGGAAAGAGCTGAACTTAGACCCAGGAAGACGTGTGTTCAAATCCCACCTTTGATATTTGCTGTCTGTTGTAAGCACGCCATCCATACCTTGAGGGACCCTTTTCCCTCTGAGCCTCAGTCTCCTTGTCTGAAAAAATAAAGCTAAAAATATTACTCCACAGCATTCCCTAAATGAAGGTAGACTGCTTTATTTACCTCTGTTTCTTATGTTCCTCTCTCAATGCCTGGTACAACACTAAGTGGTTAAAAAATGCCAGGCTCATTCATTGACTGGTTACAGCCTACCTCATGGGGTCGTTGTAGGGCTTTGATGCAATAATGTATGTAAATCACTTTGCACACTATAAGGAGCTAGAGAAATGTCAGTTATTATAATGGTACTCACTTAACAAAATCACGTGTTAAACAGCTCACAGTTACACAGCAGCCCTTTCAAGACTTGAGAACCTGGTCATTTTCTCTCTAGAAGGGACCAAATGAGAGGTTCATACCATGGAGTTCATTCCCCATCGCCCCCCAAAAAAGGGGAGTCTGTAGATCCATTTCAGGGAACCTGTGAGTTTGAATGTAGAGGGGAAAATTACATCTTGTTTTTTAATAATCTATAAGTGGAATTGAGGGTTCTGTTCAATTGTAAATGGCAGTCAATCAATCAACAAGCATTAATTAAGTGCTTAATACATGCTAGCTCTGTGCTAGAATCTGGGGATACAAATAAAGTAGAAAGCAGAACAGCCCTTCCCTCAAGGAGCTTATATTCTAATGTTTGGAGTTGGAAGGGGCGGGGAAGAAAATAAATAAAAAGAAGCAGAATGGGGGGGATGAGGCAGAGATGGGGGGAAACCTAAGGTGAAAATCAGAGAAGGATGAGACTTGACTGGACTGAATGCCTTCCTTAAACAGGTGCTATGGCACCCGAGCTTATATTGTTTCCTACCACACTGTAACTATTAGTTGTTTTGGGTCAGGATACAAGAATCTGAGATCAGAAAACATGGGTTTCAAATCCTAGCTTTGTATGAAGTCAGGTGCCATAGCATCTGGATTGGAGTCTCAGCTTTATCACTAACAAGCCATGACTTTGACCCTTTGGGTCCCAAAGACAGTTTGACTCAGCCAGGTCCCTTAGATTGGAGAAGAGTTAGGCCCAGGAAAGTTAAAGAGCTTGTCCAGAATCCACAAGGTCTAAAGTGGTAGAACTGGAGTTCAACCCTGACTCCAGTCAAGAGCTCTTTCCCCCTTATCTCCTCCCCCTCAGGCTATTTGACCTTGGACTTCCCCCTTCTGAGCCTCAAGTTTCTTCAACTGTAAAATAAGGAAATTAAACGCAGCTACTTTTCCTACCTCACAGGGCAGTTGCAAGGGGGAAAAAAAATCACACATCACATGGCATCATGGCAAAAAGGGAATATCATTGGATTTTGTTTCCTGAGGGCCTGAATTCGAAATTAGAGTATTCTGACATCCACTAGCCGCACAATCCCCACTCAGTCTCAGCTTTGCTCATCTATGAAATGAGGATCACAATACCTTCCCCTCCTCCTGCACAAGGCCATAATAAATAAAAGTGTCTTGTCAAACTTTAAAGCCCAGGGAGTTATTGTTATGCAGCAGAGGAAACAGTTGGTGAAGTAAAATGAGCCCTGACCTGAAAGTCAGGAGACCTGGGTTCTAGCCCTGCCTTGAATTGGCTGCATGACCTTCGCCATGTCCCTGGGCTTCATTTTCTTCATATATAAAATACTGGGGAGGGTCGGGTAGGTTCTAGGAATGCTGGAGCCTCCGAATTGCAGACAGCCTGAATTTACAGGCTTGCTTATCCTCAGGTGCTGGGGGCTCGCCAGATGCTCTAATTCTGTGGGAGATCAGTTTGGGGCCTTTTCCATCTCCTTCCCAGACTGTTTTTGATTTAGCTCAGGTTACCTGCTCCTCCCCTTACCCCCACTGGCCTAAACAACGTCTTTTTGTCCTCCACCTCTCCACCTTCAGCCTACCTCCTTTTTCTCTTACTTCCTGAGGCCCACAAGCAGGCAGTAAGAATCTAGAGTTGCTGTGGGCAGTGTTTAATTGGTGCTGTGAACACTTAGATATCGTACAACAGGAATAAAGTACAGAGGGAGAGAGGGAGGGAGACAGAAACAGAGAGAGACAGAGAGAGAGAAAGAGAAATACCAGCCCTCCAGAAGAAAGGATAAACATTTTCCCTGCCAAGTCTGGCCCAAGCTGAGTTAAGTATGCAAGGACAGCATGGGGCCTCTTGGCTAGAGGTGCAGCTGAAATTCTGGCTGTTTGAGTATTGGTTGAAAACAAGCTTTTCCTGCTGGGGAGAGAGACTGAATGAAGGCCTGGGGTTGATCAGGGAATAAATGTTGCCTCATGGAGTGATGAATGCACATCTGTGCCTTGAAACACTCCCACATATGTGTATGGGAAGGTGAGACCATGTGTGTTTGAAGAAGAATGCATATAGGTGAGCATGTGTGAAGCCATCCCTCCATGTTTCTCCCAGGTTATCATCTTTGCTCTGTCTTCACTTTCATCCCTTAACCTTGTCATTCTTTACCTTGCCTGCACCTGGACTCCCTTTCTAGACATCTCCTGGCTGATGACTTCCTCCCCAGGACCACCATTTTAGCAAGAACCACAGCCATGGCTCATCTCACTAACACCTGGACTCCCCTCCAGACTCCTTCTCTCTACTCACTACATTGACACCCTGGAGAAACCTCCACCCTGAAGCCCTGGGCTTTCTATTTCCCCTGTAGCTGAGGTGAGCAGGAGTCAGCTTAAACCCAGCCTTCAATTTCAGTGTGAGCTTATATGCCTCAGAATTTGGCAATCAGGCTTTGATTTATTGTTTTGTTTCCAAGAGTAGGAGAGAAAGCCAATCAACAAACTCTTGCCTGAGGGCCAAATCCAGCTCTGCTGCCTGTTTGGTATGCCCAAATTCAGAATGGTTTTCACATTTTTAAATATAGTAAAACTTTATTTACAAACCATTCTTAGTTTGCCGGGTCTATTACTGAAGCCTGTGGATTTGTCCCCAGGATTGGAGTTTGCCCGTTCCCTGGTTTAATCTTAAGAAAATTATGGAGAAAATGTTAATAAATATTAAAACATAAGGCCTGTGTTTATTTATGTTTATTAAACAAAATTTATTTATAAACATAAATTTATTTGTTTATCTAACATAAAAGTGTATCATGTGGCTGGTTGTTAAACAATTTCCCAGCACATCTGCCTACATGAATTCTTTTCCTACATTAGAGTATAAGCTCCTTGAGGATAAAAACTTTGTATTTAGATCCCCACCATTTAGCACATTGCTCAACACATAGTAAGTGCTTAATAAATGCTCTCTCTGGTTGACCTGTTGCAAGACAGATAAACACAGCACACAGGAGGGCTGCTGGCACAGATTCACTCTTGATCTGGTCAGACAGGAAAGACACTAAGACAGCTTCAAAGAGGTTTATAATCTTAACTTATTATAGTCTATAGTTTTCTCAGAAGAGTTGCTGATAATGAGAGCACCAACTCCTATAGCATCCCCTAAGCACCCTTCTCCAAGGGACCAGGAGTAGAGGGGTGGTAATTACTCCTCCATCTCTAAGGGGTCAATCAGGACAGGCACAGCTTGTGTAATTCTCCTAAATCTCCTCAAGCCTCAGTGGGGGCTGTTTGAGGAAAATACAGATTCCCCCCAAGACTTGGTGGGGGCTGATCAAGGCACATACAACATTTCAGCTTGTGCACTCAACCCTAAGGGTTCCCCATTCACTGACCAGTGCCCACCTGCTTTATAGGGCAACAGACAAAGAAAGCTTATTGCCAGCAATAACCTCACAAGTTTACAGTATCATACTGTTATATCTCACTGTGCAGTCACAGTGGATGTTTACAATTTAAGCAGAAATGTTTATATTATTTATCATTATATAATGCTGCAAAAACATGATTGAGATGTTTTGAACCATAATTGTGAATACCTGGGAACAAGAGATTGTTATGACTATGGATCCTGGGAAACTGAACTCTAAGAAATAATAACAAAAATCCACTTTACACAAGCTAAAATCTACCTTATTTATGCTAAAATTCACCTTACTTACAGCTGTTTAATTGGTTCCACTATGATTCATCCTTGATTCCCTTACTCTCTTGACCTATATGGGTCCTACCAATACTTAACCTTCAATCACTCCCAGTCATCTGCTTTGTCTACTCCTTCTTCTAAGCTTCTGAATGCTGAAGTCACCCACATGTATTTAGAGTGACCCTTCACTCTTACCTCCCCCTGACCCCACCCCCATAGGCAACACGTTGCTATGTCCTACCTGGTCTACTTAAAAATATCCCACATCTGTCTCCTTCTCTCTAAAGGCTTTGAAAATATATGACAGTTATCATCATCCTTAACATTATTAGTATTAATTAGCTGTATGACTCTGGGCAAGTCATTTAACCCCAGTTTGCCTCGGTTTCCCCATCTGTAAAATGGGGATAAAATGATACCTCTCTTTCTCCTACGGTTGTTGTGAAGGATTAAGTGAGATAATCATTGTCATAGATTGACATAGCCCAGTGCCTAGTGTAGTAAATAATAGCTGTATAAATGTTAGCCATTATTATAGCTGCAGTTATTACCTCTTACCCAGACTATTGTACCAGCCTCATAATTAGGCTCCCACCTTTCAGTCTCTCCCTTCTCTAGTCTGTCTATCAGAAAACTGCCAAAATAGTCTAAAACATAAGTCCAACTGTGTCATTCCAATACCAAAAAATCTTCCATGGTTCCCCACTGCCTATAGGACAAAATATAATGTCCTTAATAGGCGGTTGGGTGGTGCCATAGAGCACTAAGCCTGGAATCAAGAAGACTTCTCTTCTTGAGTTCAAGTCTGGCTTCAGATACTTAATAGCTATGTTAAGTCACTTCACCTTGTTTACCTCAGTTTCCTCACCTATAGAATGAATTGGGAAACCACTCTACTATCCTTTCTAAGAAAATTCCAAATGGGGTCATGAAGAGTCCAACACAACTGAACAACATTGACAACAAGGTTTGCTTCTAGTTGCAAATCTGCGGTCCTATAGGTGGAGTTGGATTAGATGGCCTTCAAAGTCTTTTCTTTCCTGACCTAGGTGGCACCAGCCATGAGATCAGGAAGACTCATCTTCCTGAGTTCATATCTAGCCTCAGATACTTAGTAGCTATGTGACCCTGGGCAAGTCACTTCACCCTGTTTGACTCGGTTTCCTCATCTGTAAAATGACCTGGAGAAGGAAAAGATAAATCACTGTGCTAGGCACCAAGTATTTCTGATGCCATCCTGCTACAGATCTATGATTTTGTCAGTACAGGTCCTCCATCCAGATCAGAATCCATCCATTCCATCTTTTCCTTTACAACTATTGTCCATGACCTTTCATAATACTTCATATGTGCAGCAAGGATACCCCCAAAGGATGGAGTTCTAGACCTGGAATCAGGAAGACCTGAGTTCAAATCTAGCCTCTGACACATTGGCCTTCCAGCCCTGAGAAAGTCACTTCATCTCGGTTTGCCTCAATTTCTTCACCTGTAAAATGGGGGAAATAATAGCACTTCTTTCCCAGGGTCATTGTGTGGATCAACTGAGGTGATATTTGTAAAAGCTGCTTTGCAAATCTTAAAATGCTATATAAATGCTAACCAGTTGTAGAGTATTTTGATGAAACTTTTATAGAGATGAAAAAGTAGACATATGGATAGGTGGTTGTCGATGTCCTCTTAAACACCAGTCTCTGAAATCAGCCATCTGTGATTTTTTCCCCCTCTACTCATTTGGTCTCCTTTCATCTTTCAGCTGTCTTTAGAGCTGATCCCTTCGTACCCTCAAAACCATCTTACCTTCTCTGTGTATACTTGATTTGATCTAGCTTTCTTTTTCCATTTTTGTCTTTTGTGACATTTCCCTTTCCTTATGCAGACCGAGGGACTTGAAAAGAGAGAGCCTAGAATAGGGATTTCATTCTTCTAAATGAAAAAAACAATGCATTCTTATAAAACTGTTGACAGATCTTTACAATTTTCCATCTGTTTGTTGTCCTTCAAGATTCATTTTTAAGTGCTCTCGGGATGATGGGGTTTCGTTGGGTCTGGTGTCAAGCTTTCTGCAGACTCATTTTTCTCTCTGTTGCTTCTCACTTTTTTATGAAGTGATATTACTTGTAATCTTCCTCCCCTCTTCTCCAGAAGGCTTGGAAAATTAGTTCCTATTTTAAAATGGTATTTCTTTGGTTGTCAAATCTCTCCTCTCAGCAGTGCTCTTAAAAGATGCTGTGTGTAGGGCATAGAATGCTAGACTTGGCATCAGGAAGGCTTGGATTTAAATCCCGCCTCACACTTATAAACTGGGTGAGCCTGGGTAAGTCACTTACTCTCTTTGAACCTCTCTCTTTGAAGTGAGGATAGCACCTACTTCGAGGTTTTTAGGAGGATCAAATGTCGGTCTTAATCTGTGCAGGGAGTATGCTCTGCTTCATCATCCCAGAGTCAGGCAATTATCCCTCTCCTTTAGGGTTCTGGGAGGTCCCTGGAAATCTTGAAGATGTCTTTTTCTCTACTGCCTTTTGACCAACCCCCCCACAAGTTGTTTCCCTCAGTTGAGTATTGGTACCCAGGATAATCAATTTGTGTCAATTGGCTTTTAAAAAGAGATATTTACTTTAATGATACAGCAAGAACAAAATTACAAATATTTCTCCCAAGCGCCTCCAGGATACACACTTCCCTATCCCACTTCTGAGGAGAATGGGCTCAGACTTCGTTCATCTCACACATAGTGATGGTCTCACCAAGGTCACATCCAAAGGTAGCATTGCTTCCAGATGAGCCTTTGTCTTAACAACTGGTCTAGGTCCTAAAAGTCCCTCCTTGTTCCTTGGGACATCAATGCTAGACTGAAGCAGGTAGGTGGTCCAGGAATCAAGAAGTCTTGAGTTTAAATCTAGCCTCAGACACTTGTGACCTTAACCAAGTTACATCACCTCTGTCTGCCTCAGTTCACTCAGAGTGTGAGTAATAACATCTATCTCTCAGGATTATTACAAGGACCAAACAAGACAATATTTGTAAAATGCTTAGCATAGTGCCCAGTACAAAAATGATACTACATAGATCCTTATTCCCTTTCCCTTCCCCTGACTACAAAACCCAGTATGGATTCAGCTTCCTGAACTCCCACAGTTTAGTCTCCTGAAGTGTAAAAATTCACAAAGTTAGAGCCTCCAATTTTATCTCCTTCATCTTAACCAGAAAAAAAGCAAGACTAAAGGACAAGGATCTGCTTTCATGGGGTCAGACGTTGACTTCTGAAAGAAGTCCCAAGGTCTCTCCCCTTGTAGCACTGTCTCTCACCAGAGACTGACCTTAAAGGAGTGAAATCAAGAGAGAACAGCCAAAGAAATTAAATGGTCTTCTGACTTCTTTGTGCTTCTGGTGGGCAATCCTAGCTCTGACTACACAGCCAAAGAGGAACAGATGTCCGTGTCAATGTCTGTTTCTTTATCTACTTCACATTTTTCCATGTCAATAAATTTCTGGACTATTGCAAGTCACAGAATAGCACACTGTACTTTCTTATCTTTTTCCTAATTTTACATTGATTTTTATTTTTATTCTAATCAGTCAATAACTTGCTGCTTGACTATTACAGGTCAGAGCTGTTTTAAGAGCACACTGTATTTTTTCATCTGTAGTCATTCTCCTAATTTGACATTGATTTTGATTTGCATTCTAATTGGATTGTGTTTAGACAGCTGATTCAGAAATAATGACCATATCTTATCTATTAAGATAAAGTCAGCTTAGGGCTTTGTGATTCTATTGTTAGAACTGTCCACAGTTAGAATCATCCAAATCCTTTTTTCCATGGGAAAAAATGTATTGATTCCATCTAATCATGAGGTTTCTGTATAATCTATAGTCCTTTGGTTTCTTTTGTAGCTTGATCATGTTTTTCTAGATATTTTTCAGCATCTTCCAATATACTCACATTTGCATTGAAGTCACTGGATATTAAAATATATACTGACTTAATCTGAGGTCCTTGTTGAATTGTTCATAGAATTTTTCTTCTTTCTCCATCCTCTGAGATAAATGTTGGCAAGCAAGCTATGGTTTTCTTTATAGTGCCCTTTTGGTTAGGCTCCTCTGAACCAGTGCAAGACCAAATGTCCGATGAAATGATTTTACTTGCAACCTTTGAATTCATGATGAAACCAAATCTTCATTTACTTCTCCAAAGAGGACCTGAACACTATTCTCCTCAGCTGAAACTTCCTTACGTCCATTGGTTTCCTTTATAGTCAACAACAACAATGATATCAACTAACATTTATATAGCACTTACTGTATGCCAAGTAATGTGCTAAGTATTTAAAATTTTATCCCATTTGGTCCTCGTAACAACCCTGAGAGATAGATGCTGCTGTAATCCTATTTTATAGATGAGGATAGCCAAACAAAGGTTAAGTGATTTGCCCAATGTCACTAAGGCTGAATTTGAACTCAGGTCTTCCTGACTCCAGGCCCTTCTCTTCTAGTAGTATATCAACATTTTTTTAGGGAGACAACCATTAAATTAATGTTTATAGATGGTTTTTAAATAGTTAGATTCTTAGTACCCTCTGTCCACCCTGTCCCTTTCCGCTGCTCTGACAAAGTCATTGCAATAGCTAATAGGGTACCTGCCGGACTGAGCATCATTTTCTATTTTAATTTGGTCCATGAGTTGACTTAGCCAAAGAATTCCTCACCTGAGAGCCAGGCTACAGGTCATATGCCTCTTCATCCTCAGCCTGTCTGATACTCAAATAGTAGCCCTCTCCAGGCTTAGTGAATCCCTGCCAGAGACTTCACTCCTTTGCCATAGCCTTCAAGAATCCAGGGTCACCACCATATTTCATAAGACATCAGCAGAAGCCTTCCAGGAAGGATATACTAAAGATTCAAATCCAAGGAAAGGCAAAGCTTCTACCTTCATAGAATTTGTATTATACTAGAGGGGGCTCAAGTCCTCAACCTGTGATCAGGCAAAAGGAAGTAGTGATGGGAAAAATTTGAGGAGGTGCAGAATCCGAGATGTGTTCCTAAGAAAAGATTCCTCCAATGGCCAGTTGAAAACTTTTAGGAAGAAGGAGATGAGATAAAGTCTGGATATTATAACATCACAAAATAATAGAATCTTAAAACTGAAAGTTACTTCAGAGGAATTCCTATTCCAATCCTTACCTCATCTAAGTAATACCCTCTTTAACATCCTGGACAAGTGGTCAGCCAGTCTTCACCTGAACACCCCCAGTGATACAGAGCTCACCACTTTCCAAGACAAATCATTCCAGTTCAGACCATTATGAAATTTATACTTAAACTGAGTTACGGTTGGACCAGATGGAATCTAATATACCATCCATCTCTGAGATTTTGTGATTTTGAAGTATGCCTATATGGAGCAACCACCCTGTCAGGAGCTAGGGTCACTGCAAAGTTAAAAGCAAGACAAATGCAGGTGTTGCCTCTCAAACTGGAAAATTTCCTCTCTTTCTCTGTCTCTGTCTGTCTGTCTCTGTCTCTCTGTTCCTCTCTCTGTCCCTCTGTTTCTCTCTGTCTCCGTCTCTCTGTCTCTTTCTCTATCTCTGTGTCTCTCTCTCTGTCTCTCTGTCCCTCTCTCTATCTCTGTGTCTCTCTCTCTGTCTCTCCATCTGTTTCTGTCTCTCTATCTATCTCTCTCTGTCTCTCTCTGTCTGTCTGTCTCTCTGTCTGTCTCTCCCCCCAAGGGGGAACTCTTGATTACAGTTCTTGGACAAGGGGGAGATAGATATTGGACAAAGAAGAATGGCAGGATTTAAACAGAGTCAGAGTGCTGGTGTATGTGGCTTTAAGGTAATTGGACAGTAGCCTGGGTGCTGTGAGCACATCAGCATGGAAGGAGAGAGGGGCTGCTGGGAGAGTATTTTCAGTGTGCATTCACCTGAGAATAGAGGGGAAATAACCTGATAGAAATAGGTGATGACAGGGGAGGAGGGAGGAGGGAGCAGAGAGAGAGAAGGGGGAGAAAGAAGGAAGACAAATGAGAAGGGAATAATGGAAGATGAGGGAGAGGGATGGGGAAAAGGGATGAGGGAAAGAGGTGGAGAAGGGGGTCTGGGGAAAGAGATGGGAATAAAAAGGAGAAAGGAGTTGAAAGTAAGAAAGAGGGGGAGAAAGAGGAGAGAGGCCAGCCGAGAGAGAGTGGGAGAGAGGAAAGAAAAGGGAAATAGGAAGAGGAAGGGAAAAAAGAGGGGAAGAGAAATGAGAGAGATGTATGTGAGAGAGAGAGGGAAAGAGAGAGAGGCAAGAGAAAGAGATGAGAGAGAGGAAGAAAGGGAGTAAAAGGGAGAGATAAATAGGGAAAGAGAGATTGGAGATAAAATAAGAGGGAGAGAGAAAGGTAGGGATGGGGAGGAGGAAGAAAGAGAGAGTGAGGAGAAGAAAATGGAGAAGAGGGGGAGACATGAGAAAGAGAGATGGGAAAGAGGAAAGAGCAAGAAGAGAAAAGGGAAGAAAATAGAGGAAAGAGGAAAAGGAGAAGCAAGGATTTGAAAGAAGAAAGATGAGATCACATTTGACTAAAGGAAGGAATAAAATCCACAATCATTTTGGTATGAAAACCTATCTTACAATACAGGAAATTGGGAGAGAAGGAGATAAACAGGATGGGGGTGGGGGGATGATGGAAGGGAGGGCAATGGAAGGAGGGAGCAATTTGAAGTCAAGAAGAAAGATGAGAGAGATGAAGAGATAGAAGGCAAGGAGTAAAAAGAGGAAAAGAAAGTAACACAGGAGAGAGAAAGGAAAAAAGAGGAAGGGAGGGGTACAGAGACAAGGGAAAGGTTGGTTTTACCTAACCAGTCAACCTGCCTAGCAACTCTTCTCTGATAACCTGATTTCATGAATATTTTAAACAATTGGGATATAACATTTCCTCAAGAATCATGCACTCCCATAAAGTCTCAATTTATGCAAACAACAAAGGGTGAGGAGTTTGGTTCCTTCGTTACAAATTAAAAGTGGACTGACATTTCCAATTAGCTGGAAAGGAAAGCAGCTCAACTATAAATATAGCAGAGAGCAAATGAGCCCATCCGACAGAAGCCTCCCAACACGGTGCCTCTAAATCCTCGGCCAGGGAGGTGCTCTTATTAGAAAGATTAATAATGGGCTTCGGCTCAGGCTGAACCTCTGGAGAGCTCTGGAAAGAGGCACATGGCCATCCAGCCAACATCAGCACTGCCCGAGGCTCTGTTCCCTGGGCTCTGCCAAGAGACACAAAGCCCAGATGTCCAGCCATGCAAGCTGGCCATCCCTGAGCAGCTCTCCCCAAAGCTGTAGAATGCTGACCAGCAGCACTTTGGTTTGGAGATGTTAAAGCAGGTGATGGGTTATCAAAACACCTGGAACTATCATTGACCAACATTCTTTCTTATGATCAGTCTCAGGAGGGCCCCTGTCCCCACAAAGCTGAGTCTCAAATCAGAGGATGATCATGGACCAACATAAGGTCTATGTGGTATTTATTCCTCATGTGCAAGGCTAAATTTCCACCCTCCGTGTCTTTGCACTGGCTATTCCCCATTCTTGAGAAACTCTCCCTCTTTCTCCATGGTTTCAAGTGCAACCTTCTTCATGAAGTCTTTGATAGTCCCCTAGTTACTTTCCCTCTTTGTGTCCCCTCATCTTGATTTATACGTCTTGCGTAATCCTATACAAGTATACAGTGTCTTCCTCGTTAGCATGTAAGGTCCTTGACGACAGGGCCTGTTTCATCTCTTAATACCCTTAGCACTTAGTACAGTGCTGACACATAATAAAAGCTGACTCATTGATTTACTGACCCGCCTCCCCTCACCCCAAATACTAATGCCCTCCCCTCAAAACTGCCTAGACTTTATTTTGCTGTATATACATATATATACATATATGTGTGTGTGTGTGTATACATACATACATACTTTTTCTCCCCTAGAATGTAAACTCCTTGAGGCAGGGATTGTTTCACTTTTTTCCCCTTTGCATCTCCTTTTCCTGGTGCTTAATAAGCTCTTATTGATGGGAGTCACCTTTGTGTTTTTGAGAAGAATAGCCATTGACTTTCACATGGTACTTTTCAGTTTGCAAAGTCCATTATCATATTAAAGCCTCACAGATGAGGAAGTCACGATTCAGAGAGGTCCCCAGAGAGGTCGGAGATGGAATGGGAACCCAGATTCACCTGAGTCTTGGTCCATATCCTCTACACACTGTGCTGTAACTGCAGGCAGCTGATTATGCAGTGGATGGAGCACTGGGCCTGGGGTTGAGAAGACCTGAGTTCAAATTTGACCTCAGACACTTACTGGTTGTGTGACCTTGGTTAAGTCACTTAACCTCCATCTACCTCAGTTTCCTTATCTGCAAAATTAGAATAATAATAGCACCTACCTCCTATGATTGCTATGAGGAGAATAAAAAATGGAATAATATTTGTCAAGCACTTTGCAGACCTACACTACATAAATGCTAGGGTGATGATGATGATGCCTCTTATGTGAGATGTTTAGCTGAGAGAAAGCTCTTAGTATAGTTGCAAGTATGCTGGATTTGGAGTCAGAAGACCTGAGTTTAAATCCCAGCTCTGTTATTTACTTCTAATTTTGACTTTAGATAAGTTACCTCCCCTTTTGGGGCCTCAGTTTCCTGGTCTGTGAAATGGAGATTAGGCTAAATTACCTCTAAGGTTTCCTCCCATTCTGAGACAGGCTGATCTTGGAATCAGAAATGAGAAAGATCTAGGAAGGATCCAATCCTGCCTCAGACACATGGCTCTGTGAACCTGGGCAAGTAACTCACCCTGACCTCTCTGGGCCTCAGTTTCCTCATCTATAAAATAAGGTGGTTGGACCTGGTAACCTCTAAGATCCCACTGGTCTCTGAATACATGTTTCCTTATTCTCTCTCTTTAGAGAGCTCAAGAATCTCCATGGACAAAAGAGAACAGACTTGTTCAGCCTAGAGTTCGAAGCTTTAAGAGACAACATGTTTCAATTCAGTAGAAGGGAAAAGTTAGCAAGTCATCAGAGGGATTTCTGAATGGAAAAGCTGCCTTATAAAGTACTGAGCTCATAGCAGTTAAAGGTATCCAAACAGAGGCCAAAGTAACCAACAAAAGGGATTTCTGCATTTGGCAAGGGAATGAATCACATCATGAGATCATAGAGTTGGAGCTGGAAGGGATGCTAGAGGTCAGCTAGTCCAACCTTCTTGTTTTGCATTTGAGGAAACTGAGGCCAAGAGGGGAAGTAATCTCTGTCTTGAACATTACATACATGGATAAATAAATACAAAATACACAAAGGCATTTCTAGAAGGAACAAAGAGCTTATATTTGAGGTGGGAGGTCAGAAAGGCTTCAAGTAGGAGGTGGCATTTCAATTGAGTTTTCACTGAAGATAATGAGATGAGGACTCTGCCATTTCCCAGCTGTGTGAGATCCTCTATATAGCCCTGTTTCCTCATCTGCAAAATAGGGGTGATAATATTTGGACCTTTGACTCTCATACCACACACACCTCCAAGAGGCTTGTTGTGAGGGACAAATGAAATGAAAAGCACTTTATAACTACATCATAGTATATGAGTCACTAAAGTAAACTAAGATATGTGGGTAAGAAAATTTCTCACTAGGTGCCTGGGAAGTCACTATGGAAATCTGAGAATTCTATTTTATCTCTATTTGGGGTTTTCTCGACAGAGATACTGGGGTAATTTGCCATTTCCTTCTCCAGTTCATTCTACAGATGAGGAAACTGAGGCAAAAAATGAAGTGATTTGCCCAAGGACACAGCCAAGTATGACCAGATTTGAACTCAAGAAGATGAGTCTTCTGACTCCCAGTTCAGCCCTCTATCCGCCATGCCACCTAGCTGCCCTATTTATAGGAGAGCCATAACTAGCCCAGGACAAAATGAACTTTGCTCTACCATGCCAACATCCAGGGATATGCTTTCTTGCTGTAGCACTTTCTAGTCCTCCCTCCTGATTCATACTCCTCCATTCTGCCCTACAACACAATGCAACTGCCTTTGGTCCAAAGGTTTTGTACACAGTCACATTATTCTCTATATTGGTTCTGGAGGATCTTAGAAATAACAACTTTTTTTCCCCAAAGTGAAACAAACATTCTCTAGTTTAAGCTCTGTCTTTTCCCTTCTGGGACACAGGATGCATCACCTCTATATACAACCCTAAATAGTATGATGACAGGGTCAGAACTGTAAAAGACCTTAGAAGTCATCAAGTCCATTTTATATGTGGAAAAACTGAGGGCAAAAACAAGAAATGAGTTGCCCAAACAACACCAACCTCCAATTCCCAAGAACAAATAAGTAGCCATCAAGATGAAATTTGGGTACTACAGACCTGCCCATCATGGGGGAGCTTATAGAAATGAATTCCAGGCACATCAGGAAAGGGTACTCAGTAGCAATTTTCTTTGTAATGTCTGTCTGCTCCCTGATGGGTTTATGATAGAGCAAACTGCAATAAGTGATGACAATGAGGAAAAAAATAGCTGGCCACTTTTAATTCAAAGGGTGCATGTGCCCCTACTCCCCACTTTCCATAATCATGTTTACAAGCCCAAGGATATTAGTGCTCACAACTGGCATACTACCAGCAGGGATTGGAGGGGTATTTACATGAATAAACACAGCCCTTCTCTGATTGCATTGAGATTTGCACGCAGGGGCTGGAGCCTCTCCTTGGCACATTTGTACAAATCAGGTTTCCACTGCAGCTGAAAAGCACAGAGAGTACAATATGTTCAGACATCAAGAGAAGGAAAAACTAATAACAAATACTGCCGTTTTTATTGGATCTGAGCACTGCTGCTCAGCTGTCCCCTCCCAAGGGTCAGGGAGAGCTGAAGTGTACATTCCCAAAGACTGCTCAGGCTTCATGGCTGACAGGAACACTGAGCCTGAGTTGTTTGTCTCCCCTCTTGCTCCCAAGCTGGTTGTAATCTTGGAGGGCGGGGGGAAACAATCTTAAAATGGTATTTCCTTTAATTAGGAACTAATTCCTTTATCATAGAGCCCAGAGACAGAAACATTCAAAGAAGACACAGGCCTTTGCATTGGCAGTAATTAACTTTTTCTCACAAGTTAGTAAATGGTGACAGGAAATTATTTCAGGGTATTTGTTTCTTTATATATATATGTGTGTGTGTTTGTGTGTATTTGTTTACATACATACACACACATATAAGCATATGTGTGTATATATATACATATAGATATAGACATATACATATATATACAAGCATATGTGTGTGTGTATGTGGGGGGGTGGGGGTGGGGGTGTGTCTGTGTGTATACATATATATATATATATATATATATATATATATATACACATATATATATATATATATATATATATATGTATATGTATATATATAGTGTTAGAAAATGGTCCTGCCAATTTAGCTCCTACCCAAACAGGAAAATAACCAGTTCAAAATAAATGAATATTGCTGAACAGAGATGGTTTAGAGAATATAGCAAGGCAACATTAAGGAATAACAGTTACAGGTCTCATAATCTGTTAGAGGCTTTAGAACACAGGATGTCAGAGCTGGGAGGGTCTTAGAACAAAGAATGTCAGAATGGGAGGCCCTTTAGTACAAAGAATTTCAGAATGGAAGGGCCCTTAGAATACAGAATGTCAGAGCTGGGAGAGTCTTAGAGTCCAGGATGTCAGGACTGGAAGGGCCCTTAGAACAGAGAATGTCAGATTTGAGAGGACCCTTAGAAAGTCAGATCTGGGAGAGAGTGCTGCATCAAGTTGGTAAGTTAGTCAGCTGAAAATTAATAGTGGAAATAGATAAAGACATTGGGAAGCCAATGCAAAGGAGAAGGTCTTCAGAGAGGAAAAAAAAAGCATTCCATACCTCAGAAAAGGTCTGAGCCTTCAATAGCTCAATTATATGTGAAGTGGCCACTGAGAGAATGAACTTGTGCCTGGGTATAGACCACTCCACTGGGCAACAACTGTGAGTAGAGTTGCCGTCCTCTGTCAGACACCATGACCTTCAACCAGATGAGCAGCATTTATCCTGGATGCCATATCCCACAGCAAACTTTGTAAAAACCCTCTGGACCTCAAGGTCCTGCAGTTCTGCAGCTGTGGGTTACTTCATCCACATGCTTTCTCCACAGGAGTGATTCATTACCCTACTGTAAGTTTCTGTCTAATCCTCCCCCATGTTGTATTTGTAGGAGTGTGTACTCCGCTTTTGGAAGTGTAGGAGAATTCTTTGTAAGTACTGCTCTTATCATGACATTTGAGTAAATCCCTTTGCTAAAAAACAAATTGAGTCTGCAGGATCATTATTAAAGGAGAAACATACTGGTAGGGGTTCATGAGATTTGGGTTAGGAAGACGGTAGTTGCCCTTTGGGGGACCTAATCTTCCAATGCCTTTAAAGAGTTGCAAGAGTAAGTCCAGAAGGAGATATTACTGAAAATAGAAGGCCAGAGCTGAAAGAAACCTTGGAACACAGCCTGTCAGAGACAGATGTGAATTTAGGACACACATTGTTAGAACATACAGCATTATAGGTAGAGAGGAGCCTTGAGTCAAAAGTGTTATCACTGAAAATAATCTTACAATATCATATTTTAGAGCGAGAAAGAATCTTAGGGACTATCTGGTCAAATCTCATGAGAAAAGGCTTTACAGGACCCTGCATAATTTAACCCAATTTACCTACTCTACCTACCTCATTTTCCTTACTCTTCCAACACCAACCATTCCAGCCCCATATCCTGCTTCTTTGCCCCTATGCTCCTAACTAACCTCTATCTTTTCTTGTGCTACTAACCCAGGCAGGTATTTCCTATAGCAGCTAAGTAGTGGAGAAGGGAAGTCAGAAAGATCTGAGTTCAAAATGGGCCTCAGGCACTTTCTAGCTTTGTGACCCTGGGCAAGTCACTTTACTTCTGTCTGCCTCAGTTTTCTCATTTGTAAAATGGGGATAACAATATCACCTACCCGCAAAGGTGGTTATGAGGATCAAATGAGATAGAATAAAATGCTTAACATAATGCCTGGCACACAGTAGGCCCTTAAATATTTGTTTCTTTCCTTCCTTATCCATTCTAGAATTCCCCCCCTCTTCCTCTTAAGGAATCTTAAATCCTGCCCACCTACCCCAAATCTGACCTTCTTAATCAAGCCTTCTCTGACAAGTCTATTCACACTGCCCTATGCCTTCACCAACCTCCTATCATCTTTGGTGTTTGAAACATACAATCTATGAAGTCTTGTTTTCTGTCTCCTGTGTGCTAGTTCCCTCTCCTTGCCTGGAAACTCCTTGGAGACAAGGACTTAGAGACAAATGATCTTTTTCTAAGGTAGCCCCTAAAATCTTTAGCATAATGTTGGGCACACAGAGGTAGCATGGTTTAAGGGGAAAAGCCCCACATTCAGGTACCAGCTCTACCACTATTGAGCTGCAAGATCTTGGTCCAAAGCCTTTGCTTCCCTGGGTCTCAGTTTCTTCATCTGTGAAATTTTTGTAGTGAGAGCATGCTCTTTGGCCCAAAAAGTGCTACAGAAGAATTTCAGGGTGTTGTTTTTTTTAATCTTTGATTGATGAATTTAGCACCAGGGATAGGGAAGCAAGCTTCATATGACATAAAATCAGAGATGTGATGGATGCTGTCTACACCAGGATTACAGTCAAAGTTAGAGGCAATAAAGGTTATTGAGCACCTACTATGTGCCAGAAACTGTCCTAAGATCTAGAGATACAAAGAAAGTTCTAAGACATACCCTCAAGGAACTTAGAATCTAATGGGGAAAGACATCACATAAAAACTGAATGCCCAGATCAGAGGCATGCCAGATCAGAGGCATGAATAAAGTCCTGCAGCCAGGGTAGGAAATGATCTAAGGAGGAGTAAGGTACAGAGTTTAATTCATCTTACAGAATGATGAATTTCTGGAGATCAGCCAGAAGTAAAATGTGTCAGTAGGAAAATGTGTGTTAGAAAGAGAAGATTGGTTGATCATGAGGACCGAGGACAAGGGATAACATGTCAACAGCCCCAGGACTTCACTGGCAGCCTCTGGATAGCAGAAGGTGCATACTTGGTGAGCACCCTTGGTGGACCCTGTGGCAGACTTAGGGAAGTATGGAGTGGACAAGAGGTTCAGCAGGCATGAACAGGTCCTGATCCAAGTCATCCAAAGGAATATATCCACACTGAGGAGATCACAGACTCCTTGGAGGATCTTGGAAAAGCCCTAGGTGAGCATTAGGAATTGTGAATGTTATTTTTATCTTGAGTTGACTTCCCATGAAATTCCACTTCCTTCTTCTCCCCAGCCTCGTAAAAAAAGTATTGCCATCTTTTCATACCACTTTCATTTCCAAATACAAATTGTCCCAAAAGCTTGGTGTACGTTAACACTATTAACACTTCAACATATATGTATATAGACATATTAGAGCTTTACATGTACATTTTTTATATATCTAAATATCTAAATACATACATATATATCATACCTTTGCTTATATGCGTATATATATATATATATATATACAAGTTGTACATATAGGTGTATATGTCAAAGTTTTACATGTGTATATACATATATTAGAGCTTTATATGTGTATGTTGAGATACATATATCAAAGTTTTGTAGATGTTTGTATATATTAAAGCTTTGAATATATGTATATATACATAGGTGTGTATTAAACCGTTATACATGTACATGTACATATATTATTAAAGTTCTACATATGTGTATGTATACATGTTAAAGTTATATATGGGTATAAACATATTAAATTTTATATATGTGTGTGTACATGCACATATATTATAGCTTTACATATGTGTATATATACATATATTTTAAGTTTGCATATATGTATCTATAAAAGTAGATACATATTGAACCTTTATGTATGCATACATACATTAAAATTTTACACATATGTATGTACATACTTGTTAAAGTTTTACATGTCATATATACATATATAAAAGCTTTACCTATGTGTGTGTGAAGTGCCTTGCACATCGTAAAGCACTATATAAATGCTAGCTATTGCTATGACCCTCCAGCAGGGTTATGACCAACCAACCACTCCCAGCCTCAGTGTTCTATGTTCAAAGACACACTTCAGATCAGTAATAATAGTAGCTGGTCTTTACAGAGAGCTTAAAAAAACCAGAGCTGTGATCTCATTGGTGTTGGGAACTCCCAGTGAGGAAAGTCCTTCTGCCAATACATACTAGCGCCAACTTTGAAATAAGCATTTTAGAAAGTTGCCTAGTTCACAGAGAGATTGACTCACCCAAGGCCATGCAGTCGCTATGTGTCTTGTCACAGACTGTACTTAAATTCACATTCTCCTGATACCAAGGTTTATTCTCCTTACCCATAACAACACTCTTCTATTCAGATGGGGCTTTTAATTGATTGCTAAGGTTTTTAGCATGGTAAATAGAGCATTGGGCTTAGAATCAGAAAGATTTTTCTTCATGAGTTCAAATCCAGTCTCAAACAATTATTTGCTATATAATCCTGAGAAAGTCACTTAACCCTGTTTGCCTCAATTTCCCCATCTGTCAAATGAGCTGGAGAAGGAAATGGCAAACCACTCAAGAAAACCCCAAATGGGATCAAGAAGAGTTAGATGTGGCTGAAACAACAACGTCTTTACTTCCATGATCTTTATCCCCTTTTTACTAATGGAAATTGTGTCTCCAAGATGTGAAGTGATATGCCAGGTAGACTTTGGACCCTGTATTCCCTGACCCTAATCCCAACATTCTGTCCACTAACTCATGAAGCCTTGTCCATCTAAGAACAATGACAGCTGCTACTGCCATATCTATCTCTTCCGTACAATCCATCAACAATGACAAACATTTATCAAGTGCCTGCTGGTTTCTTGATCTTAAATATGACCTGTCCAGTCACTCTTCATGTCCCAGTTGACTTCTTTGGGGACATCATAGGAATATAAGGTATAGAGTGAAAAGATACCATGAATGATCATCTACTCCTTCAGGGCTTTTTAACCTAGGGTGCTGTAAACTTGTTTTTTTCTTAAAGTATATTTTAACAAGTGTCTTTCAATATAATTTGTCTTCAATATATCTGATAATAGCTAGACTGGATTTGAACTCATGAAGATGAAACTTTCTGATTATTTTATTGTATGCATTCAAAAACATTGCTTTTAGAGAGGGGATCCATAAGCTTCAACAGATATTGTCAAAGGGGTTCATGACACACCAATCCTTGAGATTCCTTGAGATTCCTTTCCAGCTCCTTCATTTTGCAGCTAAAGAAAGTGAAGCCCAAGAGAGAGAAAGGAGGTGTAGTCTCACTAGATGTAGAGCTCAGTGGACTCTCTGGTCTGACAGTAATGAGGAAACTGAGACTGTGATTTACCCAAAGTCCCCTGACCCTAGAACTATTTCTTTCACCTAGTTACCCTACTTACTTGAGCTTAGGAAGATGGTAAGTAGCAGAGCCCCGATTCCAATGAAAGACCTCTGACCCCAAGCTCATTGTCAGCCATGAATCATGACCTTATCTAAAAACTTACAGAGACTCCTCATTGCCTCCGAGAACAAATACAAATACCTTTCTTTGACTTTTAAGACCCATCGCAATTGGTCTTCCAAGGGGGTATATTGATTAGAGTCCTGAGTTCAAATCCAATCTGACACTTACTGGCTATGTGACATTGAGCAAGTCATTCAACCTCTGTCTGTCTCGGTTTCTTTAACTGTAAGATGGGGATAGCAACAACACCTACCTCCCAAATTTATTGTGAGGATCAAATGCGCTCTTGTTTGTTAGGTGCCTGTCACATAGTGGGCCCTCTATAAATGTTTATTCTCTTCCCTCTTTCCTCTCTTCCCTTTCTGGTATTATTTCATATTGCTTCCCTTCACAAATGCCAGATTCCAGGCCAATGGTCTACTAACTCTTTTCCAAGTTAGATAAGTAATTTCCCATCTCTAAGTCTTTGCACAGGTTGTCCCCCTGCCTGATATATACCCTTCCCTCCCTTTCATCTCTTATCTTCTTTTAAGGCTTGGCTCAGCTCCCACCTTCTTTCTTAGTCACCCCAACTGCTAGTGTCCCCTCTCTCCTCAGTTTTCCTCATATCAGATATCTCTGATAATTATATCAGATTATAGCTATTAATATAATTATATTATATTATTATATATAATAATTATATAATTATATATCAGACATATCTGATAGTAGCTAGCAATTTGTATAGCTCATGTGCTATCTATCTTTATCCTCACAATAACCTGGGAGGTAGGATTTCAAAGATGAGGAAACTGAGGTGGACAAAGGTTAAGTGACTTGCCCAGGGTCAAGTAGCTAGCTAGTGTCTGAGGTTGGATTTGAACACAGGCCTTCCTGTGTTCAAGTGCAACATTCTATGCACTGTGCCATCTAGTGGTCTCCAGAAGTATAGGTTGTTCTCTCCCTTCCCCCCATAGAATTCAAGTTCTGTGCGGCAAGGATTGTTAGGGTTTTTTGTCTTTTAATTCCCAGCACCCAGGACAGTGATTGACACATAATAGATACTTAGTTACTTGGTTAAGGACTTGGTGAGTTGAATTAACTCCTGTCTGAGTGCCTCCCTGATCAGACCCAACCTGTGCATCCCACATTAGGTACCACCTACTCCTGGATATCTGCTCAAAGGACCACACACAAACCCCATTCTCCAGCCAGACAATTCCCCCAATCCTCCTCCATTGCTTCAGGTGGATAAATATGTAATCTGCTGACCTTTTATGACCTTGGGGAAAGTAGGGGGAGGGGAGAAAGGGGGATGAAGGAGCCAAAAATAAAAAGAAATGAACTAAGAAAAAGCCCAAGTGCCACAAACAGTCTCATCTGCCAGGAGCTGTGAGGGTCGGAGCACAATTCAACTTTGTTTGTGTTTTAAAATCCTGCCACGAATAGGATGTGCTAATTAACCAAAGAACTTCAAGAAACTCAAATCCTTGAAGAAGTTTTTAATTAACATTTCTCAGAAAGTAAGGATACAACAGCAGCAAGAATTTTTGCTGAGAGAGAACTGGGATGACCAAACCATTTCAGGTAACCCTGTTTCTTGGCTAAAGTATTCACTTCATATACGAGATAAGAGGGTAGAAGGGATGGTGATGCCAAGCCAGGGAAGATGGTTCAGACCATCCTAGTGGTGCTAGTACAATGGTAGGGGGAAGGGAAAGCTCCTGGAAAAGCTGAGGACTTCAAAAGTTAAGGAGGGGGATCCTCTGGGGATAAGCCAGGAGGGCTCTGGGAGAATCCAGCCTAGAACAAATGAGTGGAGTCTTAAGGAGTACCTTGGAGGTATTGAGATAGATGAGGAGGAAGATCCAGAAATTTGGAAAATCCAGAATCACTCCCTTGTTGGGAATGGTACCAAGGATGATCCTTTGCTAGTCACTGGCTATCTTGCCTGCACTTTTTGGGAGGATGATGAATTTGGTAGTGATAAATTGGTCAGTTGGTAATTAACTTACTATGCACAAGGTCTTGTGCTGAGTACTGGACATACACTTGGTTGCTGTTCAGTTTTCAGTTGTGTCCAACTCTTTGTGACCCCATTTGGAATTTTCTTGGCAAGGATCCTGGAGTGGTTTGCCATTTCCTTTCTCCAGCTCATTTTACAGATGAGGAAACTGAGGTAAACAAGGTTCAGTAACTTTGAGTCCTCCTCACTTCAGGTCAGGCAATCTATCCACTTCACCACCTAATAGCCCTTCAGAGAAAGGCAAAAATATGGTCCTTGTCTTCAAAGAACTCACAATCTAATGGGGGGCAGGGACGGGGGAGAGAACAACATGCAAATCACCATGTAGCTACAAGAGAGATACAGGGAGGCAGTCTCAGAGGGAAGGAGCTAGAGGAGAGGAGATTTAGGAGGATAGCAATGGTTTGACAACCCTACAGTCATTCTTCTGCGACTAAATCACTTTCATTTCTCCTATTGGAATGCTCCTTAAACTCAATCTTAGCCCAGCGGTCCAAGGAGCCACAAACCCTCAGATTCCTTCATAGTCTCTCTATCCCTTTGCCCCCTTCCACCTCAGCCCCAAACTGTTGCTACATCATTTCCACAAAAGCCCAGGTCAATCACTGAATTATGTTATAATGTGTTATGTATACAATGTTATAATGCCCCTTCAATTCTCACAGCTAATGTATATCCAAGGACATTCACAAGAACCAAAAGAAAGCTTCTACTCAGGGACTTTTCTTTTTAAAGGAATGATGGGGTAAAGAGTAAGGCAACTGTAGCAAAGCTCCTATCAGCTCACACATTCCCCATAATGACAGTACAAAGACCACACTGAATTACCACAAGCCCCCTCCCCATTCAGTCATCTTCAAATACCATACTGTGTCATCATCATAGCCACTAATGTAAAACAATATCAGACTGGAAATCCAATAAACTTTGGTTTGGGCTCATCCTCTGCCACAAATTCTGTGACTGGGAAATGTCACTTCTTTCTAAGTCTCAGTTTCCTCTATACAAATGAGGCGGGAGGGATGGTTCGTGCTAGATAATACATAAGGGACCTTCTAGCTTTAATAAGCTCTAATCTCACTGTTCTGGTCAGGAAGGTGGAGCAGTTCCCCAATGCCTACCACATCATGGGGGCGGGGCAATCGCCAGTCATCCTGATCTAAATCTGGCCACGGGACCCCAATATCTCCAGATGAGAAAGTGAAACTGGTGACCTTGTACTGCCCTGACTCACTATAATCCAAATCACTTGCCAGTCATGGCATCACCTTCCTGATGTCATGGTCTTCTTTGAGAATGGACAAACAACAACCTAATTATCTTTCATTACGAAATCCTATAAATCAATTCCCTCACTGTGTCACCCCACCCCACCCCTGTGTATTCCACACTAAGTGCCT
Organism: Potorous gilbertii; assembly: GCA_028658325.1. Lineage (NCBI taxonomy): Eukaryota > Metazoa > Chordata > Mammalia > Diprotodontia > Potoroidae > Potorous > Potorous gilbertii. The sequence goes on along the minus strand of CM053771.1, from coordinate 57,037,261 downwards.
TTGTGCATACTACTCTGTCCTGAAAGGTTCTTCCCACCCACCACCCACTCCCACTTCAAATTCTACCCATTCTTTAAGGTTCAGTGATAATCTAGCTGCTTTATATCCTCTTCTCACATATAGACTCCCCAGAAAGGCTAGGTCAGGTTCAGTGTACTTTGTGAATCCACCAATACTCAAAAAGACATAGCTCGTGAGCTGCTTTGCTTTTACTTCTTTTTTTTACTTTTACTAAATTCTTTCCTTTACTAATTCTTAATGTAATTATACTAAGTACCATTCATCAATCAGAAGTCATATTCAGTTTGAAACAAATGTATTTAATAAAAAGGTTGTTGCGTTTGTCCTTCATTTTTGAAGAGGACCGTGACATCAGGGAAATGATGACAAAAAGTAAAGTAAAAATGAAGAGTAATAAAACATATCCCCCTTAACTCTAGAATATGCTTTCTCTTTCTCTTTCTCTCACACATACACATTACATATATCTATCTATCTATCTATGTGTAATATCGGATCATAGATTTAAAGATAAAAGAGACTTCAGAAACCTTCTAGTCTGACTGTCTCCTACAGATGAGGAAACTGAGCTCCAGAATCAAACACAGGTACTCTCATGCCCAAACACCACTATGCCATGTTGGGTCAGTAATTGGTTCCAATTCTTGCCTCTGTGTGTTTGGGGTAGTGGGGCAGCTAGGAGGCACAGTACATAAAGCACTGGACAGAGTCAAATCTGGCCTCAGACTCCAGTTGTGTGACACTGGAAATGTCACTTAAGTGTTTGCCTCAGTTTCCTCATCTGAGTTGGAGAAAAGAAATGGCAAACTACTCCAGGATCTTTGCAAAGAAAACCTCAAATGACTCAATTATTTTTTAAATGAATGTTAAAAATTTTCTTTACATGTAATTGAGAAGAAAACACAATTAAAAAATAAATAGGGACAGAGTTTGTCATGATTGAAATATTCAATAACAACAATAAAGTGTGTATGCCTGTGTGTGTGTGTGTGTGTGTGTGTGTGTGTGTGTGTCTGGCAAAAAGCCTCTCAGACTTTGATGTGACCTATACTGATAACAATAGATATTAAAAAATAGCGATTCTCTCCTTACCCCATTCCCATCTGAATTTAATCATAATTCTCTTCCTTCAATACGACTGCACTTCAGCAAATATCAAGACTTTAGAGCTAGAAGGGACTTTAAAGATCATGGGATCCAGGGGCCAGAAACTGTGGCCTCAAGGCCACATGTAGCTCTCTAGGTCTTCAAGTGCGGCCCTTTGACTAAATCCAAACTTCATTGAACAAATTACAAATAAAAGGATTTATTCTGTGAAGTTTGGACTAAGTAGAAGAGCTGTACTTGGGGACTTAGAGGGCCTCATGTGGCCCAGAGGCTGCAGGTTCCCCATCCTAACTAGTCAATCCTTTCCTACCCCTTCCAGACTCCCTCCCTCCTTCTCTCTCTCCCCGTCCCCTCTTCCTTCACTCCCTCTCTCTCTTTCTGGTCAGTGCTTATGATTTCATCAGCCTGAAGATTCTCCCCCCACTTCAGATGTGTACTCCTTCTCGTGTATAATCTGCTGTCTGAGACACAGAGACATGAAGCGACTTTGCTCATCCTCATGCAGCTTGTGTGCCTTATGCAGGACTCAAACCCAGGTCTTCCTGACTTTGGGGCCAGTGTCCTCTCCACTAGAACTCTCTCTCCTTTATTTTGTAGACTAAGGAACAGAGGCCCAAAAGGCTATAGCAATTTTCTTGAGATCTCATAGGGACCTACTAAAATACCCTGGATTCGAACCTAGGCACTCTGGCTCTAAATCCAGGGTTCAGTCTCATATACCACACTTCCTCTCATACAACTCATCCCTTTGAAAGCCCTGAAAGAAGGTAAGAGAATGGCTAATAAATAGTTACCATTCATTAGACAAAATTACAGTTTTTACCTCTTAGCAAGTAAACCCTCATCAGGGTCTACAAGGCCCAAAGACACATTGCTTTTCTTCCTGCTGCCTCTGACATGCCTAATTTAGTAGTGCCAGGAGGGAACATATTTGCTCAACGGCAGGCTTAAATCTCTACCTTCCATACCTGAGGTGCTTCCCTAAACCAAGCAAGAGAGAGACTAATTTTCAGCCCGAGGTCTGATGTTTGCCAGCTCCTTGTCCCCCTCCTGTGATAAGTAGGTACGCTTTAGGGCCTGGGTTTTCACTCCCCTCTTTGCCTGCTGTGGGATGGTCAAAGAGATTGGACTGTTACAGGAGGACACTTCCCTAAAGGCCTAAGGAATGACTGAGTCCAATCAAAAAATAGCAGTTATTTTTTGAAATAAATTAATCAGGTTTCCCCCACCTTACAGTTTGTTCTGCCAGCGTACCCTCAGGGGCTCCTGGAAGTTGTCATCTGCCCAACTGTTGGGCCTTTGGGATTTCCAGGTCTTTCTATCCAACCTGCAGCTAAATCCTTTAATATATTGTCTCTTAAAATTAAGGTATAATAAGGTATATAAAGAACTGTCTGGATTTTTTAAAATTTGTATCCTCAATGCTTAGCAAGGTGCTTGGCACAAAGTATGCACTTAATAATGCTTTTTTTAAGTCATTCATCCAATGGCTCATTTGTTCTCACACACCCTCTGGTCCAGCCAATCACCAAATTGTGTGGATTTTAATTTTACAGCTTCTCTCCCATCCATTCATTTCTCTTCCACTCATGTGGCCACTGTCCTAGCCTAGGCCCACTCACTCAGACCGTTGTAGTATCTCCTCATTGGAGTCCCAGCTTCCAGTCATTCCCCTCTCCTACCCACCTTCCATGCCTCTGCCAAAACAGCATTCCTCAAGCACAAATTTGTTAGGTCAGGCGCCCTTGGGCAAGACTTTTCAGTGCCCCTCCATCATCTCTAGGATGAAATACAAACTCCTCCAGTTAAGAGTTAAAGCCCTTTACAACCCTACTCCAGCTGACCATTCCAAACATATTACAGATGACTCCCTTTTACACACACTCCACAATCCAGCATAACTGTTCTATTCAATCTTCCTTGAACTTGGCTTTCACATGCCACCTCCAGGTGCCTGCAATTTCTCTCTTCTCTTCTCTGTCTCTTAGCATCCCTAGCTCCCCTAAAATCTCAATTAACATAGCTCCTCCTGCAGGACATGATTTTCTAATTCTCCCTAACTGTTAGTACTTTTTCTCTGTCTCTTCAAGATATCATATCTGTATATATATCTAATATATGTATATATATATAAATTATATACATATATATTTATGTATGTGTGTATATATATTTTGGTTGGTTGGTCATTGTCCATCGTTCTTGAAGAGGACCAAAATGGTACACTATGACAAAGTCAAGTTTCAATGTGTATAACTGTGGCTGATCAGATCAACACAAGCTCGAAATGCTCTATCATTGATTGGGCACAGATAGTCCAAGTGAACCTTTGGGGTGAATATTCTAAATTTGCTCATCCTGTGTTTCCTTTGAGCTGTTTCCATTCTACTTTGCTCATAAAGCACAATACCCTTTCTGATGTGGGCACGCCATGCTCAGTGGTCCTATGTCAGTGTCTCCTATGTCACACAATCAATTACAAAGTCCTTGAGAGAGACCTTGATAGTATCCTTCTATCGCCTCTTTTGACCATCATGTGATCTCCTGCCCCATATGACTCCTCCATGAAATAGTCTTTTTGGCAAGCATACATTTTGCATTCAAACAATGTGGTCAGCCCATTAGAGTTGTGCTCTCTGAAACATAGTTTGAATGCTTGGCAGTTTAGTTCAAGTAAGGACCTCAATGTTTGGTACCTTATCCTGTCAGGTGATCCTCAAAATCTTCCTAAGACAGTTCAAATAGCATGGCACTGTTAGACTGCCCATGTTTCCAAGGCATACAATAATGAGGCCAGCACAATGGCTCTGTAGACCTTCAGTTTAGTAGTCAGTCTAATACCTCTCCTTTCCCATAGTTTCCTTTGGAACACTCAGCTAGCTCTGGCAATGCATGTGTCAAACTCATTATCAATGTATACATTCCTGGAAAGTACACTATCAAGGTAAGTGAACTTATCCACAGCATTCAAAACTTCTCCATTTGTTGTAACTGATGCTTCCACATATGGATGGTGTGGTGGTGGCTGACGGAGCACCTGTGTTTTCTTGATGTTGCTAGGCCAAAATTAGCACAGGCAGCAGAGAATTGATCCATATATATGTATGTATACACACACACACACACACACACACACACACACACACACACACACATATATATATATATATATATATATACAGATACATATATATGTACATATATATACTAATATGCAATGTCAAGTTATATATGTATACTATATATGATATATGTATGTATGTGTACTTATATGTGTATATATGTTACATTTATATATAATCTATTATATGTCATATAATATCTACTATTATATATAATCTATAATCAAATCCCCTTGAGTAACAGGACTTTTGTGTTCCTTTTCATCCTTGGATCCCCAACATCTAAAACAATACATTGAACATAGTAGGCGTGTCATAAATGCTTGTTGACATCAACAGGATTGGATATGATTAGACTTAAGAGGCAGCTTTCCTTTGCTAACACAGTTGGACTTTCTTGATTCAAAACTGATATCCCTTAGAAAGAGACAATATCTTCCCTGGTTCTCAGATCTGGCATAGAGCATAATGTGAATATAATCCAGTACTCAGAGGCAGTAAGAGGGCAGACTATAAGAGATTCCCAGATACACACACATACTCTCTCTCTCTCTCTCTCTCTCTCTCTCTCAACTAATAGCTGCAAATTGAAAACCCCAAGAAATTAGTCTCCCAGGTTGAAGTTACTCCATGGGTCAACACTCCTAAAACTATAGCTCACAAGTCCCCAGCAGTGCATACACCTTGATCAGTCAGGCAGAGGATACAATTAGCTCAAAGCTAAGGCATTTACTGATATAGCATAGTGAAAACAGTAGGTTCAAAACATTTCCCCCATAAAGCTGGGGGCATTCAAACAGAAATGCACACAGTATTGGTGGGAGGAGTAAAAAATGCATATATAGTCAGTCCACTAATAGAGAGGTATGCACATAGGGAGCACAGGGAGCCAAGACAATTTGTGCTTCTCATGCTGCAGCAATTCATGATGTTCCTGCTTCTGATAAAGTCCCGATGCCAGTCCCCAGCAGGCATAGAGTATGTTCTGGGCACTACAGGACTTTTGTGTGTTTTCTTTCCTCTTACTGTCTTCATGCTTCTCCTCCTGGACCCAGGGTTTCTACTGGCAGGTCACTTGACTGTGTTCCTTGCATCGGCTTCTCATCTTTATTCAACTCTGCAGCTGGAGTCAGTGGGCCTGCTCTCTGCCAATATCTCCTTTTAGCTGAGTTATTCTGAGCAAAACATCATCACTGATGGGAGGGAAGGAGGAAAATAAAATTCCCCCCTTCATCCACCTTGAACTTCAGAGGAGATGCAAGGGATAGGGAAAAGAGTAATCCCCTCTCAAAAGCTCTCTTCTCAACTGCCATTAATGATTCCCTCTTGACTGACATACTCTTCATTTCTTTACTGATTCCAAAGCTTGAAAATTTGCTTTTTATAAAGACCACCATGTGTTTGACTTAGCAATATAAAACTCAAATAGAAAAAATCCCTGTCACATATTGACTAAGAAAACTATATATTAACATGGTATATTGTATTTTTATTTATTTTGTTAAACATTTCCCAATTACATTTTAATCTGGTTGGAACCTCACCTGGAAATTCTCAAAGGGCTGTCCTGAAGCAGTGAGTTCAATACCTCTGATGTGGCTGATCTTTTAGTTACCCAGTGAACTACTGGCCTATAATTCCATCAAGTCTGAGCAGCTTTTTCATAGGTACTAAAGGAGAAAAAAAGTTTAAACATTTCTTTGAACTTCCTATCTACCTCCTTTAATTAAGAAAAGGAAAATAATCACCCATGATCTAATTAGTTTGTAAGTAGTGTACTAAAGTTAAAGACCCAATGGTCTTCAGAACACTCCCCACTTGAGGAAAGTTTAGTAATAAATAGCTCACTGTCTTAGTGAGCAGAGAGACTGGGACCAGTTTCTTCCTTTTGTTCTTGGGGAAGAAAAATCCGTTGTAGTTTTCTGCCATCTGTCTAGTTTGGAGCTGGAAGGATTGGTTTGGCCTCATGTTAATGTAAGCCCACTGACCACTGGAGAAAGAATCTAATCGCATCTTGTTTTTAGTAATACTTGTGTCTTGTATCTTTTAGGTTGCTGTTAATAATTATTTTCTCTATTTATAGAAGTTATTTTGTTAGGTCAGCAGGTTGGTTCAAAGCTAAAAATGTCTTTGAAAGAATCAAGAAAGAAACTAATTGAGACAATTAGTCCCTTCCATAAAGTAGCAGGATGCACAATGAATCCACAAAATCCATCAATATTCAACCCAATCGTTATACTTCCTTGTCCACTTTCTACACTGCAGACAATACATGTTTCCCCTGAGTTGTCTTTATTTTTGATAAGCCAAACAGAAGGGTAGTATGGGGCAGGTAGCTCCAATTCCTGTAGATAACAGATTTCTATATATTAATCAGATATGGAAAAGAGAATGTTCTGTTCTTGTGCTCATCACCCCATTCAGTCAATCATTGCCTTAAAATCCCTGGGAACTAGACATTAGGAATGTTTCCATTTTCTAGTTTCTAGGAGTTCTGGGGCAGCAATTGGCTGAATGAGGTGGTAAGCACAATATCAGAACACTCATCTTCTATATCTGATTAAGATACAGAAATCTGTTATCTTTTGTAGCCCTAGGGTGCTACAAAAATCTTCATTTGGGCTGAAATGATGACTATCACAATTTTCAAAAATGGTGAGAGAGATCTTCCCAGTAGTTTAGAGATGTGAGGCAGAAGAACAAAATGGAAATAAATTGCATAGGTAAGCAAAAAAGCAAAGTCAAAGCATCTTTTGGAGTTTTATTTATCTTCTAAATAGCTTTTTCCCCTCCCATGGCCAAGGAAAATGACCTTGAGGCTTGTTCCTTGGGGAAGGACAACAGAATATTTGTTCAAAAAAGTTAACAACTTTTCCTTAAGATTTTATAAGATAATGTATGATTGCTGCCCTATATGAAGGTAGAGTGTATTATTCTTAATATGAAGAGGGAAATTCTCACCTTATAATTTTGTCTATGTAAAGATATGTATACTCATATACATTTTTCCATTTACACTCACAGAGGAAGACCAGTACTTGCAATTATAAAATTCTTAAATAGCTATCATATTCTTAGATACGTTATGTATCTAAGAGATCTAAGAGATATCTAAGAGATATACAAACATGGAGATGGGATATTATGGAATGTATTGCTGAAATTAAATTTTCTTCGCCCCAGTATAGGAAGACTTTGGCCTCAGCATAGTCAGTTGGTAGTGAGCAAATTTCTCAACACTGGGAACCTAGGAATGGTTCATGTATGTGTAGCAGAAATGAATCTGAATATGTTGAGGTTGAAAAACAAACTGGTAGCTTGCCCAGATATTGTTTTCTGAGTAGCCAGCCACTCACCTACCCCACTTTAGCGCCAATGCAAAGTCAATCCTCCTGCAAGTGAGTACCATATGGTTATTGATAGTCTTTCTTCTTTGGAAAATTATTCACATCTTCCATCTATATGTCACCTGCACTTCTCTCTTACTGCTATATGGATGCAAGAGAGCAACAAGTATTAGTTAGTTAGTGTGTTAGTAGTTAGTCAGTTAGTTAACCTCCCTTTTTCCCTTTGCAAGGTGGGATTTCTCACAATAGTGTCTCACACACCAATCCCAGGTTTCAAATCAACTTCTTATGTTTGTAGTGGGATCTTTCTATGCTATTAAATAACACAGTAATCAGGTATACTTCTCTTCACCAAAAAGAGAGACTAGTTGGCCTCCTCAGTGGGTTCTTTCCAGGACAAGAATGATTCAACTTTGTCCAAAGTCAGTGACATCATCCCTATCTCCAAGACAGGGAATGATCTAGACTAGGGTGTCCAATAAGAGAAGAAGCCAATTTGACCATGCAAACATGGTGGGTATAGTGTCAGAGAGAGTCTAAGATTCAGCGCACCAACACTGTGGAATTGCCCAATGAAATGAGACACCAGATACTAAGACAATAGCAAGTAGAAAGATACTCCATTAATGCTTTTTTATAATACCACTTATTTTTGGAGGTGGGTGAATCTTGAAAAAAAAAAAGTCATGACCCCCTGCTGGGAGTGGCCCTGAGGTTGGAGGCCAACCATGGAGTCCCACGTAGTTAAGGAGTAGCTAGGTGGTGTAGTGGATAGAGCACCAGTGGAGGAGTCAGGAGGGCCTGAGTTCAAATATCACGTCAGACACTTGACACTCACTAGCTGTGTGACCTTGGGGCAAGTCATTTAACCCCAATTGCCTCATCCTGGGTCATCCCCAGTCATCCCGATGAATATCTGGTCACTGGATTCAGATGGCTCTGAAGGAGAAGTGAGACTGGTGACCTGCACAGCCCTCCCTTACTCAAAACAAAGTCAAGGGCAAGTCATGTCATCATTTCTCTGATGGCATGGTCTTTGGCAATGAAGGATGAACACACAGATACATAGCACAAAATGCCCACGCACAATAGTAGCTCTCATTCCAACTTCTCATTAATTTTGACCTTAATGGTATCACTAAAGGTCTCTCTATTCTAGTGCTTTTATTTTTTTTTAACTGACTTTCAAAAACCTCCCAACTAGCCTGGTAAACTTCCATCTTGCCTCATACCTTAAGCAACAGGGAGGAAAGAAAGGTCTCACAACCTGTATCTCCATGGTGTTATGGTATGAGATTCTGATCTGGCCAAGAACACCTGGAGGACAGCAGACATTTGGTTGAAGATGACCTGAGATACCACATTTGCACATCCATGCCCTCTACTTAGGAAAGGTTAATGTCACTGCCATGGTATTCACTCGTCTCTCCTTAGTGGCACATGCTTTAGAAAAGACTGGCTAGGATGTTGATCAGATGTCATGGTAATATCAACATCCACAGCACTTTCCAAAGTGTAAAATGGGCTAAGGGATGGTTTAGGGAGACTTTCTATGATTCTTATTTGGCATCTTTCTTTTGAATACCAGAACATGGTCTTAATATGGTATGGAGAATGAGAAAGTCAATCTAATGAAAAAAGCACAGCCCTAAACTTAGAGTTGGGGATAACAAAGACAAAAATAAGAAATATCAAAATGCACATCACTATAGGGATGGTGAAATCAGCAGGAAATCACAAAAACATTCTTCCACATCAATGAGGATTCTCACTCTCCCTGAGATACCTAGTATCTGAAATCTCTATTGTAGCCACTCAACTCCAGCAACTAATAAAGTGCCTCACATATATTGTTGCAGGTGTTGAGTCATTCAATTATGTCTTACTCTGTGACCCCTGGGGCCATATTGTCCATAGGGGTTTTTAGGCAAAGATACTGGAGTGGTTTGCCATTTCCTTCTCAGTGAATTAAGGCAAATGGAGGCTAAATGACTTTTAGTAAGTACTTAGTAAATGCTTGCTGACTCCATTTGAACCCACTTCTCAAGCCACGTTCAATTTTGTGCTATACATAATGAGGCAAGAGACAAAAGCAGAGAAATCCAGCAAGATGTGATTGAACTGATGCAGAGTGAACTGAGCAGAATGAGCAGAACCACATCTTTAATGACTATAATAACACAAAGGAAAGCAGACCGGAAAGACATTAGAACTGATAAACACAGCAACCCATTACAAGTCCAGCAAAATGATGAGGAGCATGCTTCCCACCTCCTGGTAGAGAGAAGGACGAAAGGTGCAAAATGAAACATGCATTCTCAGACCCAGACAATATGAGAATTGGTTTGCTTTTATTATATTAATTTGTTATAAGGAAAGGTTGGGGTGGAGGAGGGAGAAGGAAACTGTGGACATGATTGAGAAGGTAATGATAGTCATGAAAGAAAAGGAAAGATCAATAAAACATTTAAAATACACAGACTAGAGCAGAAAGAAGTTCAGACAAGCAGGGAAGACATTACTATGGCTTTAAATTTAATACACACTTTAACAAAGCAAACCATAAAAAGAAGTTCATAGTTTCATGTGTAATCATCTTTCTGTTGTTCTTTGTATATTGAGATACTTATGTTTGTTAATGTCTGAGTTCATAGTAATAAAAATTTTAATAAAAAGTACTGATTTATATGAAATCCTTGAAAATAAATAGTAAGTATGGAACTCTTCTCTCCTAGTGCAAAAAAGAAGAAGAAGAAGAAGAAGAAAAGGAAGTAGAAGGAGGAGAAGAAGAAGAACAAGAAGAAGGAGAAGAAGAAGGAGGAGCAGGAGAAGGAGGAGAAGGAAAAGGAGGAGGAGGAGAAGAGCAAGAAGAAATATGGGGAGAACAAGGATGAGGACAAGGGGGATGAGGAGAAGCCCAGGGAGTGTTGGTAGGTGGTTCACTACTGATGACATGCTACAGTATGTGTACACTTGGATTAATATGAGAGAGAAGTCTACCTCTGCCATCTTCCTATGACACAACAACTCAGTCCCATGAGATCTGTCAAACCTAACAATCACTACCCATTCCTGCAATCCCGGCGATTCACATGGCAATTAAGGTTACTGCCAAAAGGAAAATAGATAGATAGGACAAAGCCCTGGTAAATCAGTCCTTCAAGATATTAGAGAACTCTGGAGCAGGGCTAGTGTTTTCATCATTGCTGTCAATTGAAAGAAGTGGTTTCTGAAAAGAAAGGTGGATTTTGGAAATGAAGAGCTGGTTAAGAAGATGTCTGAAAACTGGATTTTGACTTCTGAACCATGGCTTAAAATATAGAAATAATAGGCTCTTAGAGGCCCAGGATGGAGTACACCTAACAAGGACTGGTAAAATTTTATTTACCTTGAGTCTTTCAAATCTGATCAAGAGGGCTTAAAATTGAAAAGGGAGGGGGAGAGATAAAACTTTCTACATTTATCTTCCAAGTCATATTTCTTAGACAGTATCAGCTACTACCGAAAAAGAATAATCACAGGAGATAGACTCAATAATTCAGAGCAGACAAGATCCAAGAAGGCAGCTAACATAAAAACCCATTGCCTCAGATACACTGTGTGTGTGTGCAAAGTCTAAGTAATAAACAGAGCAAATTAGAGGGCAAATTCCCCAAATGAAGGTAAAAAATTCACCTTTATTGATATCACCGAGAACAGGGGTATCTAAACTAAAGATACACAGGTATCCCTGAAACTAAAATGCTTTGAAAAGACACACCTTGTACAAAAGAAACAGAATGCATAATGAAGGGGAGAGAAACAATGAATATTAAGAAATATATAGTCAAGAGACCAGAGAAGAATGGTATGATTTGGGTAAATGTCAATGGAAGGAGAAAATAAAATTATATTGAAAGACATTTGGACAGAAGGAGGAAATGAATAAGGAATTTGCAAACCTGGAATACACAGTATAGTGGGAAGGGGAAATTTCAAATAACTAGATTTCTACCAGAGTGATTTCTCAAACAAAAGTAGAGTAGCCAATAAATTCTTGACTTACCACAGTTATCATTTCAGACATCAAAAAGCAGAGGGAGTAACAAGGGGAATGTATTTTGACCAATGAGAAGGAATCAGTTCTTGAGGAAAAAATAATTGGAATCTTCAGGGAAAGAGAACACTATGTCTTAGAATTCATGATAGCACAGATGAGAAAAACTAGACATAGCCTGAAATGTACCCTATATTGTGTGAGAGCAGATTTCAAAGAGTTCAAAGGAAATACTGGAAGGATACTTTAGTCTAAAATTCTATAGGAGAAGTCAAGTCAAGGAGGATAGAAAGCTGTCAAGAATGGAATTCTCAAGACACAAAACATAAATATTCCCATGATGAAAAAAAGGGGGAGCTGCCTAAAGAAATCAATATGGAAACACAGGGAACTGATCAACAAACTTAAATTGTTTAATGTCACTATCATCATCACAAGACCTATGATTTAATTGGAAACATGATTCTTTGTAGATGGTTTGCTGCTGTTTTTAAGATATGATCTCATCCTACTCAATTCACTCTGTGCTCTCTGTCTCTGTGTGTGCATGCATGTGTGTATGCGTGTGTGTGCACATGTATACATGTGTATATTCATGTGTGTGTGTGTGTGTGTGTGTGTGTGTGTGTGT
>CM053771.1:56950124-57024497 GCA_028658325.1 Potorous gilbertii | reverse complement strand
TGTCTAACTTGATTTTCAAAATCCTTTTTGAGCTCTTCCAAGGCCTGAGCCCATTGGATACCTATTTCAGATGTTTGGGATACAGAGGCCTTGACTCTTATGTCTTTACCTGATGGTAATCAGTTTTCTTCCTCGTCAGAGAGGAAGGTTGGAATCATTTTTTAACCAAGAAAATAACCTTCTATGATCTTATTTTTTTTCCCTTTTCTGGGCATTTTCCCAGCCAGTTACTTGACTTCTGAGAGTCCTCTCCATCCCTGGCCTAGGTTTGCCCAGGTAGTTCTTGGGGTCTGAGATTAAAATGCTACTCCCCAGCCTCAGGGTTTTTGGTGGCAGGCCTGGCTGCTATTCAGGGTAAGATTAAATCAGGTTCTCAGGTGGGGGCAGGGCCACCTCCCAGGCTCAGTTCCCTCAGGGGGTTTATGCAGAGACCTTCTGTAATGGAGCTCCTGCTGAGCTCCTGCCTGCTCTGGGAGCCTCTGGCTGCCTGCTGCCTCTGCTGCTGCCTCCCAAGGGGGCCCGAGTTATGGAGACACCTCACTCCCCTCTCAGCCCATCCAGATATCTCTCTGTGACTTACCTGTGTGTCTGTGGGTAGAGGGACCTTCTCGGCCACTGGAGATTCCATCCCTGAAGACTGCTCGGATCTGCTCGCTCTTCTCTGTGCTGCGTGGCCAGGGCAGGGTAGGGTTCTGCTCCTGTCTGGTGTGTGGTGGACTTTTGGGGTTGGTTTTTCAGGGCTCTCTGGAACGGAAATCTCCTTCACTGTGTTGCTGCGTGGCTTCCACTGTTCCAGAATTTGTTGGGAGTTCTTTTTAGAGGAAATCCATGGGCTGTGGGTTCGGAGCTAGCATACGTGAGTCTTTCTACTCCACCATCTTGGCTTCCCCCCCCCCCCATTAATTCTTTATTCAGATAGGGATAGCATTTTCCTTCCTGAGTCCTTTGTACTTGTCTCAGGTCATTGTGTTGCTGAGAAGAGCTGAGTCATTCATAGCTGATCATTGTACCATGTAGCTGATACTGTATACAATGTTTTCCTGGTTTTGTTCATTTCACTTTGCATCCGTTTGTACAAGTCTTTCTAGCTTTTTCTAAAATTTGCCTGTTCAGTTTTTGGTGCACAGTGGTATTTCATTACATTCATATACCATGACTTGTTCAGATGTTCCCCAATGGATGCTCATTCCCTCAATTTCCAATATTTTGCAACCATGAAAAGGGCTGCTATCAACATTTTTGCACATGTGGGTACTTTTCCCTTTTTAATGATCTCTTTGCGATACAGACCTAGAAGTGGTATTGTCATACCAGGTGGTGTGCATAGTTTGGTTGCCCTTTGAGTTTGTTCCAAATTTCTCAAGCAGCTAATAGATGAAGACAATATATTCAAGGGGACTACCTCGTTCTAGGAGAGGAGTCAGTGCTACGTCCTGCAGAGGGATGAAGACATCTTTGGTCTGGATGTCTTCCTTAAATTGGAGATTTGGGAAGGAACCAGCCAATCAGAAGAAGAGGCCTCAGAGATAGAGAGTACTTCCATTGTGAGAAGTAATGTGGGGGCTGAGCAAGATGAAGAGGGTTTTCATGACATGGTAGAGGAAGTGCGTGTGAGTGTGTCAATAGTAGAGTGATGACGCTAGACAAAGTCTTGGACTTGGAGACAGGAAGATCCAAATTCTAATCCTGCCTTCAGACACTCACTCCCTGTGTGACCCTGGACATTTTACCTTTGTCTATTTCTTCATCTAATAAATGAGGAGGCTAGAATTGATGGCGTCCATATTTCCAGCTCTAGAGCAATGACACCATTATTCTGCATGAAGCCTTTCCTGATTTTTCTCAGCTGTGTGTTACCTCCCTCTCCCCCAAATGTTGTTGTTGTTTGTTGTTCAGTTATTTCAGTCATGTCTGACTTTTCCTGACTCCATTTGAGGTTTTTGTAGCAAAGATACTGGAGTGATTTGCCATTTCCTTCTCTAGCTCATTTTACAGATGAGGAAACTGAGGCAAATAGAGTGAAGTGACTTGCCCAGGGTCACAGAGCAAGGAAGTGTCTGAGGCCAGATTTGCACTCAGGTTCTCCTAACTCCAGGATGGGTGCTGTATCCACTGTACCACCCAGCTGCCTATATTTTGTATATACTTAGTTAACTTGGTGCTGGGCCTGGTTCATTGACCTGATAGACATCTAGACTGTGAGAGCCTTGTGAGTAGGGATTGTTTCACCTTTCTTTGTATCCTCAGTGATTAGTATAGTTCCTGGAATATAGTAGGGGCTTCATAAATGTTTATTAATTGATTGATCTTTTATAGATTGTGTGCTTCTTGAGGGCAGGAATGGTCTTTTGCCTGTCTTTGTATCCTCATTGATTAGCACAGTGCCTGGCACATAGTAAGGGCTTGCTTAATAAATGCTCATTGACTGACTGATTGGAGTTATGAATTGCCTTGGTCATATTGTTCCCCACACAGAAAACTTACTCCCACTGCACCTAAGGTTCTTGTCCATTCTTTTCTCCACACACTCTATATTTGTCAGACAACACACTTCAGATTTTCTTTTTGGAAATACCAACTGATATAGTTATGTCATTTAAATAAAGGCCTTTGCTGAGGAGCAAAGTGATCCTATTGGCTGATTATTATAAGGAAACTGGCAGGTGGGGGCTTGTGAGTGACAGGTGAGGAGGACAGACAGGGAGGAAAGAAGAAAACAAGCATTTATTAATCAACTACTGCATACCAGGTGCTGTGCTAAGTGCTTTATAAGTATCACCTCCTTTGATATCTTGAGACAGTCACCTGATGTTACTCCTAATGCCCTGAGAATAGTGTGAGCTGCCCCTTTGGGTAGCTCTAGACCCTTTTGGGTCCCTCTGGGGACCCAAGCTATCAGTGCCAATACAAGTTGGTGAGTGTTCCCAGAGAGAGGAGCTATGCTTCCTTAGGTGTGTGTGTTGTTTCCTTCAATAGAATGAAACTTTTTGAGAGTAGGGATTGTTTTACTTTCTGTCTTTTGATCCCCAGGGTCTGACACAATGTTTGGCATAAAGGAGACGCTTGATCTATATCCTGGTGAACTGATAGAACATTTAATCATCAGGAGATTTTCCCTTTAGTCTGGACAAAGTGAAGGCAGATGCCAAGTTGGATGCTCTCTGCCTTGACCTCCAGAAAGGAGCTGCGATGATATTTTGGAAAGAATAGGGAAAACGTCCCACTCATTTGGTTGTGATCCATAAAAGGGGTTTGTTGGGTCCAAGAACATGAGGGCTCTTGGACTTCAAACTCCTGTAAACCAAAATATTCCTTGCTTTTGACGGAGGAATCATATGTGGTGCAGCTGAGCCCAAAGTCTGTGTGTCAATCGCCAAGATCACTTCTTTTTTTTTTCCAATGGAGTACTTTATTGATTTTTTTTTTAAAGTCATTATTTATTTATTTTTAGCATTCTTTTCTTTTTAAGTTTTGAATTCCAGATCCTCTCTCTCCTTTCTACTTCACCCCTACCCACTGAGAAGGCAAACAATATGATATTAAATATACATGTGAATTCATGCAAAACATATTTCCATATTAGCTGTATCTCAAAATACAGCAAAAGGATAAAGGGAATGAGAAAACTACACTTCAATTTGCATTCAGAGTTCATCAGTTCTCTCTCTGGAGGTGGAGAGCATTTCCTTTGGAACTGTCTTGGGTCATTGTCTTCATCAGAGCACAATGATCTCCTGGTTCTTTTCATTTCACTTTGCATCAGTTCCCATGACTCTTGCAATGTTTTTCTGAAACCACCCTGCTCTTTATTTCTTATAGCAAAATAGCATTCCATCACAATCATATGCCATATCGTCTTCAGTCAATCCCTAATTGATGAGCATCCCTTCATTTTCCAATTCTTTGCCACCATAAAAAGAGCTCCTATAAATATTTTTGAACATGTAGGTCCTTTTCTCTTTTCTCTGATTTCTTTGGAGTATAGCCCTAGTAGTGATGTTGTTGGGTCAGAGGGTATGCACAGTTTTTTGGGCATAGTTCCAGATTATTATCTAGAATGGTCTGAAACAGTTCACTGGACTAAATATTTTTTTTTTTAAAGTCCTAGGAATTCACAGCAGATGAGGCTGGCTTGCAGCTTTCAACGCCTCCAGTCTTTACTGCCTAATCAATCTGGTCTCTCAGGACAGAGATTTAACTAGGGCAGAGCAGCTAGAATGTTGCTTCAAAGTGCAGAATTCAGGGGTGGGTGACAGCTCTTGTGGAAACAATGACCTTAACTTCTGGGTTAGGTATAAGGATTGAACCTGTGGGTGTATCGATTACAGAGAGCCCTGAGATGAGGATAGGAGACTCCCATCTATCAGTGCAAGTTTGCTCCTTCTGGGCAGTTTATAGTCTTAGAATTGCTTAGACTAGGAACCTACAACTTTAATGTTGTTTAGTCATTTCTCAGCCATATGCAAGCTGGTTGGTTTGCCTCTAGCAGGGTGGAGTGACTTGCTCCAGGGTCACAAAGTTAATAAATGTCTGAGGCCAGATTTGAACCCACAAATAGGAGTCTTTCTGACTCCAGGCCTGGCACTTTATCCACTCACTGTGCCACCTAACTGCCCCCGAGAGCCTAGAGCATTAAGAGGCTCCAGTTTCCTTGGGTCACACATCCACTATCTATCAAAGACAGAACTTAAACCTAGGGCTCCTTGCTTCCAAGGCCAGTTGTCTATCTATTAAGTCACACCTCCTCTCAACACCTAATTAGCAAGAATAATTAGTTAAATTAAGAAGTCACCAGATGTCCAGAGTAAACCCCTGCCCCATTCCCTCCTTACTCATTTTTGCCTGCTTGCTGGAGGATCCTCAAGTTAGTACCTGGGTCCCGTGATTTCTTCTTCCCCCCAACAATGAGTTATTTCTTTCCATACTCCCCACAGTCATCTTGTTGGGATATGCGCCAGGTGCAAACATTCCTAGTCATACATTGGCCTCAGGTTTTACAAACTCATTAGCTTAAGCAAGTACAATTTGGTAGCTGGGTGGCACCATAGTGAATACAGTGTGGGGCCCAAGTTCAAATCCAATCTCAGACACTTACTAGCTGTGTGACTCTGGGCAAGTCACTTAACCTTGTTTGCTTCATTTTCCTCATCTGGCAAATGAGCTGGAGAAGAAAATGGTAAACTACCACAATATCTTTGCCAAGAAAGCTCCAAATGGGGTCTTGAAGAGTCAGACACTACTAAAATGACTGAACAACAAATACATTTAGAAAGCTCATTCTGATGCCTCTGAAACCCTACAGAAATAAAGAGAAAGGATATAATGTATCCTAAACCAAAAGTTTTGGACTATCATTTTTTTTTATCCCTTGCCTGGATTAGTTGCTGAGATGACTTTTGCTGCTGATAGGGATAACTAAGAACCAAGTTTTCCGAAGATGAGAACAGTTGCTTTATCAGTTATTTAATTCTCCACTTTTCTTTGGTGGCGAATAGTCATAATTACATTTGAATATTCCAAGTCTTGGTGCTTTTGTCAGAGTGGGTATGCCCATACTAGCAGAGATCACAAAAGCCTTTCTATGATTGATGAGATAGCTTTGAGAGCCCAAACCACTAGACTCTCAGTGGCCAGTCTCAGGTCAGCGAAATGAGAAGCTTCTAAGAAGTGGAGCTATCCAAAGGTAGCCTGCACTGCCTCTGGAAGTGATGGCTTGGTTCCTTCTCCCTAGAATCTTCAGGCAAATATTGAATGTTTACTTGTTGGCGGCTGTTATGCACTGAGAGGAGCCCAAGCTTTGGAGTCACAAGACCTGGGTTCAAATCTTGGTTATTGCTTACTACTTGTATGAATGACCCTGAGCAAGTCCTTTTCCCACTCTAAAATTCAGGTTCCCCATCAGTAAAATTATGTGGTTGGATTAGATGGTCTTTAAGTTTTTTCCCCCAGTTCTAAAAGTAGCTAGGTGACTCCGTGGATAGAGTGTTGGACTTAGAGACAGGATAGACCTGAGTTCAAATTCTACCTTAGACATTTACTAGCTATGTAACTCTGAGCAAGTCATTTAACTGCTCTCAAAACAATTTTACTCGTCTGGAAAAGTGGTAACAATACCACTTACAGGGTGAGTGATACGATCAATGAGGTAACATGGAAAGTGCTCTATCTGGGAAGTTCAAATCTGGTCGCAGATACTTACTAGCTATATGACTGTAGGCTAGTCACTTAACTTTTATTTGCCTCCGCTTTATTATTTGTGAAATGGGGATAGTAATATTGCCCACCTCCAAGGGTGTTTGTAAGGATGAAAATAGCATTTACCACAGCGCCTGGCATAGAATAAGAGCTGTAGAAATGTTAGCTGTTACTATTATTTTTATAAATAGGATTGTTACTTTGAAAAAATGCTGCTTTTCTGTCATATCTAACTCTTCATGACCCCATTTAGGATTTTCTTGGAGAGGTACTGGGGTGGTTTGACCTTTCATTTTCCAGCTCATTTTACAGATGAGGAAATTGAGGCAAACAGAGTGAAGTGACCCGGCCAGAGGTCTACTTTGCATCTTTTGCTCTGCCTGGTTTCAACTCCACAGAACAAAATACTCCTGTCAAGTAGCCCTGGTATGACCTCTCCCCTCCCTCCCTTTCCTGCTTTCTAGCTCCTGGAGGGCCAGGACAGTCTTTTTATTAATTGTATCTCCAGCCCTGAGCACAGCACCTGGCACATAGTAGATGATTAAATAAAGATTGATTGGATAGGATTGGATGATTTGGAGGGTCCCTTTCTGCTCTAGAGGTCAGGGATTCCTATCCAGGTTGGGGTAGAATCGGATGACCTCTTCAGGGCCCATTTAACTCCAAGATTCTGTGTGCTGAATCTTTCCCAACTGAGGCTGGTCTTTGAAGGACAAAGCTATGGTTGTGTAGGGCCTGCTGACCCTTGTGCTTTGTTGGCATGACCTTTGAGAGCCCAGGGTGGCCATTACCCCAGGGAGTATCACAGGAAGACTTTGGCTGGGCCTGGAAGACAAAGATGAAAAATTTTAGCAAGCCACGTCTCCTTTGAGCAGGAGGCAGGTGCTCAACAGCCTCAGAATGTGTCACCTGTCAATCTTTCCCTATTTGTACTTGCCAGTGTTCTGGTCCTGTCGCTCCTCAGCCAGAGAGTCCAATCAGCCATGAAATAACAATTGCAGTCTGGATAGGTTCAAGCTCATCACACCTGTGTCTGCTCTGTAGTAAGCCCGCCAAAAACGTTTCCCTCTGCCACTGGATGTGACTGATTTTTGCTTTGACTAAACATCTGTGCCTTTAACTGAGGCCCCTCCCTATCCCTTTGGAATCCCAGTTCTCTCTGCCATCAACCCAGGAGAGGGAGGAAGGACAAGGTCCTGCCTGGACACCTAAAAAGCCAGGGATTATAGGCAGTCCTTTAGGGATCAGCCTAGCTTAGGTGGGAGAGGTTTAATACACACACCCTTGGGGTTGGATGGGCCCTGCAGAGGCCATCTTGGCCCTGCCAAGAAATTGACCATCCTTGAGGGGAGGGATGGTAGGGAAATGAGAGTCAAGCCAGAACCAAAGGTGGACAGAGATGGAGAGGGAGTGTCCAGCTCCCATACTGCTTGTGGTCCTTAATGGAAGCTCTGAATGCTGTGTATTTCCCCAGGTCATGTGCAAGTTGGAGAAATGGTTCTCAAGTATTGCTAAAAGTATTTCAATCAGCCACTTAGACTCTGGCTCACACAATAGATATGTAGGCAGTAAGAGGGAGTTAAATGGAGCAATCTCTTTCTTTGCTTGCCTCCTCTCCATCCTTCCCAGTTTCAGGATGAGAGACCAGACTCCACCATTTTTTTCCATTTTTCAGTTACAAGTAGACAAGCTTCTGAAAACTGGATCCCTCCTCCCCTTCCCTCCCTGCAAATGTAGTCTGGCACCTTCAGCTCAACCAAGGCCTGGGGTGGAGGGAAGAGGGGAGTGTGGGGTCTCAGGCATCAATCAATACCAGGATGCCTGGTTTCAGAGCTCTTAAGTGATGGTTGATATGTTTGGCTTATTCCTGTCAGATCTCCGGACTGAGAGATCAAAACAACAGCCTGCTGGGGCTGAAGAATTTTTTTCTGATCTCTCTGCCCAGCAACAAGGGGAACTGGGGACAAAGCTGGGCCTCTGGATCACAGAATCCCTATGTTGATACCTAGAGGAGACACCCTTAGGGCTCATCTAACCCAAATCATCCATTTTGCAGATAAAGAAACTGAGTCCCAGGAAGGAGATCCATACATTTAGAATTGGGAAGGCTCATTGGCTTGTTGATTTTGAGGTAGAAGGGACATTAGAGGTTATTGAGTCTGAACCCCTCCCCCAATTTCATTCCTCCTTCCCTCTATTTTACTGATGAGGAAGGTGAGTCCCTAAAGAGGTTTGGGGACTGACGTGCCTAGTATCATATCTTAGAGGTCTCCTAATCCAACTTTCTCATTCTACAGATGCAGAAACTGAGTCTCAGGGAAGTCAATACCTGCCCACAGTCCCATAGGTAGTAAGGAGCAAAGTCAGGTTCTCCAAGTCCCAAATTTCATCTTCTTTTTGTTGCATGATGCTACCTCATTCTTTTTGTATACTTTAGCATAGCAAGGGATTTGTAATTTGAGGGACACCAGGAAAGACTCTGCCTCCAAAATCTCCCTTCATGCTCGGTTTCTGAGGCCACACTTTCTCCTCTATTTCCTTTGCCTCATAGTTGGGGAGACTTGAGTTCAAATTCCACATCAGACACTTATTAACTCTTATCCTAGGCAAGTCTCTTAATCTCATGTCCTCAGTTTCCCCATCTGTAAGCTGAGGCAATTGGACTCAATAACATCTAAGGTTCTTCACAGCTCTAAATTTATAATACCGTGATACTTCAAATGGAGACCACTCATCATGAGCTCCATCTTATCCCCAACTATAAATCTCAAATTTCTTGACATCTTATAGCTGTCAGGGTCTACTTTTTCAGCTATATACTCTCCCCGCCATGTAGCCATAGGTTCTGGTAACTACAAGGACTTATGTACCTCAGAGAACCCTACTTCATCAGTGTTTGGTTTTCAGCCCTCTTTGGTCCTCCTGTGGGATTTTGTGTGTCTCTTTTTGGTCCAAGGCTGTTAGCCCTGTTCAAGAGGGAATGGTGTGACCTAAGACAACCCATCCTATCTCTTTGTTTCCAGGAGAGCAGATTCTATTGAGAAGAGAGATGAGTAGAGAGGGGTAACTGTCTATGGGACAAATGGGAATTTGGGGAACTGGACTGATATGGCTAAATTGATGACATGGTGACCACTGATGAGATTTTTGTCCCAGATCTAAGATGAAGCAAATAGCTCTAATATTCTCACCTTTCATCTCAGTCGTCCATACCTGCTTACAACTAAGGAAAGAAATAGCTCCTTCTCAGTCTGCTACTCAGATAATTGATTGTAAACTCCCCGAGGGCAGGGTCTATCTTATTTTTGTTTTTTACTTCCTGCTCCTCCCCTCCCCACTCAATGCATTGACACCTAGTTGGTGCTTTTTGATCCATTAAATTAATGAAATGATATCTCTATGGGAGTGTAGGACCCACTGAATCTGTTCTTTTTGTCTCCAGTTCCCTTCATATCTGTATGGTAAAAATCATCTATCCAATCGACAAGCATTTATTGAGTGCTTATGATGTGTTGGGGACTGTGCTAGGGTATGCAATAAAACAGCAAAGCCAATCCCTTTCCACAAGGAGCTTGTACTCTGGTGAAAAGAGATAACAGGTACAAATACTGGGTGTAAGCAAAATACTTAAAGGGTTAGTAGAATGTAGTCTTAGAAGAGAAAGGCACTAGCAGGTGGTGATGCTGGTGGTGGTGGTGGGGACCAGGGAAAGCTTCCTGTAGAATGTGGGATTGGTTTTTGAAGAGGCAGAGGAATTAGAGGCCAAATAGCCAACATTCACTGGATTAGGAAGAAAGCAAGGGAATTCCAGAGAAACATCTTCTTCTGTTCTATTAGCTACACTAAAACCTTTAACCATGCAGATCACAACAAAGTATGACAAGTCCTTAAAGAGATGGGAGTACCAGATCATCTTACTTGTCTCCTGAGGAACCTATTATGTTCATCCTTTGTTGCCAAAAGACCATGCCATCAGAGAAATGATGACATGACTTGCACTTGACTTTGTTTTGAGGGAGGGAGGGTTATGCAGGTCATCAGCCTCACTTCTCCTCCAGAGTCATCTGAATCCAGTGACCAAATATTCATCAGGATGACTGGAGATGCCACAGGATGCACTGGGAGACCTTGGGTCCTTTAGGCCAAGGTCTTTGCAGGTGCTCACCTAGGGTGGGGCAATGCCCATTCACTGAATAGGCCTGTTTAATAAGTGGCCAGGGCATGGCCCCTTAAATGATGCCAAGAAAAAGAAAGACATCAGTCTGTGAGGGAAACAGCAACAGTTACCATCGACAATCACTCCAAAGTTAGGAGGGTCCAGAGGAGACCTTAGGTAGGGGCCAATTGGTGTCCTAGCTTCAGAGAGCCATAGGTTTAAGGTTTTTAGGAGAGGACAGGACAGGACAGGGGAAAGGAAAGAAAAAGAAAGGAAAAGAAAGGAGAGGAAAGAAAAGGAAAGGAAAGGAGAGGAAAAGAAAGGAAAGGAGCCAGTAAAACCCAAGTCAACTGGGCATCTTTTAGTCATCCAAATTCACCTTCCTTTGGAGAGGAGAATGAAGGAGAAGGGGAGGCAGACAGGAGAGGAGGAGTTGAGTCACCCAGCCAGCTGGGGCCCTATTCAGGCAGCTGTGTCCACCCACAGGATCATGTTTGTCCCTCTTGTGACAAAGAAAACCATGCCATCAGAGAAATGATGACATGACTTGCACTTGACTTTGTTTTGAGGGAGGGAGGGTTATGCAGGTCACCAGCCTCGTTTCTCCAGAGCCATCTGAATCCAGTGACCAGATATTCATCAGGATGACTGGAGATGCCCCAGGATGCACTGGGAGACCTTGGGCCCTTTAGGTCAAGGTCCTTGCAGGTACTCACTTAGGGTGAGGCAATGCCCATTCACTGAATAGGTCTATTTAATAAGTAGTCAGGGCATAGCCCCTACAATGAGACCAAGAAAACAAGACATCAGACTGAGAGGGAAACAGCAACAGTTACTATTGATAATGAGGACCTTATATGTGAGTCAAGAAGCAACAGTAAGAATTGAACATGGAACTAGTGATTGGTTTAAGACAGGGTAAGGAGCATGACAAGACTGTATATTGTTACCTTATTTATTTAACTTATATACAGAGTGCATCATGTGAAATGCCAGGCTGCATGAATCAAAAGCCAGAATTAAGGTTGCCAGGAAAAATATAAACAATCTCAAATATGCAGAAAATACCACTCTGTTGGCAGAAAGTGAAGAGGAATTAAGAAGCCTCTTGATGAGGGGGAAAGAAGAGAGTGTAAAAGCTGGCTTGAAGCTTAACATTAAACAACAACAACCAACGCAATCTTGGCAACTGGTCCCATCACTTCCTGGCAAATCGATGGAGAAGGAATGAAAGCAGCATTGGATTTTATATTCTTAGGCTCAAAGATCACTGTAGACAGTGACTAGATTCATGAAATGAAAAGACTCCTGTTCCTTGGAAGGAATGCTATGGCAAATCTGGACATCACACTAAAAGTAGAGATGTCACCTTGCTGCCAAAGTCCATAGAGTCAAACCTATGGCTTTCCCAGTAGTAATATACAGCTGTGAGAGGTGGACTATAAGGAAAGCTTAGTGCTAGAATGGACTCTTTCAAATTGGGGTGCTAGAGAAGACTTTTTGCCTCTTGGAAAGCAAGGAGATCCAAAAATCAATAGTTAAAGAAATTAATTTACGCTTATTCACTAGAAGGTCAAATACTGAAGCTTAAGCTGATACTTTGGCCATATAACGGAGAAGAAACAACTCATTGGAAAATAAGACCTTGATTTTGGGAAAGATTGAAGGCAAAAGGAGAAGGGGACAGAAGAGGATGAGATGGATAGTTTGTGTCATGGAAGCAATGAACACGAGCTTGATCAGACTTTGAGAGGTACTGGAGGATAGAAGGGCCTGATGTGCCATCATCTATGAGGTCATGAAGAGTTGGACATGACCAAACAACTCAACAACAACAACCACAGCAGAAGGTGGGACTGAACTGTGTTTTGAAGGAAGCCAGAGATTCTAAGAGACAGAGACGAAAAGGGAGGGCTTTCCAGGAATGAGGAGCACAAAGACCTGGAGCTTGGAGGTAGGGTATGTGTAAGGAATGGTAAATAGTACACCATGATTGGAACACAGGGTAGGATGGAAGAAGACTGGAAAGATAGGAAGGATCCAGATTGGGAAGACCTTTAAATAATAGATTAATTTACCTGTAGAACCTAGAGGTAACAGGGAGCCATTGGACATTAATGAATAGGTGGAGGTGGTGATGGTGGGGGCAGAGACATGGTTAGGTCTACACTGTAGGTGAAAATGAACATTAAGGGAAACTGACAGATAGGAAGAAGGATTCTGGAAAAGGGAGCCTTCAATCTGAAATGGGAGAAGAAGAGAGTGGTTGGGAGGCAGTCAGCCCCAATCTCATCTGAGTCTAGGGGTATGAGGATGTGTATAAAATAGCCAGAGCTTTCTAAGATGGCTACACCTTTCTTTCCCATAGCTTGGGGGAGTGTTCCTAACAACAACCTCTAATGTGTTGGGCCCTCACTAAATCCCTAAATTATAGGGTCATAGATTTAGAGACCACTGAGTCCAACCTGCTCATTTTACATTTGGGGAAACTGAGGTTGATAGCAGTTAGGTGACTTGCTAGTAAGTGTATGAGTAGGCCAGGAAGTCACACTGCTAGTAAGTACATGAGGTGGAATTTGAATGTAGTTCTTCCTGACTCCAGGTCCTAACTCTGATCCAGGACTCCATCCTGTCTCCTAATAATAGCTGACGTGATGTGGTCCATGGACTTGAATTCAAGAAAACGAGTTCAAATCTAGCCTCAGATCCTTACTAGCTGTGTGACTCTGGGCAAGTCACTTCACTATCTGCCTCAGTTTCCTCATGTATAAATGAGAATAGTAACCCCTGTTTTCCAGCGTTTTTTTGATGTTTTCTCCTCATAACTACCTCTGTGAGACAGATGCTGAAAGTATCATTAATATGGGAGTGAGAGTCCAGACCTGAGTTTCACTATGGAGGAAGTGGCTGAGTATCATTTTTGTGAATAATTGAGTATTATTATTGAGGAGTAGCTGAGAGTATCACTATTGTGGGCATGGGAATCCAGACCTGAATTTCATTGTTGTGGGAGTGGCTGAGTATTACTATTGTGGGAGTGGGAGTGGGAGTGGGAATTCAACCCTGTGATTTTACTCCCTGAAGGAACAGCCTGTTTGTAAAGTCCATTTACCTAAGCAGCTAGTCAACTCCTCTGTACCTAATAGCCCCAGAGTACTACCTGTGGGCATTGAGAGGACCTACCTAGGGTGATATAGTGGGTGTGTTGGAGAAGGACTTGAACACAGGTCTTCCTGACTCTAGATCCAGCCCCAGTCATATTATCTCCATTTGAATGATGAGAATACAGACTCAGAATGTTAAATTGCACACCCATATTCATATAATTGTCAAGGTCAGAAATGCGATTTAGAACCAGCCCATATCATGTCTATGTCCTTCTTTGCTCCACCAATGTGGGTTTTCTCCAGAGCTGAGTGCAGGTATCAGGTCAGGTAAGTGGGAGGATTTTGACTCTTTCTTGATCTCAAGTCCAGCCTTTCTTCACTTTCCAGGGCTCCATCCCCTCGGCAAAGCTTGACCAGAACTGGTGACCTCCTCTCCTTTGGCCTTCCAGGCCCTCAGGACAGTGGAGTTGGCTCATAACATCCTATGAATTTCAAAACTTTGGACATTAAAGAAGGCAAAGAAATATTATTTGAGATATCCGATGGCAATGAGATTGTGAGGAAAATGTACTTTTCTATCTCTCCAGATCAGTTTAAATCTCTGGGAATAAAAAAGCTAAAAAAATAATGTATGTATACATACATATATACCAAAAAGAAGCCCCAGGCCTGAGCTATTCACGTGGCGTCTGCTGGCCTCAGCAAGGGAGATTTTTTCCCTTCCTCTAGATGATTGACTAAGCCACTCATATCACAGATCAGGAGCTAGCACAGATCTGGGAACCTCTCAAACCTCCTAATGCACTGCTTACATCATGCTCCTTTTGTCACTCACAAGTTTCTGATGGTTCCCCAGTGCCTACAGGAAATGGTCCAAATTTCTCTTCCATTTGCCTCTGTTCTAGGAGCTCTGCCAACTGGCCCCATCCTCCATGTGTGTCTGATCATCCCATCCTCCCCCAAATCAGAACCCTGCCCCAGGCAGGCTCCTTGAGTTCTCCTAACAGCTCTTCGCTTTGTCTTTTATCTGAATCCTTGGCCCTGCTCTGCCCTGGCTGAGCTTGAGGGGAAGCCTTGTCCTATCTCTTCTCTCCTCTGATGATCAGGTTCATACTTACCTATTATCTGGTATTCTTCTTCCCCATCCTCACCTCCATGGAGGCTGTTTCAGGGCAGAAACAGTTTTTCATTTTCTCTCAGTAACCCCATAACCTCAAGTGGTTCCCTAAACACAACAGGCACTTAATAAATGCTAACTGGATTGTCTGGAATGCTGCTGCTCATGGAGTAAGAAGAACACTTGATTTAAAGTTGGAAGACCTGAGTTCAAGTCCAGAGTGTGCCACTTCCTAGTTCTAGGACCCCCAAGGTCAGTCATGTCTTTTTTCCCTCTGAATATATTATTGTTTTTCAATTGTGTCCAACTCTTTGTGACTCTATTTGGGGTTTTCTTGGCACAGCTACTGGAGTGATTTGCCATTTCTTTCTCTAGCTCATTTTACAGATGAGGAAAATGAGGCAAAGAGGGTGAAGTAACTTGCCCAGGGTCTCACAGCTGGTAAGTGTCTGAATCCAGATTTGAACTCAGGTCTTCCTGACTCCAAGTCCAGCGTTCTATCCACTGAACTGCCTAGCTGCACCCCTTGCCTCAGTTTCCTCCTCTTTAAATGAAGGTACTGCAGGGATTATTTATCTTTTCTTGTGTCATGGACAATTCTTTGACAGGAAGCCCTTCCTTTCTTTTCCTTCCCTTTTACTTTGAGCCCTTTCCTTTTGCAGACCATCCCCACGTTACCCTGGCTATGTCTTGTTTGTGCAAAGACTATCTCTCCCATTAGACATGAGCTATCTGAAGACAGGGAAGGTCGTTTGTCTTTCTTTGTATCTCGGGCTCTTAGCTCAGTACCTGGAACATAGTAGGTGGTTAACAAATGACTGACAGTCTGATGAAATCTATGGCCCTGTCTCAAAATAATATTTTTAAATCATTGAAGGAAACCGACATTTCAGTAAGGAATTTTTTCTCTACCCAAGTTAGCGCAGATCCCTGTAGACTCTGGTTTAAAGGCTTCCTGGCTCCTAGTTCCGACACCCTCCTCCTGGTCTCTCTGAGCAGTGGGGCAGTGATCAGAACTCTAGGTTTGGAACCAGAGGACCTAGAGGTTAAGTGACTTGCCCAGGGTCGTTCAGCTAGTAAGAGTCCAAATTTGAACTTGGGTCCTCCAGAGTCAATGCTCTATCCACTGCATCATCTGCCTGCCCCCAATGGGAAGCTCTTTGAGGACAGTGACCATGTCTTGTTCTCTATATCTCTCCACACCCCCAACTCTAGCTCCCTTTTTCCCATCAATACAGTCTCCAGGCTCAAGGCAGCTGAGAGAAGAGTGCTCTGTCAGCAATATGAGAATTAAGTGAATTAGGGTTAATTACAAGTTCTCCTTTCAGGAGGCAAGGCCCATTTCCTGTTGGGAGGATGAGCTGTGGGATGCCAAAGCTGTGTGTGTAATCATTGATTTGCAGCAGCAACCCTGCAGAGTCACACTGTGGGCAAGGGGCCACCCCAGATCCAGCCATGGGGAAGGCTCCCTCCCACAGAGAGTAGCTCTCCTTTGAAACTCTCCCAGCTCCTCAGGGCCCCCAGCCATGCACAGAGTCCTAGGATTCTTCTCTTGCACTAAGATCTTCCCAATCCACCTCTCCTTCCCCAACTGCCGGTGACAATTTGGCATTCATTTACTGTGGGTTTATGCTGTGTATATTTTTATATGCATTTGCTGTCTCCCCATTAGAATGTGAGCTCCTTGTGAGTAGGGGTTGCTTCTATCTCTGTTCTTGTAGCCGCTGCTCTAAGCACCATGCCTTGGCACATAGTAGGTATTCAGCAAGATACTGTTCATCGATTGATTCTAAGCTGGAAGGGACCTTAGAGATCTCCTCCAATGGCCTCATTTTACAGATGAGGAAACTGAGGCCAAAGGAGTAGAAGTCATTCACCCAAGGTCACACAAGTAGAAAGATTCTGATCTGGAAATGAAACTCATGACCTCCAAATCAAAGGATCTCTCCCTTCTCTCATGGAGAGGCCTGCCCTACTGTGATAGCTCATCTCTCCTTGTGTATGGAAGGATCTATATATCACCCTTTTTCAGGTGGCCAGGCTTTCCAGATAGCGCCTGTGGGAAAATCATAATTCTCTTGCATTCAACATAATTCCTTATTTAGTAATTTCCTTCAGAAATCAATCAATAAATCAGTCAACAAACTTCTATTAAGCACTTCTTATATGCCAGGAACTCTACTTGGTGCTAGGGTTACAATGCCAGAAGGGAAACTCTCCCTCCCCTCAGGGAGCTTATGTTCTATTGGGGAAGGCAAGTACACAAATGTGTTTATACAAAATAAATATTGGATCATTTTTGGGAGAAGAGAGTGTTTTACTTTTCTATTATCATCCCCAGCACTTGGTCCTGTGCCTTGTACACAGCAGGTACTTAATAAGCATATTTTCATTCATTCATTCAATTTGGGGAGACAGCACGTATACACATCAGCTTATACAAAATAGATGTGTAAACTGCCTCCCTTACACAGGCAAAACAAACTAAATATAAATTGAGAGGAAGCATTAACCATCAGGGGATCAATTAAGGCTTCATGCACAAAGTAGCACCTGAACTAGGCTTTGAAAGAAATGAGGGAGTGTAATCTAGGTATGGCAGATAACCTGTACAAAGGTGCAGAGGTAGGAGATAGGATATCACATGGGAGAAGCAACAGAGAAGACAGTTTGGCTGGATCATATCATGCACAAAGGAAAGTCATGTATAACAAGGTTAGAGAGATAGGCCAGAACTAAGATATGAAGAACTTTAGATGCCAGAGGAGTTTGCATTTGGACTCAAAGTTAATAAGGAGCTGTTAGCATTTATGGAGAAAGGGAGTGGAAACTGAAGTCTTCCTCTGATGTCCCATCATGGCATGGTGGTGACCTTGGGTTCTAGAAGCCCTTGATAGCAAGTTCTGCTGATTTTTAAAGGCTAAGAGTGTATTTCCAGAAACATCCTGAAAGTCTGTCTGTTGTCTGAGAGTCAGCCTAACTAAGTTGGGAGAGACTCATCCCCTAGTTGGTAATGAGGGTTGGGGTGAAGAAGGTGATGAATTTTTGTCCACAATTGACCAGTTATAAAGGAGTTTAATTCTGGAATTTATTGAAGGATGATTCATAGTAGTAATAGCTTTGTTATTGTGGTTCAGTTGCATCTGATTCTTTGTGACCCTATTTAGGGTTTTCTTAGTAAAAACATAGGAGTAGTTTGCCATTTCCTTCTCCAGCTCATTTTACAGATGAGGAAACTGAGGCAGAGAGAGCTAAGTGACTTGCCCAGGGTCACCTAGCTAGGAAGTGTCTAAGGCCAGATTTGAACTTAGGAAGAGGAGTTTTCCTGACTTCAGGCCCAGCGCTTTATGCACTGTGGTGCTCCCTAATGACAACACAGGTGACTATGTTCCCAGTTTTGTCCAACTATAACACTTATAAGCCTCTATCCAGAGTGTGCTGGTATATTATCAAAGCTTTCTCCTTATCTGTAGAATCTCAAAACTTCAGAGTTGGAAGGGTCTCCAGGCTCCATGTAATTCATCCTGTAACTAAAAATAGAATTCCTACTAACAACTACCAGACAAGTGACCCTCCAGACTTTTCCTGAAGACTTCAATGAAGGAAAACTCACGATTTCTCATTTCAGTTTTGGAGGGGCCTCATTGTTAGGAAGTCTCCCTAACATTCAAAATATAAACTTGCCCTTTGAAATTCCCACCCAGTTATCCTTCATTCAAATCTAATCTATCATCTTTAAATTCTCCACAGAGGGGCAGCCCAAGGAAGGGAAGGAGGGCTTCCTTATAAGACACAATGGAAATACTAGCTGGTATAATTTGGTTTTTGAGGGGGTCCTGATTTTCCTTTCAGTCATATAGTTGCCACTTGCTGGGAAGGCTGATGCTTGAGGTGTGGTACCTGGTGTGATTTGTCCTAGGTTTCTCACCTGTCTCCTGAGGGATAGTCCTGGGGATGGGGAGAGATGAAAACTCTGCCAGGATCCTCAGCCCCTTTCCAATTCATTCCTCTGCTTTGCAGCCTCAGGAGCAAACCCTGATCAGCCCAGATGCCAGTCTCATCATTACTGTCTTGTTGGAGTCAGCAAACCTCTACCTTTTCCAGTTGCTGAAGAGATTATTGGCTAGGTTGGTGCATTGAATAGAGTGCTCGACCTGGAGTCAAGAAGACCTGAGTTTACATCTGGCTTCACACATTTACTAGCTGTGTGACCCTGGGCAAGTCACTTCACCCTGTTTACCTCAGTTTCCCCAAATGAAAAATGAACTGGAGAAGGAAATGGCAAACCATTCCAGAATCTTTGCCAAGATAATCCAAATGGGGTCATGAAGAGTTGGACACAACTGAACAACCAAAACGATATAATGAGAGGGAACTGGTGAAAGTCTATTGGGAGTGGTGGAGGCTATGATAGAATTGTGATTGCTGAGTTACATCTCATCCAGGTGGCAGTGGGTAGAGCAGGAAAAATACTGGAATGGGAGTCTGGTGACTAAATTCAAGGCTAGGTTAATCTTGGAAGGATCGTTTCATTGTGCCTTTCATCTTCCAGCTCTCCAAAATGCTATTTGTCACTCCTTTCTGGAAAGGACTTCTGAAACTTCTTTTACAACTGGTAAATTGTGGACAAAAATATCACCTTCCCCACCCAACTTCCCCATAACCAACTAGAGGATGAGTCTTCCCCAATCTAGGCTGACCCTCAGAAAACACAATTCCCTTGTATCTATTCCTCTCTGTTCTCATCCTGGGAGAATGTAAGGTCTCTGACGGCCCGGCCAGAACTTTTGTCTATTAATGGCCAGCTCAGGTAGCACAGTCCTTGGCATACAGTAAATGATTAAAAAGTTATCTTTACATTGAATTGAATATATCAGTTGCTTTCCAACCACCACTGCTGGCCATTCTTTTATTCTTCCACTCTCACTCCTTTGGACATTTAAAATGCTTCACAATCTGACTCCAGCTTCTCTTTCCTTTCACACTCAGAATTTACTGCTCTACCTGAGGTTTCTCATACACATTCTCTCTTTGTGTGTTTATTTATAGAGCATGAATCTGACCAAGATTCTACATTGCTCATGAAGCTTTAGTGGCTCCCTATTGTTGACACCATAAAAAGTTGGATGTGAGATGAAGACGCCCGACTACTCTCTTTGAGGTCTATGTTCCAACTAGCATCTTTAAGGCATCACAGAGAAAGGGAGAATTGGAAAGTGTACTGGCCTTAGAGGCGAGAGAGACGTGGGTGTGAATCTTGACTCTAACAAGAGCTGGGTGATCATAGACAAGCAGACAACTAGTCTGACTTATTAAGCAACTGGTCCTAAGTGCTGGGGAAGTCACTTTGTTTCTCTGAGACTTCTCAGTTTCCTCATCTGTAAAATGGGGATAATTTGCTCCTGTAAGGATAGTGTTTTATAAAGCTCTGTGTCACTTACTGTGTGTGGACTGTCAGTTGGCTCATTGGTAAAATAATAGCTAACATTTTTATAGCACCTACTGTGAGCTTTATAATTTTTGTCTCTTTTGATCCACACAAAGCACTGGAAGGGAGGTGCTGCTATTATCTTTGTTTTTAAAGATGAGGAAACTGAAGCAGACAGAGGTTAAGTGACTTGTCATAGATGGTCTTCAAGGTGCCTTTAGCCTCTGATCATAATGAAATGCGAGCTATTACCGTCCTTTGTGATGCAGTCTGCTCTTCCTCCTATACCACTTTCTCTCCTCCTTTCCTTCTCACCTTCTATGTCTCGAGCTGCCTTGTGGTCTCTCTCCTTTTCCCATCAAGACCTGCCAAAAGTGAATCCATTCCCACTGAGGGGAGTGGACTTCATGTCTACTTCTGCTTTCTGGGGGAGGAGGGATAGGAAAAGAGAAAAAATAAAGGAATCATGGAGGTGACTTGGTGGGGAGCAGGGGAGGGAAACCTGATGAAGTGAATCAGAGGTTAAATTAGGGGAAGAAAAATTTGGGAGAGATTGAGGAACACTCCCTCCTCTCCCATATACTGGCCCAGAGGCTGCACCTGGGGTGAAAGGGACGCTGAGTCAAGGGCAATTGAGAAGGATGTAAAAGGACCAAAGAGAAGTAATAAATAATACCTGAAGAGGAAGACTCATGAAGGAAAAGAAGAAGTCAGTTCTCAAAGCAAGGCAGGTAAGAAAAGGGAAGGGAGCCATTAGAGGGAGCAGCAAACTGATAAAGTGGATCGCTGGGTGATCCCAAATTGGTGAAACCAAGGGAGGTTGTTTCCAGGTTGAAGGGGACTTGGAATTGTGATTAAGGAAAGAAATTGGAGTGGTGTGGTCGAGTTACTAATTGGATGAAAACATTCTAACCTTCTTTGGACTCTCTGGACCACCATGACTCAACTGCCTTCTCACCATGGGGTGTTGCACCACTATCTCAGAGTTCTCTTTTGTGTGTTGTCTTCCTCTTTAGAATGTGAGTTCCTGGAGGGAGAGGACTGGTTTTTTATTTTGTTTTTTTGTTTGTTTTTCTTTGCTATTATTTATACCTACAGTGCTTAGCACAGAGTAAGCCCTAAAAAAAAATAATTTGTTGCCTGCCTGATTAAGTCTAATGACCACAAGCAATTAAAGAAGAAGGTGAAACAACCAAGGCTGAAAATCTCTATCACGGAGACTAAAAGGCATTACACAGTGCCTTGCATGGAGTGGGTAAAGTTTGTATTTCTCCCACTGCGACTAAGTAAGTGAATATTATAAAGTATAGGCTGATTTTCTTCATAGAGGAGAGAGTTAAGAACCTTGAAGAGCAGTCTCAAAACACTCCAGCTTCTTAAGGAGGATGAAGTGTTGCTGAAGAAAACAAGACTGAGGCTTCAGTTGGGTGGGGAGAGGAAGGATCTGTGATGGAGGATGGGAGACTTGACCCTTATTGAATATTGGATAGTGTAAGACTCTTTACACAGGGGAAAGAGGAAAGGGAAAAGATAGTCATACGGCTGGAGCTTAAAATCTTGAAGAGGCTTTCCTGGATGCTCTCAAGAGTGGAAAGAAATTTCATCCTTCAAATAATGACACAGCAGAGTTTAAGTCATGGGGCAACTAGATAGTGCATAGAGGGCTGGACCAGAAGTCAGGAAAACTCATCTTGAGTTCAAATCTCTCCTCAGCCACTAACTAGCTGTGTGATCACTTTATCCTGTTTGCCTCAGTTTACCATCTGTAAAATGAACTGGAGAAGGAAATGGCAAAGCACTCTAAGATCTTTGCCAAGAAAACTCCAAAAGGGATCACAAAGATGAGTGAACAATGAGTCATGGAAGCTATTAAGAGAGATTCAGTAAGGGTCAGAAGAAAGGAGTGCTGTTTGTTGTTCAACCTTGTCCAACTCTTTGGGACCCCCTTCGGGGTTTTCTTGGCAAAGATCCTAGAGTGGTTTGCATTTCCTTCTCTACTCATTTTACAAATGAGGCAACTGAGGGCAAACAGGGTGAAGTGACTTTTCAGGGTCACACAGCCAGATTGAGGCCAGATTTGAACTCAGCAAGGTAAGTCTTCCAGACTCCAAGCCTGGTGCTCTGTGAGGCTACCTAGCTGCCCCAGAAAAGGAATAGTAGCTGGTGATTCCTAGCTCTGGGTTATAACTGGTACCTGGGGGGTACTTACCGATCTCATCTCTGTTGACTTCCCAGGGCCTATAACCAAGACTTTATAGAGAACTTCTCAATACTTATCAGAACAAATCCTCTTCTAGTGATTCTCATGAGAAGTATGAATGATTCTCGCAGAAGAAACCTCAAAAGTATTGTCATTAATTTTCAAATCTTAGCTAAAAAATTGAAGACTATAGGGACACAGGTTGTGTTTTCTTCTTTATATCTCATTGAAGGCAAGAGATGCAGAAGAAAAGAAACAAATTTATGAAGTGAACAGCTGACTAAGAAAGAGGTTCCCATGTGAGAATGGGATTTGGATTTCTAGACCATGACTTAAAATAGAGGGATGACTGTTTCTGGCCAGAGATGAAGTATATCTAACAAAGGAAGGTTAAGAATGTATTTCCTGGATGTCTGACAAATCCAAAGCAAAAAGACTTTAGACTACAAAGGATGGGGAAAGTAGAAGACTGACTGTGTATGTTTCCCAACAATGAAGAAAGAAGAGTAATTGAGATACCCAGAAGTTCATAGGAGAAATCGAGAAAGGAACCAGTGGTAAACCCATGGTGTCAATCATTTTTAGACAAATTCCCAAAGTCTAGTCAATAAACAAAAGGAATAGCAGGTCCTAAAACAGGGAGACAGTTTTGACATCATGGTATCACTGAGAGTTAGTGGGTGTGAAAGTCCTAACTGGATTATAGTTCTCAATGGAGAAATACTTCATTGAAAAGATACAGGATTAGTTAAAGAGGGAGGGGTAGGTAGCCTTGTATATTAAGATGTTATATTCATGTGAGGAAATGCAGGAATCAGAGGATGAAAGGATGACAGATGAAGGTCAAAGGAGAGAGAAACAGATATGATTTTAATCATTGGAGTACTACAGACCTCCCAGACAAAAAGAAGAAATAGACGAGGAGTTTGGCATACAGGCACATAGTTTGACAAGGCTCTTCAGTTATTTAGAAATCTGCTGGATATTTTTCTCTGCCTCAGGCAGAGCTATTGATAACTTCTGAACTTGCCTTAGTGATAATCTCATCCTTCAAAATGTGGAGGAGCCAACAAGGAATATCTACTTATGGATCTAATCATTCTTATTAACAAGGAGGAACTATTTTCTGGGGTGGAACTGACGGGAACTCTGGAGAGAAGTGACCACTTCCTCTTAAGATCTGTGATAGAGGTGTGGAAATCCAGGCTCATTCTGGCACACACATGCTTTTTGGGAAAAGAGATTTCAAAAGGTTTGAAAGGAAAGAGAGGTAGAATCTCACAGACTAAAATGCTATAGAGGAAATCAGCCCAAAAATGATGAAGGATGCTCGTAAATAAATTCTGAGGATGCAAAGGGGAACAATTCCAATGGGGAGAAAAAAATTGGATTTATCTGAAAAGATTGATGTGAATGCACAAGATACTCATCAATCAATCGATGAATAGGAGCATGTTACAATCTTGAAAAACAATATCCTAAACCTCTTTTAATAAGCAGAGGCTGTTGAGGGGATGGCCCCTCATTGGGTGTGTTATGTTGTATTTATTGTGGACTGGATGGCCCATGAGGTCCTTTTCATCTCTCAAATTCTGTTTTCCCTCTGTTCCTCCTTCTGTGATGCATCAGCATGAGGCAGTGGAAGGGAGTCCTGTGCTGGGATGTTGCTGGAATCAGACCCAAAGGACAGTCTATCTTTAAAATTTCAGTGTGAGTGTTTATACCTGGGAAATTAGCAAATGCTACAAATCAGGTCTTGATTTATTGTTTTGTGGATTGCCTAGATTTTAGAAAGTGATGGAGAAAATGTGGAGCGAAATTGAACTTAAAAATGTGTCACACATATATCCCCTCTTTCCCCACAAGCCTGATATTAAGCAATTTCCAGCATAACCTGCCTGGAACCCAAGGCAGAAGCTTTGGGTCCTTCTTCCACCAAAATGCTGACCGTGGGCAAGTTACTTTCACTCTACAGGCCACAATTTCCACATTTACCAAATTGGAAATTGTAGAAGATTTTGTCTCCAATCCCCAGGGTGAAATGAGGAGGAACTTATGAGTACACATGCAAGAGGAAGGTAATTTGTTTTAAAATTTACAAATTTCTCCCTTTCTTACTACCACCATCACCACCTCCTTCTTGTCTTTCTTGTTCCTTCTTCTTCTAGTTTCTTCTTCTAGTTTTTCTTCTTTTTCCTGATGAGCAACTAGGTGGTGCAGGCATTAGAGTGCTGGCCTGGCATCAGGAAGAAGCCTGAGTTCAAATCTGGCCTGGGGTATTTATTAGTGGTATGACTCTGGAAAAGTTATTTAACCTCTTTGCCTGCCTCAGTTTCCTCAGCTATAAAATGGGGTTAATAATAATAAGATCTATCCATATATTGTAAGGAACAAATGAAATGATGTTTGAAAAGAGTTTAGCACAGTACCTGACATAGGTGTTCAGTCATTTTTCAGTCATGCCCACTCCTTTGCAACCCCATTTAGGTTTTCTTGGCAGAGATACTGCAGTGGTTTGCTCTTTCCTTCTCCAGCCCATGTTAGGGATGAGAAAACTGAGGCAAACTGGATGAAGTGACTTGCCCAGGGTCACACAGCTAGCAAGTGTCTGAGGCCAGATATAAACTCAGGAAGGTGAATTTTCCTGACTCCAAACTCAGTATGCTATCTACCTAGCTGCCCATAGTGCCTGCCACAAAGTAGGTTCTTAATAAAGGTTTGTTTTCTTTCTCATCTCTCCTCCTTTTCTTCTATCCCTCCTCTTTATCTCCATCCTTCTCTACCCCTTATCTCTTTCCCTTCTTCACCCTCCTTCGCTCACTTTGTCCCTCTCTCCCTCCCTCCCTCCCTTTCTCCCTTCCTTCCTTTCTCCCTTCTTTCCTTCCTTCCTCCCTTTCTCCCTCCCTCCCTTCCGTGATCTTTGCCATGAACAGATTGCTACAACAGAAACTCTAACACTCCACTGCTCCCACAAAAATAATGACAACAGATGTGTGGCTGTATTCAATGGATGGACAAGGAAATAATTTTCTTTTTCTACTAAGAGGTTTGGGGATGGAAGAAAATGAACTCAGGAAGAAACTGACCAAAAAAACTAGACAAAATGATGCCTGACTTTCCCAGGCCTTTATCCCAGCCTCTTTTCTGAATCAATACTCCCCTCTGCACACTGGATCCTCCAGTTTCATTTTAAGAGTCATTAGGAAGCCCAAATAACTTCACAGTCTCTCCCTTCCTCCCTCCATCACAAAAGCTATTGGTTTTTGTGATTAAGAGACCCCTGGTAATTTTGGAGACAGAAGTTTACTGAAACTTCTCTAGCCTCCTGAGGCTAGAGATCAGAACTCAAGGTTCAAGGGGTTGAGAAATGAGTGAGAGGAGGGGAAAGAGACACAGTTTTCCCAAGAGTTTGGTTGGGAAAGGGAGGGGAGATCCTTGATCCATGTTGGGTGGGGTTCTAGATGGGATGGAGAGGAAATTGAGAGGGAGGACCTCCCTGGATCCCCTCAAGTTTAATGCCTCCACAGGGGCAGAACCTCAGCTTTGGGGGCAGGTAGCTGGTACCCAACCCTTATGGCTAAAAGTCTCCTTTTACTCCCTTTTGTCAACCAAAATGCTCTTCGTTCCCAAATCTTGCTTCCGATTGAATTCTGCTCCTCTTGGGAACTGCCTTTCATCTTTTGTCTAGCCTCATTATGCAAAGCAACGCTTTCTGCATTATACAAAAGACACTGTAACAACAAGACTGCCAGGTGATGAAGGCTCCCATTTTTCGGAATGGATTCTAAGTGCATCTGTCGGTTGTTATTTTCAGGTGGGGCAGTTTAAATTCAAAACCTCCTACCTGCTCTAAAGGAAATTGATGTTACAGCTAATGGGATACCAGCCCTTAAGAAGAATGCATACTTAAAACCGTTAACTACTTTCCTCCCCTCCTCCCATCCATTGTGAATTGTCTGTCCACCTGGGATTTCTGGAAGCTGAAGGGCTTGGAGAAGCTAGGTATGTCTGGATGGGGCTGCTGTCTCCCTTACTGAAGGGAACTAGATCCCAACATTTGGTTAAGGATGTCACTTCAAGGGCTGCCTCAAGTTAATGAACTATATCTTCCCTCCTTCCCAATTCCATCTTCCTCCCCCATCCTCTTTCCCCAGTCTGGGTGGGAAGTAAACTGATACTTACACATACAACTCCCCTTGGGAGTATTTACTTCCTAAGAAATGAGATGTTAATAATGAAATTTCAGACACTGGATACAGACAGTGGAGGAGATGGATGTTTTTGCTAGGAGAGAGCATTCATGTGTTTTATTCACAGTTGTAGGATCTCAGGATCAGTTAGACTTTAGAAGTAAAAACATCCTTAGAAATCATCTTGGTCCCTCATTTTACAAATACAGAAACTGAGTCACAGAGAGGTGAAGTGACTTGTTCAAAGGACTGGCAGACAACTTACACTCCATTTAGTCCACCCCCTTCCGGTGCTTCCCCCACATTTTTTACAAACCACACATGAGGAAAGTGAGGCTGAAATAACTTGTTTAGAGTCACTTATGCGGGTAGTAGAACCACAGATTTAGGATTGACAGGGAAATCATGATTCCTCTAGTCCAAGCTCCTTTTTTAAACGGATAAGTAAACTGAGGCCCAAAGTGGTTGAACAATAGGTAGTAAAACTGAGATTAAAAGAAGGGATGGTGTATCTCATGACTCTAATATTTGGAGTCCAAACCCTGGGCTCTTTCCATAGTTGTGGAGAGTCCTTTATTGGCTATTTCTCAGATGGGAAGGGTGGGAAGGGATGCTGGCCTAAACCCTGCTTCTGTTCCCTTGAGAAATGGCTGCAGTGATGGGGAGAGATGGGCCACAAGCCATGCAGATCCTAGATGGAGAACTGAGAGGGACTTCCAAGATCATGTGGTCCAATCTCCCTATTTCAGAGATGAAGAAACTGAGATCCAGAGAGGTCTCAGTTCTAAGTTACTTGCCCATCTGCAAAGCTGGTTCTGAGTCCAGAGTTTTTGCTACCAGGCCATAATCACTGACTTGCGGATGTCTTTCTAGTCTCCGTGTGTAGTTAGCACCATGGTATCTGTACTTGCTCTCCTCACAGGGAGGATTATTAACTCCTCTCCCTGTGTTGGGGCCCTTTCCTATCTCTAGCCCCATGCTGTGATGGGAAGTCTGGACACTTGAGTCCTATATTAGTCTCAACCTTCTAAAGCACTATGTGTGTGTGTGTGTATGTGTGTGTGTGTGTGTGTGTGTGCGTGTGTGTGTGTGTGTGTGTGTGTGTGTGTGTATGTGTGTGCACGCCCTTGGGGTCAGAATGGGGATTTGAGCTACCAGGTTTCTTGGTGTCCCTGTAGTCCTGTCTATTGACCAAGAAGAATTGCCCACCTGCAAGACCTGGACTTGCCTTTGGCCTAATAGAGGCTCCCTGAGAAAGTCTCACTCTCGAAAATTCTTTCCCCTCGCAATGCCAGAAATTTCACCATTAGAGCATTTGTCCTCCGGTTCATCTTTCCATGCCTTTCTAATTTCCTTATTAGAGACAGAACCCCCTGATTTTGCACATTTAGTCCTCCTGGTCTCAAAGTCCAAGACAAATTCTACCTATTTTCCTTGGTGGCCTGGTCCTGATAGAGCCATTGCTCAAGCACCTGCTGATGTACTTCACTTCATTTTTCATCTTTTTCATTCCATTTCTTTGCTTCACTTCATTTCTTTAGCTTTCCTCTTTACTTAATTTCTTCACCTCACTTCTATAATCTTCTCTACTCCATTCCATGTCACCTCACATCATTTCATTCCTTTTCACTCTGTTAAGTATTTATTAAGTACCTTTTATTGGATAAAAATTTCACCATGTGCTGGAAATATATATATATATTCCCTGCCCTCAAGGAGGAAGGGGAGGGAGGAACAAACATTTATTAAATGCCTACTGTGTGCTAAGAGTTTACAAATATTATATTACTTGAGGTTATATGGGGGGTATGGACACAGATAAATAAAAACAGAATACATTCAAAATCAATACAAAATCATTTTGGTGGAGGGCAGAAGGAGTTTGGGGATCAAGAAAGGGCTTGTGGAGTAGGCAGCACAGGTGTTGAGCCTTGAATGGAGGATTCTGAGAGACCAAGAGGTGAGGAAGAAAGGCATTACTGTGCAAAAGTCTGGAGGTGGGAGATGAAAATGTTGTTCCAGTTCATTCCCTCTGTGGATCTTGCCTAAGCAGGTGGGTTGAATAAAACTTCACCTTTCTAGGACTCTGGCTACATCTGCCTCTAATTCTCCTCTCCCCAAACATTAAGACATTAGTGAAGGACAAATCCACAGGGCCCTGGGAGCTCCTGCCTGGGAGATGAATGGTGCGGTGGTGGGTCTCTATGGGGAGGGAGAGAATTGGACAATAGATGACTTTATTAAGCTCAGCTCTTAATAAGGTGCTGATATTTCATGAAGTTCTGTTTTGCTCGATCAATAGCAGCCAATTTCAGGCAGCGGCATGTCAGTCGCATGAAAATGCAGGCCCCGAATGAAAGGGTGTGGGAGCAGAGCCAGCTCCCCAGAAAACTGAGATGTGGGCCTGTCTTGTGGGGGGGGGGGGTCCCTGACAATCTCATCATCAGTTCCTGGCTAGCCATGGCTTCTTTCCACAGGTGTACCACATAAACTCTGCATCAGCCCCTTTAGCCCTCCCTGAACTATCCATCAGCCCCCACCCCCTCTGAGTGGGGCATCCTGCATTGGGAAGCTGAATTTCTGAAAGCACCTTGAA
Organism: Potorous gilbertii; assembly: GCA_028658325.1. NCBI lineage: Eukaryota > Metazoa > Chordata > Mammalia > Diprotodontia > Potoroidae > Potorous > Potorous gilbertii. The sequence goes on along the minus strand of CM053771.1, from coordinate 56,995,508 downwards.
GGCTTCCCATTTGTTCAAATGTAGCTCATCTCATTAGGTTGGACCCATTGTTCCACCTACTGACATCTTTATGAAACCAAGCAGTTAGCTCTGGAGGGAGACAGATGGCATGGATCCCCCCTCCTTCACAGTCAAGCTCAGGAGACCTGGGGGAAGGGTAGGCTAAGGGATGACCATTTTTGCATTTGGTTGAGTGGGAATGGATACAGAGGTCACAGGAGTTGTGCTTAAGTAAAACCTAAATTAAAAAAAAATTGGATATAAATGGCCCCAGGAATAAAAACTGTCAGAGCTGGAAGGTACTTCAGAGGTCATCTATTCCCATGTCCGTATTTTACAGGATAAGAAAATGATTCCTAAAGACTTGGTAGGATCAGGAATGGGGGAGCCCTGGGCCAGCCAATGATGTCCCCCTTCTGTCTTTTCAGGCTTCTCATACTTTTCTCCTGTGCATATGCTGTGATCCAGAGACATTGACTTTCTGACTGTTCTTTGTTCATTGCTCTCCAGCTCCCCATGCTATCCTCTATGCCCAAAACTCTCTCCCTCCTCACCTTCAGCTCCTGCTTCTTGGAAGACTCAGCTCAAATCTCATCTTCTCTTTCGTGTGAGATGAACTCCCATTTACACCATCTTTTATCTTGTGTCTATGTAGTTGTTTGTATGTTATCTCCCCCATTAGATAGACTAGGAGCTCCATTAAGTCAGGGACTATTTCTTTTTCCTTTTGTTGTATTTTTGTCTAGTGCTTAGTATAATGCCCAGCATATAGTAGGTTCTTAAATGGTTGTTGACTTGATTCCTACTGGACTCCTTAAAGAGCATGGATCTCTCTCTCTCTCTGTCTCTCGTCTTTCAGCCTTCCTCTCACATCTCTCCTCTCCCCCTCTTTCTCTCTGTGCACATCTTTTTTACACATTTATTTCCCTTTCTTCTCTCTCCCCTTACTGTATCCTTCTCTCTTACATCTATCTCACACATCTCCCTCCCTCCACTCTTTCTTTCTCCCTCTTTCTTTCTCTCTCTACCCTCTTACAGCTCTCCTCTTTCTTCCCTCTCGCTTACATTTCTGTTTCACATATCTTTCTCTCTCCCTCTTTTTCTTTCACTTCTCTCTTCTTTCTCTCTGACTCTCTCCCCCAACCTTATTCTCTTCCTTTGAAAAATCCCCAGAGTTTCAACTGTATCCTCCTTAGAGATAACTCCCAAAGCTCCACATCCAGACTGGAGCCCCAGACACACTTCTGTTGGTGTCTCCAGGACTGCTCCACTGGAATTTCCCACCACAACCACCATCACTCAACAGGTCTCAGATTGGAGCTTATTGCAATTCCCCTAACTCTGCCCTTCCTTGTGACTTTAGCATTTCTGTGCTCCCACCATTCACCCCATTTAATTCGCTTAACAAAACTTAATTAGGCTCCAACTCTGTGGGAGCTGCTATTCCTTGGCACTTGTGATACCAAGATGAAAACCAAATAGTCAAAGAATTCACTTCCATTCTAGTCGACTCCTCAGGTTTTAAATCTTGGGGTTATCTTCGACTCTTCTCTCACCCTCATTTCTCATTTCCACTCAATTACTGTTTCCATGGTATCTTTCCCATCTGTCCTCTCATAATAGTAGTAATACTAGCTAACACTGATAGAATGCTCTAAGTCTTGCAAAGCACTTGACATATATTGTCTCATTTGATCCTTGCAACAACTATGTGAGGTAGGTACCGTTATGAATCTCCTTTTACAGATGGGGAAACTAAGGCTCTCTTCCCAGTGCCATTACCCTTATACAGGTTTTAATTATGACTTGACATCAATTATTGTAATAGGTCTTTCTACCTCTTTTCTCTTCCTTCTTCTGTACTTCCTTCATGGTTTTGTCCAAAAAAATCTTTTAAAACTTGAACTTAGTCTAAAGGTCACATCCAAGGACCTAGAAGGCCACATGTGGCTCAACTCACATCTCATTTCGGGTGAAGCATGTTTGGTGGCTCCTTATTTCCTCCTGAATATAGTTCATGCTCTTTTGTAGAGTGTTTGGGGCTCTCTGCAATCTTGGGCCAGGTTTATCTTTTATTCTTTGCTGCAGACAAACCAGGCAGTTCTCTAGCCCCTGGGTCATTCATTGTCCCTCTTGGACACTGTCATTCAAGATGTTTCTTATGCTTTTGTACACATTGTCTCCTTTCTACCTCCTGAAGTGCCTGAAATATGCTCTCTCCTCACTCACTTTGGCCATTTAGCATCGTTAACTCAGCTCATGTTCCATCTCCTATCAGAGACCTTTCCTAATCACCTTAATGGTTAAGGCTTATACCATCCTCCTCCAGGGTCACCATCTACTGAATCTGTTCATTGTTCCCACAATAAACTGTCCATTCCTTGGAGGGAGAGACCACAATTCTTTCTGCATCTAGTGTAGGACCTGGCTAGAAGTTGGTGATAAGTAAGCACACTTGCAATACATACTCTCCTCACCACTTTCCCTTCAAACCCAGAATTTCCTTCAAGGCTCTGCTTTCAATAAAATGCCAGTTTCCCTGGGAGTGGAAACCTGTTCATTAACCTGTTCATTAATTCATTAACACCTCACTGGGTGAGCAAATTTCTTGGAGAAAGGATCCTTGCTCTCTTAAAGGGCAGAGGGAGGCAGCTGTGGGGAGAAGACAAGCTCAAGCAATCTCATAATTTTGCTAATATCCAGTGGTGCTAGGTGTTGAGAGAAATACAAGAGGAGAAGGGACCATTCCTACCCTCTAGTTGCTTATACTGTAGACAAGATATATGTGAGAAAAATACATGTGAGTTCAGATTCCTGGCATAAGAAAATTTCTGAATCTGTTGAGGAAATGTAAGGGGGCTATCTGTCCTCACACCTACCCTATTCTCACAGGGACAAGTCTTAGGGCTGAGTTCCACTAGGGAAAAGTGGAGGAGGGTTCATATCTCTGTTCAAATCTGCCTTTAAACATGGAATCTATCTTTTCAATTTCTTAACAGAACTGGAAAATGAAGCATCTGCCATGTTCCCTCCTCTTCTCCACCCACTCCCCTAAATCTCCCCAAATACCACGCTGCCAGTGACAGGGAACACTAGCACAGAGCTGGGAAATGTCAGTGTGTCCCCTGCTCCTAAGCACCAGGCAGGAGGATGCTTTGGAAAGCTGAGAGCCAGCACAGCCAATTAAGCATGAATCCTTAATTGGTCATTAATGTCTGTCTAATTACTCAGAGGAATATCGCCTTGAGGAGTCCTTGCTGTGAGATTGGACACCCCCCTCCCCTGCCCCAGAATTCTGGCCTTCTACACCCACAGTATGAAGTAAAGACATCTAAATGACTCAGGTACCAGTGGTGGCCTGAGCTGCGAGAGGAGCAGCAACATCAGCCCCTCTCTGCCCCTCCTTCCCTTTTCTAGGCTGAAAGCTTAACTCTTCTTGGATCTTTAGAATGCCAGAAGAGTCAGTAACCTGGGAAGGATAACACCTTAACTATCACCTAACATCTTAACCAACTGTGAGTTCATCAAATCACCTCCTCACTCTTACAGGGAGCTGAAACACAGGGTATTCATAGTAGGTAATGGCTATAGAGTGCTTTTATTGCAGGGTGCTCTAAAGACAACCTGGGACAATGGAAAGACAGCTGTTGTAAAATGGGGGAAGGTAGATTGGTCCAGTCTTTTCACATCTTACTCCTCTCTATGTACTCTTGGATCCAGTGACACTAGACTCCTGGCTGTTCCATGAACAAGATGCTTCGAGTCTTGCTTCTGGGCATTTTCTCTGGCTGTCCCTCTATGCCTGGAATGTTCTTTCCCTTCAAATCTCCCCCTGATCTTCCTTGGTTTCCTTTAAGTTCTAGATAAAATCCCATTGGTTACAAGAAGACTTTACCTATCTCCTTAGTTGTTGAGTCTTTCAGTCATGTCCGACTCTTTGTGATCCGATCTGGGGATTTTCTTGGTGAAGATATTGGAATGGTTTGTCATTTCCTTCTCTAGCTCATTTTATAGGCGAGGAAATGGAGGCAAACAGGATTAAATGACTTGCCCAAGTCACAAGTTGGTTAGTGTCTGAGGCTGGATTTGAACTCAGGAAGATGAGTCTTCCTGATTCCAGGCCCATTTATTTACTTATTTCTGCAGATTTTGTGCCCCCCCATCTAATAAAATAAAATTAGCACAAGGACAGTTTCATTTTTTGTCTTTATATCTCCAGCTGTACTCAATGAGTGGTTATTGCATTGAAATGAATGGCCACTTCTCTTTCTAAATGCTCACAAGGATGCATTTAAGAATGTATTCTGGAGTTTTACAAAGATTTGAAATCAAGCTGATTTCCCACCCTTTGCCTCTTTCATATTCTACCTCTAATCACTTTTATGCAAATGAAAGTTAAATCTCCTCTTATCCTATGAACTCCTTGAGGCAGAGACATTTATATTTTATTTTTGTAATCTCAGCACCTGGGAGGATGGATGTCTTGAACATTTTTGTTGTTGTCATTCAATCATTTCAATAGTATCTGACTCTTTGTGACCCCATTTGGGGTTTTCTTGGCAAAGATACTGGAGTGGTTTGCCATTTCCTCCTCCAGCTCATTTTACATATGAGGAAACCGAGGCAACCAGGGTGACTTGCCCAAGGTCACTCAGCTAGTGCCTGAGATGGGATTTGAACTCATAAAGAGCAGTATTGCTGATCCAGGTCACATTTGAACTCAGGAAGATGAGTCTTCCCGACTGCAGGCCTGATATTTTATCTACTGTGCTACCTAGCTGCCTTCTGTTAATTATTTATTTGTTTCCATATTGTCTCCCCCATTATATTAGAAGCTCCTTGAAGGCAGATACTGTCTTTTGCTTCTTTTTGTATCTCGTGTTTCACACATTAAGTAGGAACTTAATAAATGTTTATTGATTAATTGGTATCCTCCAAAGTCCAGTGTCCTTGCCAAGAAAACCCAAAATGGGTTTTTTTAAAACAGCTTTTCATCTGCTCTACTTTCCTATTATTTTCTCAGTAACTCCATGAGACAGATACTACAGGAAATATTATCAGTCCTACTTTGCAAGTGAAAAATTCAGACTCAGAGAGTGACTTGCTCCTGGTCACATAGAGTCATAAGTGGGATTTGAATCTAGCTCTTTTTGATTCCAAATAAGGCATTCTTTCTATTATATCATTCAGCTTTTCTACAGGATGAGGGGTTAGAGAGGGAAAGGAGGAGGAAAGGCAGACGTTCCCCAAAAAAGAAATCATCCCCTTTCCTTATTTTTTGTACACAAACTCAGCCTAGGTCATAGAAGAAGCACCGCCTACCATCAGCTTCTTATCTCCTTCCTTTGGCAGCCTGGATTTCCAGAAGCAGCTAGAAGGAGAAAATCGGGAATTCTCTCAAAGATTGAGTAAAGATTTGAGAAAAACTAGCGTGTATCTGAATTGGAGTCCTTCCTGACCTAAATAGTAATATTTGTATTTTTTCTTCTTTTTCTTGTTCTTCTTCTTTTGGTTTCCTACCCATGATTTCATTGATTGGGGAACTCCCAGAATGGAAACTTCCTCTACTTATGCAGATGCACAATTTCTCAATGCTAAGTTAAGAGTTTCAGGTTGTATACTTTAGAAGTTTGCTTCAAGGTACTGAGGAGTTATAAATCAGTAGGTATTAGAGGTAGGTTTTGAACCAAAGTCTTCTGATTCTAAAGACAACTCTCTATCTGGTATATCAAACTGCTTCCCTGTTACTGACACAGTATTTTAAAATTTTTCTATATACTCTTTAAAAAGGTGAGGAGGCCCAGCAGTTAGAACACAGGAAGATCTGACTTCAAATCCAATCTGAGGCACTTACTAGACCTTGGGCAAGTTATTTAATCCCATTTTTGCCTCAGTTTCCTCTTCTGTAAAATGAACTGGAAAAAAAATGGAAAACTCCTCTAGCATCTTTGCCAAGAAGATCCCAAATGGGGTCATAAAGAGTTGGACAATACTGGAAATGATTGAGCAATAACAACGAAAAGCTCCCCAACAAAACCTACACTCATGTCCAGTAGCTCATTTGATTCTTTTAGTATCTCTGTGAAGGCTGGAGTTAACTTGCCCATTTCACAGATGGTTTTAGTGATTTCTGTAAGGCTGAACATCCAGTTAGTGGTGCACTCCCAGTAAAATGCTGATTCCTATAGCATCCCAGTCCTCAAATGACATCAATCAATAGATTTGATTGATCCTTTTAAAGAATTTTTCAATAAATCCAGCAGTTGGATCTATTTCTTTTCCAGCTGTCATATTTTGTAGGAAACATACAAATAAACTATTCTTTTAGGGTGGATGGTGTGGACAAGCCATCCGGTTGGTGGACTGCATTTTTCTATTTTTTGATCTGTTTTTTGGATGTATCAGGCTTTCCAAGTCTGTTGAAGCCACACTTTCTTCCTGACAAACGGGATTTGATGAGAGTCATGAGACCTGCAAGAGAAGACCAATTTTGTGAGGAATGTCCCCCTCCTGCCACATCCATCATGTTATCAACTTAACATTTCTGCTCCTCTCTGAAAGCTCTAGTAACCAAGTGACAAAGGAGCAAGGTCGCAGTGCCCTTGATTTCAGGATTTTCTTTGGGCAATTTCATGGAGTATCACTGGTTGCTGTCCAGCTGCTGGAGCAATACACAGCTCGATTAAACTGGGGAACGCAGGTGGCCAGAGAACTCTTGTGAGTCACTGTCTCCTTCCTCCACTTGACTCTGAGCCCTGAGCCCAGGAGAGCCCTCCTGCGTCTGGGGACATTCTATCCTGTCTTTCTCTTTTACCTTCTGAATCTAGAACAGGTAGGTGAGCTGGAGGCTTCCTTCAAGGCTTGGCCCTATTGCACCTGCTCATCTTTTTCGTTATCGACTCTGAATTGAGAGCAATTTTCTTGAATTGATAGCTGGAGACAATTGAACAGGGCTGACACTGGCTCAACACTCCAGCGGCCAACCCCTCAGTGATTGTAGCTAAGGGGAGATAAATCCCTGCCTAACTGGCAATAAAAACCAAACACTGGGTTGTGGGCTTTTTTTTTCTTCCCCCTTTGAGGCCACTCATAAGAAAACAGGCAGCCAGGGAAAATCCAGGTTATTGATCCCTGATGGATATTTTATGCACTTGAACAAGCCAGACTGACAACTTATGGATTTTATCTTTTATATCACACACCCACTGTCTGTTGAAATTTTCTGGGAATGTCTGGTTTGTCTGGGACCCTCTGAAGGCCCAATGGAACCTCTCATTCTGGCCATTATTGATTTAGAACCCAAGAGAGATAATGCTTGATGGCAGAGCCCTGAGAAACCAACAATCACTGTGAATTGGGTGAGGAAATTTAACAACCAGCCAGACTCAAATTTTTTTTCTCTCAGGGAATTGATAGATGGTTGGGTTGATTTGTCAGAGTCATTAGTGATAAGTTATGCTGATAAAATGATTTATGGTTATGAACGACTTTTAGAATATTACCCTATTTTAAAATAAAATACCAAGTGCCAATGTCCCTATTTTACAGATCAGTACATTGAGCCTCAGTAAATAAGGATAGGACAAGGAAGGGAGAACACAGATGAATTTTATATTCTAATTGATTTTATACTCTTACAACTTTATGTACATATATGGCATATAACATACTTTGTACTTTCAATTAATGCAGTATCCATTCAATTAAATTTAAAGGGCCTACTATCTATTCCTCTGAGCCCTGGAATTAGAAGAAGAAGATAAAAATAATGCTCTTCTCTATCCCCCTCCCCAAATATCTTTGTCTTTATGGAGATTTCATTTTAGTAAAAGAGAATGCACAAATAGAAACCCTGGGCTGTTGTAGGATTTTTACTAGTGACCCTGGGCAAGTCATTTCACCTGTTTTTCCTCATCTGTAAAATCAGCTAGAGAAGGAAATGGAAAACCATTCCAGTATTTTTGCCAAGAAAACCCCAAATAGGTTCATGAAGAGTCAGATGTGACTGAAAAATGATTCAACTAGAATAACAAAAGAATTTTTATGGCTCATGAGGGTCTATCATATTTTAAAGCAATCACTACCATAAAAACCCTTTGACCTGCTGGACCAAATTTAGGCAAAATTTAGGTTTAGCCCACAATAGCCTTTTTCTCTCTCCCTCTGTCTTCTCTCTCTAAGGGAATCTCAGCAGTTCCCATGGGTTTAATAGCTACCATCTCTATGTAGATGACTCTCTCTGCCCCTGTTTTTGCCTTTGTCTTCTTCCTTCCCTTCTTTTCTACCTCCTTCCCTTTTTATACACATGGAGAGGTATGTAACCCCTCCAGAGATATGCATGTATGAGATATACATAGGTACAGATGTAAGATGTCTGTGTAGTCCATGTATGTGTCCATGTTCATGATTGTCTGAATACTGCTGGTAAGGAGGCATTGATAGTTTCAGCACTCTTGCCCAGCTCTCTCCTCCTGCTGTTTCTATTTCACAATATCTCTCACATATCACGTTTTTTCTCCACTTACACAGCTACCACTTTCCTTCAGACTCTTATGATTTCTTGCTTGCCTTAGATTAGATTACAGTTATCCCTTGCCCAGGTGTATGTCTGTGTGTGTGTGTGTGTGTGTGTGTATGTGTGTGTGTGATCCTTACAATCTAGAAAACCTATGTAAAATATTTTGGCCCTCCCTTTGTACCAAAAAAGTCTGAATTTTTTCTTTTATGGAGTATTTACACTATCTTATTGCAAAATTGGGGTTAAGTATTTGTGTCATTTGTTGGCCTTCATGTATCCTCTGTGACTTTTTCAAAACTCTCCAAAAATTTCCGTTCAGTTTCTTATGATGACCTCCGTGATATATCAAAATCACAAAAGGGAAAGTCATGAAGTAGATGGGATAACTACAACTGGTTTCCCAGTCTTAAGTCTCCCCATGTCTTATGTCTAGGTAGTTCTGTACATGGTTGCCAGAGTGAGTTACTTTAAACTCAGACCTGACCACATTCCTCTGCTATATTACCACTTGGATAAAATATAAACTCCCCTATTTAGCTTTCAAAATCTTATATAATCTGGTCCCAGTCTATTATAGCCTATGACCCAGACCAAATGACCTTCTCTGTTTTCTTATTCATAACTCTCCACCTCTCATTTCCTTGCCTTTGCACTGGCCATTCCCCATGCCTGTAATCCTGTTATTCACTCATGTATGTCACTTTGGGATTTTCTTGGCAAAGATACAAAAGTGGTTTGTCATTCCTTTCTCCAGATTACTTTACAGATGAGGAAACTGAGTCAAACAGGGTGAAGTGACTTGCTCAGGGTCCCACACCTAGTAAGTATCTGAGATCAGATTTGAACTCAGGTCTTCCTGACTCCAGGCCCTAAACTATCCACTTTGCCATCTGGCTGCACCTAATCTGGAATATACTCCCTGCTTACATCATAGAGTCTTTCTCCTTTAAGATGCAATTGAAGTGCCATCTTCTGCATGAAGACTTTAGCTCTTGTCCTCCCCCACAAATTGTATTAAATGTCTTTTGTATATTTCTATTTATTCATTTGAATAAAGGCCCACAAACAAAAAGGGTCAAAATGTTAATGTACAAAAATGTAGATAATGATTTGAATGTTAGAGTGGAAGCTCTTTGAGGGCAGGGGTCATGGCAGGGCAGAACCTTTCTTTGTATCCTTAGTGCTTAGCAAAATGCCTGGCACATAGTAAGAGCTTAATAAATGCTTCTTTCTCTACTTTAAAGAAATAAAAAGAGAACTCCTCTCTTTGTATCCTGAGAGAGAGTGTTTGTGTGTGTGTGTGTGTGTGTGTGTGTGTGTGTGTGAGTCAGGGTTGAATGACTTGCCCAGCTAGTGAGGATCAAGTGTGTGAGGCTGGATTTGAACTCAGGTGCTCCTGAATTCAGGACCAGTACTCTACCTACTGTGCCACCTAGCTACCGCCCCCCCCCCCTTTTTTTTGCCATGAGGTTTTAGTATAGTACCGGCACGTAAAAATTTGTTGACTGACCAACTGACCTAATTGTTAGTTTGTGTAGACAGAACACAAAAGACAGAGAACCCAAGTGGTACACGTCACTGAAATACTCCATTCATTGCCAGATCTTCAGCTCCCTGTTATTTTTGCTGCGATCTCTCTTCCCTCAGTATTTCCTGTGCTTGCTTCCCATGTTGGGGACTGATTATGTCTGAAGGACTGACTGACTCGCTGAGGGTAAATGATGGAGACACTGGGCATGGAGTTGAGTCCCTCCTTGGATTCTTTCTGGTGATGTAGTTGTTGCTTTGCTTTTGGGTCAGCATAACTCTAGCCTCTCCCTCCTCCCTCTGCAGCCCAACCCAACCAGATCCATCTTGTAGAAAAGCTTCTGGGAGCCTTACATTCAGGCTCTTAATAATGGAACGACAATGAAAGTGACAAAGAAAACAGCAGTAATAGCAATGAATAAAACATCCTTATTCAAATTTAAACAAATGTAAAAAAACTTTTTTCCATTATATATATTTTATATGGTTATTTTGTGTAATTATTTTTATACATATTTACATTTTTATACATTTACATATGTTTCCCTCCTTTCATTTTAGGCATGTTCAAGGATGCCCTATTTTCATCCTGGTTCTGCATTTTTCCTGTTTCCCCCCTCTCCATTTCTACTCTTTCTTTTTAGAGTCAGGAGCTGGGGCACTTCCCTTGGGTCTCTACAGAGGAAACATGGGACAGTGTAAAAAAGCCCTGCATGTAGGGGCAGAGGGCCTAGATTCAAATCCTGCCTCTCATATGTACTCCCTGTGTCACCTTGGGAAAGTCAATTTCTTTTTCTGGGCCTCAGTTTACTCATCTGTAAAATGAAAACAATGGACTAGATGGTGTCTAAGTTCTCTTCCATCTCTTGATCTGTGAGTCTATTACTAGTGTCTAACATTCTGTAACCAACCTTTTCCATCCGAAAGATTTCCAGATCAAATAGAATAAACTACATTGAATAGTTTGCCAATTTAAAAGCCCTATATAAAAATGTTACATTACTTCCAGTGGGCAGCTAGGTGATGCCATAATGGATAGAGTATAGGGTCTGGAGTCAGGAAGATCAGAATTCAAATCTAGCCTCAGAGATTTACTAGCTGTGTGACCCTGGACAAGTCACTTCACCTCTGTTGATCTCAGTTTTGTCATCTACAAAATGAGCTGGAGAAGGAAACCACTCCAGTATCTGCCAAGAAAAGCCCAAATGGGGTCATGAAGAGTTGGACATGACTGAACAAAAATAATATTTTATAATTATATAAATTATGTAAATTACATAATTATATAAAATATCTAACAATTAATTATAGCTTCTACATAGAATTTTATGGTTTGCAAAATAGTTCATATATGTTATCTCACTTGATTCTTACTACTACTTGCTAAAGTAGGAGCTACTATGATCCTTATTTTCCAGAAGGGGAAACTGAGGCTAAGAGAGGCTAAGTAAGTGACTTGCTTAGAGTTGTATAGTTAATAAAGTGTCTGAGGTGGGATTTGAACTCAGGTCTTTCTAACTTCAGGTTCAAGACTCTAATCACAGTACCACCTTGTTAGCTAGCTGCTAAGTTCTGTTCCTTCTATCTGCTGAAGGATGGTGAGTGTTGTTCTGCCTTGGTGTTCTAGGCTTCTCTCTCAACCTATACGTTGCAGAGAAGATGGCACCCAACATTGGCATTCGCAGAGGGAATTTCCTTCTCATCCATAGAGTTACTTATATGAATTAAATCACAAGGCTATTTCTGTTTCTTTATGTGTAGAAGATGTGAGACAGGACAGGTATCAGAGAAATGGATATACCAGTGTGGCCCAATCCTGTAAAAATAGTGATAATATTTGTGACCAGAGGAACAACGGAGGTTGAAGCCATGCGCTATGGCAACAAGAGCTATTTTGGGAAAAGGAGGAGAATCAGATAAGGAATAGGACCCATACTTGTGGCAGGTAGAATGATGACAAAGATGACAGAAAAGATAGACCACTCAACTTTTGATTGTTTCTATTTTCTCTGATTAAGGAGAAAGGACACAACAAAATAGGATAAACCAGGGTCAGAGAACTGGCATTGGGGATAGAGTGCTGGCCTCAAGCCTGAAAAGACCTGGGTTCAAATCTCACCTCTGACACATACTGGCTATAGGGTTGTTCTCCCTACTTTAGGCAGCGTTATGTCTCCAGAGGAGGTGCCAATTTGTATTAGTAGAGGGAATTCCTTATACTGATGAAATCAGAGATTCTGTCCCTATCTGCAAGGATTTGAAATTCAAAATTAAGTAAGTCCCATCTTCTGCAAGAAGTCATTCCCTGTCCTCTTTCACTGTACTGCCTTCCCTGAGACTGTCCCAGATTTAATTCATATATGTCTTGTTTGTTGGAGCAGCTAGGTTACCCAGAGGATACAATGTAGGGCCTGGAGTCAGGAAGACCTGAGTTCAAATCTGGCCTTTAGCTGGACCAGTCATTTCACTCTGTTTGCCTCAGTTTCCTTATCTGTAAAATAAGTTGGAGAAGGAAATAGCAAACCGCTTCAGTATCTCTGTCAAGAAAACGCCACATGGGGTCATGAAGAGTTGCTCGTGATTGTCATGACTAAACAACATCTTGTTGGTACGTAGTTGTCTCCACGTTGTCTGTTAGCCTGGGAGCTCATCAGGGACTGTTGATACGTTTCCTTTCTTTGCATCTCCAGCGCTTAGCACAATGCCTGGTACACAACAATAGCTGATACTTGTATGGTGTTTACTATGTGCCAGGCATTTCACTAAGCCCCTTGTAATCATTATCTACACAACAACACTGGGTGGAAGATGCGATTATTAACCCCATTTTACAGATGAAGGATCTAAGGCAGATAGAATCACATAGCTAGATGATCTCTGAAGTTGGATTTGAGCTTGGGTCTTCCCTGATTCTGGGCCCAGCGCTCTACCCACGATACCACATACCTGCCACAATTGTTTCTTTTCAGTCATGTTTGACTCTCTGTGTTCTCATTTGGGGTTTTCTTGGCAGAGATACTAAGTGGTTTACCATTTCCTTCTCTGGTTCATTTTACAGAAGAGGAAATTGAGGCCAAAGGGTGAAGTGACTTGACCAGGATCACTCAGCTAATAAGTGTCTGAGGTTAGATTTGAACTTGGGAAGATGTCTTCCTGACTCCAGGCCAGAAACTCTAGCCACTATGCCACCTAGCTGCCAAGGGAATTTTGTTGGTCCTTCGTTGCTGAAGAAGACCATGCCATCAGAGAAATAATGGCATGACTTGCACTTGACATTGTTCTGAGGGAGAGTTGTACAGGTCACCAGTCTCACTTCTGCTCCAGAGCCACCTGAATCCGGTGATCAGATATTCATCAGGGTGACTGGAGATGACCCAGGAGGAGGCAATTGGGGTTAAGTGACTTGCCCAAGGTCACACAGCCTGTGAATATATCAAGTGTCTGAGGTGAGATTTGAACTCAGGTCCTCTTGACTCCTGCACTGGTGCTCTATCCACTGTACCACCTAGCTGCCAAGGGAATTTTGTGTGTTGGTCCTTCGTGGCTGAAGAAGACCATGCCATCAGAAAAATAATGGCATGATTTGCACTTGACGTTGTTCTGAGGGAGAGTTGTGCAGGTCACCAGTCTCACTTCTGCTCTAGAGCCACCTGAATCCGGTGATCAGATATTCATCAGGGTGACTGGAGATGACCCAGGAGGAGGCAATTGGGGTTAAGTGACTTGCCCAAGGTCACACAGCCTGTGAATATATCAAGTGTCTGAGGTGAGATTTGAACTCAGGTCCTCTTGACTCCTGCACTGGTGCTCTATCCACTGTACCACCTAGCTGCCCCTGGATAGTTAATGAATATCTAGATAGGACAGTGGTCTTTATAAAGAACCAACATGACTTTGTCAAGGGCACACCATGCCAGGCTAATCTTTGTAGTCCAGGGGATTGGTGTAGATAGACTTTCCCTAGATTTCAGCAGGGTATTTGACACAATTTCTCATGCTGAACCCATGGAGAAATGTAGGCTTATGTAGAGATAATTAAGATGGGTAGAGTCATTGAATCCAAAGCACAGTCATTAACAGGTTGATGACAATTCAAGAGAGATCTTTAATGGAATACCCCAGAGATCTTTCATTGGTCCTTGTGCTGTTCAAAGTTTTATCAATGACTTGGAGGATGTTATGCTCATCAGATGTTCATGGGATACAAAGCTGGGAACATCCTTGGACAGCATCCTTATTCTGTGATCCCATCATATTGTGCCATTGAATTCATCTTTTCTGGGATCAAGTCACTTTCATGGGGAATCCCTGGCAGAGGAACCTGAGGGTGGCGGGGGGGAAGGGAATGGAATACCCTCAGGTTTTCTAATTACTAATAGTGTTACCAATAAGAAGCAGCTTTGAGGCTGTCATCTTCAGGACTCCAGGAAGATGAATGTAATAGAAAATGCCCAGAAGGGCACCAGTCATAATAACTTGCATTTATGTAACACTTTTAAGGTTTATAAGGTGCTTTGCATAGATTATCTGATTTGATCCTCACAAACCACAATTAGTACCTGTTATGTTCGTCCTCACTTTATAGATGAGTAAACTGAGGCAGACAGGAGAGAAGTAACAGGGGTCACACTGCTAGTAAGTATCTGAGGCAGGATTTGAACTCACATCTTCCGGATTTAAAGTCTAGTTTTCTTACCCACTTCACCATCATCATCTAATGATCTAGTTCTTATGGTCAGATATTAGTTCTCACCATTTTGTCATTCTCTCATTTCCCTGTCAGTCTAAGTCCTTCATAGCTCCCCATGCTGATCGCCACTCTCAAAGGATTTTCTTTATTAATGTTCCCTCCAGCTGAATTTACTGAATCACATAATCTCAGAGCAGGAAGGAAGTTCAGAAACCAATTAGACCAACCCATATTTGAGGAAGAGTCCCCTCTACATTTTGCTTGACAAACCTTTTCTTGAAGACTTCCAGCCCGCAACCCCCTACAAGTCAGTTAATTCCCTTTGCTGGTAGCTCTGATGGAGCTATTGCCCCCTGCCCCAAATCAAGAAACATCTGTCATTCTCAAGATTTTACCCAGTCTCCTCTAGGGTCAAACAGAACAAACCAACTTATTCCAGACAGACAGAGGTGAGAACCTAGAGAGAGAGCTTCTAGAAGGGGAGGGAAAAGGAAATACTGACAAGATAAAGCAGAAGTTCAGGGGACCCAAGGGCACAGTCCAAGGCACCAGTGGAAGGAAGATAAGAATAGTGGTCCTGGGCTAGTTGAAAAATTTTGTCAGCACCACACACATAAAGCCCCAAATATCCCTGAGAATTTAATGAAGAAATAGTACTAAAAGTAGAGCATTATCACAGACAAAACTGTGGCCCATAAAATTTTAGAATGTTTTTAATAGCTATCATCACACCAGATATTCCTAACAAACAATGGAGATGAGACAAAAAGTTTTTCAGTATATAGAGATCTTGTAGAAGTCATTAAAACCAGACAGGAGTGTAGAATGAGATCCACAGCACTGCCATCATTCTGTCTGCCACTGGAGCTGTCCAGTGAGGCTTTCAGAGAGCCTGGAGAAGAGGAGCTGACAATCTGACAATTTTATTCAGGTACAAAAAGCAGTCCTTTAATTCAGCCTGCACAATTGTCTGCCAAACATTCACCCCGGAAGAACAATGGCAGGTAGGGACTTGCCTCAGTTCTGTTTCTTGTTCGAGCTCATTGAATATAGGAAGAGATAAATGAAATAGTGAGGACAACAAGGTTGATGATGAAGATGATGACAATGACAGATAGTGATGATGATGACGACAGAGATGACAAAGATGATGATGGGATCTGTTGTTTCATTACAGGGATATAGGGAACTCCCAAATGGGAGAACTCCTCCTAACAGTAGAGATAGATGAGTACCTTTTTCCTAGTGTGTGAGACACATTTGACTTCTCACTGTAAACCTTACTTTAGTACCAAGGGCCTTCTCATCCTGGAACACCCCTCCACCCTACTGGCCCCCTTCTCCCATTGGTGAGTTCCTTCCAGGACCTTTGAGGGATAGGTGTGGGACACCCAAGCTTCATTCCCCTTCTCTCTGTGCTTTTGACTCTCTGGAATTCACCACCAAGCCCGTTCTCCCCTCTACCACCTTCTCCCTCTTCACCTGTCTTCCCACTCCCCACCTTTTCAGCTCCCTTCTATGTGTTAGCTTCCCTTATTATAATATAAACTTCTTGAAGACAAGGATTTGCTTGCATTTGAATCCCCAGCACTTAACACAAGTGCCAATCACATACTAGGGGCTCAGTAGGTTTTTGTTACCTTGTCTCATAGTGAGTCCTTAATAAATTCTTTTTGGCTTGATTTCTCTGCAATATATAGCCTTTGGAAGTTAACTTCAGCACTGAGAAGTTAAGCGAATTGCTTAGAGTCACCTAGTCAGTGCATAACAAAACCAAAATTTGAACCCGGACCTTACTGGCTCCTAGTCCAACTCCCTCTTTCCTACTCTATGTCCCCATTAACAAAAATAACAATAGCTGATGTTCATATACACTTTAATGTTATGTTATACCATGTCTACAAAGTCTTTTACATGTATCAAGCCGTTTGAGTCTCAGACCAACTCTAACTGGTAGTTACTATGTAGATCACTCTCATTTTATAGATGAAGAAACTGAGGTATGAGAGTTTAAAGTGAGAGTTATAGCTAGCAAGGGTTTAGATGTGTCTTTCTGAAGTAGAGCTAATTCTGCCTCAACCTCCCACCATCATCTCCCACCAGCTAAGTGCCTTTTGAAGACCTGGTGTCACTAACAGACATGAAATTCACACCAACAGGAAGGCAACAGATCCAGACTGCTTCACTTTTTCAAAAGATTCAGGATTTCATTGAACCTTCAGAATTTTTCAAAAGATTCAGGATTTCATTAGGATGGTGCTCTGTCCAAGTTGAATCTACCTTGGTGACAGTTTCTTTATGAGATGCTGATCTGTCATTTATACCTTTTTTCTTAAAAAAATGAGACTTAGTGTTCATCTTTCCAGGAATGAGTGATAGTATAGGATACTGTCTCATTTCTCCAGTTTCTATACATCGTCAGCCAGTAAAAGAAGCCCTGAACTGGGAATCTCTCCGAGTCTGTCACTGACCATACTTATGACCTTAGGTATGTCACTTATCTTTTTTATAATGGGTATGAGGGAAGGGGGAGCTGAGAATTAAGTAGGCACTGCAGAGTGCCTTGAGCTTGGTCTGACATGGAAGATTCCAAGGTCATCCATTGCATCTTGAACGCTCGTCAATTGTTTTGACTCGTGTCCTACCACTGGACTTTGATGACTCTGGAAGAGACTGAGGCTAATGATCTTGTGTAACTCCTCACTTAAATCCAATTCACACACAAGTCACACACATCACCTTGTGATGTAAATTGGTCCTTTTCAAAAATGAAGAATGGGCAACAATAGCTGGGACCATGTACTGAAAATGAACTAGGTCAGCTCCACCTGCACATGGGTTGGTGAAGTCAATTCTAGAAAATAATGCTAGTGTACAGATGCCAAACTGATCAAGCTTTGGTAATGTTCACCATGCCATAGGTGGGATCTTGACTAGGGAAGAAGACTCTAGGGAACAAGGCATGAGCACAGATGTTCCCTTTAATCCTTCTGTGTTTTGATTACTGCACAGGAGTGGAAGACAGAAACTCATGTAGGATTTCTGTGTTCCAAAGTATCTGTGTTGGGGTCTGTAGTTAGGTCCTGTGCATCTCTAGATCCTGGACAGGATGTCAAAAAAGGAATCTGTGGAAAAATAACTAGTAGCATAGAATTGCATGAGTAGCTAGATGGCTCATTAGATTATGACATCATTACATATCATTATCATTAGATAGAGTGGCAAGCCTTTAGTAAGGAAGATTCAAATTCTGCTGAGTTAAAATCTGGTGTCAGGTTCTTACTAGATATGTGACCCTGGACAATTCATTTAACTCTGTTTGCCTCAGCTTCCTCAATTATATTCAAAAATGAGCTGGAGAAGAAATGATAAACCATTCCAGTATCTTTGCCAAGAAAACTCCAGATGGGGTCACAGAGTCGGATATGACTGAAAACAAAAAGAGTTAAATATATGATGCTCAGTGACTGAGCTTAATCCTTTTGTCTCTAAAGAAGGTGGTGATGACAGGCATATGGATGAAGTGTAACCTCTTTGGGTCTATTTCCACATTTGTAAAATACAGGTAATAAGTACTGCCATGTCTACTTCCCAGGGCTGTTATAAGGTTCAAATGACATTGTCTGTGAAAATGATCTGGAAGGAAAGTCATTTTTAAACTATGTACACAAATTGGATCTTTCTCTTCCCTCATTGTTTTCCCTTTAATTAATAACTCAAGCAATTTCAACTCCCCAGGATATTTGTGGGGAGCTAATTAAACAGAGTTTGTTGCTTGAAGGTCATTCATTGAAGGGTTGAGCATGGATGGAAATAAATGATGTTGCACAGTACTCAATGATACTGTACAGGAGGATGCATATGTTGGCTTTTCTCATCCTCAGCTGCAGGGCAGAGATCTCAGTTGCCATTTCCCCCAGGGAAGAGCAACTAATTTAGATGTCACTCATGGTAGAAGGCTTCCTCATCTGTTCTGTGACATCTTACACGGCAGACCAGACTTTCTTGTCACTTTGGCTGTTTAGGATCGCTAGAAGGATTTGACTAAGGTCCTCAAAGACTCCCTCATACTAGATTGGAAGAAAGAGCCAGGGAGGTTAGTTTTGGGGAATGCAGGTGGGTCCCCTTCTTGTAAGAACTCCATCATGGATAAAATTCCTCCTCCCCCAGGGCAAGGTCAGGGTCCTCATCATGATCTCCCAGAGCAATACAGCTCTTTTCTGTAGAACCCTCTTCTCATTTATTTCATCAAAACCTGCTTTCAGAAGACAGAGCCTCTGGAAAAGTGTTGGAGAACTCATTAACATTAGGGACTTGATGACAGATAATTGCTGAACATATTATTCCTCTTAAGGGAATTTAAATCTTTAGGGGAGGGAAATATACCCTATTACGAAAATGTTTGCGTCTAATGGTGGAAATTCAGGCGCTATGATAGGTTAGTAGAAGGGAAATTTGGGGGCAGGTGATCATACCTAAGACTCCACAAGTAATCACCATAAAAACAAGAACAGTACTGTATATAATTTCTGAAGCACATTCACATCTGGTTAACTTATTTGTTTCTCAAAACAGCTCTCTATGGGAGGTATGGCAAGAATTATTAGCTTCTTTTTTAGATGAGAACCAGAGTCTGAGAGAATAGAAATGATATGTCCAATACCACACTGCTAGTCAGTGAGTATATTCAGGACTAGAATCCATAAGATGCCCAAAACCATGGCTATGATGATGAAGAAGAGAAGGTACTACCTAAAGGCAGCTAGGTGGTACAGTGGAAAGAGTTCCAGGCCTAGAGTCAGGAAGTCTGAGTTCAAATCCAGCCTGAGACACTTATTAGCTGTGTGATCCTGAACAAGTCACTTAACCCTGCTTGCCTCAGTTTCCTCATCTGCTAAATGCAAAGAATAATAGCCCTTACCTCAAAGGTTGTTGTGAGAAACAAATGTGATAATATTTGCAGAGCTCTTAGCACAGTGCCTGGCACATAGTAAATACTATATAAATGTTAGTTGTTATTAAAGAGACCAATGCAGATGCACAGGGTACCCTTCAAACAAATTTATTTAAAGAAAAAAGAACAGGTATAGAAGATAGAAACACAGAAGATGAATGCACATAATGCCAGGATATCTACAGTTCAGAATTAATTGTGCCAGGTGAGAGAATAATTTTCTAAAGTGTTTTCATGGTGAGGCTGGGGGGCAAAAGAACAGCTCAAGTATGGATAGGGGTGTTGTTGGAGGTGAGTAGGGTGATGACGACAAAGAAGGCAAAATCACTTCATTTTTTTTTTGCTTCTATTTTTTTCTATCAAGGAGAATGACATCAGCAATAAATAAAGAAATAGCAAGGTGCTTATTTCCCTTGCGGGGAGTTCTGGTCATCAGGTCTAGATGAATGATATCCCAATATGCTGAAAGAACTGGATGATCTGATAGATGGGCTGCTGTCAGAGATCTCTGAAAGAGAAAGGATGGGAGAGTTGCTTCAAGACTGGAGATGGGAAAACACCCCAGATTTCAAAGTCTGGAGGCTACAAACTCTCTCTGGAGGAAATCTGACCACAGTCCTTACTGGGCACATTGCAGATTCCAGTTATCCAAACTTGATCAGGTCCTTACTGTGGCAGGGCAGTTTTTTCACTCCTTCCTAAATGATTCCCTGCCTACTATCTGCAGAAGCTGTTATATCTCACCTCAGACACTTGACACTCACTAGGTGTGTGACCTTGGGCAAGTCACTTAACCCCAATTGCCCCCTCCTGGGTCATCTCCAGTCATCCTGATGAATATCTGGTCACTGGATTCAGATGGCTCTGGAGGAGAAGTGAAGCTGGTGATCTGCACAGCTCCCCCTCACTCAAAACAAAGTCAAGTACAAGTCATATCATTTCTCTGATGACATGGTCTTCTTCAGCAACGAAGGATGAACACACACATACCAAGCCTCCTCTTCTCTCCTCAAGTTCCCAATGATGCCTCTCCCTCCTTCTTCTCTCAGCTGAGGACTTTCCCTCTTACTGTACTGAAGAAAAAAAAAACCTGAAGCCATTTGTAAGGGCTTTTTATTTTACCCTCTCCCTGATATCATCTCCCAGTCTTTCCTCTTTTCCCCTCATCTCTGACCAAGAGGTAACCCTTCTCCTTCCTACAAGTGCAATTGATCCTATCTCTCTCAGTCTTCTCTAAAGGATTGCATCCTCAATTACAACTTCCCCTCCCCCTTGAATCTTCAACTTCTTGTATCAACTGGTTCCTTCCCTATTACTTTTAAACATGCCCAAGTCTCTCCCATCCACAAAAATCTTTCATTAGACCCTACCAGGCCCTCAAACCATGATCCTATATCTCATCTTATTTTCTTAAACACTTTGAAAAAGTTGTCTATACTTGCTGCCTTTGCTTCCTTTCCTTATTTACTCTTTTTTGCAATCATTTAACTAAAACTGATGTTCCCAAAGTTACCAATGACCTCTTAATTGCCAAAACTGATAGTCTTTTCTCAGTCTTTCTGCTTTTCATTCCATCTGCTGCATTTGACTTTACTGACTATCCTTTCCTCCTAGACACTCTTTTCTCTCTGGGTTTTTAATGACACCGCTCTTTCCTCATTTGCCTGTCTGTCTGATTGCACTTTCTCAGTTTCCTTTGCTTGATCATCATCCACATCATGCCCCTTAACTGTTTCTCCCCAAGGTTCTCTCCTGAGTCTTTTTGTCTTGTCCCTCTATATTCTCTCCCTCAATAACTTTAAGATCCCATGGGCATCTCTAAGTGGACAACTCTCAGGCATGTATATCCACCTCCAGGCTTTTCCATGATCTTCAGTTCCTCAGCATCAATTGCTTTATTAGACATTTTAAATTGTATGTCTTAGAGATACCTTCAACGTGTTGAAGACTGAGCTACTTATCTTTGTATCTAAATCCCTCTCTCTTCCAAACTCAACATGTCAAAGACTGAGCTATTTATCTTTACATCTAAATCTCTCTCTTCCAAACTCCCATTTCTATTAAAGTCCTGTGCCTTCTTCTCCCTCTATACTATTTCACTTGGTGATCTCATCAGTTCTCATGGATGCAGTCATCTCCATTCAAATAATTCTCCAAATTTACTTACTCAATCCTAACCTTTCTTCTGACCTCCAGTCTTGCATCTCCAACTACATCTTAAACTGCATGTCTTGTGGACATTTGAAACTCAATGCATGCTAAACTGAGCTCGTTACCTTTCTCCCTAAATGCTCCTTTCTTCTAAACTTCCCTCTTACTGTTGAGGGTACTATCTAATCACCCAAGCTAGAAATTGATTAGATTTGTGGTGATGAAGAATCTAGAATGATTCTTAGGTTATTAAGGTCTCTGTACCCTCAACAGTAGAAGGAAGATCTGGGGGAGAGGCAGGTTTAGGAGGGAATATAATGAAGTCCATTTAAGAGTTGTTGAATTTGACATGTTGATGAGATATGGAAATAGAGGTATCCTTCAGGAAGGTTATGTTGTGAGACTAGAGGTCAGGAGAGAAATGAGTGCTGGATACAGAGATTTGGGAGTCAATTGTGTAGGGATGATAAGTGAACCACAGAAGTAGACAAGATTGCCAAAGAAAGCAGGTCAAAAGAAAAGAGGAAATTATCCTTATGCTTAGGGTATAAGGAATGTCAGTGAATCAGCAAAGGAGACTTGAGGAGGGGTCAAAGTAATGTAGGGGCCTAAGGAGCATTGGGGAAGATAGTGAAGGACAGATTATCTAGGAGAAGCCTGTAGTCAATAGTGCTATATTAAAGTTAAGGAGGATGAAAACTGAGACAAAACTATTGGATTTAGTGGATGAGATCATTGCTAACTTTTGAGAGATTTATTTCGATAGAATTGGGGTATCTGAAGGCAGACTTTAAGGAATTGAAAAGTGAATAGATGGTGAGAAAGGAGAAGCAAAGGAAAGGGGAAACAGGTAGTTTGAAGAGATGTATTTTCTTTGAAAGATCTTTTAGCTTGAAGGAGACCTGAACATGTTGATGAGCAGTATGGATGGAGAGAGAGAGAGAGACAGAGAGAGAGACAGAGAGAGAGTCAGAGAGAGACAGAGAGAGAGAGACAGAGAAAGAAGAGGGGAGAGGGGAGAGAAGACAGGAGAGGGGGTGAGAGAGAGAGAGAGAGAGCAGAGAGGAGAGAGAGTCTAAATATCTTGTTGCCTGCCTTTGTTGTAAGGCAGAATGACTGGATAGAATACTGGTTTGGGAGCCTAGAAAACATGGGTTCAATTCCACCTGACCCTTACTGGCTGTGTGACTAGTTGTTCAGTTGTTTCAGCTGTATCTGACTCTTCTTGACCTCATTTAGGATTTTCTTGGTAGAGATCCTAGAGTGGTCTGCCATTTCCTTCTCCTGTTCATTTTATAGATGAGAAACTGAGGCAAACAGGGTTAAGTGACTTGTCCTGGGTCACACAGCTCCTAAGTATCTGAGGCACTTAAGTGACAGAGGAGTTCCTTATATCTCTCTAACCCTCAGTTCCTTCATCTCTAAAACAAGAGCTTTGAACTAGATGGATTTGGAGGGCCTTCCTAGTTCTAAATCTATGATCCTCTAACCCTAGAACCTTATTACCCTCTGTATAACTTTAGAGAAGTCACTCAACTGCCCTGGGCCTCAGTTTCTCCATCTATAAAATAAAGGGTTTGCACTGGATGACTCCTGAGGTCCCTTGGAGCACTAGATCTTTTATCTATGACCGGGGTGGGGAACTTGCAACCTGGAGGTTACATGTGACCTTCTAGGTCCTTGGGTGCAGCCTTTTGTCTGAGTCCAAGTTTTACAGAACGAATCTTTTTATTAGGGGAATTTGTTCTGTGAAGTTTCGATTCAGTCAAGGGGCTATACTCGAGGACCTAGAGCACCACGTGAGGCCTTGAGACCATAGATTTCCCACCCTTGATCTATGATTTTATTGTGAAATCTCAGTATCTAGTAAACATCACAAATCTCACTCTTTGTCATTCCCTCAAAACTCTCAGCCCTGGATTCCTCTACTGGTGGGAATGGAGAAAGGAAGATGGGGCAGAACAAGGTTGTCTTTGCTGCTTTTTGATGAGCTTCTCCTGATTAGCCAACGTTCTCTGTCACCAGGAAATGGATGTAAGGCTCAAGAAGGCTATTTCCATCCTGTGCTACCATTACAAAGATCCTCCTTTAATGTCGCATCTTGAAGACAGTGTGCTCCTAGGCTCCTGGAGACAGAAAAAGCTTTGTCAAGTTCAATCAAGCTGGAAAGAGTAGACCAGTCAACTAGATCTGTCTGCTGTTCAAGGACAAATCTAGCCAAGTCCAGAGGTATTCACCACTGCATAATGACCACAGTGATGAATGTTTGAGACAGGTCGCTCATGAAAACAGATGAAATACTCGGATGGGCTGTGTGGCCTCCTGCATCAATAGTCATTTATCTGTTAAGCTCTTTCTGTGTACCAGCTAGAGGCAGCTAGGTGGCACAGTAAATAGATCACCAGACCTGGATTCAGGAGGACCTGAGTTCAAATGCAGCCTCAGACACCTACTAACTCTGTGACCCTAGTCAAGTCACTTAACCCTGTTTACCCCAGTTTCCTCATCTATAAAATAGGCTGGAGAAGAAAATGATAAATCACTCCATTATCTTTCCCAAGAGAACCTCAAATGGGGGTCATGAATAGTTGGACATAACTAAAAATGACTGAATGACAACATTTCTTAGATACTTTTGTGAGGTGCAGGGGTTATAATCACAGAAAAAGATAGTTCTTGCCCCAAAGAGGTTTACATTTGATCTGTAGACATAACTTTTAAGTAAATACAAGATTTATCACAAAGTTAATACAAGGTAACTTTAGGTGGGAAGGCAGATAGGTGGCATAAAGAACTGGGCCTGGAATCAAGAAGAACTGAGTGCAAATCTTACCTCTAACACTTACTGGTTGTGTAAGCAAGTCACTTCATTTTTGTTCCCCTCACTTTCTTTAATTATAAAATGGAAATAATTATAGCACCCACCTCCCAGAGTTGCTGTGAGGACCAAATGAGATAATACTTGTAAAATGACTGGCCCATCATAAGTATTTAATTAATCCTGGCTTCCTTCTTTCCTGGAAGGATTAGTAAAAGGGTTACGTGGGACAAGGGCTATTTTATTTTTCTCTTTGTGTCTTGAGCACCAGGTACATTTGTTGTTGTCTAGTCATTTCAGTCCTATGACTCTTCGTGACCCCATTTAAGGTTTTCTTGGCAGTGTTACTGGAGTGGTTTGCCATTTTCTTCTTCAGCTCATTATACAAATGAGGAAATGGGCAAAAAGGATGAAGTGACTTGCCCAGGGTCACGCAGCTGGTAAGTATCTGAGGTGGGATTTGAACTCAGGTCTTCCTGACTTCAGGCTCTGCAGTGTGCCACCTAACTGCCTACAGAATAGTGTTTAGTAAAATGTTTATGAATTGATTGATATTTCTCCAGTGATATAATGGTAGAAAAGGGAGCAGAGAGTACTAAGAACCATGTGGTTTTTAGAACATTTACAATTATTGATTTAATCATGAAATGTAAGATGTTTACCCAATGACTGAGGTGATATTCTACTGGAGTTGCTGACCTTCAGTTATATTGACATTCTCACTATGATAGAACAAGGAAAATAGAAAGAAATGACATCTGATTGGAAGGATGGTTCCCAAGTTCTCCTGGGAGAGGTGAATTAAAGAGTTGATTTCAATGTGTCCCCAAAAGGAAAATAAAGGATCATTTCATGGGGCGGGTGAGTGGCTCATGATGCCAACTTCATGATTGGAAAGGGGACCACCCTGAAGATAGCAGCAATGTATTAACAACATCTATCATAGCAAATGAAGTGTCAATTAATCAATAACCATTTATTAAGCACCTACTATGTGCCAGGCATCGTGTTGCACTCTGGGAAAACAAGTATAAAGATGAAAACATTCCCCACTCTCAAGGAATTTATATTCTATTACGGGAGATGATAAGTGCACATATAAATACTTTGGTTGTCTGGTTGTCCTTCATACTCAAAGAGGACCAAAATGACATCACTATGTTGAAGTCAAGTTATAGTGGGTCCAGCTATGGTGAATCAGACCAATACAAGCTTGGAATGCTCTACCGCAAGTTGGGTACAAATAGTCCATGTAAATATTTGGAGTGGAGATGGCTCTAAATTTGTGCATCTCACGTTTCTTTTGAGCTATGGCAACTCTACTTTGCTCTTAGAGCACCGTCTTTGACATGGGCATGCCATGCTGAGTGGTCCTGTGCCAATGTCTCCCATGTCACACAATTGATTGCAGCATATAAATATATACAAAGTAGTTAAATACTGCTCTGGCAAGGATGACTCTAACAGTTAGGGGGCATTAGGAAAGGCTTAAGGTAAAAGATGGTGCCTGAGCTGCGACTTCAAGGAAGATTTGGTTTATTGTTCCCACCTGTCAAAATTGTATTAGAACTTGACTCTGTCATATACTCTCCCAACTTTGTGTCATCTGCAGGAAATAGTAAGTATTTGATTTAATTCAATAAACATCTATTAAGTGCTTCCTATGTATCAGACTCCCTGCTAAGTCTTGGGAATGCAGATTAGAAAAAGAGACTGTCCCTGCCCTCAAGGATTCTGTAATCTAATGGGGAAGACAACACAAAAAAATCCCCAAAGGGTAGAGAGTGGGTGAAGGGGGCCACCAAGGAGTGCCCAATATGGGGGCCTATCATTTCATACAATGGAAGCCAAACAGAGTTGCTGATGGAGAATGGATTTATCAGGAAAATTTTGAGCCCTTTATAAAGGTCTTTGTGAGTTTATTACTTTGCCCTCCAGTCAGAAGGGAGAGCAAGTGAGGGTCCTGAGTACCAAAACCTGAGTCTAACCTGCCCTCCACCCCTTTATCCAAGTCATGGCCCCAAATGACAAACAATACATCTGTGTTGTACTAAATGAGGCAGAGGTAAAGAGAGCAGACATTCCAGGCATGGGAAATGATAACCAGGGCAAACACAAAGAGGCAGATGATGGAAGATTACGTGCAAGGAACAGAGAGAAAACCATTCTGGCTGGATCACCAAGTGTTGGAAAAAGAGTAATGCCTAATTAGTCTGGAAATATTGGCTAGGGTCAGGTTATATAGGGCTTTGAAGGGTAAACAGAGGAGTTTATATTTTATCAAAGAAGATGTAGGAAACCACTAAAATTGGTCGAATAAGGGAATCACATGGTTGCTGCTGTTTCTGTTTATTCTTAGATCTTTAAAAGGACCATGACATCAGGGAGGTGATGCCATGACTTGCAAATTGACTGGAATTACTTGAGGCAGGGCTTTACAAGATCACCAGCCTCACTTTCTCCTCTAGGTCTATCTGGGTCCAGTGGTTAGATATAGACCACGTGGGCTGGATGTAGTGAGAAACCTTGGCCTTTTTAAGCTAAGGTCTCTCTCAGGTATCAGTTTTACTGATGAGGGGATCACATAATTAGATCTGCATTTAAGGAAATATACTTTAGCAGCAATGTGTAGGATGGACTAGAGCCGGGGAAAGACTTGAAGCTGGGGCACAAGTTAGGAGTCTTCTAATAGTCTAGAAGAGATGTATTAAGGACATGAACTAACATGGTAGTTGTGTAAGTGGAGAAAAGTTGGATGGGCAATTGTCCTTTGTTTTCAAAGAGTCCCAGTGACATCACAGGGTGACATCTTGATTTGGACCTGAATGGAAGTGAGGCAGAGTCTCACAAAGTTGTTGGCCTTACTCTCTGGACAGAAGTCAAGACAATTGGTGATGGATGCAGTGGCTGTGAAGGTAGAAATGGAAAAGAGAAATTCTGTGAAGGACTTGACAAGATCCTCCAAAGGTATACCTTATCAGCACTGACTCTGGCATCAGAGGATCTGGGGTGAAATCTCATATCTGACACTTCTTACCTGAATAACTTTGGGTGAATTAATTAATCTTGCTTGGTCATGTGATCTCATGCATAACTTCCATGTGAAGTTGGGAACAGAAGAAGATCACAAAAAACATGAAGGAAACTTGGCTCCGTATTACAAAATGAAAGAGGTTGAAGGTTTCTGAATTATTCAGTCCAGTGCCAGTGTAACTTGATTATTTTGTTCAGGAAAAAGGAGGAAGACACTGATCATTGTTAGCTTTGAGTAGCATTGTAGAAAATTAAATCTACTGTATCCTAGGAGGCAGACTATGACTAGTTGCCAACATGGAGTTCATTTTGGAATCAGCTTTATATGTCTGGTGAGACGGTTGACTGGCTAGACCATAATTAATACTAAGTTAGAAAAGAATAAAATGACAAGAGACAGTATGGAATCACAACACCTATTTTAAAGAAGCTGATAGCTCTGAAAAAAATCTAAAATGGACAAAAGTAAATTATATTGATTCCAACTATCATCATATCTTGGAGATAGAGAACAAGCACATGATTTTTCTGTCCTTTTAGAGGTATTCTGCATTTGCAATAGAGCTAAATTAAGGCTGTTCTAAGAGTGATGGGTATTGTTACCTTGAGAGTTTTATAGAAGCTGGTGATTCTTTTGCCTAAATCTCTGAATATATAGAAACAAGCTATATTTAAACGATATTTAGAGATTTCTCAGTGGCAACCCTGGGTGGGGTCAAAATAAGTCAATTATAGAGTCATTTGGGAACAGAATTGGACTCAGTCTGCAGAAATTTTGCAGGGGTGGGGAACCTGCAGCCTTGAGGCCATATGTGGCCCTCTAGGTCCTCAAGTGTGGCCCTTCCAGTGAATCTAAATTTCACAGATTTGTTGGATGGCCGCAAGTGGCTTTGAGGCTGTAGGTTCCCTACCCTTGTCTCAGGGCCTGGAGTATGCGTTATATTTATTCTAATTCCCCTATTGAGTTGTACTAGGTAAACCAGAATACCTTAGAATGATGAATTCTTATTATTAAACAACTGATAAAGTCAAAAGATATGAATAAGCTGTTCTCAAAGGAAGAAATGTGAATAGCAAGTGATTACTAATAATTTGTTGAGATTGGATTGAAGAGATTGAAGAGACATTGAAATTCCTTAGTAACAATAAGTTTGACTGGTGAATGATAGCAATTATAACTAATAAAAATTGTTAAAAATAATAATCTTTTAAAGTATAGTAAGCTTATTAAGCAAATTCTTAGTGATTAATAAATGCTTGTTGATTGATAATCAGAGACAAATAAATTAAGACAACTCTGAGGCATAGTAACTTTACACCCATAAATCTGGCAAAGACAGTTACATTTTTTTTAAGTCAGTGCTGGTGGGGTTGTGGGAAAATAGGTACACTATTGATCTGATACGAATTAGGGCAATATATGTGGAAAGCATTAGGACATCACTCAAAAATTGCTAAAAGCTGATCCTCTCCTTTGAGCCATGACTCCGTTGACTGAGAGTCTATCCAAAGAATGTTATCAAAAGCAAGGAAAAGATTTCTATCTGTACAAAAATATTCATAGCTGATTTATTTGTGATAGCAAAGAACTAGAAATCCCAGGCCTTGGGGATGGTGGAATAAATTGTGGAACAGAATAGAATATTATTGCAGTGCAAGAAGTGACAAGTCTGAAAAACACAAAGAAATATGGAGAGACTTATATGAAGAGATTTGAGAGGAAGAAAGCAGAAATAGTACAATGATATACACATCATGACTGTATACAAATGTTATACAATAATCTTAATAGCAGTAACAAAATCTAATAACAAGAAAAAAGAGGTCAGAGGGAACACAGAAGCAAATATTATTTTCTTAAAGTTAATATACTTATTTTTTTGCCAAGTGGAAATTCTTTGAGGTTTGTGGTCTTATCTGTGATTTTCTTTTCTATTATTTTGTATATTTGATTATTTTTTGCTGATAGTTATTAAGTTATACTATATGATAATAAGTTTTTTAAAGGAAAGGATTGCTTTTCCTCTTCTCTCCCTGTCAAGTCCCTTATGTGGGAATAGGAGATGAAATGTTCCTGAGAAAGATAGCAATATGGACTTATAAATCCATTTTCATCTCCTGATTCTGATTCCTGGGTTGCCTCCTGGTCCATCTTCCAAGATTAAGCTCAGACCAACATATGGATTTAGATCCTGATGTCTCAGTTGTATTCATATGGCTGCTGCACTCAGTGTGCTGAGTTTCCTGCAGCTGGAGGAAGAAGGGTGACAGAGTGTGACCATATTCTTACAAACCAATGAATGTTCCATCTACACCAGGATCTGCTATGGTTTCATAATTCAAATTCATAGACTACTTTTGAACTGATTTCTCCTCTGCGACTTTACTCTCCCTCCACCCAAGCCCTACACTTCTATCAGATGGTGGCTGACTCTATTAGGCCTCCAGAGGACCTTGCTTGATCACTAAATTCTCTGGGCCCTATATGTTCTCCCAGGAGTCAATTACCTGTGGTGCCTTATCTCACCTGGCATCTCTTCCACTCATCCACCTGACCTTGGGGGTCCTGCTCTTAACCTCCACCACATCTACTCACCAAGAGTCTGGGTGTACTGTAATCTGACCCTGCTTGCCTCTGACTTTATCTTGGACTCTGGGTTCTATTCCATTTCCCAGACTCGCAACCTGGACAGCAACATGGGAACCAATAGAATGGAGAGGACATAGGCTCTGAAGTCAGAAGACATCGATTCAAAAACTAGCTGTTATGAACTCCTTGTTCCTGGGTAACACACTTAAGCACTCTAGGCCTTAGACTGCTTTTCTGTAAAATTAAGGGGTTGGATTAGATGACATCTGAAGTTGCCTTTTGCTTTAGATCTCTGCTTCTCTGAACTGTGGCTCCCACAATTGGCTGGATCCTTTCTACCTGCCAAGATGAAGGATCCCATGGCACCATTTGTAGACAGAACTCTATTTAGATGATGAGCTCTCCCTAGGACCTAGACAGGGATTAGAATAGCCCTGAATTAAGAGGCAGAATGATATAGGAGGAATTGATTCAATTCCCTAGCTCTGCCATTCACTGCCTTGTGACTTTGGGCAAATCTTTGCCTCTCTCTAGACCTTGGATCTCTCATCTTAAAATGAGAGTATTGGTCAACATGACCTTCAAGGTCTTTCCTGTCTTGAAATCTATGACCCTATGAGCCTCAAGATCATAGGCATGTATAAAGAGTCTATTGGTATGCCCTATAGTACTCAGCAGGTATAGGGGATAGAGTGCCACACCTGGAGTCAAGAAGACCTGAGTTCAGATTCTGCCTCCAGCATTTATTAGTATTTCCCTAGCCTCCATTAACCCCTGTTTTCTCATCTGTCAAATGGGGACAGTAATAGCAGCTATCTCACAGGGTTGGATCAAATGAGATTGCGAACTTCGAGGCGCTATATAAATGCTAGTTCTTCTCCTTCTCTTTCTCCTCCTCCTTTCCATCGTTGGTCATCCTCTTGCATTCACAGAGAGTGATGTGCACACCTTCTACCCCAGTCCATGTTCAAGGTGACAGAGGCAACAGGAAGCCCCCACATCTATTCAAGATGAGAGACCTTCAGTCATCTCCCATGCTGGTGAAATGTTTACTAGTTTTGTGATCCTAGGCACATCACTTACCTCTTTCAGCCTTAGTTTCCTAACTGTGAAATGGGAGTAATGATAGCACTTACTTTATAGGGTTGTTTTGCGGTTCAAATATCATTAACAGAGGTAAGGGTTTTGTAAATCTTGAAATTCTATATAAATCTGGATTGTTATTACTGTTTGTTGTTCCTATGAAAGTCCTGAGTTCAGAATTGCCCCTAAGCTGCCCTAACATTTAAATACCATACACGCCTAGCTCTATGTGCCACTGATCAGTTTCATTGAAAGAATCGATGACATGACCTGTGTAGACACAACGTGATGTTTCCTTTGAAGAGAAGGGCACTCACTGTGAACCTTGCAATTCCCTCTGGACTAGGAGCAGAGAGTGATGAGTTGAGAAAAGAAGACATTTAAATGAGTGTCACAAGATGCTGAAAGCAAGATTTGACACATTTTATTCTCCTGCAGCAACAAGAGCTGAGAATATAGTGGTGACCACTAGGATTTTATTTCTTTTTTTTTTAAATAAATTTATTTAACTTTTTACATTCATTTTCACAAGATTTTGGGTTCCAAAATTTTCTCCCCATTTATCCCCTCTCCCCTCCCCAACACACTGAACATTCTAATTACCCATATCACCAATCTGCCCTCTCTTCTTTCATCCCTCCCTTCCCTTACCGCATCTTCTCTTTTGTCCTGTAGGGCCAGATAACTTTCTATTCCCCATTACCTGTATTTCTTATTTCCTAGGATTTTATTTCTTAAAGGGTATTTATTGATCCTTCCTGTCCATGTTCCTGTTTCATAGAATTCCACTGGCCATGGTGGAGGACTCGTTTCTGAACAAGAGACCCTGCTTCAACATCTGGAACCGGCAGTCATCCAACCTTGGCTTGAAGATCCTCAGAGAGGGAGGTGGCCTGTTCAGGTTTTGGACAGCTCACGATTTGGAAGCTTTTCCTGAGATCAAGCCTAAATCTGCCTCTGTGTGCCATCCATCTATTATTCTGTGGATAGTATAATAACAGAGCAAATCAAATTTCTCTTTTACTGGACAGCTCCCCAAATACTTGGGGAGAATTATTAGGTATTTCTTATATAGAAAAAATATATAATATACAAAATACATAAATAACAACAGCTAGAATTCATGTAAATATACATATATAATATTTTATATAACTATATATAATATATGAAACATGTAAATATAAAATATATTTTATGTATAAAGTATATAAATGACAACATATAAAATATATAATATCTAATATATATAAATAGATAAAATAATATATAAATATCTATATAAACAATAGCTAGCACTTATTAGGTAGAAGTTTAACATTTGTAAATCACTTTATAAAGATCTCATTTTATCTTCACAAAAACCCTGGGAGGTTGACTCTTACCTAGAAGGGGCAATGAGGTGTGGTGGAAAGACACTGACTCTTGAATTAGAGAACTTGAATTCAGAACCCATTTTTGATACTACCTATGTGACCTTGGGCAAGTTATTTAATTTTCCTCATCTGTAAAATGGGTGGGTTGGAGATGATGGGTCTCTGAGGTTCCTTTGAGCTTTAGATCTGTGATCCTAAGCCCTAAACATTAGACTTCAGACGGGCTCTGACCAGGACCACATACAGCGGAACCCTGACCTCCCTAGTCTTGAACGCTAGCCTCTTCTTAAGCTGGTGTGTGATAGCATAATCCTTCTTGAGTATCATGTCACACTGGTGATTCACATTCTGTTTAAGATTTATAGTGTTCTTTTATGCAAGAATGTCTGTCTGCCCACACTTGCCCCATCTTGTACTTGAGAAGATGATTGTTTGAATTTAAGCATAAGACTTTTTCTTTGTCCCCATTAAATTTCATTTTATCATAAATGTTGGAGAAGATGTGGGAAAATTGGAACTTGGATGCATTGTTGGTGGAGTTGTGAACTCATCCAACCATTCTGGAGAACAATTTGGAACTATGCCCAAAGGGCTAAAAAATTGTGTATATATCCTTTGATCCAGCAATAGCACTACTGGGTTTATATTCCAAAGAGATCATAAAAAAGGGTAAAGGATTCACATGTACAAAAATATTTATAGCAGCTCTTTTTGTGGTGACAAAGAATTAGAAATCGAAGAGATGTTCATCAATTGGAGAATGGCTGAACAAGTTGTGGTATATGAATGTAACGGAATACTATTGTTCCATAAGAAATGATGAGCAGGTGGATTTCAGAAAAACCTGGAAAAACTTACATGAAATGAGCAGAACCAGGAGAACATTGTACATAGTAACAGCAATACTGTCTGATGACCAACTTTGGTAGACTTAGCCCTTCTCAGCAATACACTGATCTAAGACACCTTCAAAAGACTCAAGATGGAAAATGCAATCCACATACAGAGAAAGAACTATGAAGACTGAATGCAGATCTGAACATATCATTTTCACTTTTTTTTTGTTTGTTTTCTTTCTAGTGGTTCTTTTCTTTGTTCTGATTCTTCTTTCACAACATTCATGCGGAAATACGTTTAATATGATTGTACATGAATAGCCTCTATCAGATTGCTTGCTGTCTCAGGGAGAAAAATTTGCAACTCAGAATCCTATAAAAGTGAATGCTGAAAACTATCTTTACATGTAATTGGAAAAATATTAAGTAAAAATAATCCATCTTACCAGGTTCAGCCTAATGTTGTCACTTGTCACAACTGTTCTAAATGCTGACTTTATGATCTGTTGTGTTTACCATTCTTTCCAGCCTTGTGTCATCTGCCAATTGGATGAGCATGCCATCTTTGCCTTTATCCGTGTTATTGTTTAAAACGTTCAATGGCATTTTGGTGCCTACAAAAAGAATAAAGCCACTTTAAAAATTGCAAGGACTTGGGGATTACTACTTAAGAAAGTTTCAACTACCCTGTTCCCCATAGCCTTTGAATCTCAAACGGAAACCCGATGCTACACAAAGCTTACCTTCTGACATGCATGGAGGCAGGGGGATGGATGTTAGGGTTTCTGAAAGCGGTGGGATTCTGAGCAATAAGGGAAAGTTTCCAAGGTGCCTGACCACTTTTTCAATCCCTAAAATCAGTGGGCAACTAGGTGGCGCAGCAGATGGAGTGTAGGGCCTGGAGTCAGGAAGACCTAAATTCAAATCTAGCCTCAGAGACTTACTAACGGTAAGGCAAGTCACTTAGCTCTGTTTGCCTCCATTTCCTTATCTGTAAAGTGAGCTGGAAAAGGAAATGGCAAACCGCTCTAGTATCTTTGCCAAGAAAACTCCAAGTGGGATCACAAAGAGTCGGACACAACTGTGATTCAGACTCAGCGTCAGCAATGGTAAAAATCAGTGAGGCATATTTTGGGCACCATGGCAGATGGATATGTTTAATTTTTTTATTTCATTAAATATTTCCCAGTTACATGTATAAATTTTTAAAACAATCATTTAAAAAATTTTCAAGTTCCAAATTCTTTCTCACTCCCATTCCACCCTTCTTCTTGAAAAGGTAAACAATTTGATATAGATTATACATGTGAAGTCATACAAAACCTATTTCCATATTAGCCATATCGCAAAAGAAAACAGACAAAAAACCCCAAGAAAAATTTAAAAAAAGGTTCAAAAGGTATGCTTCAATATCTTCCTTTTCTGAGGAAGATAAATTCAGATTTGGGCACTTAGCTCATTCCTAAAGAAGTCATAGGAGAAGGCTCCTTCCTTCTTTCTTGTCTTAGTGTGGATACTCTTCAGTAAAGCTGTCTTTCGAAGCTCGTACTAGCCTTCACATTGTCAGCTTTATTGTTTCCAGGAGGCCACAGGACATTGAATGCTAGTAATTAGTTTCTAATAGGCAATTAAGGACTTTTGTCTCTCTTCTCTCCTCAACCTGTGGAGAATGGGAATTGGAGATTTTTTTCATGTCCCTGAAATGTTTCTGGTATAGTGGAGAGATGCATTAGACTAGCATTTTGGGCACTTGAGTTCCATCCTGCTCTCCCTCTACGTGACCTTGGGAAGGTCATTTCTATACTTCAGGCCTTGGTTTCCTCATCTGTAAAATTATGGGCTTAGATGACATAATTGCTAGGGTTCTTCTGAGTTCCATCACTATATACTCTGTCATCCTGTGTTCTAGGCTCCCTTCTAGTTCTGGCATTCTATGTTCAAAAGCATTTCCAACAGCCCATGGTTAAAGATTCCTCCTACTTCTAATATCGTGCTTTTTAAGGCCTCTTCTAGCTCTAAAAATGTGTCTTCTAAGGTTGCTTCCTGCTCTGAAATTCTTTGTTTTAAAGTCCCTTCTGCCCTAAAATGAATTAATTTCTACTTGTTTTGTTCTGGATTTCCATCTATCTAGGACATTCTCTGTTCTGAGGTTCCATTCTCATTTGTAACATCCTATATCTTAAGTATGTTCCAAGACCCCTTTGAGTTCTGATGTTCTGGGTTCTAAGTTCTAACATTATACATTTATAAAGACCCTTGCAGCTCTGCCTGCCTTTGTTCTAAGGTCCCATCTAGCCCCTAACATTCTCTCTTTGAATATTTTATATTCTCAGGTCCTTTCCTGATAATTCTGAGGTCTAACAAGAAACTCTGACATTCTAAGTTCTAACATTTTACGTTCTATCAGGCAGGTTTGACATTAAAATTCTAACATTCTATAGTATTAAATCCCTCCAGTCCCAATAATCTAAGAATCAATGGTTTTCCAAAGATGACCAGGGGACTCTCTATTTAAGGAGACAGCACAGTGAGATTCATAATCCACTTCATTTCATTCCCTCTGAAGGCTAAGCACGTCCATGGTTTGTGTTTAATTACTCCAGCAACTGTTTACAGCCTCCTCTATTCTCTGAGCAAACATTACCATTATAGGGAGTAATTTACTGATACCAACCTTGGCTGAAAAACACATTAGCTTCTTCTTAAAGCTCTGCCTCTCCCACAGCCAACATATCACTTCCATTCTGCCCTGGTGTTGGATTCATCTTTTGTGCAGCCAGATCAAGGGAAGCAAGTAGAGAGCCAATTCCTAGGGACTCAGAGAGCTGTCACCTGTCTCCATTGAATTCCCTCTGATTTTTCTAGAAGAATTGTTATATATTTCACAATACAAGTGATGGCTAAGAAAGAAAGGATCAGGTCCACAGGGCTACAGGATAAAATCCTGAAGCTAATGGTGGACCCAAAAAGCTTATAGTCTACTGAGGATATAAAACATAGACATAGTATATGGTACAAGATCATTAAAACAGGGAAACATTTTTAACAATTAGGGAGATTAGAAAAGGTTGCCTATGGCAAACTGAGACAAGCTGCGAGGGAAGTTAAGGATTTTAAGTCAGAGGTGAGTAGGATGTACATTATGGTTATGCCAGACTCGCTGTTCATAGATAATGGAGGTAGGAAATAGGATGTCAAGTTTAGGAAAGAGTAGGTAGTCCATTTAGGCTAAAACTCAAAAAAATTAAATAAAAAAATTCCCCTTCTCTCTTCTTAGCCCCTTGTACCATTGCCTACAGTTCCAAAAAGTAAGAAAAAGAAAGCCTCTATTACAAACAAGCATAACAAATTTCTGTATTAGTTATGCCCAAAACAAAACCCCATATCTTAATCTAGACTCTGAGTTCATCATCTCCCTATGAAGAAGTAGGTAATGTGTTGTATTGTGAAGCCTATGGTACTGTGGTTGATCATCATATTGATCAGAGTTCCTAAGGTTTTCAAAGTTTTTTGTCTTTATAATATCTTTCCATCATAGAAATTTGTCCCTTGGTTCTGCTTACTTCACTCTCCATCAGTTCACAAAGTCTTCTCAGATTTTTTTGATATCATCCTCTTCATCATTTCTTATAGCACAATAGTATTTCATCACTCTCATATGTGGTGACTGATGGGCACACCCTCAATTTCTAATTCTTCTCCAATGTGAAAAAGAACCATTCTAATATTCTTATACACATGGATCCTCTTTCTCTCTCCTTAATCTTCTTGGGGTATAGATCCAGTAACGACATCACTAGATCAAAAGACATGCAGTTTAATAATAAGCCCCTTGAACATAGTTCTGAACTATTTCCCCAAATAACTAAAGTAATTCACAGCTCCACCAACAATGCACTAATTTTCTCACAGCATCCAGAACCCTTCTTTACTACTAACTTTGCCAGAGTTTGTTTTGCTAATGCTTCTCTTGAACAATCCGCCCTCTTAACCCCCCTCTCCTTCTTACAACCTTGCTGAATATAATGTAGTTCTGTCATCATCTCTGTGAATGTATTTCTCCTCCTTTGATTAGTTTAGATAACAACAAAGTTCACGGGTGAACCTCTCCCTTCCCCCAGCCCTTCCTTCTTGACTGTATAGACCTTCACCTATGCATCCCAACAGTGTGAGATGATTTTCTTCATATTTTCTCTATCTTGCTGCCAGTACTCTTTATCCCCTCCTCCTTTATTCCTCTTTCAAGTGGTGCAGCAGATAAAGAGCAGTTCTGATTTTGGGAAGACTCAAGTTCAAATCTACCCTCAGACACTTACTAGCTGTATGACTCTGGGCAAGTCACTTAACCCCAATTGCCTTGCCACTTGCCCACCCAGAACAAACAAAGACAAAAAGCAAAAAAGATCAGAACCACTCCCAGGGATCAGTCTAATTAGATTCACTTTATGATCCCTGCTATTGATAGAATTCTGATGGGATATATGTTATCTACCTACATTAAAATATAAACAGTTCATTCTTGTTTAGTCCTCTATAAATGCTCACTCATGTTTACTTTTTTCAATGTTTCTTTTGATTTCTATTTTGGTTTTTGAAAGTTTCTATGTATCTCTGGTCTTTTCACAGGGAATACATGGAAGTCTTATTTCATTAAAGATTCATTTCTCCCCTCTCCCACCACTGTAGGATTATTTTCAGTTTTGCTGAGTAAGTTATCCTTTGCTATATGCTTACATATTTGTCTTCTGAAATATTATTTGGAATATGCCAAGTTCTTTATTCTTTTATGACTGTTAAATTGTGTGTGATCCTGATTGTGGCTACTTGGTGTTGTATACTTTCTATTTGTTTGTTCTATTTTGTTTTCTTTGGCCCAGAATCTCTAGGGTTTGGCAATAATATTCCCGCACATTTTCATTTTGTCATTTCTTTCAGGAGAGGACTTGTGGATTTTTTCTATTTCTTCTTTTCCCTGTGATTCTAAGAGATATTAATGATATTCTTTTATGATTTCTCCAAATGTGATGTTAAGTTTCTCTGTCTGTCTCTCATGACTTTCAGGTACTCCAATATTCTTCAATATTT
Source organism: Potorous gilbertii (assembly GCA_028658325.1). Taxonomy (NCBI): domain Eukaryota; kingdom Metazoa; phylum Chordata; class Mammalia; order Diprotodontia; family Potoroidae; genus Potorous; species Potorous gilbertii. The sequence goes on along the minus strand of CM053771.1, from coordinate 56,956,847 downwards.
TCTCCTTGATCTGTTTCTAGATTTACTGTTTTTGCTTTGAGATGTCTTTCATTTTATTGTTTTTTTCAGTTGTTTGACTTTTAAAATTTTTTGCTCTATGATGGAGTTATTAATTTCTATTTAATCCCTCTAATTTTGTGGGAGTTTGTTGATTAGGTAAGGTTTTGTACCTTGCCTAAGCTATTAATTCCCTTTTCACTTTTCTCCCCCCACAGCTGTTATTTCTCATCTGTATTTTTCTTCTAGTGCTCTCATTTAATTTATATAAAAACAACTCTTAAAAACTCAACTAAAAAAGCAAACAACTTGCTTCTCTTTTAGGAATTCTAGTTGAGCTTGTGTCCAAGTTGTGGTTTTCTTTGAGGCTTTGCTTGTAGAGATTTTGGAGTCATTCTCTTCTTCTGATTTTGTGTTTTGAGCATCTCTGACACCACAATAGCTCTTTATATAGTTAGAGGTTTTTTTTGCTTATTCTTCCAAGCTACTTCCTGATTGAAATTTATGCTAGGAATAAGTTCTGTGCATTTTTGAAGAGGATGTATAGGTTGACCTTACTGCTACTTTTTTTGGGGGTAGTGAGTGTTATGCTATTCCAGCATCTCAGGAGAAGTTCAGGTGACAGACCTGAAAACTATGTTCCTAAAATGATCTGATCCAAGACAAGATCTGATCTTGTCCTCCTGAACTGAGCACTGAAAATTTCTGATCTGTGTTTGGCTTTAAGCAACACTTCTGAAGGCTTGACCCTGATTGGAGTTCTATTAGATTGCTGCTCCATTGAGCTGCTATTAACCAACTGGAAAGTTGTGCTGGTTCAGAGTGACAAAGCTGCAATGTTCTCTTTGTTCTGGGATTCCTGCCTTGGTTATACCACTGCAGGTTTTGTATTGGATTGGAGACTTCACCTGAGACCCATATCCATTCCTGGGGTCAGAGTCACACACCGGTGGCTTACTTCTGAACTTACTTCTTGCTCAGCATTTAGAGCAATGCCTGAGACTGCTCCTTACTCTGTACCACATCTTCTAGGTACAGGTTTCCTGGACCTATGACCTAGAACTAAGTATTGAGTGACAGAGCAGACAATAGGCAACTATTCGTACTTGATGTATGGGATATGACTCCTTGATGCTGACTTTGGACCTCTTCTTACCCTGTTTCATGGCCTCTCTCTGTGCTGGAATGCTATACAGTACACGCTGTCCACTCCTGGTCAAATTTGGTCCCCATTGTATGTCTCCCTTTGTCAAGATGGAAGAAAGACTCACATTTTTTTTTCTTGGATTTTCCCATCAGGACTTGGTCTGATGTATTTTCTAGATCTATAAGGAAGAGAGCTTGACATATTTCTTCCTGATATTCCACCATCTTGACTTTGCCTTCTCTTGGCAAGACCTTACCGTGTACCTGGGAGAAGGGTGGTAGGCTAGACCCTGTGGAGTTGTTTCTAGTCTAATCTCCCCTAAGGTTACTTTCCGTTTGCTCTAGTCATATGCATTGATTTAAATATCTTATCTCCTCCATTAAAGGGTAGGATCCTTGAGGGAAAGGACTGGTTTTGCTTTTTCTTTATTTGAGAATTCACTGGCATCTTTGAATTTGTAATTCAAAGGACAAGCTTTTCCTTCTTAGCCTAGAGAGACATTTGGGTCTATTTGAGCTGGGAGGCAGAAATAGTCATGCCCTTGAGTTCTTAAAGGGATATACACATTCTGCAAGAGAGAGACTAAGATGAAGAAGGGAATCCTCAAGATCTGATCCAGAAAGAATCAGCATCACAGGGGCAAGAAGTGAAAGGATCAAGGTAAATAAATAGGATTGAGCTGCAGCAGAGAAGGGTCATCAGTCCTTTGGGGGAGTTTTACGGAGTTGATTCAGGCTGAAGATACTGACTGTGCCCACTTGTCCCAGGACTGAAGGAAATTCCAGCAAATGACATATTCTTTCTTTAACCTCTCCCCCAAGTTTCTGTTATTAACAGATTGTAACATTCTCTTCATTTCTTTACCCTAATGCTTTTCTTGACCTGAAATTTTGACTCAACCATAAAGAGGCCATTGGTTATTGCTGTTCAGTATTGTCTGACTCTTCCTGACCCCACTTGAGGTTTTCTTGGAAACTGGAGTGGTTTGTCAGCTTATTTTACAGAAGAAGGAGCTGAGGCAAACAGGATGAGGTGACATGCCCAGGGTCACACAGCTTGAAAGTGTCTGAGGCTGAATTTGAATTTAGGTCTTCCTGACTCCAGGCCCTGAGCTCTGTCCATTGTACCACCTAACTGCCTGTGGATTAGAGACAAAGGTAAATGTAAATCAGGGTCCAGAGTCAAATCTCTGCATAAATGTTAGGAATTTTCCTAACTGGCAACTCCTAGCTGTTATGATTGTACTCTTACCTTGTTGTTTAACATAAACTTCACAAAGACGCAAAGGATAGGACCATGTAGACCTGAAGGATAATTATAGTGCCTCCAGGTTTAAAAATGGGTTATGGGGAAAAGATGAAGCTGAATAAATCCCCCGAGACAAAGGAGAATAGGGAGGAAAAGCAAAAGCAAACCTCAGCAGACCAATTGCAACTTCTACAAAGATACCCGCAACCATTAGGGTTATGATTATATCCCCAGTGCTTAGTACAGTTTCTGGCATATAATAAGTACCTAATAAATGCTTATTGATTTATAATCCAGAGGCAACAAGGAAACACTGAAGGTTCTTTAGAAGGGGAGAGATATACTCAGATTGGTGCTTTTGGAAGATGATTCTGGTTACTCAGAGATTCAGTAGAAAGAAAAGTGATTTTGTAGTCAATTGAGTTTGGGTTCAAATCCCAGTTATTATATTTTCTACTTGTGGGAACTTGGTCAAGTAATTTTAACCTCTCTGGGCTTGAACTTCTTCATAAGTGTTTTTGTCCTTTTGGGTTTTTTCTAGTCTTAGGATAAGTAACAAACAGGCCCAGATAAAATTCATTATATAGTAATGTCAGCTCTTGCTGTCCCATATAGACCATTCAAGTTAGAGGAGAACAATTCCACTCATGCCCTGGGGAGATCACTGGATTTGGCTTAGTTTTCTAAATTGGGCTTTCCCAATAATGAGGATAAAGCAGGCAAGGTAAAGTGAAATCAAGGGCCCAGACCCTGGACTGGAACTAAGGAGGTCTGGATTCGAGTTCAGCTGTGTCCTTGATCTGGCTACATGACCTTGGGGAAGTTAGATTTCTCTGAACCTCTCTTGCCTCCTCTGCTCAAGGGCTCATTATCCCTGTTACCCCTCTCACAAGACTGACTTTGAGGATCAGAAGAAATATGAATGTGAAAGCCCTTTGGAAAAGTTAAAAGCCCTGTTCAAATGAAAGATTTTTTTTACATAAAACAGAGGTCTGAGAGCATCAACAAACTACTTTATAACCTTCCCAATTACTAGTTAACTAGTTAAAGGGAGAGCTATGGAGTTCTCTGTTTGTGATGCTCATGATATTGAAGAGCTTTGCCTACCTGTCAATAATTACTTGAAAGCCACTAAAGCCAGGATAATCCAGGAGACCTGGACTTGATTTTAGCCAAAAGTCCAGAGAAGGAAAACAGAGTGAACTAAAAATAGAACACAGTCATCCCAGGCAGCCAGGGAGACAGAGCTAGCTCATTAGGGAGGGAATGTGTTGGAGGTAAAAAAAACCACAGAGACCTAGGAGTTAGAGCTCCATCTCTCTCTGTGAGTCTTCAAATGACCTTGAATATATCCTTTTCCCTCTCAGAGTTCTTTCTGCCCCATTTACAAAAGGAGAGATCTAGATAGATCACCTCAATGTCTTTTAGTATTCTGACATTGCATGATGTCAGGACTCCAACATTCTACAATGTTAAGAGTCATAGGCGTAAAGGTAGAATAGAAGGCTAGCCCAGGAGGGAGAAAGACTCAAGACTCAAGACCTAGACTCAAGTCCCACCTTTAATCCATGCTGGCTGTGTGACCATGGGTAGATTACCTACTTCTCATTGCTCTAGGCAACTCCTGTAATTCTTAAAGGAATGGGTCCATGGTGGGGGTGCTGAGAACTTCTGAGAATTGTGGGACTCTTGTGCTAGAAATCACATACAAGGGCATGAGTCTCCCCCAAATGGTAAAGTATAGTTACACAGGGTACCTGAACCTCCTAATTCATCCAGAGAATGCTCTAGTTCTTCATGGCAATGAATAATAACCAGTCAATTAATCAATAAACATTTTTCATATATCTACTATGTGGCAGACACTGTGCTGAGTATGCTCCCTTAAAAAAAAAAGAGAACAACCATTTAAGACCAGTGGGGAGTTTCTATTTTCATTGATGGAGGGAATTTCCTCTCTCAAACATCTACTAGTTTCCATCTTCCTAAAATTCGTTTCTAGGATTCTGATTCTATGTGACCACGTTCAAAGAAGAAATTTTCTAACAAGCAGAGATACCAAGGGTGGAATAGGTTTTACTGGGAGCTAGTGAATTCCCTATCTCTAGAGTTCTTCAGACAGACACTAGATGACCACAACAGAGGAGATTCACATTTTAGGCAGAGTTCGGGTTCCGTGGCCCCTGAGGCCTAACTCAGCTCTCATCATCTGTGATTTTACGAATGGAAATGATCCTGGGCAGCTGCTTTCTTGAAGACAATAGTCCACAGTTCCCTGGCCTGCTACCAGTGGGAAAGGACATAATAAATCCTTTGATTTTTGTATCTATCTTCACATTTAGCCATGTGGCTTTTAATGTAGCAGGTGCTTCATTACTGCCTGTGAACTGAATCAAATGCAGTGAACCAATCATTTAAGTCAATCAACAAATATTGATCTTCAGGTTTGCCTAGATCTTTCCTTTGTTGAACTGCTAAAGCCCCCTTGTCCCTGGGAGCATTGATCTTTTCAAGTCCTACCCTTGATCCATGCTGGCTGTGTGACCATGGGCAGGTTATTTACTTACTTCTTACAGCTTTTCCTCTGCTAGAGGTGGACCTGATGAAGCCTGGCTCCTTTTTGGTTCAGGGTTGATACTGGGATGAAATGAGACATTCTATTGTTGAATAGTTAACAAAGGTAGGTTTATTTAGCCTTAATATGGAAAGACTATTCAACAAAGATACAATAGCACTTAATTTAGGAAGATTCAAGTCTTGCCCTTTCCTCCCTCCATCTTGTCTCCATATGGAAATATGTCTGGATATCAAGGTGAGGTATGGTGGTTTGCATGGTCTTGGGACAACTACCATGCCAGTCTGATGGGGCTAGATTTCTTATTTCCTTAGATGACCAGGAAGCCAGGTCAGTATGGTCAGAGGTTACAAAGAAGGCTATATTGAAGGACTCATAGCTTAAAACTTGCCCCAATCAAGTCCCCATTTTACCACTTTTTAGGGAAAATCTAGCCTAACTTGTGTATGTATGTAGGTGTGTATGTGTGGTGTTTTTGTATGCGTGCATGAGGAAGGTGTCCTCAGTATGTATCGGTCCTGTGACAACCTTTCAATGCTCTTTGAGTTTGTCCTGGGCCTTGCCTTGGACAAAAGACATTTCTGACATTTATCTATTAGTTTTCGCTAACTATGTCCAGTGGCTACCTGGTTAATTGAGTCAAAGTCATGTTCCTGGTATGCAGAAAGCACTTAATATTGTGAATGAATTGAGATGGGTCAAGATCCTAGGCTCCATCTTGAAAGAGTGACAACAACTTAGTTACCAGGAGTTTTCTAACCTCCCTGGCGAGATTGACCCACCCTCCAAGCACACACATAATGGGGAATAATATGCTGAAACAGCTCTGGACCAAAGGATTCCAGGTTCTAGGTTCTGGGGTCACCTTGGGCACTGCTTCACTGTGTGGCCATGGATAAGTCCAATTCAATGTAATCAACATTCTTTATTCAGATGTTGCGTGTATAACTTGTATACAAGGAAAGCACTGTGGGATAAGTTAATAAGAATCGAACATATTTTCTGCTTTCAAGGACCTTACAGTCTAGTTGGGGAGATGACAGCTGTGTGACTTTAGGCAAACCTTTTCATCTCCGTGGAACTCAGGTTGAGTTGAGTCAGTCAGTCAATAATTGATTAAGTGTTTACTTTACATCAGGCACTGTGCTAAAGCCTGGGGATACATAAAAGCAAAAAAAAAAGAAGATGAACCCTGACCTCAAAGATTTTGCATTCTAAGAGGGGGAAGATAACACAGAAAAGGGAGATGGAAAGGGCTGGGGCGGGAATACAGCCCAATGAAGGTGGCATGGAGGGCATGGTGAGGATGGCAGAATGTAGCCTCCAGAAGAATTAAATGGAGGCTCTGGAAGGAGCCATTCCATCAGAGGGAGAAGCCCTGAAGACATGTTTCCAACATATTCATGCCAGGGCTGGGGTGAGCCTCTACGATTAATAGGGGCATGATGGAGGAAGTCTAGAGTGCCACCAGAAATGCCATCTGCCTCTGCATAGCAACTTAGAAAACTTTCAGTGAGCATTATTTATGCTTTATTGCATTTTGTTTCATTTTGTAAAACATTTCCCCATTATTTTTTAAATTATATTTATATTATATGTAAATTTTATTTTTTTATTTTTTTAATTTTTATTTTATTTATTTATAAATGTTCTACAATCACTTCCTTAAAATTAAGATTTTATACCCCCACACCTTCCCCCCCCTACTCCCTTCCCTCCCCATGACAGCATACAATTCTGTATAGGTTCGACATAT
>CM053771.1:56922806-56949624 GCA_028658325.1 Potorous gilbertii | reverse complement strand
AGAAACAATAGAATGCATTTTGAAATGCAAGATGGATAATTTTGATTACATTAAACTGAAAAGTTTTTGCACAACCAAACTCAATGCATCCAAAATTCGAAGGTATGTAGTAGATTGGGAAAAAATTTTTATGGCTAAGCTTGGGGACAAAGGCCTCATTTCTAGAATATATAGAGAACTGACTCAAATATATAACCATACAAGTCATTCCCCAATTGATAAATGGTCAAAGGATATGAACAGGCAATTTTCAGGGGAAAAAATTAAAGATATCCCCCATTATTTTTAATCCACTTCCTGGCCCACTCTGGGCTGGAGGATGTCTGAGGTTCTGAGAACTTCTGGTCTAATGAGCTTGGTGGATTCCTCTGTACGTGCATATTGTTTTCCCTGTTAGAAGGTAAGCCACTGGAGGGCAGGAACTATTTCATTTTTATCTTTGTATCTCAAGTGCACACAATACAGCAGACCCTTCATAAATGCTTGTTTGATTCATAGGTTAAGGCCCCTACTAACAGTAACAGTTTATGGCCTAAGGGAGATTCTAATTCTCACATCCTGTTGTTCTAAGGCCCTCTTAGCTCTGACATCCTGTGTTCTAAGGGCCCCTCCAGCTCTGACATACTATTTTTTAAGACTCCTTCCAACTCTGATATTGTGTTTCTAGGTCTGTTCTAGATCTAAAATTCTATGTTCTGAAATCTCTTCCAACTTGAGTAGTTTGTTCTAGCATTCTGTGTTCTAATACTCTTTGTTTTTAGACCTTAATCAAGTGGCAGGAGACATGTGCTCTTGTTGCCAAATCTTTTCCACTTTGTTGGGCATGAGGATGGCATCACTCAGGCCTCAAGAGAGGCTGAAAATGACAACTCAGTGTGTTGGAGAAAGTCCTAGGATGACAGACCTACACACAGCCAGACAGAGGCAGATGGTGACATGTACGCTCAAAGGACATTTTAAATGGAGCACAGTAGACTGTTAAACAGTAGTAGTCAAACTCATTTTTCTTTTCCTTTTCCCCCTCTCATCACTCTTGGAAAGCATCATAGCCTAAGGCTATTTCTGGCCAGATAAATGAACTATTTGGCTTAAGCTCCGAACAGTTTGGTATCTGTACACTGAATGTACACTATTACAAAGAACTCTATTTGACTCTTTGACTGGCATCCAAGGGCCTACAAAACTTGGCCTCAACCTATTTTTCCATCTTCTTTTCACACTATTTTCTCCCCCCTCCTTATAAATTCACTCCCTTTTTCCTACCTCTCTTATTTTCCCCTCTGACCCCTCCACTGATCCATTAAATTCAGCATATGTATTTTATTGACGTCCCATATTTTCTACCCGTCCTTTAAGACCGAGACCTCTTCCAGGGTGTGTTCGATGAATCAATCCCTCAGCCTGCAGGTTATCACCCCCTCCTCTGAGCTCCTATAGTATTTTCTATCTGTACCTCTTACTGGATAGTGGTATACCTTGCAGGGTAATGTTCGTTCTTAAATTCATTTTTTATTAATCAATAAACATTCAGCAGGCATCTACAGCTAGGTTGTGGTTTGTACTAACTGCAAATTCCATGAAGTGGCCTCATCATTTTAATTTGCGCTCCAAATTATCCTTGGACTGAAACCAATCACCATATTTCACATAATTATAACATCAATAGTCCAAGTTGGAATATACGGACCAATTCATGGGATTCATTATTCAGGCTAATCAGGACCTGGTTGTACTAGGTGCCGGGTGATGTCTTAGGGATACAGAGATAAATAGGCTCTGCCTTCAGGCACCTTACCCTCTGACAGTGGAGACTGGTACAATTCCCCAGATGACTTGTCCTGGGAGGTGGGTGGGCGTCTATAGGAGCTATACATACAGTATCTAATTTGAGTCTCACACACTCCTATTTGGTAGATAGGTAGACGAAAAAGCTGAGACTCAGAAACATTAAATATCTTGCCTAGAATTCCACAGCTAGTGAGTGTTAGTGACGGGATTCTAACCAAAAGCAAGGTTTTCCTGACTCCAGGATGAGTGGTCTATCAGGTCGCACTGCTTTTCAGAATGTCGAAATTGGGAATATAAAGATATAGAATATTGATGTCCTGTCTTCCAAGCTAAGCTCTGTGCCCAGGGGGGTTAATGGTGCTGAGGACAAGGCCCATTGGACAGGAGAAGCCTGATAAATGTTTGTTTATTGATTAATTGATAACTTCAAGGCCCCAATAATAGCCTTCCTACTGTCTGCTTCATCTACAACAAACTCATTCCAATCCCTTTGTCTGAAGCCAAAGGGACATTTCTTCTTAACTGTGGCTTTTTTTTTTAAGTCTCCTAAAGCCTGACAAAGCTGATGGAGAGAATAGCACACAGGTAATATTCACTGCTAACAATTCCTTCCATTCTATGGACATTGAACTTTAAATCTTTAGTCAGAGGATGAGCTTTTTCCACTTTCCTGGAACAGCCAGAATAGCTTGTGATGACAGCCCTAATTGCTGTGAAGTCAAAGCCAAGCGGGAGAAAGGAAAATCCTGTCTTTGAGGCATCAGGCTGGGCCACCTGTGGGTTTAATTGGCATGAAATGAGAGAAACTGGTTTATAGTATGAGTTAGTGGATTGAGAGCTCGGTTGGGAGCTTGGAGTCTTGGGTTCCAGCATGGGGCAGGAATATAACTAGGGCAGGGTGACCTGGGCTTTTCTCCAGAATGCCAAAATTCAGGGGGTGCCAAAATCAATTGCTATTTAGCAGTATAGATAGAAGATAGCTCAGTGTCTCAGCTGGTAGAGTACTGGATCTGGAGTCGAGGATGAATTCAAATCTGACCTCAGATACTTACTAGCTGTGTGACCCTGGGCAAGTCACTTAAGCCTGTTTGTCTCAGTTTTCCCATCTGTAAAATGAGATGGAGAAGGAAATGGTGAATCCCTCCAGCACCTCTGTCCAAGAAAACCCCAAATGAGGTCCCAATGAGGGCAACACCACTGAAAACAACAAAATCAGCAGAGAAATAACTGTTCCTACCCCTAGTTAGCAAGAATGGTGGTGAAAATAGGATGCTCAGGGAACTTTGTCCCCTCACTGAACACATCCAGGCGAGCTCCTCTCCCTTCAGCTGCTCCTCACCTCCAAGCAATAAAAAGCCTACTCAGAAGAGACCTCATAATGTCTCAGTGTCTGTCATCTGATCTCATAGATTTCATATCACTTTATGCCCAGAAACAAAAATTGTCGGTTGTAATTCTACTTGGGACCATCTCCTGACTCGTTGCGTGAGCTTGGGTAAATTATTTTTCTTTGTTGAGCTGTCAGTATCCATCTTTAAAGCAGAGAAGGGACAGTGGGATAATGTGTTTTTCTCTTTCCACCCTTCCAATCCCCCCCCACCACCTCCAACTTGGTGTGGAAGGAGTGAGTTCCCTTGACATTGGGTGGCCAGATCAACATCTGGGAATGTTCTCACTAGAAGGAATGAGACTGGGGTCCTGAGATTTAGCCCCAAGGTAGTTCAGATATGGACTTGCTTCTTGTCTGGTGTTCTACCCTTGCTTCTTGCTTCTGGCATCAATGACACTGTGAAGTTGCTCCAGTTTGTATTCTGGGCCTTTGTCTCCCTCTCTTGGGTCTTGTTTCTGTTACCCACAGCCTTATCTTGTGTCCAGGCTTCTCATGCTCTGTCCTCATATGTTGTCATGCTATATTGTATAACCTTCCACTGATGTACCAGGGGTGACCTACAATGCGCTGTGTAGAAAGATCCCTAGATTTGATATCAGTCAACTGGGCAGGGCTGAAATCACAGCTCTGACACTTAATACTTGAGCAACCTTGGGCTTAAGTTATATCCCTTTCCTAGAATTCATTTAATAATGAAAAGCCAGGTTCTAGATCATCTGTTATGTCTCTCTTCCAGCTCTAAGTATCATCATTCTCTCCTTTCTCAAGGATACTTTCTTGTTAAAAGATATATTAGGAAAATGTAATAGCAAAGCAAAAAGGTTGACAGTCTAATGGTAGAATCTTGGGTACCATGAGGATAGGTGAGTGGAAGAGTTGTTTTTGGACAGGAAAAGCTTTCTCAGAGTCTCTGATACCTCAGCCCATAGATGGTTGTGTTCTGTACCTGGGACTGAAGGTCGGTCCTAAAATGGCCTAAAACACAGAACTGTCAACCCCATAGAAGCGGGGTGGGGTGTTGTCATGTTCCAGAAGCATCCTAGAATGTACCACGGAGCTCTCCATGTTTGGGAAGGAGGGAAGGAGTGTTGAGACCAGGCTGCTGGTGTTGAGCGCCTCTAGGGGGATAAGCCATAAATAAGAATTCCTTTGAATGTGGAAGAGAAGAGGCACAGTAACACTATTAGGTACTTTAGCAGAGTCAACCCCACCAGGTGATAGCAAAAGGTTCTGAATAACCTTCTGAATAACGAGGGCCCAGAAGGCTTTCTGTTCTGGTAAACTGGTGTGATCCAGTCAGACTTGATCCGTTTATAATAAAAGGATTCCCCATGCCTGGAGTCAAGTCCTAAGGTCTGACTAGGGCCCACCCTATTGCACATGTACTACCCCTGGCTCTGGCATCTCAATTAAACTGAGGTGGAGGTAGGCAAATTCAAACACTACCAAATGGGGATCACTTTTCAGGACACTGAGTGTGAACCATGACTATGTACGATTCTGGAATGTGTAAGCCCCACACCCTGGCCTGCAGCAAGTAAGTGCAGTCAGTAGAAACCTGGGATCTGTTTGATCTCTCCATCTTGGTTCTGTCTTTTACTCCCCATGTGGATAGAGTTCTGGATCTGGGCACTGTAAGATCATAGATTTAAAGCCAGAAGGAAACACAGAGATCATGGAGTTTAGCCTGCTCATTTTTCAGAAGAGGAAATGAGTATGAGAGGTTAACTTGCTCAGGGCTAGTACAAGTCCTACATAGGATTTGAATTTAGATCTTCCTTACTCCAAGGGACAGCTAAGTGGTATAGTGGATAGAGTGCCTAGAATTAGGAAGACCTATCTTTCTGAGTTCAATCCTGATCTCAGACACTTAGAAGTTGTGTGACCCTGGACAAGTCACTTAACCCTGTTTGCCACAGTTTCCTCATCTGTAAAATCAACTGGAGAAGGCAATGACAAACCACTCCTGTATCTCTGCCAAGAAAACCCCAAATGGGGTCACAAAGAGTCAGACATGACAAGTGACTGAATACATACACATATCCTCACTCTAATTCCAGACATCCATCTACTATATCACCTAGCTTCCAGGAAGACTTCGGTCCAAAGCCCTCTTCTGACTCTTGCTAGCTGGGTGGCCACGGGCAAATTGTTTAATTTCTTCAAATCTTTCTTTTTACATGTCTGTTCACCTGCTATTGTGAGAACTAATTAAAGTCCCAATTTATTCCCAAGGCTCATGCAGAATTTTGCTGTGAACTGTGGCCAACCCCTATCCCCACATAATACTATCTGCTCTGGAAGTACATGTAATTTGATAATGTACTGTAAGAAATGCCAGGCTGATTGGGGACCAGAGGGCTACTGTGGCACATTTGTAGGAAGTGATTCATAATGGAAAATCCAAAGATGAAAGAAGAACCATAGATTATTGATCTATAGTTGGAAGGAAACTGATTGGTCATCTCTAATTCTTCTCTCTTTTTTTTTTTTTTACACATAAAGAAACTGAGACTGAGGGAATTAGAGTGTTTTAACCTACAAGGTCATATAGACTATAGTTGGCAAAGTTAAGATTTGAATCCAGCTTTTCTGATCACAGAACCAGTGTTCTTTCTATGGTACCATGAAAGTCTTTCCCATAAGTAGGTGGGGAAATGTCTAAATTGGCTCTAGAGCCAGAAGAATTGATGACTTGGGGTGTGGGAGTGGGGGATAGGATTGAAACTTGAATACAGAAGGAACAACTTGGCCCTTTGGAAGCCTTTTCTGGATGGTAGCTATGGAGGGGAGAACTTTCCTGTGTGGTGGATGACCCATAACCAGAGCCAGGAGCAGAGACCACTCAAGTTGGTAGTAGCGGTAGCTGAGACCGATGGAGATCCAGCACATCTGAGCAAGGATGCAACTCATCCACTTTGAGCACCCAGAAGTGAGCTTGGTGGGGACTCCATAAAGGGAAAAAAGAACTCCCAGAGTCAAGGACTTATGAAATATCCCTTGGCTTGATATAGTCTTTACTTTTAATTTAAATAAGAGTCTGTTCTACACAGATTTTGTGTATGGACTGGAATATTCCCCAATATTCGGGGAAATGTTTTATACAGCTATTTTAAATCTTATCCCATCCTCATACAAGGTGAGAGTTCACCCTCCTGCTTTTTTTTTTTTTTAAAGTTTCTGTCCTTCCTTCCTAACTTTTCACTATCGAGGTCAACCAGTTGATTAACATTTGGGGAAGCACTCCAGATGGGGGCTTGTGAATGAAAGTGCTAGAAACTTTAATCCCTTGTGGTTACTCTTAGATGCCTGAAGTAAGGAATAGTCAGTCCCATTCTGGGAAACCAACCTGCTAGACCCAGTATGAGTTGGGAGAGAGAGCCCAGAGCTGGTGTTATATATACGTAACCTGTGTGATCTTGGGCATGTTATGAAGCCTTTCTGGGTTTGAGATTTTCTGTTAAATAAAAAATTTATACTTTATGCCCTGCAAGGTCCCTTCCAACCCTCGACCAATGATCCCAGGATACAAAGCCTATTTTCCTTGGTGGTGGTGATGGAAGGGCTCATTTCTCCAAATAGTATAGCCACGGTGCCTCTTATTCATTCACCATTCTTCTTATAACATTCCTCTTATTTGGGAATACAGGATTCTGCTTATGATATAAAAATCTGAAAAGAGCCTCCCAGGGACACAGTAAGAAATTAATCCAGAAGGTCAGTGAGGAGCTCATTAAGGAAGTGCTGAAAAGTTTCCCAGGTGTGGACTAGCCTGAAGAGTAGGAACCTGGTATTTGCAATGTTAAATACCAGCTAATATTTGTATTGCGCTACTTGATCACCTTTCATTTTTTCACTAGACCCTCCCTACAGCCTGGCAACAAGGCACTAAGGCAGAAGACCTGGAGCCTAAGAATCTGAACTGAAATCCTACCTGTTTGCTTACTACCTATGTGACCTTGCACAAGTCACATATCTCCCCTCAGTTTCCTCCCTAGTAAAATGAGGAAGTCATTCTTCCAAGGTCACTTCCAGTGCTAAACTTCAAACCAATTTCCATTTTTCTGATGATGAAACAGGGCTCAGGGAGGTTGTATGATGGATGTCATCTTGTCTAGATCCCTAATTTTATAGATGAACAATGAAGTGAGTCAAGATGTGAAGTGATTTGTCTAAGATAATATGACCAGGATGTTATCAGATCTGTAATTTAAAATCAGTTTATATGGTTTGTTTGCACCTACTTGTTGGCATGTCATCTGTTCCATCAGATTATAAACTTCTTGAGTGCAGGGACTATTTGCCTTTCTTTGTATTTGTAGTGCATAGCACAGTTTCTGGCATATAGTAAGGGCTTAATAAATGTTTATTGGCTATGGCTCCAGACTGTGGCTCCTTTCTACCATTCCTTGGTTGATGTCCTTTCCCAGGAGTACCCATTTTCTTACCAAACTCCAGATCATGTAATTCTCTAGTGCTCTAGAGTCCATCTATTTCGACTTTCTCTGGAGCCCCCCAAAATTTCTACTCTGTGGAGAAACTTGGCAGTGGAATTCCTTGTATCTCATTAAGTTCTCCTCCTTATTTCTGACAAACTCTGATTCCCTCCTCCTCTACCTTAAGTTGAGACTTCCTGGCTTATTCTCAGGCAGATGTGTTTTCTCTGCTGCCACATTGGTTGTTTACACCTCCATGGACTCTGCCAGCTGTACTACGACAACAGTACAACCAACATTTGGGAGTTAAGCTGTGTTGAAAGATGCAGAATCTAGAACAAGGTGGTCATAACTCCTCCTCCATTCTGCCTTGACTTTGACCTTCACTGGAATACTGCTTTCAATTCTGGGACCCAATTTTAGGACAGAAATAACCACACTGGGATGCGTGCAGAAGAGGTTAGCCAGGATGGAGAGAGGACTGGAGAGAATGCCATGGAGAACAAGTAAGGAATTTGGGGATATTTAGCCTGAAGGAAAGAAGATTTGAGGGGGCACTCTTCTTTCAATTATTACAAACTCTGTGTGTGTGTGTGTGTGTGTGTGTTTGTTCTCATCTGTCCAACGACATTTAGGAGAGCTTTTTCAGTCTCAGGTAACCCTTTGGGAAGAACATGGATATATCTTGTATGTATGTCCATAATTTTGTCTCCCCCAATAGATTATGAGCTCTTTGAGGGGATGGACTGTCTTTTGCCTTTCTTTATAACACTAGTGCTTAGCACAGTGCCTAGAACATGCCAGGTGCTTGATAAATGCTTATTGATTGACTGGAACAAATCCAGAGGAGGATGGCAAGATGAGAAAGAAACTTGAAACTGCTTTATGTATGGTAAGGCACTGTTTTTGGGGATGCAAACTGGTCCAATTATTTTACAAAATAGTTTGGAACTAGGTCCCTGGAATCATTAAACAGTACATACCCTTTGACCAAATAAAATCACTTAGGTCTAGATCTCAATGAAATCAAAGAAAGAGGAAAAAGTTCCATACACACACACACACACACACACACACACACACACACACACACACATTTATAGCACCTCTTTTTATAGTGGTAAAGAGCCAGAAACCAAGGGGTTGCTCATTCACTGGGGAATGGCTGAAGAAATTGTGGCATATAAATGCAATGGAGTCCTACTGTGTTATAAGAAATGACAGAGGGGTTTCAGAGAAACCTGAGAAGACCTGTATGAACAGAGTGAATTGAACAAACCAGGGGAAATTATCTATCTATCTATCTAATCTTTCTTTCTATCTACCTATCTCTCTTTTTATCTATCTCTCTTTCTCTCTATATCTATCTCTCCCTATATCTATCTATCTATCTATCTATCGACATTTTAAAGAAGAAGCAACTTTGAATAACTTGAGAACTCTGATCGATGCAACATCCAACCATGGTTTCAGAGTACAGATGAAATGTGCTATCTGTCTCATGACAGAAAAATGATCTGTTCAAAATGTAGGAGACATGCATATTTGGAAATGGCCAATGTGGGAATTTGCTTTGCCTGAGTATGCATATTTATCATGAGGTTTTTAATTTTCTTCTTTTTTTCAACTTTGAGGAGGGAGGGTAAGAGGAGGAGAAAATACATATTTACTAGCAAAATATTTTAAAAATGAAATAAAATAACAGTGGCATACACTGGTAAGTTGAAGGAACTAAAGTGTTTAACTTGAAAAAGGTATAACTTGGGAATCCTAGGGTCACAGTTATAGAACTGGAAGAGGTCTTGGAGGTCATCTCATCCAGCCCCCTGTTTACAGAGAAGGAAGCTGTGGTCCAGAGAGGTGGTGAGTTCTTCACAGGTGATGAACATCAGAGGCAGAATTTTTACCCAAGTCTTTTGAGTTGCAAGTCGGTTCTCTTTCCACTCAAAACTCTCATTTTACAAATGAGGAAACAAAGTCCAAGGAAGGGTAAAAGACTTGCTTCCTGTCTCATATGTGGTAAGAATGAGGGGTGGAAGCCGAACCCACATTCTCTGATCCCAAAGTCAATACTCTTTCCCATGTTCCCCAGGTATGAACAGTTGTTTTTTAAATATTAAGTATCTGTGTTCATCCTTCATTTTCTTTTTTTTTTTCATCCTTCATTTTCGAAGAAGATGATGACATCAGAAAAATGATGACATGACTTGCACTTGACTTTGTTTTGAGGGAGGGAGGGAGGGTTGTGCAAGGTTACCAGCCTCTCTCTCCCCTATTGGGCCATCTGGATTCAGTGATCAGGTCAGGATGACTAGAGAAGGCCCAGAATGCAATGGGATACCTTGGCCTATTCAAAGTATTAAGAGGATAGCTGGGTGATGCCATGGTGCATGCATTGCTGGGCCTGGAGTCAGGAAAACCTAAGTTCGATGCAGTCTCAGACATGTACTAGTTATGTGACCCTGGGCAAGTCACTTAACCCTATTTGCCTCAGTTTCCTCATCTGTAAAATGAGTTGCAGAAGAAAATAGCAAACCATTCCAATATCTTTGCCAAGAAAACCCCAAATAGAGTCACAAAGAGTTGGACATGACTGAACAATAACAATTATTTTAAGTTATATTATCTGGAAAAAGGTGGGGAAAACTTCATAAAAATGAGATCTAGGAAAAAACATGAACTCTCCCATACTTAGAACAATACTTGGCACATAGTAGGAGATTAATAAGTGTTTATCAACTGACTATTCTGAAAGATGACAAGTTTCTCATCATCGGTTGTCTTCAAACAGAATTTCAATGACCCTTTGTCTATGATGATGTAGGAAGGAATCTGATTTTGGGATAGGCCAGATTACATGATCTCTGATGTTGTTTCCAATTCTGAACCTTTGTCTTATGGTCCCATTTCCCAGATGTAGGGCTTTGTTTTACTTCTCATTTTAAACTTTAGATTAGACTGAAAAAAGCTGGCAGTTCAACATCAGAGTCAATCATCCCTTGTAAGAGTAGCTATCCAGAAGGGAAAATTTTCCTGTTATTGATGAGAGAGGAGGTCATTGAGGGAAGCCTCAAAAACCAATCATTGAAGGTATGGCTGGATAAAGAGATCTCTGAGTGTAGTAGAGTCAGAAAACTTGGGTTTGAATTCTTGTCCTGACATGTACTGCTATATGACCTTGATCTAGTCACTGGGCCTCAGTTTCAACATCTTTAAAAATGAGATGACAGGACAAATGATTTCTGAGGTCTTCCCTTTTATTCTTTCCAACTCTGAGGTTCTATGCAAGGGCATGATGTTAAATGTTTAACAACCAGCTTTCCCAAATTAAAAAAAAATGCCACAGGATATACTGTTATGTTTGATCTACATTTTTTACATTTTCTTGATAGCTTTATTAGGACTGGACAGTTAACACAATAATAAGCCAAGTGCTGATTTATAGCCTTTGCTGATTTCGATGGTATAAAAATGCACACTGAAAATTTAACAAGCAGCTCTTGGGAGTCAGTTGGAGCTGGCTGTAGCATACCCTGGGATCTATAAGAACCCATCTTTCTCTATATTCATCAGGAAAGTAATATGAGTCATCATCCTTCTTCCCCTCCATCCCAGCACCTTTGGGTGGCTATATCCATCATCAGAACTCAGCAGCATATCAATATTGGTACATTAGGTAGTTGCCATGGAGATTGGTACATGGCCTCAAATTTCCTGTCCTGATTTCCTTTTGCCCAGCCATAGAGGCTGCTGGGGTGGCACTACAACAAGGCTACCAAATTAGCCTGGAGGTCAGGTGATGAGTGCACATGCCCAGTTACCAGCTCCCTACCACCCCCAAGTCTCCTTGAATTTTCCTTGGCAGATCTACCCGGGATTGCAAGACAGAGTGAGTGTCTGTTTGGATTTGGATTAATCAGCTATTTCTCATATTGTCTTGGTCTACTCCATCCTTTCTTTTATCAGTCTATGTAGACTTGTACTTTTTCAGGGGCCAATTCCTGCTGCCCTGACCCTCAGCCAGGACCTGAATGCCCAGTGCCACTGGGATGAAGGTTAGCTTCTCCTTGACTTGCCCTGAGCTTGCCAGGTGCTGGGCACCTGGAATAAAAGGGGATATTTTGATTTATAAGCTGTTGCATTTAGCACTGGATTTAGCAACTTCGTTTCCAGAACAGCCAATTGATTTCCGGGGAAGAAAATGCATTTATGGTTCCTCAAACAGATTTGCAATCTTGCAGCAGATCTCTATACAGCAGCTGGTGTAAGTTATTGATGTGACCTCTGATCCTGGGGAGCCACAGGTAATGAGGTGAGGGAAATCCATCTCAGAAAGTTCATCCCCAGGCCCTTAAAAGATGAGGTTTCTGCTTTGGATGCAAGCATACAGCTTTCCAAATGCCAGAGCAGAGAAGAAAGCGGGACATAAGCTCTAGAAATGAGTTTTCCTTCCTAGTCTCCTCGCCTGGTACACTGAACTTGTCCACTATGCTTGACTCCAGCTAGCTTTTGCAGGCATTAGGCCTCATCTTCAAGGTTTCAGGATAATTTCTGGGGTCAGAACTCTCTCTGGAGGCCCTTCTGGCTGGTTGCTATCTAATCTCTCCCCTTTGCTACCAGCTCCCTGCTGCAGGACCATCCTGGAGCTATGTGGTGTCTGTTCCATGACCTTCGGTCCTAGGGGCTAGAGACAAGGGCTCTGAAAGGTGTCAAGGATATAACTATCATTAGCCTTGTGATCCAAAGTCATCCTCACCAAGTTCTTTGGGCTTTTCTGCTCAGGACCCTAGGCAGTAACAAGCTCAGCCTTGCACAGGCTTCTCTGGACATGCCAGTATAATGGGAGAACCCAGGGCACCCAGGGAAAGTCACATGGGAAAACCAGATCCTTGAGGTACCAGTGCACAGCTACCATTTCATGTGGTCCTCTCTTCTCCCTCAAAGACAACCAGCTCCTAAAGAAGTCAGCCAACTAAGCTACCCTAAGAGTCCTGCCCCACTCCCCCTACTTTTAGTTATAGCTTGCAGTCAGACCCAGGCAGAAACAGCTACTTCTGGGATGGACGGTGAGATCTGGAGCTCAGCCTGGAGAAAGGCAGGATGGGCTTCATAGTTCCTTCACCCTTCCAGTGTCTTGTCTGGGAAATCGGATTTTTAGTATCAGTCGTGCATAAATAGGGCAAAAATTTCCTTAAGTTCCACCAGGTTTGGCCCTAGAGGAAACACAAAGATTATGTAAAACTCCTCCTGGAGAAGGTAAGGCCTGCTCTAAGTCTTGAAGGAATGGCAAGGTGTGACTGTCTAGAAAGTCCCAGACTTTAAGGAACTAACAGCCTGTTAGGGGAAATAAGATACTAAGATGGATAGGTGTATCTATCTATCTATCTATCTAATCATCTATCTATCTTTCATCATCATCATCATGTCATCTATTTCTATTTATACATCCTTCTACCTATCCAAATATATGTATATATGACATACAATACACATATATGATATATTGTACATTTATAGATTATATATTACACACATATATTCTGATAAATGCATTAGAGATGGCAGGGATACAATCCCCCTGTTTTTACAGATAGGAAACTGAGACCCAGAGAGGTGAAGTACTTGCCCCAGATCATACAGGTATGATGTGTCAGAGATGGTATCCTCTGACAAGTCAAATCTGTGCTCTCCTCACCTATGTTGTCTTTGGATACATTCAAAATCCTTTGAAAGGTATGAATGAGAAGGTCATTAAAATCTCAGAAGATCGGAGAAGGCTACTCAGAATAGCAAGCATTTGGATAGTGTTTTAATTGTGAGTTGTGCCTCAGTTTCCTTATCTGTAAAATAGTGTTAGTAATAACACATACCTCCCAGGGTTGTGAGGACAAATGAAATGACATCTTGGAAGAAGTTTGCAAACCTTGAAGTGCTATATAAATCAATATCATTGCCATCCTCATTAATATTATTCTAACAATAATTATACATGGGAGAGAAAGCAATGAGTCTGGGCTAGAAAGGTAGAGCAAGCCAGCTAGCAGACAGAGGGATGTAAGCTCCCTAATGCTTGTCATAGATTCCTCAGACAATACTACCTGGATTCCCCCAGAACTCGGTGCATAAAAGCTTATATTCTCCTCACCTCGGGTGCTGGTCCAGTCAGGCCATTCTTTAATGCGTAATCAGTGTGACAGCCTTGGCAATGGGGAAAACAAGGGTAGGAAAAAATCCCAAGACATGAGGGGTCCAGGTCAATGTCTGGCTCCTGTGGAACTCAAAGGTGTGTGATGATGTTCCCAGACTTTGAAAGGTCAGGCTCCCCATGTTAGCTGCTACTACTGAGGCCAGACTTTTCCCATCTGGGCAGCAAGGATCTGCAAATTTTCAGCTAAAATGACATCTATTTAAATGGAACTTATTTTTGTCATAGGCTCATAGATCTAGACCTATGAGCTTTGTCTGCTGTGCCACCTTGTTACTGTGCCCTGGACTGCAGGAATCTTTAACATTGACTTTAGAA
Organism: Potorous gilbertii; assembly: GCA_028658325.1. NCBI lineage: Eukaryota > Metazoa > Chordata > Mammalia > Diprotodontia > Potoroidae > Potorous > Potorous gilbertii. The sequence continues at coordinate 56,935,487 of CM053771.1, read as the reverse complement.
ACCAGCAAGTTCAACTGGCTCATTTTATAGATGAGGAAAGAGAGGTCAAATCATTTGTTCAAGGTTATTTAACTAGTTATCCCAGGCAGAATTTGAACCTGGGTCTCCCACACTCCTCTATCTTCTGCACTACCTCATTTTCATATCTTTGACTACTGGAAGTCTTGACAGCAATTGTTCCCCAGATTATCAGTCCTTCCATAGGCTCTCATTTTGCAACTTTATAACGAACCTGCAAGGCCAAATATAGACCATGTAACACATCTATCATCTGCTCAGCAGATGTCCAGTAGACTGGATAAGAACACTGAGTCTCTACTGAGGGATCTTGGCCCTGTTGTTCAGTGCTCAAAAATCCCTCCATCCTGCCCCTCTCACTATTTTTACCTATGTGATATCATTCATATCTCTGTGACCTTCTTCATATCGAAGGTCATTCAACTAGCAAGCATCAGAGTCCTACCTAGAACTCTGGGATTCCCGTGGTCAATGTGGTCCTCTTTCCTTCCCCACCACAGGCATTGACAGAAGTGGCCCAGAGTGCAGAAGACCTTGTAGCAATTCCTGGACACAATGGGCCATCACGTGGAGTCTCTATCTTGCCCGTGTCTGTATATGTCCTAAGTCTTACCTGATCCGCATCAAGATATATCAAGAGCCCCTCTGGGTCTCCTTATATATAAACTAGGTTAGGTTGTCCTCATTACCTAGTGAGACCATGTGAAATCATATCAATTAATCATCAGTCAGTTCAGAAGTCTTCATCATAGCAGCATTCATAGGAAGCTATATCGTATAGTGGATAGAAAAGCTAGACCAAGAGTCAGAAAGATCGAGTTCAAATCTTTCCTCAGATATGACTCTGGTCAAGTCACTTAATCTCTGCTTGCCTCAGTTTTCTCCACTGTAATATGGGCATAATAACTGTACTATCTCCCTGAGTTGAGGTAAAGATAATGTGAGATATTTGTAACGTGCTTTGCAAACGGTATAAATGATGTTCATTCATTTCAGCCATGTTTGACCCTTTGCGACTCCATTCAAGTTTTCTTGGCAAAGACACTGGAGTGGTTTGCCATTTCCTTTTCTAATGGATCCAGTGAATCCATTTTAATGGGCAATCAGGTTAAATGACTTACTCAGGGTCACACAACTAGGAAGTATCTGAAGTTGGATTTGAATTCAGGTCTTCCTGACTCTCTCAATCTACTGAGCCACCGACTGCCTCATATATATATATATATATATACATATATATATATATATATATACATATATATATATACATATATATATGTATATATATATATCACTCTAATATAAATATCCTCATATAAATATATATCCCTATAATAACAGTGATGATTATGCACTTTCTATGTACAAGGCAGTAGGAATAACACTCAAATGGATCGGAGATCTCAGTGGGCTGGCATATCCTTCCTACATTGTAGATCCCTTCTTCCCCATGCCTGTCCAGACTCATTTTTGTCTTTGTGTATCCAATGCACAGCCCATTAAACAAAGGCGCTGGTGATACAAAGACAAAAATTCAATAGACTCTGCCCTATAGGAGCTTACATTCTGTAATGGAAGAAGACAAGCATATCTACATGTGTCTGCGAAATAGACACTACATCAACATGAAGTGATTTTTATGCTTGGGGAGAGACAATACCAGCTAGGGGAGTGGGAGGTCAAGGGGAAGAGGGAATTTATTCCAGGGATTTGAGAAACCACATGGAGATCATGTTGTCCGGGTCAGAGAGTAAAGGAAGAGAACTGATGGATATTAAAACAGAAAAGGTATATTGGGAAGGACTTTAATGCTGAACAGAGGAGAGAATGATGGTAATGACCAGTATTTACATGCTCCTTCAAAGCTTACCACATGCTTTATATCATCTCATTTGATCTAGATTCATGAAGCTCCTACTATGTGCCAGGCACTGTGCTAAGCAGTAGAGATACAATTAATAAAAAAAAAAGAAAAAGAAAGATAGTCTCTGTCCTTAACTAATTAGGGGAAACAACACACAAGTGGAGGCAAGAATGGGGTGGGGATGTAACTAGGGCATGCTTAGAATCTTGTTCCCTGAAGGTGAAACCAGACAGAGCCGCAGATGCAAAGGGGACACAACAACCCTGGAAGAGAATTATTACCCCATTTTACAGAGGAGAAAACTGAGATTCTCTCTCTCTCTCTCTCTCTCTCTCTCTCTCTCTCTCTCACACACACACACACACACACACACACACAAAGTCCAAAGGCACACCCCTCATATTGGAGGCAGGTTTCAAACTCAGATCTTCCTAACTCCATGTTAAGCCCTTTATCTCTCATGGCCCTTAGAGGTAGCTGAGGATTTATTAGAGCCTAGAATTAGAGACACAGAGAGTTTATTCAGAATGGGAGTAGTGAGGTTGTACTTTGGGAAAATCACTGGGGCAGATCTATGAAGGATGGATTAGAAAGGGAGGAGGCTAAATCCAGGGAGACAAATGAAGGGACTTCTGCAAAAGCTTGTGAAACCTTGGACAAGCCCCATCATTTCTTCACCTAGCTCAGGTAAGTGATGACAGGGGAAAGGTACTCGGTCAGTGACTGTGTGGATAGAAATAAAGGGAAGGATACAGGAAATATTGTGGAATTTGAATTGTCAAGACTTGGTAATTGTTTGGTTTAAATCTATGAGGCAAGGGAGAGAGAGGAGCTGAAGTTGAGTCCAAGGACCACGATGCCTTCAAAAGAAATGGAGTTTGGAAGAGACGTGGTTTTTTTGGCGGAGAAAGATTATGTTCTTTTGGATATTTGGAGTTTGACAGGCCCAGGTGATACCTAGTTTAAAATACTCAGTAAGTTATATAAACCCCTCTCTGTTCTCTCTTGTTCCTTCTTCATTCTATGGTGAAAAAAATCTAAAAACCAGGTAGGAGAGGCAGCTTATGTAAGGTCCAGAGTGTGTCCGGACCAGATCTCAGCTCCTGCTACTCCAAGTCAGGGTTTCACCAAATCTCCTCCTTGATTCGATGGAAATTCCCCCTCCTTTGGTTTTTACCAGGCTCTGCTGACAGCAGCATTCTTACTCAACAAAAAAGAAAATTGCTAGAAAGGAGTTAGGGTTGGGGGCTCATGGTAGCTGTGGTCCAGTAGAAAAAGGGCTGGATTTAGCATCACAGGGACTGGGTTTGAATCTTGGTTCTGCCCCTTACTCTCTTGGGTAAGACACTAATTCTTGGAGCCTCAGTCTGTAATATGGGGAGGGGGTTGGGTTTGATTGTCTCTAAAGTACCTTCCTGTTTTAAAACTATATTCCTAGGAATTGTGCTGCAATATTTGCTACCTCCCTGTGCACAGGTGATGAGCCTCTGAAACAACTTTTCTTTTGTACGCATCTGGCAGGCGGAGTGTAAAGGACCTATTTGGAGGTGGTGCTAATTGCGAACGTAGGGGGAGAAAAGCTCGTACAATATTAGCTGAGAGTGCAGCTCTCACAGGCAGCTTGACATCCTGCTGTTAGAGAGCATCTTTCATTCTTGATTATGCTCTCTCAGAGACTCTCGAAGAGGAGTGGCAATCTTCTAACATAATGCAATTTAATCTGTGGGATTGCCGGTATGCAGAGGAGGGAGACTTCCTCAACTCCTTCTCTCTCATGGGTTTAGATCAAGGAGCTTTCACATTAAGGTAAATCATAGCACCCCAAAGTGCTTGTAAGGACCCCAGAGATCATCTAGTATAACATACCAGAATTTGGGTCCCCTTGATAGCATCCCTGAAAATTGGCCAGCCAGCTTTTGTCTGGAAGCACAGGACATGGAACGTCAGAAGCCTGATATTGCCTCATATTTTAGTGAAAAGCAGTCTTGCCCAAGATCGCATATGTAGAATGTGGCAGTTCAAACTCAGGACCTATGATGTGAAATCCAACTCTCTTTCCATCTTACCACAAAGGGGAAAACTATGGATGCAAAATGACTTATCTAGGTTCACACTGATGATAAGCATCCAAGGCAGAGTCTGAAAGCAAATCTTTCTAAGTCCAGTACTTGATACCAAGGTGAGGAACTCATTGCCTTCCAAGATATTCTATTCTTTATTTGAACAATTCTGACTATCAGGGAGGTTCCCTCCCTCCAATTTTCTTCTTCAGGTTAGACAGCAGCACTTCCTTCAACTGATCCTTGTGTGATCTCAAACCCCTTCTTTGTCTTGGTTACTTTCCTTTGGATGTGCTCCATTGTGCCAGCATACTGAAGTTGTGGGCTGCTCAGAAATGTTCTGTCCAAGGATGGTGAGCCCATCACCTCCCTTGTTCCAGACTCTGAGTTTACTGATGCAGTCTTAAGAAAACATACATTTTCTGGCTGCCATGATACACTGCTGACTCTTTTGAGCTGGGAGTCCACTTAAAATTCTGCACACAAACTGCCTATACCCCCACCCTTCACTTGTGAAACTGACTTTTAAAACCCAAGTGGACCACTTTTCCCCCTATTAATCTCCATTTCTTAGCCTAGAGGTGAGGAACATGAGGCCCTCCAGGTCTTCTAGGGCAGCCCCGTTGACAGAAGCCATTTCAGCCAAAGGGCCACATGTGGCCTCAAGGTTGCATGTTCCCCACCCTTGTCCTAGTCTACCCGTCATTCTATCCTATCACCATCTTTTTTGGTGGCTTCTCACTCTCTAATTCAGATAGGAGCATGTAGTCATATTCTCATGTAGAAAGGGTCTTAGTCTGAACCCCTCATTTTATAGGTGGGGAAACTGAGGATGAGATGTTAAGTGACTGTCCCAAGATAATGTAGGTAGTAAGTGACAAATGAACTCCGAACCCACGTCCTCTGATTTTCAGTCCTGTACTTGCTCCACTCTACCTCTTGACATCCTCTTTCTATTCTGCATCATGCAAAAATATGGTAAATGTACCATCTTTTCCCTTCCCCTAAGTTCCACAGTAGCCAAGGAAACCATTAAACAGGAAATTTACAGGAAAAATCATCAAATTGTGGAGGCATAAATGTGGTAGAAGTGAGGAGTAGGGGAGGCATTGGACAGCAGCTGGCCCAAGTTGAGGATGAACTAATAGCTTCAGAAATTACTTTTAAAGCATGACTCTAAAGAAGCTACAAGAGAGGACATTCCCAACCCAGCCTTTCATGGAGGTCCTCAAGTGTTGCATGTTTTCAGAATTTTTCAACTTATTGATCAACTATGCTGATTTTTTCCTCTTCCTTTTCTTTCCGTCATAAAAAAAAATACCGTTGGTTATATAGGATTCAAGTGTAGCTAGGTGGCACAATGGATAAAGTATCAAGCCTGGAGTCAGGAATACTCCTTCCTGAGTTCAAATCCAGCCACAGGTTCTTACTAGCTGTGTGATCTTGGGCAAAACACTTTACCCTGTTTGCATCAGTTTCCTCATTTATAAAATGAACTGAAGAAAGAAATAGTGAACCACTCCAGTATCTTTGCCAAGAAAACACCTAATGGAGTCTTAAAGAATCAGACATGACTGAAAAACAACTGAATGAGAATAAAATATGGGATGTATCTCTGGAAGGGGGAGGAGAGGCATACTGGGGAAATCAAGTTAAAATGTAATTGGGAAATATTGTTGTGGAGTCACGTCCAACTCTTTGTCACCCCATTTGTGGTTTTCTTTGGCAAGGACATTGGAGTGGTTTGCCAGGTTTTTCTCCAGCTCATTTTACAGATGAGAAAACTGAGGCAAAGTTAAATGACTTGCCCAGAGTCACAGATAGTGTCTTAGACTGGATTAGAACTCAGGTGTTCCTGACTCTGGACCCAGTACTCTATTCACTGTGCCACCCTGTTACCTCTATATTATAGAACATAGATAATGTTAATATGTGGTTTTGTAAATTGGCACATGACCCACAAGGATCCTTAAGCATGGGTTAGAGGTCCTGTTTCTATTTAAGCTTGATACCACTGGTAATAGATGAATTAGGTTCAGACATGTTGGATAAGTCTTTGTAGGTCTCAGTTTTCTCATCTGTAAATTAAGGGTACAGGATTCACACTCTGCAGTCCCTTCCAGCTCTACATGTATGATCCTATGATCTCTAATGTCCCTTCTAGCTTGAAAACTAGACCCCTATGAATGTGTCATCTTTTTAGACCTTTTGAAATCTGCCCTCCCCAAATTTCAGGCACAGTCTCATACTGTGCCCAATTTAGCTCTCCTCCAACATGAATTCTGACAAGAAGTGATCACTTCCATTGCTCAAATTCCACTTAGAATCTGACTGTCACATCTTTCTTGTTGGGGAAAATTAGGTCCAGGATAGATGTTCTACTGGTGCCTTCCTCTATTTTTTGATGAACAAAATGATTGCTAAGGCACGTCCTGAATTTAGCACTGGGAGCCTGAGTGCATGCCTCAGTCCTGTTCAGGAGTGTGTGTATATGTGAACATACATCACCCCCTCCCTGCCTCATGCCAGCTGACAACTTGAGGCTCTCTTTTGTGATCAGACCTTTCTCCTGCCCCTTTCCTTGTAATGTCTTATCATGGAAGAATTTATTCTCAGGTTATCCCCCCTGTCGGAAGCCTTTCCTAGTTCCCCAGTGCCTTCTGTGGGAGGATTCTCTCCTGTGTACAGCTTGTTTTTATGCAGCTGTCTGCATACTGTCTCCCCATTAGATTATGAGCTCATCAAGAGGAGGGATCATCTTTTGTCTTTCTCTAGTGCTCAGCACAGTGCCTGCACACAGTAGGTAGTTAATAATGGCTTATTGATCAATAGACTGATAGACCTGAGATGCAAAACTAATTAACCCTGGACATTTTGGGGTCATTGTCTAGTTACAGGCTAGGCTAACCCAGGTGCAGAGAATCCAGCTTGGAAATTTCTTATCACTTTCCCGGCTCAAGCTAGTTATCTCTCTCTAACCCCTTTGGCCCTGTCTGATCCCTCTTTCTTCCATCCTGAGCTTTCTCTTCAGAGTGCCAGGAGGTGTTTCTTCCTCTCAGCCTTGAAGGAGACAACAATTCATGGGAGAAAGGCATGGTGGGGGCAGGAGGAGGGCTTAGTGGACCACAAGCTCAAAAGAAGTCAGAACTGATGCAATCTCAGGCTTTATCTATAGAAACACAATGTCTGAAATGAAGGAACCGAGCTCTGCTCCTGAGAGAGAGAAATCTCCCTGTTTACTCACAATCCGTTCTCAGTCATTACCATGCCAGACACGTTTAAACAGAGTCGGGTACATAGCTACCTCGAGGTTCATAACACGTCTCTCATGTGATATTCCAACACATACAAGTTATGTTGATTATTTCCAATTTACCCTGCATGCACTTTGTTTGTATATAAGTTGTTTGCATTCTGTCTCCCTGATTAGACTGGGAACAACTTGAGGGCAGGGACTGTATGTTTGCCTTTCTTGCACAAGGTCTGGCACATAGTAGGTGCTTAATAAGTACTAGGTGACTGACTGACTGATATTACTGCATGTATATGTCAGACTGAGGTGGAGGGCATGTCCTTGTATCTGTGCATACATGTGTTTATGTGTATGTGCATGAATGTTTAAACATAATCTATGGGTGAGTGTGTTGTCTTGCCTTGAAGATGCTGAGGCTGCCCAGCCCAGAGAACACAAAACCTAGAGTGGGGCATGAGAGCTGTCTTCAATTTGGAGGAAGAGAGATCAGCTTAGTTCGGCTTTGCCCCAAAGCAGGAGCTATGGGTAGAAGTGGTAGGGAAGCAGATTTGGGTTTGATTTAGGGAAAAACAAAGAAACAAAAAACCAAACTTCTTAACTATTAGGACTGTCTGAAAATAGAAAGGACTGCCTCAGGAGGCAGTGGGCTTCTAGGGTTCTGGATTTAACTTGAAGTTCAGTTCAGTCGTTTTTCAGTTGTGTCTGATCTTTGTGACCTCGTTTGGGGTTTTCTTGGCAAAGATACTTGGAATGGTTTGCCATTTCTTTCTGTGACTCATTTTACAAATGAGGAAGTGGAGGTGGACAGGATTATGTGACTTGCCCAGGGTCACATATCTAGTAAGTGACTGAGGGTGAATTTGAACTCAGGTCTTCCTGACTCCAGGGATGGGGCTCTGGTCACTATGGTGCCACCTCACTGGCCTTAGAAGATCTGGGTTCAAAACCTGCCTCTGTGGCTTACTATTTCTGAGAGGTTGGTAAGTTACTTGTCTGTGATGAGGTTATTGGACTAGTTGAACTCTAGGTGACCTCTAGCTATCAGTGCACTATTCTCTGGGCTTTCACTGTGGCTGCTTAAACAGAGGCCACAGATGCCCCATCAGACAGCTTGGTCTACTTGTTTTAGCACAAGATTGACTAAGTGTTTTATGAAGGGACTTCTAGGTCTGAGCATCTGTGACTTGCCCAGGGTCCTACAGTTAGTATGAGGTGGGGCTTGAATCCAGGGCTTTCCAGCTCCCAGCTCTGCTCCTTATCCACAGGTGGGATTATCACCTTCATTTTACAGATGAGGAAATTGAAGCCCAGAGGGGTTAAGGGATTTCCCTAAGGCCACAGAGTGAGTTAGTAGCTGAGCTAGGACTGAAGCCTAGGTACCTTGTCTCCTGTTCCAAGATGCTCAGATCATACTGAAAACCAGGAATCAGGCAATTAAAGAATCCCAGACTCTCCAACTTGGAAGGGGCCTCAGATCCTATCCAAGGAGGATGTTAGCTTTCTTTAACCCGTGTTTGAACTGAGAGGCACTGTGGAATGCTGGGAAGAAGACCAGATTTTGGAGGATCAGAACTTGGGTTTGATTCCTGGATCTGCCAGATATTACTGGTGTCATCTTGGCAAGTCATTTCCTTTCTGGGTCTCATTTTCTTCACTTGTGAAAAGCAAGGGTTGAACTTTATGTTCTCTCTAATACTCTTCAGTTCTAGATTCATGATCCCAATGTCCCATGCCATAGGAGACAGGGGAGTGTCTCCTATGCTCTCCTGCCATGCTCCTCTCACCTATCTGAAGACAGGGATAGAAGAGTTCTTCCAAGTTGCAGATCACGGAACATATAAAGAGACTGCCTCTTAACATCTGTGCCCACTCTCCTGACTCTTCCCTGAGTGAATCATTTTGGGAACTGCCAGTTTCTGTGGCAGCCTGTTTGGCTGCCAATGCAGTCAATCTGGTTGCCGTCACAACCCAAGGCCCCAGATGGACCACCTGGGTTTCTTGGTCATTGATTCAAAAGCTGTATCCAAGAAGGAGATGGTGTGACAGAACAGATAGAGTAGGTGAGGGGATGTAGTGTGTTATGGACCTTAGAGAGCTGTAGAGATAGAAATGATTATTCCCATTTGTCATCCCCAGAGTTTAGAGAACATTTAGATGGTATCCCCTCCAGAATACCTACTCAAGAAGTACCCTATCCCAGGTGATAGAGGACATGGAGGCCCTGAGGAATGGAGATAGCCATAGCTCCAGCAACAGAGGGAAGCCAGGTATGACACGGGCTATCTGGGTGACTTTGGGCAGATCAGCCTACCTTCTCTGGGGCCATTGTTACCTGGAGAAGAAAAGGATGACTAGCTCAGAAGATTGCTTTGTCTTTTTTTCCAAAGACAGGGAGCAAACAAAGATACAACTTTGGTTGGGTTTTCATTAAAAATTCATGCCAGCTTAAAGCTTGTGCTTCCTGCTTCCTTTTGTACATTTGTTCTCCATATCTCCTCCTCCCTCTTCCTCCTCTTCTCCTGCCTCCTCATCCTGATCATTTTTCCTTCATCCATCATTATCCCCAAGGAACCTCCAGAGGTTGTGTGAGCCAGAGACTATTTGCATGGCTGAGTTAATTTCTTGTCTTGACCCTACCCCTCTGGTATAGGCAGTGACTGTCAACCAATGACTAACCTTAATGGGAGCTGAGAAGCTTCCTCAGGCTAAAACCTTTGGCTGAAGGTAACCATACCTGCCCCCTGGGTCTAATGATCTATGTTTGGGCAGCAATTATACATGTCAAATGAAGATAAAGTCAGCCAAGGCTCTTCCCAAGAGCTCTATCTTTAAAATAATTCCTCTTCTGGAGATTAATTAGTGAACAAGACTATGTTATTCAATGGTTGGGAGGCTGAAGAGCCCTCTCTCCCCTGTGATGAATTGGCCTTCGGTCCCTGGTGACAGCTTAAAATTACTCTTCTCACCAGGGCAATTTCATGGAGTTGGTGCATGTCATAAACTGGAAAGTTTGACAAAATGTCACCCAGCTCTTGGCAGGCCATGAGGATGCTGCAAAAAATGAGAAGGCAGAGGCAAAGGAAAACTATCTCACAGCCGGTGCTGGCTTCCAGGTTCCAGGAATGCTTTCCAGAGAGCTTGAGATGAGGTAGCCCTGGAGACTGCATTTCCTCCTCTTATCAAAGCCTTCTCTCACATTCTTTCCTTGTGACAGCTCTGCTCAAGGGTTCAAAGAACACTTATAAATGGGAGGCAGATTCCTGCTTAATGGCTCTCCCATATCTTGAATCAATCAATGAATGGATCAATAAACATTTATTAAGCACTTACTATATGCCAGGCTCTGTGCCAAGGACTGGAGAGACCAAAAAAAGAAGCAGCAAAACAGCTCCTGTTTACATTTTAATGGGGGAGGCAATATACAAATAAGTGGGTACATAAATGCAAAATAGAGAGAGAGTAGATGGGTGGTGATCTTAGAGGAGGAGGTCAGGATACCTTTGCCAAGAAGAATCTGGGTTCTGGCCCTGGAGGGCAATAGCACCTTTCAGAAGGGGGGAGTCCTTGATGATGATATCCTAATTTTCACTCCTCCAGGACTGTCTACAGTAGGGGCTGACTAGAAAGAATCAATGGAAGACATGGACTCTCCAACTGGACTTCAAATCTAGATGTTAGAATCAATTCTCTGTTCATTCTTTGTACCCTGTAACCATCTACTTTTATTTCCTCTCTGGTCTGTGATTTCCTTACTATGGAAATTACTGATACACCTTCCTCCAATCCTTATCAGCAGTTCTATAAATTCATAGATTTGGAGGGGCTCTAGGGTTGAGAGAGACCTGAGATGTCATTAAATCCAACTCTTTTTCTTTGAAAGCTGAAGCAATAAGGTCCACAGATCACACAGATAGTAGTAGTAGAACTGATATTTCAACCTAGGCCCTTGGAGTACAAATCCAGTAGTTTTACACCATATCACAACTGCTACTTCTAGAGTTGTGTGAAGACACTAAGTTATGTGACTTGTTAAATACTACACAGCTGGACTTGAACATAGGTTTTCCTGACTCCAAGTCCATCCTGTATCACACTCACAATATAATCTTAACTACACTCAAAAAAAAAAAGTTTTGCTTAACTTCACTCATCCAAATGGAGCTTAAAAAGTATTGCCAATGATTATGAAGTCTTGGGAAAGGAAGAGGAAATCATGGAAGCCAGGTTTTCCTCACTGTTGCCTGTTGGAGGCAACAGAAGTTTCAGAAGAGAAAAGTTAATCTGGGACGTGAACAGCTGGCTAAGAAGGTGTTGTGTGACAGTAGAATATGGTGGGCTCTTGGCTGGAGATGAAGTCACCCTAAGAACGGCTTATATGAAGGCATGCGCCAGCTGTCCTACAAATTGAATCAAAAAGATTTTAAACAAAAATGGATGGAAGAAGGGGAAAACTGCTTATGCATATGCCCAAATGAGAGACCATAGAGAGCAGCTATAGACAATGGAAAAATAGTTGAGACACCCAGAAGTCCGCAGGAGACAGAATCTAAGAGAAGCAACAGCAAAATCCAGAGCATCAAATGTCTATACTCAAATGCTCAAAGTTTAGGCAGGCAACCCATGAGGGTAAGTAGAGATACTGATTCAAGGTGGCCAGTTTGTCTTGTAGGAATCACTGGGAGTGGGTGACATAGAACTCATGCTGGGAACAAGGTTCTAGATTGGTATACCTTATTCAAAAGAAACAGAGTAGGTCAAAGGAGTGGAAAAGCCCAACATAGCCATGATAAGGTTGTTGTTACTGTTCATTCGTTGTTTTCAAAGAGGATCAATGGTATCACAGGGTGATATCTTGACTTGTACATAAATTGAAATGAGGTCGACATGTGCAAAGTTGTTAGCTTCACTCTTTCTTCCAGAGTCATTGAAGTCCAGAGACAAGACAAAAGACAAGATGACTGGCAGTAGCCCAGGATGCAATGGATGACATTGGAGTCCTCAGTGTCTGACCCATCTCTAAGAACTTCACAGCATCTGCTTCAGGTGCCATCATGGCTATTGGAATAAATTGTTCTTATGTGCCCATTCTGCCTGAAATGTGAAGGAGAAGGACTTCAGTTATCCAGACAACTGCTGGCACTTTCTCTCTGCCAAAAATTAGAATGGCTAATAACTTCTTTTTTTTTTAATTTTTTTTTCTTAAATAAATTTATTTAACTTTTTACATTCATTTTCACAAGATTTGGGGTTCCAAAATTTTCTCCCCATTTGTCCCCTCCCCCCTCCCCGATACACTGGAAATTCTAATTACCCCTATCACCAATCTGCCCTCTCTTCTATCATCCCTCCCTTCCCTTACCCCATCTTCTCTTTTGTCCTGTAGGGCCAGATAACTTTCTATTCCCCATTACCTGTATTTCTTATTTCCTAGTAGCAAGAACAATACTCAACAGTTGGTCCTAAAACTTTAAGTTCCAGTTTCTCCC
>CM053771.1:56740827-56922306 GCA_028658325.1 Potorous gilbertii | reverse complement strand
GCCAATTGAGTTAGCCTATTTTTCAAGGTGCCATTTTCTTCAGCATTTTTTTGGGCCTCCTTTATTAAGGTATTGACCCATTTTTCATGCTTTTCTTGCATCTCTCTCATTTCTTTTCCCAGTTTTTCCTCCACCTGTCTGACTTGATTTTCAAAATCCTTTTTGAGCTCCTCCATGGCTCGAGCCCATGGGGTATCTATTTCAGATATTTGAGATACAGAGGCTTTGACTCCTATGTCTTTACCTGATGGTAAGCAGACCTCTTCATCGTCGGAGACGAATGGAGGAATCATCTTCTCAAGAAAATAACCATCTGAGGTCTTAGTTTTTTTCCCTTTTCTGGGCATTTTCCCAGCTAGTTACTTGACTTCTGAGAGTCCTTTCCACCCCCTGACCTAGATCCGCCCCGCTAGTGCTTGGGGTCTGGGATTCAAATGCTGCTCCCCAGCCTCGGGGCTTTTGGCGGCAGGCCTGACTGATCTTCAATGGGAGCTTATCTGCTGGTGCTCAGGTGGGGGCAGTGCCGCCTCTCAGGCTCAGTTCCCTCAGGGGGTTTATGCCGAGATCTTTTGTAGTGGAGCTGGGCTAATAACTTCTTAGTGATGATTTTATCCATCACCCCTAATGTGGAGGAATTTTCTTCTGGATTTGATTTTCTTATGAATCATTAATAAGGAGAAACTAGTTGTTATGGTGAAAATAATAGGAATCCTAGGGGGCAATGGCTATTCCCTCCTATACTTTGCAATGGAGGAGAGAAAATTCATGCATAATCTAGTGGATGCCCTAGATTATGAGAAAGCAGAGGAATAGGTAGAGGGCAAAAAAAGATCTCATAGACTAAAATTTTTTGTGGGAAGTCAGGCCAGGAGGGACAGGGATGCTCAAGAATAAAATTATAAAGGCACAGAAGGAAGCAATATCAACAAGGAGAAAGATGAGATTTTTTGAAGAAAATGATGAAGATACATAGTTATGAGGATGCTAACTTAGTTTTTCAAAAAAAATAAATGTACAAAAGATGGAAGCAAGAGGGAAAACAGAAGTGATATAAGAGCATGGCACATTCCTGTACAAATTGTGTTGGAAATGCTAAAACTCAAAATGAGTTGAATCTAGTTAAGAAGCTAAAAACCAGATAAAGGGTTTTATTTGTTTGTTTCTTATGTAAGGAGAAAAGGTAATGTTGATTAAAGAAAGAAGAGGACCTTTGTTTGAGGTGTTTGGTATGGCAATAACAGGAGAAAGTAGGGAGAGCTGCTTTATTATTGTTTTGCTTCTGTTTTCTCTGCCAAGAAGAATGGTCTTTGCATCATCAATGACAAAATCCAACCAACCAACTAAAAACTGTTTAAGAGACAAGGAAGGAAGTTGTACATCCTTTGGTGAATTCAAGTCACTTGACCAAGATGAACTACATCCTCGGATACTGAAAGTGATTACTGAGCCAATGTCAGTGGTACCTGAATGATCACTGGATAAAGGAGGGGTGACAATTTTCAAAAAAGAGAAAAGTGCATGTCTGAAAAATATGGACCAGTGAACTTGACTTTGATTTCTAGGAACATTCTAGAACAAATCATTAAAAAGATGGAGAGAAGACATTTAGCTAGGGAAGTGATGATTAAAAAGAGTTGGAGTCAGCAGGAACAGGTTATACCAGATTCACGTCATTCCTATTTTTTGATGAGGAAAATGTTCTGGATTTTTTTTATATAAGAGGTATGGGTGGTGTGTTGTTTTGCTCATAGAGGTTATATGGGTCTGTCTATGTGTAACTCCAAGGGATACAAGAATATATATCTCTAGAATGTCCTCCTCCATCTCTCAAGGAGGGAGACTGATTCTTTCCTGGAGAGCAAGCAGAAGGTTGGGGTCAGGAGCTGACCACTTGACTCTTCAGAAAGAGGGAGTATGAGGTTAGAACTCTATCTATTTACTTCCTTAAAAGTGTTATTTAGGAGAAATAACTTTAATGCTTAAGCTGCACTTCCAATTGCTTTTCCCTAATGGGGAAGGAGTATCCCAAGCTATAGATCCAAGGCTTGCCTCCTCACCAAATGTCAGCTCCACAATGAACACACATAGCTGATGACAAATGAAACCATTTATGCAAACAGCAAACAGAAATCAGATAAAATATACATATGAGAATATATAATGGACAATACAAAAAGTGAATGTGCTTTCCCATTGGGAGAAAGATGACTCAGCTAAATTAAGAGAGAGTCTAAGATGTCACCCAAGGGGAACTTTCCTGAAGTCTCTAGGGTAGTCATCTAGGAATAGGGACATGATCAAAACACTGACTTCTCTACATGTCAGCCTCTTCCTAGAATCTTTCTCTGCCTTCAGGTTGAAGAGAAATTGAAAGTGGATATCTTCTATCTCTCAAAGTTGGAAGCCAGAAGACCAGGATGTCTTTACTTTCTAGCTTGGGCCAAGTCTACGTAATCAATTTCTGTCTCTGTCTTTATTTCTCTGTCTCCCTCTCGGTCTCTCTCTGTTTCTGTCTCTCTATCTCTTTCTATCTCTATGTCTCTCTCTTCCCCCCATTCCAGGAGTACCTTTAAACCTCCTCCTACTCTTCTCCCTCTCTCTCTCTCTCTCTCTCTCTCTCCCAGACTGCCTTTAAATCTCCCCACATAGAAGAATATAGGCAGGATTCTGTAAAGGTCTGTAAGAAATGATCCTTGTCTCTATGGCAGCATGGGAAGCATGTGTGATATTGTCAGTATGGGTCCTCACTTTCCTGAATCACATTAATTTAACCAATATTTTTAAAGTGCCTACTCTGTACAAGGTAGTGTGCTGGGTTCTGGGTAAACAAAGATAATATGAAATATTCCCTGCCCCCAAGGAACATACATTACATTATACTGGGATTTGGGGGAAGATATTACATAGATAGATAAGATGGATGAATGGATGCATGGATAGAAGGATAGATCAATAGATAGGTAGATGGATAGATAGAAAGACAGATGGATAGAATGACAGATACAAGGATAGATCAATAGATAGGTAGAAGGATAAATAGAAAGATCAACAGATGAATAAATCAATAGGTAGGTAGTGGGATAGATAAAAAAGATGGATAGATAGATGGATAGTTGTAGAATAGAATAGAAAAGTAGATGGATAGATAGAAAAAACAGATAGATGGATAGATAGAAAGATACATAGAATGATAGATTGATCGACATGTCTGTGTTCATCTTTTGTTTTTGAAGAAGACCATGACATCAGAGAAACGATGACATGACTTGCATGTGACTTTGTTTTGAATTGATAGATGGAGATAGAATAATTGGTTATAGGTAGATAGATGAATGAATAAAATGATAGATTGAAAGATCAATAGGCAGATATTTGGATAGACAGATAGATAGAAGGATAGATTGATAGGTAGATGGATAGACAGACAGACAGACAGACAGATAGATAGATAGATAGATAGATAGGTAGATAGATAGATAGAATGATCTACAAATGCAAAAGATTTTTGCAGAGGGAGAAAACACTAGCAAATAGTGGGCTCAGGGAAGGCTTTGAGCACAAAGAGGTCTCTGAGTGAAACTGTAGAAAAAGCCAAGGATTAAGATTCTAAGATAAAGAGTTGAGGAGGGAGAAGAGTTCCAACATAAAGGACAATCAAGCCACCGAGTTAAGGTAATAGCAACAAGGCAGGTTTGTCCAGAACGTAGAGTATGAGAAGGGGAGTATTGCTAAACAGTTCTGGAAATAGGGTATAAATTAGACTGGGGCAAGCCAAACAAAGAAGTTTTTGTTTTATCCTAGAAGCAATAAGGTTCTACTACACCTTTGTAGACCTCAGTTTCCTCATCTGCAAAAGGAGGAGCTTGTACTAACTGACTTCTAAGGTGGAGTATGCTGGTAAATGTTTAACAACCATGACAAAAATATATGTAGGTCCTGATTTTAAGTGTAATCTAAATTATTAATGTTTTCTCTGTCACTTCCTTGAGGTTAGATGACCAATAACACAATAAATCCTGCCCTGAATTGTAGCATTTGTTGATTACTATAATGTAAATGCTCCCATTGAAAATTTAACCATCTGGCCCTTAGGCTCCAGCATGCCACTGTTCTAAGGTCTCTGAGTCTCTGATCCTTAGTGGACATTGATTTTTCCCTGGGAGTCCTCCAAGAAAAGGGAACTCACCATTTCCTGAGGCAACTCATTCTACTTTCAGAAAATGCATTCCTGGACTTTTTGTGGGGTAGATAAAGGGTGAAAGATGCATCCCCACCTCCTTTGGAGGGAAGGGCTGAAATAAGAAGCAAGAAGAAATGCAAGCTGAGGCCCCAAGCACAGCTGATTCTCCCAGTTTGATTTTATCCATAAGCTGATGCCAACAAATGGTTTCCTAAACGGAATCAAACTGGTCCCATGGGTAGATAGACACAGGAGAAGAGGACAAGAGGAAGCAGCTTCTGCTGATAAGGGTTGTGAGACATCAGGGTAATCAGTCCTGTCCTGACTGCCAGATCAATCTTCCTCCAGCACTGCTTTCTTCACGTTCCTCCCCTGCCCCAGACTTTCAGGGGTTACTTATTAACTAGAGGATAAAATCTAAACACCTCAGTCTACACTCAAGGCCCTCTATCATCTGATTCCAGTCCACCTTTAGTAAATGAATGAATGACTAAACCAATACTTTTATCGATTGAGTCCAGCTGAATGCCCTTCCCAGAAGAGATGCTGGGGCCCCTGGGGAAGCAGGGGAGGACATTACGAGAACTGAAAGGACAATGTGGTCCTCAGCACTAGAGGCGAATGACCATTGGTCAAATGGGTTCCCTATGTAATGTGGTGGGAAGGTAGGTGGTGCCACAGTGCATGGAGAGCCGGTTCTGGAGTCAGATCTGACTTCAAATCCTGCCTCAGACACATACTGAGTAACCTTGCCTCAGTTTCCTCATCTGTAGAACAAGCTGGAGAAAATAAGATGTCAAGCCACTCCAATGTCTTTGCAAGAAACAAACAAACCCAAATGGGGTTACAAAGAGTCAGACATGATTGAAACAACTGAGCAACAAATGAAATGTGGTATGCTTCACTCTCATTGTACTCTTAAGTCCACGTCCACTCCACACCAATAGTGTGTGTATATGTGGGAAAGTACATACCAGGCTTATTGGGGGCAATAAGGGGCAGAGCATGAATTGCAGACATAATTTCTAATTTTGTTAGCTTACTAAATAGCTTTGTTTTGGCTAATTGTGTTTACTAGCTGACTATTCAAAGTAAACTCTTCAGTAGGGGCTCATAAGCTATAGTTTTAGAAGTGTAGACTCATAGATTATAACCTTTGACCCTGAGGGTAGCGAAGGAGATTTAATCAGCCAGTGAGAGTTTCAGGGCTAGTTTGAGAGGGTACTGGATCATATGTCTCCTCTGAAGGTACTATGGCACTTATTGCCTGTAATGCTCACTTTGGCACTGACCCATATGATATCTGGCATTGTTATTCAACTCTTTCATGTATGGAGATGGGGGATTCCAAGCAGTATATCAAGACCTACCAATAGACGTTGAAAATTCGTAAGTGGTCATCAAAGCAGTTATTGTACTTTCCCCCTATTCTACCATCTTATATTATGTCTTTTAATTTCACTTTGAGACTTTAGGGTAAACTTCTGTATCCCAATCATAAGACTTAAGGAAATGAAAAGTAGAGTCTATTGTCTTACATGAAGGGTATACAAAGAGAAAATTAAAAACAACCACATTCTACTGGGAGGAACCAACATATTCATTCAGTGGTAAACACAAATGTGTAGTAAGTAGTATATGTGTAGGACATATATCTCCTAGCTCTCTTTACGATTCACTTGAAGACCCCTTCCTACAGGGTTATTTTCCTGGTTTCCCCCAATTGTACATATGTGTGTGTGAAAATCGAGTGAATCATAAAGAAAGGTAGGAAATAGAGAATAGAAGGGAAAGCACTTCAGGCATGGGGTACATCTTACAGGTGCATGGGGTATTCCAGGAGCACTAGTACCTCTGGTGTGAGGGCTTACTGAGCTTTTTTCAGGGATGCTCATCCACCTTCGGTGTCCACCTTTCATTCAATTCTCACCTGTAGCCCCAAGAAACTGTATCTTGGGCAGCAGCCACATCCTGATAATACCATCTTGGCAGATGGGATAAGCCAGGCTGAAGGTAACTTATAGGCTTCAAACACATTGGTGAGTTAGGAGGATGTCTACCCCATGCATATTGAAACTTTCTCTCCCAGTGGGATGGATGAATGAGAACAACTTGTTTCAACAGTCATGAAGGTGGTTGAATCAGATATTGTGGAGCGTGCAGAACTTGGTCAAAAATCAGAGATTGAAAGGTCATTCATTGCATCCTCAGCCATCAACAATCATCTTGACTTTTGTCTTGCCACTGGACATCAATGACCCTGGAAGAGAGAGTGAGGCTGTGCAACTCTGATTTTGTGCAACAACAATTCTTGTACGAGTCAAGACATCACCAGTGATATCATTGGTTCTCTTCAAAAACAAAGGACAAGCTGCTTGTGGACAAGCAGAGGGGCAATAAATGAAATTTATTATTAGTATTATGTTCAAGGGAACATTGGGCAGGCAGTTTAGCCAGAATATGGAGGGAATTCTTCTGGAACGTTTTGGACTAGGTGACCACTGAACTCACACATTCTGTGATTCCTTGGGATAATTCTACTCCATTTTGCAAAAGAGGAAACTTAGACTCAGAGAGGGTGAGTGATTTGCCCAACGTCACACAGTGAGTCTGTGGAAATGTTAAGACTAGAGACCATGCCTCTGTACTCTCAGTCCAGCCCCTTTCTCACTCCCCTCCACTGTCTTCTCTTCCTTCTCACTTGGTCCCAGGGAAGTTATATCTCTGTCCACTGGCTTGCCAGACTATCCCAAAGAACCTGGTTCCAATAACCTCATGGAGAGACACAGCTTCTATTCAAGGGAAGCAGATGGGAACAAGCAGGAAGGATTTCCAAAGGAGTAGTGCTTGACCTCTGGCTCTCTGCCTGCCCACACAGCCCTTGATGAGATGAGTTAGGATTCCGATCACCATCTTTTAAGTCCCCTGTAGCACAGCTGGGAACAGACTGGAATACAACATCCACCACACTTCCAGCTCCTCTTTTAACAATACGTAATCTCTTTCTTAAGGGTGGAGGGATGGACAAAAAAAATTGTCTTCACCCTTAGTCTTCAACTTGTATAAGAAGGGCTTCTGCACAGAAAATCTCATTGGTAACTTACTGGAAATGTGTCTGGGTGTGGGCACAAGCAGCCTGATGTAGTAGCCCCAAACACTAAAAGGATATTAGGCTATACTAGGAAAGACATTGAATTCATGACTAGCCTTGTTGATAGTCCCATGGCTCCTGTCCTTTGTCAGGACACATCTGGAGAATAGTATTCGGTTCTGGGCACCATATTTTAAGGAGGACATTGACAAAATAGTGTTTTAAGAGGATGATGACCTGGATGCTATGGGAACTTTTATATGAAAATCAGTTGAAGGAAGTAGGGGAGAGTTAATATTGTGTCTCTATCTTCCAAAGGGGTAGAGAGGTGGGGGCAGTTGGGTGTTGGTGTTGGTGACTGGGGGCAATTCATGGGCCTGGAGTAATGAAGGGAGCAAATCTAAAAGGAAAAGAGGTGTGGTTCAAGGTATGATTCAGCAGAGCAAATAAAACTCATGATTTTTTTGAGGTCAAAGTCAAAGTCCATAAGACTAGATAGAGACAGAGTCTTGGGATAAAGTCTGGGAGCAAAGGGTTCCAAGTCAGTTATCCCAGGAACTGCGCCTGCACGGATTAAGTCCAGGAAAGCAATATCGAGGGAGAGGTATCAGTGAATGACAGTCTATCTCATAGAAAATCTCTGCCTAAGGCAGGGTCCTTTGATGATGGTGTTGTGATAGCCAAGCTATCTTCTCCCTGAACTGCTTCTGTACCATGGGAGCCCAGAAAGTCTAGCCTAGGGAAAAAGAAAACTTAGAGGAGACATGATAGTCATTTAAAAATCTCCAAAGAGTTTGTTTTATAGAAAAGTGATTAGGCTCCAACCTGTTCTGTTTGGTCCCAGAGGGAAGAGCTAGGAATTATGAAAGGGAGTTTTAAGAAGGCAGAGTTGGACCCTATGGAGACTCGTTACTGTTATCTATCAATGCCCTGAACAGCAGTGATAGGTAGTGGAAACTGCTCACCCCAAACTGGAGGTCATCAAATCAGGGCTGGATGACCACTTGTTGAGAAAGGGATTTCTGCTTAGAAATAGCAGTGGTAATTGCAGTATGAGTACTAGTAACTCACAATTAGAGGTTCCATTTTATTTCATTTTCTCTGGGCCTATACAGCACCAATTAATGTGGAGATGGGCAGTTAGCTGGTTATTCTGATCTGTATGTGGTCTATTTGGATAAACCTACTTTGGAACTGAAATGGTACTTATTAGGATATTTGCCTATGTTCACCATTATCTAAAATATATATGTGTCTCCATATGCATATGGGACCCTTTTATATTAATGGTGTCAGGAGAATTGGGCTAATACTTCTAGGCATTTAATTATGGCTTCTGAAGCTTTTAGTGCTTTTAGCTTGTACATTTCAAGGTTTGTGATGATGTCAGTGACAGATCTGAGTCTGTGCAATATGGAGCCTTGTTATAATTGTACTGTATATCTTACAGTTCCCCTGTGGAAGCCAGTTGCTGCACAAATACTGTAAATATGGCAGATGGTAATGCTAATATCGAATAACCTGTAACCTTAGCTAAGTGGAGTAGATAAGCCCTTGTCCATGTAGAATAGGGGTTCTTAACTTGGAATGAGGGAACATAAAAAAATTTCTTTTTGATAACTGTATTTCAATGAAATTGGTTTTCTTTTTTAATTATATTTATGCTGAACTTAAGAAATAAAACAAGCATTCCCATAATATAGTAGAAAAATGATCACACTTGAAACTGCAAATCTATTATGTATAACTTTTATTCTTTTAAAATATAATAATGTTATATATAATATATTATATAATTATAACATTAATTAATATAATAATTATAATGTTATATAATGTTATCATGTAACTTTTTTCCTTTTTTCCCCTCCCCCATAGCTTTCATTAGATACAAATGTATGTTTTATTCACCCATACATACATATACATGTATATATAAAATCATTCTATACACACTTCTATTTAGAGTTCTTTCTCTGGATGTAGATGGCATCTTCCTTCATGAGTCCTTTGTAGTTAATTTGGGGATTTATAATAGTCAAAATGACTTAGTTGCTCAATGCTGTTCTTAAAACAATAC
Source organism: Potorous gilbertii (assembly GCA_028658325.1). Taxonomy (NCBI): domain Eukaryota; kingdom Metazoa; phylum Chordata; class Mammalia; order Diprotodontia; family Potoroidae; genus Potorous; species Potorous gilbertii. The sequence goes on along the minus strand of CM053771.1, from coordinate 56,912,955 downwards.
TGCTTTTCCTGTATACAATGTTCTTTTGGTTGTGTTCATTTCACGCTTCGTTATTTTGCCCAATATTCTATTCATTTTTTTTCCTAAGATCATTGAGCTCATCTTTTTTTATAGATCAGTAGTATTCTATCATGAATATATACCACAACTTGTTCAGTTATTCCCCATTTTTTGTAATCCTATGCATTTGATTTTACACATTTTAAAAACCTCATTCTTGGAAGGGATCTATTGGCTCTACCAGACTTCCAAGGGATCTGTGACCCCTAAAAAAGTTAAGAATTATTGAAGTAGAAATTAGCAAGGGTGGTAGGCCAATAGCCAGTATTTGTATAACACAAATAGCAGTATTTATGTAACACATTAAGGTTTGCAAAGTGCTTTACAAATATTATCTCATTTGGTCTTCACAACAACTCTAGGAGGGAGACTCAATTAATATCCCCAGTGTAGAAATAAGAAAACTGAACTACACAGAAGTTATGTGACTTGTCCTGTAGCTAGGGAAGAGCTGAGGCTAGATCTGAACTCAAGTTGTCTTGGGTGGAGGCCTAGCACTCTACCCACTGAATTTACCTGGCTACCTCTAGACTTTCAAAAGTTACCTCAAACAACTTCTCCAGGTTGGGCCATTTCATAAGGAGCTCCTGATGGGCAAAATTTTCTGAGTGGATTCACTCTGTTTATCTCCCTTTGGAGTCAGTCCTACCGGTGGCATTGTCTTTGAATTTCCTATTGTAGATTCCTCTGTTGTCCTGACAGGGACCCTGCATTCTTCGTGGCTTTGCCTGTTGCCCACCAGCAGGGTTAAGTCCTACAAAACTAGACTGACTTTGAATAAAGGTCTGGTGACTCAACTGCCTGCCTATCCCCAAGGATCAGCCTCATTAGGTTTGGAGATGCTCAGCATGAGGCTGGTTGCAGAAGGACTGATTCTTTTTTGGCCACAGCAGCTCATGAAGATCATTCTGACTCAGAATATGCTCTGCGTGGGTAGAAGGAGTAACTGTATGGATGAAACTGGGGGGATGAAACATGGGGAGCTTTGAAGTCTGCAAATACTTTGAACTTGGGCAGGGCCCCAGCCTGGTCAGATCTACAAAGAGGAAGGTTTCCTCAAATGGCCCATAATAGACGCATGTGGGGGTCCCCAAACTGAGGAAACCATAACTCTTTTGAAATACTGAATACAGCTCTGTTAAGAGATGCTTAGCAAATGTTTATTGAATGGAATGGAATTTGATGGAAATGAAACCTGCAGGAACACAATGGCCTAAAGGCACTATGGCTGACCAATAGGAAAGATCAGGAGACTTCCTAGCAGAGGCCTAAATGAAGTTTCATTTCTTAGGGATGCACTGGATGATTCAGCTGAGACCCTGGGGCTCAGCTAAGGATAAGCCATGGTGAGCATTAATTTACCAGGAGAGCGGATGTTTATTTACATGGCCTTCAAAGTTTATAGAGAAAGGCCGTTCTCACAATCCCCCAATGAGAACAGGTGGTAGGGCCTCTGCTGGGATGAGGATGACCTTGAGCTAGTCCCTTCTCTTCTCTGGGCTGCATCAAATTAGATAGGGTAGGAATCTCTCACATTCCTTCCAGCTATATATTAAAGACCCTATAAAACACAAATGAACTTGGATAGGAAGTAGATGCAATGGAAGGAACCCTGGACTTGATTTCAGGGGACCTAAGTTTGAATTCTAGCAAAATCACTTATTAGTCATGTGACTACAAGTAAGTCTTTATTTTCCCTTTTTGAGACTCAGTTCCTTGATCTGTAAAATGGGGGTGATGAAACATTCTAGACTTCACAGGGGAATTGAGGAGAAAGAATATTGTAAAACCTTAAAGTCTGTTGAAAGGTGAGTCCTTGTTACTTTTGGGAAATCAAACAAATTTACTCATGAGTACTAATTCATCACCAAGTACTTATTAAACCCCTACTATGTGCCAGACATGTTGCTAGGTGCTGAGGATATGAAGATGAAAATTAAACAGTCCCTGTTCTCAAGGAACTTATATTCCATTCTCTTTGGACCCAAATTATATACATTCATAATTACATGCCAGATATAAAGGTAATTGAGGGGGGCATGGAGATAAAGGTACTAAGAGTCATTCTGGACTTGTAAAATGAGGGAGGGAGAGAGTTGACTTAGGTGACCTTTAAGGTCCCTTCTGGCTCTGAATCTCCAAGTCTATGAACTGGAACAAATCTCTTTTTATGGATTTATCTTATTTTATGGAGTACAGCTGAAGCCCAGAAAGGGTGAGTGAGCAGTCTGGAAAATTGTCTAGAATTACACAGAAAGGGACCAAATGACTATACCCTTTGACCCAAGGATGCCATTATTGGGCATATGGCATGAGGAGGTCAATGACAGAAAGAAACGTTCCATGTTGTTGAGTTGTTTCAGTCATGTCCAACTCTCTGTGACTACTTTTGGGGTTTTCTTGGCAAAGATACTGGAGAAGTTTACCATTTCCTTCTCCAGTTCATTTTACAGATGAGGAAACTGAAGCAAACAGGGTTAAATGACTTGTCCAGGGTCACACAGCTAGTAAGTGTTTGAGCCTGGATTTGAACTCAGGAAGATGTCTTCCTAGCTCCAAGCCTAGTCCACAGACATCACAATATATGCAGTAGAACTATTTCACAGAAGCAAAAAAAAAAAAAAAAGAAACAAAGTAGATGACCATCAGTTGGGGCTAAATAGTTGTTACATGAATGTAACATTGTTTACAACATGTAATGTAACAATTATGCTTTGAGACATGATGAATGTGATGAATACTGAGAAACCGGGGAAGGCTTACATGAACTGAAGCAAAGTGAAGTCAGAAGAACCAGGGAAATCATATAGTGCTGAACTACAATTACAGCATGAACAAACAGCAGTGGAAAGAAAAACAACTCAATAACTGAAGGTAAGTTCTGAAAAATTATAACGACCAAGTGTGGCCCAAGGAAGAAGTGTGAGAAGGCACCACAAAGTAACCAACAAGGGTTACTTTGCAGAGTATCCCAGGAGGACTACGGGGCAGACTCTGCCCAGAATGCCAGATTTTTTCATTATGTTGGTTCCTTATGCAGAGCTTTTTCTCCCTCTTTCTTATTCTTTATTATAAAAGACGAGTCTCTGGGAAGCAAGGTTGGGAGCGATGCAAGTGGAATTGTAGGTGATGAACAAACAGATGATATCAATACAATTTTATTTTAAAGAGACAAAGATTGAGTAATGTGTCTAAGTTCTCCCAGGGAGTAAAGTGGCAGTGCCATGACTAGAACCCAGGACTCCTGATGCCCAATCCATGGCTGCTTCCACTTATCCCTCCTCTCTTCCATATAGACATAGGTATGCATAGCTTTATAATTTGGGTGATATGTGGAGTTATTTTAACAAAAACCATCCAATAGAAGGCAAACCCTCTGAGGGCAAGAATAGTGTTTTTTTGTTTGTTTTTGGGTTTATAGCACCTAGCATCGAACTTTTCAGGTGGTAGTTGTGTATTGCTCATTGAAATGAATGCAACTCAAAGTACTCAGTCTCATAAGTTGTTTGAGTAAACAAGCCAAGGATAGGGAAATAGTGCTTGGGGTGATGGGCATCAAAGCGTGGCAGGGAGGATTTCTATCAAAACATCTCTCTGGCAGATTCCACGGATTCTCCGTTGATTCCCTACTATAATCTTTTCAACACATGTACCAGTGTGGGGTGCTTATTGACTTCTGTGCTCAAGTGAAGGTTTCATTGATTACAGCTCCAGGGGAAGGAGAGAGGAAGAAAGGGAGAAGGGGAAGTGAACAGGAGCCAACTTCAAACCTGAAACTCTATTGGCTGTTTATTAGAGACACAGCTAGAACCTGACTGTGAGCAAAGTGAAGATGGAAGGCTCCCTAAGGGGTCAAAAGAAGACATGGGTTTTTATTCCAACTCTGATGCCAATGGTCATAATTCACATAAATAAAGGGTTTTCTTTATAACTGCCCCTGTAGCTGAGCAATACAGATGTGATGATGATGCTCATTTTACAAAGGAGGAATCTGAGGCTGTGGGAGGGTGACAGCACTTAGATCATAGATCTTAAATCTAGAATTAAAAGAGACCCTAGAGACCAACTACTCCGCTCTTCTCATTTTCGTTGTTGTTTAGTCACTTTTCAGATGTGTCTGACTCTTCATGACCCCATTTGGGGTTTTCTTTGCAAAGATACTAGAGTGGCTCTCTGTTTCCTTCTCCAGCTCATTTTATAGATAAGGAAACTGAGACAAACAGGGTCAAGTGACTTGCCCAGGGTCACACAGCTAGTAAGTGTTTTAGGCTGGATTTGAAATCAGGAAGATAGTCTTCCTGACTCCAGGGCTGGAACTCTATCCATTTCACCACTCAACTGCCCCCTCATTTTATAGAAGAGGAAACTGAGGCCCAAGAAGTTTTGCTCAGAGTTATATAGCAAGTGGTCTTTGGAAGTCCCAGATCTGTTCACCTCAAATGCCTCTTCCTCCATGACCTTTTCTCATTCTGCTTGTCTGTTGTCTGTCAGTTGTCTGCTCCACCCCACCTTTCAATTCATGTATATTTTCTATTTGCTTATGAGGGTACATGTTTTTTTCTCCTACTAGAACATAAGTTTCTTGAAGGCAGACTCAAATTACTTTTGTCTTTCGTCTCCAACTCCTAAATCAGTGTCTGTCAAATAGCAGGCACATAATAAATACATTTCGAACAAAATTGAAATGAATTAAATTGAATTTAAAAAGATATGCTGAGATTCAAACCCAGGTCTCTCCATACTTCAGTTCCCTTTTTATTAAAGGAAGGGGTTGCCCTCAATGATCTCAAAAATCCTTCTGTATTGGAGGTGCTAGGATTCAGCAGATTTCCAAACCCATGTTTCCCCTATTCTGGAGCCTGCAAGACAGGAGGAGATCAGCAGGTCAGCTTTCTCTCTGACTGGATGACTTGTCCAGTCCATCCCACCCAGTGGTAGGGAGTTCCACTTCCCAGACAGTCTCACTCAGAAACACTAGAGGGACCTAGGCTTCCACACAAGCTGGACTCGTCTCCTGATCATCCTTTTCTTGGGTCAGTTGCTCTAGCTGTGTATCCTCAAGACAACCTCCTCTGGCCAGGGACTACAGCCTGGGGAGGCAGCAGATTTAAATCCATAAAGGGTAGGATTTTTTTTTAAATGAGCTCATCACCAAGAAAGCATCACTCAATTATCCTGACTCTACCCTTTCTCCATCCCCTCCCCATTAAAGAAAAACATCATTAGCATGATCCCAATTACTGCCCATCACCCCTGTCCTAAGGCTCAAAAACCACCTCCTCTGTTATAACTTTGGGCTTTACTGGGAAAGAGACAAAGTCTGAGACAGAGAGGAGAGAGATAAAGACAAAGAGGAAAAGAGACAGAGGCAGAGAGAAGAGAGACACAGGGAGAGACAGAGAAAGAAAAGATAGAGACAGAGGGAGAGGTAGAGAGAAGAAAAAAGACAGAGGTAGAGACATAAGGAGAAAGAGAGGGAGAGAGACAGAAACAGACTTAGAGAGGAGAGAGTCAGAGAAAGAGTGACAGAGACAGAGAGACTCAAAGACAGAGAGGAGTCAGAGAGATGGAGAAAGAAGGAGAGGAAGAGAGAGATGGAGACAAATGGTGAGAAAGATAGAAGAGAGAATGAGAAATAGAAACAGTGTTAAAGAGGGTCTTGGGCTACAGGATGAAGAGAGACCCTGGTCTCATGTTTTCACATGGCTCTTCTGAGACAGGTCATGTAGCCATCATAATAAACTCCCATTTTCCCAACACTTGCAGGTTTGTGGATGTGTTTTTTCATATTGTCCCAGGGAAGTAGGTAGATATGAGCTGGGAGCCCGAGTTGTCTGGGGGCAGCTGGAGGTTCTGCAGACCAAATTTCAAGTTCAATGACATTCAGCAAACATTTATTCAGTGCCTGCAGTGTGCAAGGTCCAAGCTAGGCTCTAGAAATACAAAGATGTAACCAAAACCTTACCTTCCACTTGAGGAGCCTAACATGCATGTCCATTCATTCTTCCTAGTCATATCCCCAGCACTGTGCTTGGCATAGAGAAGATACTTAATAAATTTACAAGAAAAATTGAGAAAAGATAGAAAACCAACAACTGGGGTGATCAGGGAATATCCTACAGAGCAGGTATCCGAATTGAGCTTTGAGTGGAAGATGAGTATCCTGAGATGTGGATCATGGTAAGTGGCTATCCCCCTCATTTAACAGTTGGGTTAACTGAGGGACCATGAAATGAAGTGACTTATTCAAGGTAACCCAGATGGTTTCAGAGGTTGAAGATGCAGTGTTAATTTTAGAAAGCCACTAGTGTCTATATTGGCTGGCATGTAGAGCTCATTAAGGGAAGAAAGGTGAAAGGCAGGCAGGAGCCAGACTCCTAACTTGGCCTAACTTGGCAAGCTAAGCACTTTGTGAAATATCCCAAAGACACAGGGAGCCAATGCAGGTTTTTGAGAAGGGAAGTGACACCATCTGATCTAAGTCATAAAGGAGGTAATTGAGGCAGCTGTTTGGAGGATGTATTGAACAATGAGACTGAAGGCAGGGAAGCCAATTAAGAGGCTATGGATTGCATAGGTTAGGTGATGGGCCCTGATTTGGAGTGCTGACCATGAGGGTAGGAAGAAAGGGACCAACAGTGGAGAGGATATGGAGGGCAGAATTGATCTGAGAACTCTCTCTCCAATCCTCAAGGAACTGGGAGTGGCTACAACAGGGAGTAAAGGGCATTAATTAGAGTCCACAAGACTAACCTTCTCCATGGCACTATATTGGTATATGCATCCCAAGATGGCAGAGATGAGGCACAAACACTCAGAATGTGTTCCTGGTTCTGCCTCAGTCCTGTTATCTAAGACCTTGGTCCTTTTGATATTCAGTGTGCTTTTTGAGACCCTGTTCAGAGTAGTAGTAGGGGAGGTTCCAACCAGTCTGGCTTTAGGCAGGCCTTTTCCTAGGTTGCTCACCTGAAAGAGATAAGGAAGGAGACAAGAAAGCCAGAATGGTGATCCTCATGTTCCTGGAAGGTCGACTAACTGGTCTATACCCCCTCCCCCAATGGTCTATACCACTTGAGAAAATATAGGGAAACCATTATACTAGGCTGAAAAACAGAAGGACCTTAGAAATCATCTTTTTCAGCCCCTTCATTCTTCCAGGGAGGACATTGAGGCCTAAACAGAGGAAGTCACCTGCTCAGGGTCATAAGGTGAGTCAAAGGCAGAACTTGAAGTTGAAGGAAAAGGGACCTGTTCTAGTTAGGCACTGCCACGAACTGTAGAAGCCTCATCCTGAAGAGACTGAGAAAAGGAGAATGGAAGCCCATCTGCCTGAAATATCACCATTAATGATTCATTTCTTTGGGTCTTAACTGCTTTTCAGAGTCTCCTAGGAGAAAAGCAGACAGCTTGGGGAAGCAGAGCTCCTTTATCAGCCTTCATTTTTTCAGCCAAGACAAGTATTTCTGATCCTTCCCAACCGTGACAAAAGCTGAGATCAGCACCCTGAAAAGGACTGGGCTTAGGGCAGGTATCCTGTGGGTGGTCAAGCCAGGAAGAGGAGCGTAACATCACAGACTCAGAGCCAGAAAGGATCTTGAAATAACCTGATCCACTCCCACCCCCACATACATTTTGCAAATGTGAAAACTAAGGCTAAGAAGTTAAGGGACTTGGCCAATGTGAGGGAGAGAATTGGCAGGGGATAGGACATTAATGAAGACACATTTTTCCAAATCTGTGATTTTTGTTACCTAAAAACCAGGTCTGAATACAGGTCTCCCTGTGCCCACAATTCCAGTATCCCCTCTGGTTACATCCTGGGCACCCTTGAGCATGACCATTTCTGTATCATTCCAACACTGGTCTGCTAAATTCTGCTGCTGGTGACACTTCTTTTTGGGGTTAACTTTGAACCTTTCTAGGTTCTTAAACTCAAACCTCTTCAGAAAGGAGTTTATAGTCAGGATCAATTAATTTATTAGGTTCATTTATGAGACCATAGGGATATGGGGTTTCCTTTGGGCAGAGAGGGCCTTGAAAAGAGCGATCAATCAATGAAAAGTATTTATTAACCACCAATTACATTGCAGACACTGTACTCCGTGCTAGGAATACAAAGATGAAATTAAGATGATCCCTATTTTCAAGGAATTTAAGTTCCCTAAAGGAAGACAACATATACATACATACATACATACATACATATATATATATATATATATATATATATATATATATATATATATATATATATATATATATGTATATGTATAATGCATCCTCTGGGATATTCTCTCAGCTGACATTGGTACTCAAGTGCTAGGTCCTCAGAAAGTGGTAACTAAAGCAGGTTCTAAGGAACCCTCTGCTTCTAACACTTATAAGCCCGCACCAGCATGCCCTGTTTTAATAGTCAGACAGTAGATACACTTAATTCGTAGCAAAGACCTTTACTAAGATGGAATAATCAGAAAAGTAGCCACAAAACATTCCGCCCATAAATATTTAGCATACTTTCTCACAAATACACACAGTATCAGCTGGAAGAGTAAGCACAAGCTTAGAGTACTATGGTAGTGAGGCACCCACGTAGTGAATAAATTGTAGACAAAGCTATTTACTTTTCAATAACTAAAGCTCCCTTTTGGTAAGGCTTCTTAGCTGGCCTCTTCTCTGTAGAGTGACTTGGTTGCCAAGGTTAGGTCCATACCTGTTTTCTTTATGGTCAGAGGCCCCACATATTGAAGCTTCTTCTGGCCTTAGTGTCTCTGACATCCACGTCTCTGGTGTATGTGTTTCTGTTCCATCTTCCATGAACTCATCCTTCAAATTTTAGACACTATAGACAATATGAGGAAAGGGAAGTGAAAAAAACCCTCCTTTTCCCACCAAGAGGTAAAAGAGTTAAAATCTTCCCTAATTGCCAGCTCTTGCCTTAATTGTTTAATTATGTCTTTTACAGATGCAGAATCCATGGTGCTGAGGGGCAATTTATCAATTGATCACCAAAGAGAGATTCCGTAGAGGTGAGGTCCATCAACTCGTCCTAAAACCAAGGTTGTAGCTATGTAACCTTGGTACTTAAAAAAAAAATCTATTAAAACCTTCAACTAGTAATAGTAACCTTGGAAACATCCCATGAAGAGAGAACGGAGTTCCAAATGAGAAGAGGTTGGGTGATTGTCATGCCAGCATCCTGTGCCATGCTAGTATATTTTTAAAAAAAGTACATTTTTAAAAATATATTTTCATTAATATCTTTACTTCTAACATCATCCAAATTTCTTGCAAATTTCTTCTCTCCAAGAAAGCAATCCCTTATCACAAATTTTTTAAAGATAAAGAGGAAGAGATAATAAATAAATAAAATCAATCAATGCAACAAAAAGAAGTCTGAAAATCTATACAATGCTCCTCCACCCCTCTGCAAAGGAGTCAGGTTGGGATATCTTCTATCCCCATTTGGTCTTGGAAACTTTCTTGTTCTTTCAATTTTGGTGTCATTCCCTTTTGATTGTTTTAGAATTGTTCCTTCCATTTGTCTTGTTGCAGTCATTGTGTATATTGTTTTCTTGTCTCTGATTATTTTACTGTGCAGCAGTTCACATAAGACTTCTCATGTTTCTCTGTATTCCTTCTTTTCATCATTTCTTATAGCACAGTAATATTCCATTACATTCATGTTCCTCAGTCTACTTTGTTTCATCTACTTTGTTTATATAATACAAAATTACTGGTATAAATGTTTTAGTGTACATGTGAAGTTTCTTCTTATCAAAGAACTCTTTTGGGTATATGCCTGGTAGTAGAATCTCTGGGTCAAAGTATGGGGATATTTTAGTTACTGAATTTGTATAATTTCACATTGCTTTTCAAAATGATCACACTGATTCTCAACTTCACCAATAATGTACTAGTGTACCTATAGAAAATATGAATGTATTTTTGAAGAGGTTTTGTCAATGATGTCAGCTAATTCCTGTCTGTTACTCTTATATCTGCTCCAAAAACTATGCCATTCTTCCATACCATTGCCATGTTTGTGTGTGTGTGTGTGAGTGTGTGTGGGTGCCAGAACTGTGGAAAACTTGTACTCCATTTTTTCCCAGCTCAGCTGGGAAAAATAAAACTAGCAGCTATAGCTTGGTATACTGAGATTGATGCCCTTCTTCCTAGGGCTTCTGGGGCTGGAAGTGGGATGATGAGAAGACACCTGACCTGAATTTTGAAGGAAGCAAAGCAACCTTAGAGATGTAAGGGAGGAAGGAGTGCGCTCCAGGTATAGAAGACAGCCAACAAAAATGTATGGAAATAGAAGATGGATTGGCATGTATGAAATGCAGCAGGAAGGCATATTTTGCCTCTGTATAGTCTCTCAGAACTGGAAGAAACCTCAGGGGACACCTTGTCTAACTACACATCTAGTACAAGAATCTCCTTTGCAGGAAGTCTGACAGGTGACCAATCAACCTCTGTTTAGCAATATTTTCCCACGGATTCAGACTATCAGGAAGTCAGTCTCTCTACTTCCAAGTCATATAGCCCAGAGGAGAGTAAGCTTAGGGTTCTTGTGCTATGTTATGAGTTTTGAATCCAGGCAATGTAGAATATAAGCTTCTTGAGGGCAGAAATGGCCTCATTTCTCTTGATATCTCAGCATCTAGCACAATGCTTGCCACCCTTATTTTCTACAAGACACAGCTAAAATTCTAGCTTTATCACAAACATTTCCCAGTTTCCCCATTTCTAGTGCCCTCACTGCCCAAACTACCTTAGACACACATTTTATAAATATTACATATTCAATTATATCTGTATGTGTTGCCTCTCCCCCTAAAATATAAGCTCCTTGAGGGCAGGGACGGCTTTATTTTCATCTCTATATCCTAAATGCACAGCTCAGTGCCTGGTACATAGTGAGTCACCAACAAATGCTTGTTGTTAAGAAACAGTTAGTGGTGCAGTGGATAGAGTGTTGAGTCTTGAGTCAAGAAGACCATAGTTCAAATCTAGCCATGTGATGCTGAGCAAGTCACTAAAGCTCATTCACCTCATCTGTAAAATGGAGATAATGATATCTACTTCCAGAGTTGTTGTGAAAACCCAAAGAGATTATAATGATAGAGCTTAGGCATATAGAAAGCACATACACACATACATATATGTTTTTGTGTATATATACATATATACATAAACATATATACACATATGTATATATGTATACACACATATATGCATATATATATAGAGGGAGAGAGTGTGTGTATATATACATATATATGTAGTAAGTTAGATATTGTTATTATTGATTGATGCCAGTTTTGGGGAGGGGCGCGCAATGAAGACCTAGAGGTACAAGGAGTTAGCCCTAACTGGCATCAACAAATTGCACAGAAGCAAGAAAGTGCACTGGATTCCCTTTGGGAAACTACATAGTGCTTTTAATAAAACCCAAGTTCTCCCTTAAAAAAGATCTATATATGATTGGAGGATGAAAATGAATGTTTTATTTTTTTTTCTGGAGTAACACAGCTGCCAGCTAACTCCTTGTACCTCTAGGTCTTTCTCCTCCCCCATAGCCCTAACTAGCATCAATCAATAATGAGATTAGCTAGCTTACTATATATACATTTTCTCTCTCTCTCTGTCTCTCCTCTTTCCATATATATATATATATATATATATATATATATATACATATATATATATGTATGTATGTATAAAACAATCATTTTCATCCTCCAATCATATATGAACCTTTTTTAAGAGAGAACTTGGGTTTTATTAAAAGCACTGTGTAGTTTCCCAAAGGGAATCCAGTCTACTTTCCTGCTTTTGTTCAATTTTGGGGCTCAGCTCACTGTTTATATATGTAAGCTGTAAAGACATATGAAGAGCTCTGGGAATAGTAGTGCACTCTCAGCTCCCACCACCACCAGTCACAACAATCAACCAGGGGAGTTCACTCATGTGGAGGAGAGGACTGCCATCCCTGATATTACCAGTGCTGACTGACTGATTCCCTGCTTGTCATCAATGAGCCAAGGCAAGTTAGGCTACCAGAAGCAGTAAGGCAGCTTCAGGAATTGACAAGGTATAAGCCAGATGGGTCAAACCACTGATGACTATTCTCTGTCCCTGGTATCCTAGGCTCTGATAGTGAGCTTTTATTTCATCTTACCTAGAATAAACCCATCATATCATGTCCTGGACATGTGACCAAGTCTCTCCTGTTCTATATCTCCCTTCCCCACTTTCTAGCTCCTTTTTATGTGCTGCTACCCCTCATTAGAATGTAATCTCCTTGAGGTCAGGGATTGTCTTGCTTGTTTATATTTATATTTCTGGTATCTAGCACAATGGCTAGTACCGAGTAAGTATTTAATAAATTCTTTTTCATATGCTAATCCATCCATCCATTCATCCATCCATCCATTTATTCATCCATAGACTAATTAAAAGAATTGTTCATCCAATCTTGTATGTCATCATTGTGGAAAATAGGTAGTTTTCATCTATATAGTATTATGTGATTAATTGGACAAACTCTTTTGAGAGATTATGGTCTCATTTATCAGGCTCTGAAATATCCTAATAACTATAATAAGTGCAATAATGTTACTCACAAATAGGAGCATCTGGAGGACCTTGCCTTCTTTAGGGAATCTATTTTCTACTGGGATCTAGATTGTATATTCCCAATAACAGTGGCTATATTTACACACTTTGGTGAATCAATCTATTTATTTTATGACTCCCTTGAGGTCAATGATTAGAGGGCCAGCAAACAAAATTATTTCTGTTTTTATGTCTTTCAAGAAATCTCATAGATGTTTTAACATATGCACAATAGAAAACTGCACCAGGTATGTGACGATCACAGGCTTTTTCCTGAATCAAAGGCCAGTTTTTTCCAAGACTCTAATTCTCCCAGTCATATGTCTACATTCTATGACACTAAAGAACTTAGGTTAGAGGTGACATAAAGGGCAGTGGATATGTAGTCAGAATAAATAGGATGCACCTTATTAATTATGAAAAACCATACTAAAGGATCATAAAAATATGACCAGAGAGGTGTGTGCTCCAGAAGGGAAGTGGATGTGAGTAGTAGAGAGAATGAAGGATAATGAGTGGAAAGCCCAGGTGCCCCACTGGGTAATGTCAGGAGATCGATGGGAAGGCCCTCAAGCTGGATCCAGCTTGTAGCTCTCTAGAACTGATCATAAAATCTCCACTGGGAGCATTTATGTCTTGGAAATTGGAAAATGCTATAAATCAGGACTTGGTTCATTGTGTTATTGATTATCTAAAATTAAGAAAGGCAGGGAAGAAATGTTAATAATGCAGATTAAAATTAAAAGTGTTAAATTTTAAAAAATGTAAAATTAAAAATGAAAGGTTTTTGGAGAGCTAGATGTTAAATATTTACCAGTGCACCTATGACTGGAATTCAATAGGAATCAAAGTATTGATACATATGTAAAGATATATATCCCTTTAATCCTACTAACACATTTCTCTGATGACTCATTGTTTCATGGAGGTGATCTGAGGTTCTTGAAGGCCATGACAGGGGAACCCAAGCTTTGGGAGATTATAGTTAGGCTTTATATGGTGATTCAGAGTTTGCAAAGTGTTTTACAAGTATTACCATATTTTATCCTCACAACAGCACGGTAGATGATTACAGATGAGGAAACTGAGACTAAGGGAGGTTAAGTGATTTGCCTGAGGTCACAAAATTAGTTAAGTGACTGATGTAGGATCTGAACTCAGGTCTTCCGCATTTGAACTCTCTCTACTATGCCGCCCTGCTGCTCCAGCTGCAAAGGTTTCAAAAATGATGAATTCTGTCATCTGAGAACCAGTCTAACTAAATGAGAAGAGACTTATTGCCAGGTTGGCCATGAGATAATGGACTCACTCCATCTAGTAAGACATAGGAAGTTCATGATCTAATAAAATCACAGGTCCTTAAAGTGTGGAAATAAACATTAGTGTACAACTATCTGGAGTGAACATTTGCTGGGCAAAGAACATTTAAGGGAAAGTAGTGTGATGGAGAAAGTGCTGAATTTAGAAGAGTGTTGATGAACTAATTGTTGTTGTTTGGTCATGTCTGACTTTTCCTGACCTCATTTGGGGTTTTCTTCACAAGGATACTGCAGGGTTTTGCCATTTCCTTCTCCAACTCATTTTACAGATGAAGAAACTGGGGCAAACAGGGGTAAGTGACTGCCCAGAGTCATACAGCCAGTAAGTGACTGAGGCTAGATTTCAACTTAGGTCTTCCTGACTCTAGGTTGGCACTCTATGCACTGCACCACCTGATTGCCTCTGAAAAACTAGAGCATATCCCAAAGAGTATGCTCAGGATGTAAAGAGGACTGGAGATAAAGTCTTAAGAAGATCAATTGAAGGAATTACAATGTTTAGTTGGGAAAAGTGAAAATAAGTATAGGTGGTGGTGGGTCATAAAAGCTTTCCAAGTATTTGAAGGGTTATCGTGAAAAGAGACTACTTGTTCTCCTTGGACAGAGCTGGGACCAGAAGATGGAAGTTTATAGGGAGGCAGATTTAGGCTCAACCTAAGGATTACTTTTCTTAACACTGGAAGTTGTTCCAAAGTAGACAGGGCTGCCTCAAGAAACAAGTGAGCTATCTATCACAGGTTGTCTTTGAGAGGAGGTTGATTAGGATTTGGAGGGATGTTGTCTGGAGGGGATTATTGTTCATATGCGTATAGAGGCTTATGTTTCTTTGCTTCTGTCTGCCATTTATCTATAAGTCTGGATTTGAAGCCAAGCCTTTCTGGCTCCCAAATTCTATGGTCTATTCACTACTCCAAGTTGCCTCTCCTGGTTGTAACATACTCATAGAATTGTTGTGAGGATCAAAGAAGGTATTATATGTAAAGCCTAGTTGTAAATTCCAAATTGTCATCTCACTGTCAGCTATCACAGAACTTTGATGGGTCAGTTACCTCCTCTATGTGACTATTCCCTCCACTGGTATAGATAACAGCTCATCCTCTCAACTTAAATTGTTTTCATCCATTTCTTTCCATAAACCCTCTATCAAGGCTCTACCTAATACAGTGTAGTTATCAGTATCTCCATCTAAAATCTCTTAAACTTTTTAAAAAAAAAATCAACAAATATTTCTTAAGCTTTGACTATATATCAGCCATGGTGTTTGGCACTAGGAATATAAAGACAGATAATAAGAAGTAAAGTCAGTACCTGCCCTAAGGAGTTTACTTCCACTGCGCACAAGAAGGAAGGAGGATTAACCCACTGGGGATCAGGAAATGAAACTGTTATCTCTTATTCTTGCTATGTGACTGACCTGTATCTTCCTTTTCTGATCATACCTGTTTGTGATGGTGCCTTTTATGGAACTCTGTGTATGTAAGTCACCATTTCTACATGTTCTAGCACCCTACTTACACCCACCATGTGTCTCTTCAGAGCCTTCGAGGTCACTTGCAATTTGTTATTTTAATAATTGTAGTCAGCTATAATACGAATAATGGTGATATGAGAACAGTTACAGTAAATGACTAGCACTTAATAGAGGCTCAGGGTGAATGTGAACCAATGAGAAACCCCAATGAAAAACCAAAAATGTTATCAGGAAAATGGAAGATGGGAAGAGAGCACAGGCTGGTCATGTACTGAGGGTGAGGAGTGATAGGTAGAGAGTTTGAGTGCTTAACCAGTATCCTGGAGATGACAGGAGAGACCAAGGAAGGCTACACCTCCAGGACACTGGATAGAGTTGCCCAGGATGGGCAGGTGTGATCTTTGTCACTGAAGGGAACATTCAAATTGGTGAGATCGCTGATCTCCTACAGGGTATGAATATTAAGATAATCTTTTGTTTTCTTTGACTAAAAGGTTCCGCATGTACCCTTCCTTTCAGCGTTTCTGCAATATTTTCTATATAGTCCCAGCTCAATGTCATATTTGCTCCCAAAATGCATCCATTTAATAGAGAGAGTTTGTAGCAGCTCAGAAAAGAGCAGTGTCTGGGGCTCTATTTTATGACTGGTGGCCCTCCTTCCTGTTGTCTTCCTTTTTATAAATCTGTCTTTAGCACACTCTAGGGTCTTGCTAGGTATTGTTGGAACATTTTTATTAGATAGTTAAGGGTAGAAATGATGGTTTATAGTATAGCCAAAACAGGCAAAAGATTAGGAATGGAGTCCAGCCTTGTCCCACTTGAAGTTAGCTTATAGGTTTCCCTCAGTCTGCATATCTCTGTCTAGGTCCTGACAGAGACTATAGTCAGACTATTAGCCTTATGAGCCTTATGTTTAGTCCAGAGTCCTTTGGAACTGGAGTTTCAAGCATCCTGGACTCCCCTCACTTTGATTTTGATTGATCTATCCTCTCCTAGCAGCTCTATAACTCTCTTTGCCTCTGTCCATCTCTGTGTCTCTCTCTTCCTTCTCTTTGTCTCTGTCTTCTTTCCTCCTGTCATTTTATTTTTCTTCACTCTGTCCCTTTCTCTCTCTCTTTGTCTCTCTCCTTGCCTCTTTCTTTTTCTCTCTCTGTCTTCCTCCTTCTTTTTCTCTTTCTTTGTTTCTCTTTTTCTTGTTCCCTGTCTCTGTGTCTCTGTCTCTCCGTGTCTCTGTCTCTCTCTGTCTCTCTGTGCCTTTTTGTATGTGTCTCGCTCTGTTTTTCTGTCTCTGTCTCTCTGTTTCTGTCTCTCTGTCTCTGTCTCTTTCTGTCTCTATCTCTCTGTCTTTCTCAGTTGGCAGTTAGTTTCTACTGAATTGAGACCTTGTTCAGTTTCACTAACTGCTCTCAACCTCCCATCCCGACAACACAGTTCTCTTGGATCCATGCATCTTTGGGATCCTGAAATATTTCATTTATCCAAGAGGAGCCAGAAAAGGCATGAATCGATTAACGATGAACCATTTAATTAACAATGAGCACACACAGAGGACACCGCCAGGGTGAAACCACATATAACCCATTCAGACACATGCATTGAAAATGGGAGGAAGCTCTTTGACTGGCTTTTTACAAAATCTATGGCCCTTGCAAACAACTTAATAACTGTTGTTGTACAGGGAATTATTAGAGTTCTCCACCCCTGAAATTACTTTGTATTTGCTTTGTGTAGTAGATAGAGCACTTGGACTTGGAGATAGAAAGACCTCAGTTCAAATTCTATCTCTGACATTCATTAACTGTGTTCTCCTGGGCAAATCTTTTACTGTCTTTCAGACTCACTGAGCCCTTCTGTTAAATGGGAACAATAACGACACCTACCTCACAGGGTAGTTTTAAGGATCAGATGAGATTACATATTCAAAGTGTTTTAAAGGGCTAGAAAAACAGATAATAAATAATTAATGATAAAGTAATATTAATATGTAAATAATATGTAATACATAATGATAACATCTGCTAGATATTTACTTATCTGTTTACAGGCTGAGCCCCTCTTCGAAGGCAGGGAGTCTCTCAATCTCTCTTTTTATCTCTGTCTCTGTCCCTGTTTCCATGTCTCTGTCTTTCTCGTTCTCATCAACTCCAGCGCTCAGCATAGAGTGTTGCCCATTCTTACCTGCGGCTTACCCAGGACCGGGTAGTATCTAGAATTTTATCCGTGTGGGAAATTCTTACTGTGGGTCTGTGAATGCAGATTAGCAAATACCTGGCAACTTAACTTCTTACAGAATTTCCTATCAAGACTGGGAGACAGGATAGGTCACAGGATATTTGTGACCAAGGTGGGTCAGGAGGAGGACTTGAACTCAGATTTTCCTAATTCAGAGGAAGGCTCCCTCTGCTCACTAAAGCATGCTTCCTCACGTGTTAAGCACTTAAAAATTTGCTGACTAGTCAGTCAATAAGCATTTATTAAGAACCTACTATGTGCCAGCTATTCTGCTAAGTCCTGGGGATACAAAAAGAGACAAAAGACAATCCCTGCTCTCAAGGAACTTATAATCTACTGGAACCAGAGACACATCAGCTTTGAAAAGAAAAACTGCTCTCCAGAGACAGAAGTGGCCCTGCGCAATTCATTCATCCATCCATCTATCCATTCATTCATTCATTCAACAAACATTAGCTGGACACTTCCTAAGTGCAAAGTACTGTTCTAGATTCCAGAGGCACAAAGGCAAAACCCAACACCGTTCCTGCCTTTTAGCGCCTGCCAGTCTACTGGCAGGAACACAATATATACGACCAGTTTATGTTATCTTCAGCTACTTTATCCCTCATGCAAATATGTACAATGCAAAGTAAAGTGTGATGGAAGAAAAGATCTAGACAAAGAACAATACAAACAAAGTGTCATGAGAGAAAAGATCTAGACAAAGAACATTGGTGTAATGGACAGACCACTGAACTTTGAGTAAGAGAGACCTGGGTTAAAATCCTGCCTTGGAAATTTAACTAGCTGTGTGACCCTGGGCAAATCACTTCACCTACATCTACCTCTATTTCCTTACTGTAAAATGGACTCAAGGACTTCTAAGGTCCCATCATTTCTTTGATTTTGTGATCTGGGGGAAGATGGTCCCTAACATGAACCTTGGAAGAGGAGAAGGCCATTAACAAGTTGAGATGAGAGTGTATTCCAGGCATAGGAGATAATCTGTATCCTGCATATTCAGAGAGGCAACCTGCTCACTGAGTGAGGCTGTCCACATGCTTGCTCACCAACAGACAGAAGCTTCCCTGCATTCAGAATGAATGCTTTCTATAGTCAATGATCACAGACTGTGTATGATCCCAGCCTAGCCTGCTGTGATCACTGACTCGCACTGCCTTGTACACTTGAAGAAACATCCCATAGACCAGTTTACACATGGAGATTACCCTGGCACACAGACTGATTGCTTCCTACAAGTGGCTTGTAGCTCATCGTATTTATGGAACCATACTGTCTTGCACACTGACAGAGGCCTCCCTGCATATATAGAGAGGCTACCTTGCCCAGAGAGGGCCCAGGATACCAAAAGAGGCTTCTTGGTGGAGAGGGAGAGAGAGAGAGAGAGAGAGAGAGAGAGAGAGAGAGAGAGAGAGAGAGACTTCACTGTTCACAGAAACAGACCACTTTGCACATAAATACAGATGGAAAGGGCTGTGCACATGGACAGAGGGAGATTTGTATACAGACGAAAAAGGCTCCGCACACTCCTTCCATCAGACAGAGAGCCTTGTACACCCAGAGGGTATTTTGGACACTTGATTTAAGTCTCCTTGAACACACACAGAGGATTTCTCACATGCCATGCTCAGACATTTGCTGTTCTGGACCTGAAAACAGAACATCCCCTTGACAGACCCAGGATTCCCTGTAGGCAGACAGAAAGTGCTCTGTCTTGAGTCACACAGTCCTGAGCTAACGTTTCTTGTCATTTGCCTCCTCTATGTATTGTCTCTGAATGTCCATATCTGTCTGTCTGTCTCTTTCTGCATATTAAACATATTGTTGGTTGGTTGCTGTCCTTCACTCTTGAAGGAGACCAAAATGACATCCCTAGGCTAGAGTCAAGTTTCAACATGTGTGACTGTGGCTGGTTAGAACAATATGAACTCAAAAGACTCTACCACAGGTCCGACACAAATAGTCTGAGCAAACATTTGGGGTGGATACTCTAAATTTGCTCATCCTATATTTCCTTTGAGCTGTTTCAATTCTGCTTTGCTCATAGAGCACAGCACCCTTTCTGATGTGGGCATGCCATGCTGAGCAGTCCTATGCCAGTGTCTCCCATGTCACACAATCAATTCAAAGTTCTTAAGAGAGACCTTGAGAGTGTCCTTGTATTGCTTCTTCGGACCACTGTGTGAATACTTGCCTTGTGTGAGTTCTCTATAAAAGTCTTTTTGGCAAGCGTATTGTTTTGCATTCAAACAACACAACCAGTCCATCAGAGTTGCTCTCTTTGTAGCAAAGTGGGAATGCTTGGCAGTTTAGTTCATGTAAGGACCTCAGTATCTAGTGCCTTATTCTGCTAGGTGATCTTCAGAATCTTCCCAATCTATTAAACACATGCCCATACACAAATATACAATCTAATCATTAAAAGAAAAAAAAAAGAAATTCCCCCCAACCAAACCATGTCCAGGGTATCTCCAGCTATTTTGTACTGCTGTCTATCTCTGTGTCTCTGTCTCTGCCTCTGTCTTTATCTTCTTGTACAGTCTTTCTCTAGCTCCCTCTTGTTCCATCTGGCCTGGATGACATTGTTCTGATTGGTGTGTGTGTCTCATCATCCCTGTGAGATCCCAAACCAAAACACCCTTCCCTTATGTATGTTATCTCTCCCTCTACTTGACTATAAGCCTCTTTAACATAGGTATGGCCTTGCTTTTTGGATTTGTGTATGCAACTCATGGTGCTTGAAACAAAGTAAGCACTTGGTAAATGTTTTTCATTCGCTCATTCATCTAATCATCCATTCATTCGTTCTCCATCCCTCTCTCCTCTTTCTCACTCTTTAGCACTATCCCATCAGTCTTTTACTCTCAACTGTGCTTGTCCTCACCACCCATCCCCTATATGCACTAAATTCAGGATATTGCCGTTTGCTCCATAAGGATCTTTGTCTATCCATGGGAAATGTAGATTTCTAGGTGAAACATCAGACTTTCCCAGCTACAGTCCCGGAAGATACAACTTAGACATGGTTGTCTTTATGGGTTGGTGGGAGTGACAGTAAAGACTTATGGACTTCCAGGGAAGTGCTGTGGAAGTACTATGTCCTCCACTGAGGTATGAAAATTAACCATTTGAGAGTCATTCCTCTGATTGACTCTGGTTTTGTCCTCTATTCCAATTCATACTTCCTTTTTGTTCTTCTCAGTCATTGGTGTATCAAGAGTTCATAAGAGCTTGAGGAAGCACAAGTTTGGACAAGGGGAAGAAGATGGGAGCATGAAAGCCCTGGGCTCCCAGGTGGGGGGCTTATTCAAGAAGAATCCTAGATCTAAAGTTTAGGTCTGGAAGGGGCTGCCTATGTCACCCCTCTGCTTAAAAAGCTCCATTGACTCTCCTCTGCCCACTGTCCCTCTTACTATCCCTCTCTCTGTCTTTTTCTCTTCTCTCTCTCCCTTTGTCTCCCTGGCTCTGTGTCTCTGTCTCTATCTCCCCTCTGTTTCTGTCTCTTTGTTCTTCCTCTGTCCTCCCCTCTTTCTCTCTCCTATCTCTGTTTCCCTCTTCTCTCTCTCTCTCTCTCTCTCTCTCTCTCTCTCTCTGTCTCACCCTCTCCCAACCCCTGCCACCTCTCTCTTGACCCTTATGTTTGTTTTTTTAAGCCCTTCATAGTCTGGCTCCAGTTCACTTGTCCAAGTTCATTGCACATTATTCTTTTTCATGTACCTGATGTTACTGCCAAACTAGCCCATTTGCCATTCCTTGTACACAGTGTCCCCACTTTTGGCTCAGGTTGCCCTCCGTGCCTAGAATGCCTTCCTTCTTCAGCTTCATTTCAGAGGATCCTTAGTGATTTTCAAAATTCAGCTCTCAATTCACCATCTTCAGAAAGCTTTCCCTGATATGTCCCCTCCCTCATTTGATATGAGTGTGTCTATGTATGTATGATATGTCTATGTATGTATGTATGAAATACCTGCAGTGCTCCAAGAACTGTTCTGGGCTCTGTGGATAAAAAACAAAAATGAATTACTCCCTGTTATCAAGGGGCTTACATTCTAAGAAGGAAACAACACACATATTTATACATATATGTATATAGAGTATATTTAATATATGCTATTGTCTATATACATAATACAGAGATGTCTAGTGTATGTGTAACACGCATATATAATATACAAATTTATATTATATGTATTTCATATATTCTCTATAGAATGTAAAGCCTCTTGAGGATAGCCAGTGTTTCATTGTTGTCTTTGTAGCCCTGGACACTGGAACAGTGTATGGAATGTATCATATATTTAATACCGATTTATTGAATTGAATTGACTTTAGAGGAGGCTAATTTAACTCCCTCATGCTACAGATGAGAAAACTGAAGCTTAGGCTTCAGAAGTAAGAAGATGGATGCCCAGGACAGCTAATCACCCACTTCCCTGGGGTTGTCCTTCTCTGCTCTACACAGGAAGCTCCCCTTGTCTTTTGGCTAATCCCCAGAGTTCTCTTCCCTAGATTTATTTTCACTGCTAGGTCCCATTGCCCCTAATCATCAAAGGAATTAATTTGACACTGGATTAAGAATCACCTCATCTCTACCTTCTGGCTTCCCTTGGCCTCTTTCAAGCCTCATATTTGGCAAGAAGTCTTTCCCAGTCAATCTTAGCAGCTCTCTTCTCAGATTATATCTCATCTATCCTGTCTTAATCTTGCTTGTACACAGTTGTTCGCATTCCTTTCCCCCCATTAGATAGTAATTCCCTTGTGGTCAAGGACTATTTTTTTTTATTTTGCCTTTGTAATCTCAATGCCTATCACAGGGTCTTTGAACATGTAGTATGTGCCTAATACATGTAGACTATAGATCATAGATCTATTACAGTGGGAGAAACTGTGCCTTATTGACTTTAGGTATGGCCCCTCAGGGTGCCATTAAGGATAGAGGACCAGCCTTTACTTCATCAAAAACTGAGTTCAAGTTTTGCCTTTGACATGTATTGGCTGTGTTAACTATTGATGAGTTACTTGACCAAGCCATAGACTACGAAAAAAAAAAGTCAGTTGAATGTCTACTATGGGCCAAACGTTGCAGATATTGGGATAAGAGTGAGACAGTGTTTCAGGTCATCTAAGACTCTCAATTAAAATTAGGAATCACTACAGGTGGGTAGAATTTCCATCACATGGATGAATTTCTAGACCCAGATCAAAAAAATGAAACCAAAAGGGGATAGCAATGCAGTGTGAACACAGGCATGGGGCCCAAATGTGGCAGAATGTACTGAATTAGTGACTCTGTCCCCATGGCTGGAAAAGCTTTGTTCCAGGGTCTCCTTCGCTAGCATGGTGAAGCAGCTCAGCAGAGGGTTGGCGTAGCTTGTTAACTGCAGCCCAGACATGGAGGCGGCTGCCCTCAGAGGACCCCAGCCCTGAGCTGCCTCTTTGGTCTTCAGCCCAGTTTTTATTTCTTTCTAAATGATTCCAATTTCAGGAACTTTTCTGGAGGTTTTATTCGTCCTTGTCTTTCATTGTGCTTTCTCTCTGGGCATTCCGGGATCTCACAGGCTGCTAAGTACGGCATGTACATTCAAATGAAATGCAATAAAAAATAATTGAACATATTTCTTTCATGTCTGAGCAGTGGATTAATTCTCCCTGACACATCAGCATGTTTTTTTATTTTCTTTACATTTTTTTTTCTCCACCCCAGAATCCTTTGGATTCCACTGGGTCTTCTCCGCCTGTTCATCCCAGGTACACAAACCATCCCACTTTTACAGCTCATGTCGCTATAATCGATAAATAATGACCCCAGGGGGCCAAGGAGGGAAAATGCCAAGGCCAGGAGCAGATGTGGAGCAGCAGCAGCGCCACCAGCAGGGAAGGGAGACAGCTGCTCTCCTTGTCATCGGTAGAGGAAATTAGATGATGATTAAGAAACAGCATAGGCCTAAAAGAAAATAAACTCATGCATAATGTAAGGGCAGGGAGTAAGGCCAGAAGGTACTAGAGATTAGGGACCCTTAGTAGAGATAGCACTCCCGGAAGAAAGCCATATGACCCAAGACATGACCACGTAGAGGAAGCAATATGGCACTGGGGAAGGCCAGATGTTCCAGACCAATAGATACTAGACCAGGAGTTCATAGTCATAGATCATGAGCAGGAGGAGATGTTAGAGGTCATACAATCTGAAATCTCTACTAAAGCACATATCTTTCCTTTGTGTTAATGATCCACAGGCATTCTTAAGAAAGTCATAAATTCTGGGGTGAGGGAGGCCTTCACTTTGCTGTATCATGCTTGTGTTCAGGTCAGACCATATCTGGAGTAATATTTTTACTTTAGAGTGTCATCATTTTAGGAGGACGTGTTTAAGCTAGAGAGTGATTAGAGAAAAGCATGGAGAAGGGACTGGGCATCATGCCATAGGAGGATTGACTGAAGGAAATGAGAAAGTTGTTCAATCATTTTTCACTTTTTCTGACTCTTTGTGACCTCATTTGGTTTTTTTGTTTTGTTTTGTTTTTTTGCAAAGATACTGAAGTGGTTTGCCATTTCTTTCTTCAGTTCATTTTATAGATGAGGAAACTTAGGCAACCAGGGAGAAGTGACTTGCTCAGGGTCACACAGTTAGTAAATATATGAAACCAGATTTGAAGTCAGGAAGATGAGTCTTCTTAACTCCAGGCCCAGTGCATAAATGAGGAAGGTTAGCCCAGGCAAGAAGACAGTAGTGGGTGTGTGACAGTGGTCATCAAACACTTGGCTTTCCCATGCAAGAGGGAAGAACCTTGTTCAACTTGACCCTAACCTAAAGCAACTAACAATTCCTAGCAATTGGAGCTATTTTCCTTATACTACTTTAGTAAATCCTTCTCTTAAAAACTCCTTAAGTCTGGCTGATGGAAATGGAAATTTTCAACTAAAAGTCTGGGACCATTTTTTCTCCTTCCATTTTCTCTTTCTGTGTGCAGGTTATAAACCTGTGAATGGATTTTCTCAATGTGAGAGATAACTCCAACCTAAGCCATGGAGAAATGTGCTGTAAAAGCACAAGAACTTTAATGTGATTCCCCGACATGACTGGAGGAGACAATGTCCTTCATAGACAATACATTCTTGAACCCCCTTCTGTCTAGTCAGATGAAAGGGAGATCTTCCTGGGCAGTCTGACATAGAAGATAGCTTTCTAGACAAAGAAGAGTGATTTCTTGGACAGCACAAAGCTAGGGGGTTGCTACAAGTATAATCGCAACTCAAGAGTTAAGAGAGCTGGACTCTAGCAAAGGAGGGAAGCTCTGGAACAATGAGACTGTTAGAGGGAGAAGATTACCTTCTTACATGGTCTCCAAAACTAGAGGTGCATTAAGAGACTAACAATGCCCTATTACTGTGAGTTATTCCAGATGGGGTCACTCTGAAGGTAGTTACCTATATAGCAACCAAAATATGTTTGCATTCTGGAGGGATGTCTAACCTGCTGAGTGGCCCTATCAGTCTTGGAAACATTGTGTAGGATAATGTTGTAGAGATTTATTTCACTGGAATATAAGGGTAATACCCTTTTAATTTAGTTCCCTTCCTAGAAGGTACTAATTTAGAAGTATTTTAGGATTATGTTGGAAATCTAGGACTTAACAGAAAGGGAAGAAAAGTGCAAGGGATGTCTATGAGACCTTTATTTGTTTTTTGTATTTGTTTATAGAGTCCTGTGAGTCCTTTGCATCTTCTACATTTTATAGTGGGTAAAATAAAGATTGTCCTGCATTCCATATGTATTTGTTATCTTGAATGCTTGTAATGGAGCTGGAGTGTCTATTATACACATTTATGGTAACCTAATCACAAGCTATGGGACATCTGAGTGGCCCAAAGTAAGGAAGACTAATCTTTCTGAGTTCATGTCTAGCCTTAGACACTTACTTCTTCTGTGACCTTGAGCAAGTCACTTAGCCTTGTCTGCCTTAGTTTCCTCATCTGTAAAATGAATTGGAGATGAAAATGGCAAACTATTCCAATATCTTTGCTGAGATAATACCAAATGGAGTCATGAAGCATCAGACATGACTGAAAAACAAATAAACAACAAAATATAAGCTATAGTTGAAGATTATCCAGAGTATACTCTAGGTGGTAGAAATAATGAGCCAAAGAGACAGGTCTTTTTGAGAACCTCCCAAGATTAGAGCTGGTTTATATAGGCCCAGAACTTGGGAGTAGGGAGCTGGGTTATGGATTATAATGGAATTCTGAAGACACAAATAGAAATAATTCTAATGAGGAAGGAAAGAAGTAGCTGCCTAATGAGACTGTACATGCATCATATTAAGAAAGATGGTAAAAGATAGTAAAATTTAATATGGAAAGAGCTATGGGGAGAAAAATATGCTGATTCACTGCTTGTGGAGTTATGAATTGGACCAACTGTTCTGGAAAACAATTTGGAATTATGCAAGAAAAGCACTAAATTGCTTATAACCTTGGACCCAGAGATTCTATGACTGGGTTTATACCCCAAGAAAGCTAATAACATCAGGAAAAGATCCATCTGCACAAAAATATTTATAGCCACATTATTTAAGAAAACAAAAAAGCAGGAAACAATATATGTATATATATATATCCAACATTTGGGGAATGGCTGAGCTGAACACATGGTGGGATCTGAATGTAATGGAATGTTATTGCACTGTGAAGAATGAGAAATATGAAGAATTCAGTGGAATATGGGGAGACTTGTGAGGGGTAATGCAGAATGAAGAAGAAAAGGAGATTTAAGGGGGTAACTAATGGCTACAGCAATTGTAAATAAAGTCAACATGGAGGGGCAACCAAACATCAGTCAATTACAGTGGGATATCATTGGTTCAAAACTGTCAATCACGGCATATATCCTTCCTTTCTATTAGTAATGAGTAGATTACCAAAGTCAGAAAGTGACATGTACTATCAGTCGCAATCAAAATATTAGTTTTGTTGAATTGTTTTAGAATAGTTTGTTTTGTTGGGTGTTCTATATGGGTGTTTATTGGGAAATGTTTCTGTTGAAAGGAAATGCATCAATGAAAAGATAGAGGGGTCAGTGTGGAAGGAGCTCATCAACCAACCTGGTCTTAAAAAGACCCTATTGGAAGAGTTAAGAGTCAGGAGCATGTAGTGAATAGTGTTGAACTTGGAGTCAGGAAGACCTGCTTTCCAATTCCTCATCTGATAGTTACTAACTCTGTGTGACCATAGACAGAGAATTTAATCTCTATTACTGAGTGGAAGAGACTCTGTTAGAATATTGGCTGTCAAAGTTGGGCAAGCATTTAAGTGTTTATTGTGTGGTAAGGCCTGGAAATACAAATGTAAACAAAAAGAAAGACATTCCCTACCCTCAAGGAACTTCCATTGAAATGAGAAAAGATAGTGATAAAAGTGCTGAAAAGGAGAAAGTACTCCCTGCAGAGGCCTGTTGGGGAAAGAAGTCCAGATTTAAGTACAGTGGCAGGACAGGAATGAAGGAGTGAATGTGGCTGGCCCCTTTGCTGTCAACCTCCAAGCCAGCAAATGTTGGATGGGCAGTTTGAGTTTTGCAGGAGGGATTCTTGGTCAAGTAGAGTTCTAGATGACCTCTGCTGTCCTTTAGATTCTGTGACTCCTATTCGAGTTACTCATTCCCAGTTCCTTTAAATCCATGCCCACAGCATTATCCTTGATCCACCTATCTAGTCACCTCATCAGCTGGGTCAGTCTCTTTCTGGTAGTTTGTGGCCTAATCATAAGCCCATTTTTTTCCTCCTCTGGAGGATTTTAGTTAGCCAATGACCTTACTGAAATATGATATCCAGAACTAAGCACACTATTCCAGCTGTGATCCGAACAGCACAGAGGACATTGAGATTTCATCTCCACTGTTTTACAAATAGTGCTTCCATCAGGGTAGCTAAAGATCTCATTAGCTTTTGAGGATGCCTTGTTATACCACATTTAACTTGAAAACCACTGTAACTTCTATGTAAGGTTTTTTGGGTCACATACGTATATATGCATATACACATAAACACGTGTATATATATATGTATATATATATATGTATATAATGTGTATGTATTGGCTATTACTCATTATTAAAGCATTGCTATACAGTAACTATTATATTAAGGCAGTAGATAGAACACCAGGTTTTGAGTCAGGAAGACCGATGTTCGAATCTGACCTCAGATACTCCCTAGCAGTATGACCTTGGACAAATGACTTCATCCTATTTGTCTCAGTTTCCTCAACTATAAAATGAGCTACAGAAGGAAATGGCAAATCACTCCAGTATCTCTAGCAAGATAGCCCCACATGATGTCATGAAGAGTCAGACACAACTGAAATGACTGAACAACAGGAACGAGAGGGAAAGAATTCCTTGATGGAAGAAGGGTCTATCTGGCAAAATGGAGAAATGTTCCAGGATCAGAAGAGCCCAGATGTTGAGGTAAGTTCCAGGGCGAGAAGGTAACTGACTCATGATGGTGAAGTCCAGAGAGTCAGACCCTCAGCCAGGAGGGGATAAAGAGTCAAACAAACAAAAAACCAACACAGAGTTCAAATCCTTCCTCTGACATATACTGACTGTGTGATTTAGAAAGATCACTTAATCTCTCAGTGCTATAGGTCAAGGGTGGCCAATGCAATGTTTTAATCTGTTCTGCCATAATTGGAAGTGTTGTTGAGGGTCTTGTGTCTGACAACTGCTCTAGACAACTTTCTAAAACAAAGATTACAGAGAAAGGGTTGACTTGCATTAGCTGAAGGAGTTTCCTTTTATGGGCATTCCCTATCCCAGTGACATCACAAGTCCAATCCTTATGGTGGCTGTCATTTACAATCTTCCAGTCTTTATCTGTCCATCTCATTCATAAAGGTATCAGGAAAAACTTTATCAAATACCTTGCTAAAATTCTGACATACTAAGTCTATAGGATTCCCCCATTCCATTAGTCTAGATATCTGGTCAAAATAAGAAAGCAGGTTAATGTAGCAGGACTTGTCCCTGCTAGCTCTTGATCACTATTTCCATTTCTAAATGATCTGAAACTATTCTTTTCTTAAATTTAATCAATCCTCTGGAATAATTGCAGATCACTGAATTGATCATATCCTGTAAGTCTTTTGAAATTGTCTATCTTTACCATGCTGTTATTATTTTATGAATCAGTCTTCTGGTTCTACTTTCCTCTCTATGCATTAGTTCATATAAGTCTTCCCAGGTTTCTCTGAAACCATTCCTTTTGTCAGTTCTTGTGGAGCAATAGTATTTGATTTCATTAATATAATATAATGTATTCAGCCATTCACCAATTGACCTGAATCTTGGAGCAAACCAAAGATTCCGAAAGTTGGAGGTATAAGGGAGTACATTTTAGGTATGGAGGGGTAGTTTGTTATAAGAGGTGGAGAATCCATGTGGAACAACAAATGGACCAGTATGGCTGGATTTCCGAGTGCTTACATGGGAATAATGTGTAGGAAGACTAGGAAGGTAGAGAGTGGCTCAAAAAGCCCCCATGGGTGCGTGGGTGGGTACTGGGTAGAGGATCTTGCTCATGGTCTGAGGATTGGGTCCTCATTGCTCTATCCTCTTATTACATGTATACACACGTGTGCACATACTATAGTAGAAGAAAAACTGTTTGGACATTGAGGACCTGGGGTCAAATCATGCTTCTAACCTTTATTATTTTTGTGACCTTGAACATATCACCTGACCCTTATGGGTCTCAGTTTCCTCATCTATAAAATGAAGGAATTAGATAATACAGTATTTAAATCTTTAACCCACGATCCTATATTGTTTCCCTGTCTCCCTCCAAATCTGACCCCTGGAATGTAAACACTTTGAGGGAGGGCACTATTTTGTTTCACTGTTGTCTTTATATGCTTTTTACAATGACTGGAAATTACAGATGCTTTATAAATGTTCTTTCCTTGTTGATTGACTGATTGACTATGTATTTTGTCTCCAGCAGTCCTGATCTAAGCATATGACAGCTTTGCATAAACATATTTTTTCTTTTTGACTTCTGTTATAAGGAAAGTGGAGGCAGTGAAGTGCAATGGAAAGAGGGTTAGCTTTGGAGTCAGGAAGACCTGAGTTCAAATCCTAACTGAAACCTTCTGCTCCATAGTGCTCAAGTCCGTATCTTCAGGCAATTCTCTAGGACTGTAAGCTATAGAGGAGTTACTGATTGGGTTGGTAGAAAAGAGTTTCCACACTGGCAATGAAATGAAAATAAATCCAGGGAGGGTTTGAATCAAGAATGGAAAAGATTGTTGGGAAATGAATATGTTGTAAAATCAAAATGCACGTATAAAACACTTACACAATTTCCTGATGATGATGATGATGGACAACATTAGAGGGGCCTCTCAATTATCCCAAGGCTGCCTCTCATGCTCTCAAAGTAGCTCCAAGTTCTAGGGCCTGGAATGTAGCATGTAAAGCTATGTAGACTTCTCTGTTGACACCTTACTTATCTTATCCCCAGATAAAATGTAAGCTCCTTAAGGCAGGGATAATTTCTCTCCTGTCTTTTTATTCACAGGACCTAGTACTGTCCTTGGCACATAACAATCGCTTCATAAAGACTCACTGGTTGGTTGATTGATTTTATCATAATTTTACAGACATCAAAAGATCATGGAGGTGGAGAGGACCTCCCCTGCAGCCAGGAATCTTTCCTTAGGCCATTCCTGACAAGTGATCATCCAGGATTTCCTAGTACACCCACTGTTAGTTAGATTACCTCCAACCTATATATCCTATATGGACAATTTTTTTTTTGCATGTTGTTTTCCTCATTAGAATGGAAGGCAGACAGGGACTGTGTTTTTCACCTTTCTTTGTATCTGCCAGGCAAAAATGGAGAGAGTTGTTCCCAAAGAGGGGCACTGACACACAGGGCTGGCGGTTATAGGAGACAGATGTCCAAGGGGGCTTATTATTCAGCCCCTATTGTCCTACAATTTCACTGGCTGCCTGTGACTGGTGGCACAGAAACACAACAAGGTGCCAGCTTCAACCCCCTCCTCCACACCTCAGTGCTACCCAGGCTCAAATTCAGAGAGAGATTTTTCTACAAAGAGCTGACATGCCATTAGTAAGTGACTGTCCTGTCACCAGTGAGGTGCGGCAGTGGGATTGTGTGGGCCACGGAAATGAGGCATTTTTCTGAAATGTCCAATAAGTAATAAAGAATGAATGAAGGGGCAAGGACCTTTAACTGTACCACAGGATGGGGATATTTGGTCTCTGGATTGGTTAAACCTTAGTATATATGATTCTGAGATCTGGGACCAAACTAGGCAAAGTGGGTTTCACTGGCTTTTGGTGCAGTACCTAGTATGTAGGAGCTTGTTGACTGACTGACTGAATCTGCTGGGAAGGCTACCAGGGTGGGGAGCTCACGCCTTCCTGAGACAGTCCAATCCAGTCTAAGTGGCTTTGATCTTATGTGCTTCCTTCCCCACCCCCTCACTTTACTTTGCCTCTCTTGAACCCATTGTTCTGAGCTCTGCTTTTTGACACCAAGGAGAGCAAAACTGATCTCTCATACCCTATGACAGCCCTTTAAATGCTTGAAGACATCTTATGTCTTACACCAAGGCTTCTCTTCCTCGTCCAAATAGCCTTCCAATTTCCCCTAATTGTTTCTCATAGCGCATATTGTCCAGATCACCTACCATCTTGACCCTCCTTCTCTGCTTGTGCTGTTGTCTAAGGCTACCAAAGAGATGGCCACAGTTGGACAATATATTGATCAATCAATCAGCATGCATTTATTAAACTCCTACTGTTTTTCAGGCATCAGATATCTGCTGAGAATACAAAGACAAAAATATTAAACACTCTCTGATCTTAAGGACATATGTGAAGGTGTCTATAGCCATGAATTTTTCCATAATAATGTAGAGATGGACAAGACCTATGAATTCACTGTGAATTTGCTGGTATGGAGAAACCCACATGAGGAAACTCCCTCTATCAATGGAGGTTGGGACCCTTTCTGCAACTTATAGATGCCTAGAACCTGGAGAGGGAGAGGATTGCTCAGGGTCACACAGTCATCACGAATTAGAGACAAGGGTCTTGACCATGTTACTTCTCTTTTAAGAATAATAACCACAACATACTGTGCTTTAAGATTTGCAAAGCGTGTAGCCTACCTTACCTCATGGGAACCTGGTGACCCTATGAAGTAGCTACTCCAAATATGATCTCTGTTTAGCCGATGAGACACCTGAAACTGAGAGAGCTTAGGGGATTTGTCTGTGGTCAAACAGCTAAGAATCAGAGGTGATTTGAACCTTGTGTTTTTACTTAAGTCCAACAGCAGTATCCATTACCCTGTACCACTTCCCTTTATTGGGTGGCTTCATTAACTGTTTTATGTCAGTCTCCATACTGATTTAGGCTCATGGAATATCAGAATTTGGTCTTTGGGACATCTGGTCTAATCTGTCCATTGGACAGACAAGGAAACAGGCTGTGAGAATGAAAAAAAATACTTGCTAGCCAGTGGCAGAGCCAGGGTTAGAATCCTTGCCTCCTGGCTTTCAGGTCTAGGCGAGTCATCTGCTCTGGCCTTTTAATTTTTTTTTTCTAGAAATCATTCTATATGCCAGACCAAGGTCAACCTGCTCTCAGCCCTTTGGTCACAGGCTAATATTTAGTGCCACCAGTGGGATCAATAGGGAGGTGCCAACAGTATTTAGTGTTTGATTCTTTTCAGTTGGTTCAGAGTAGTTGATAAATGAGCCTTTCCTTTTCCTGGTGAGTATAGATTTGTTTTTGCTTTTTACTGTGGGTTGTTTGCTTTCTATCATAGATATTGGAGAAGTTCTGGTCCTGAAGTAAGTGGTCTCTTAAATGCAGAAGACATCTGCCTAGATGTGGGCAAGGAAAGGAGAGGGGAGAATGGACCCTGGGGCAAAAGAGGATTATCAGAATTTCAGGATATTGGGGAAGGGGCACCAGCAGAGGGCAAATCCCCAGGAGCACAGCCAAAGGCTGCGAAAGGTAAAGGGGAATGGGACTCAAGGCTATACATCCACTCACTGACTCACTAAACAATTATTTTAAATGCCTCTTCCATGGCAGGAACTGTGCTAAACTCTGAGGTTGTCCCTTTCCTCAAGGAGCTTACAACAGAACAGGGAAGACAACATGCAAATAAATATAAAAAGCAAACCATGTACAGAATAAGATAGGAAATCATTAATGGAGGGGAGGCACTAATTTTAAGAGGGGTTGAAGTTTCCAATAGAAGATAAGATTTAGTTGGGACTTGAAAGAAAGCAGGAAGGTGAGTAGTCAGAGAGAGAAAGGGGAGTGCTCCAGGCATGGGGGACAGTAAGAGAAGATGCTCTGAACTGAGAGATGGAGGGTCTTATTCATGGAACACCCAGGAGGCCAGTATTACTGGACTGAAAACTAGGTGTTGGGGAGTAAGGCGTAAGAAGATCGGAAAGGTGGGAGGGGGCTAGGTTAGGAAGGGCTTTAAATGTATTTGATCCTGGAACCAAGAGGAAACCACTGGAGTTTATTGGGCAGGTATGTATTGTGTGTGTGACATGGTCAGATCTGAATTTTAGGAAAATCATATTAGTGGCTGATTGAGGATGGATTAGCGTGGAGAGAGACCTGAGGCAGCCCAACCCACCAGCAGCTAGCGCAATAGACCAGACATGAGAACATGCACCAGGGGAGATGTCGGTGTCAGAGGAGAAAAGGGGATGTATTCGAGAGATACTCCAAAGGGGAAATCGACAGGCTTTGGCAACAGCTTGGATATGTGGAGTGAGAAAGTGTGAGAAATCCAGGAGGATTCCTAACTTGCAAAATTAGTTTTTCATATTTTCCAGAGCCAGGGAGGGGATTTCAGGTCCACCTGGTACCTGACCATGAATCACTGTTTCCAATCTGTCCTGATGCAGACATTCAGCTTCTTCTCTAGCACCTCTGGTGCTGAAGAACAAGTCAGATAGTCTGTTCTACTTTTGTATCACTCTAATGGTGAGCTGGCTTATTTCTTTCATTGAACAGAAACCAGTTTTTCTGCAGCTCCCATGGATCACTCCCAGTTCTACACTCTGGAGCTAAGCAGAAGGATTCCAATCCCTCCTCCACGTGACAGCCCATCAGATATTTGAAGATGGTGTTTTTGGCTTCCTTCTCCCACCCCCTCAACTCTCTTCTTCAGGTTTAACACCCTGAGTTCATTTAGCTAGGTTGATTCCAGAGTTCTCACCATTCTCTTCACTTTCCCTGCCCCTCATATATCAATATCTTCCTTACGATGGGTCCTCAAGTCCTCCTCTGTGTGTGTGTGTGTGTGGGGGGCTATCTCTATTGACAAACTGGGAGCTTCTGAGGGCAACAATCCAGGTTTCTTCAGTTTCTCCCCCAGTATCTGCCATAAAATTAGATCCCTTTCCAAGGAAGGTCCCTTAGTTCCCACTCACTGGATCACCCTCCCCCTCTCCTATTCCCTTCTCTGATTCCTTCTCTCCCCCATTGCTGGAGTCCTCACCCCTTTCTCCACTCTCTGTTCCATATTCCAGGTGTTGTTTCTGCTAGCTTCCTCATTTTAATGCAGTTGAGGACAGGAGCACAAATTACTTTGTTATTTTATGATCCGAGGATGGTATTAGGACTTCTTGAATGCCACATGCAAATTTATGCAGCCAACAGGATTGAATGAAAACAATCTAACAGACATCCTCTGGGGGTCGTCCTTCCCTCTGTTTCAATGCCCAGAAGTCACAGGCTTGCCTTTCCCCTCCAATAACTTTAGCTCCTGCTACTTTCCACTATGCCCTGGAGTAATCTGATCCTATTCTTGAGAAGAGAAGGGATAGTCTTGTAGTTCTGTCTGGGACTCAGGATAGCTGGGTCCTGCCTCCGATGCATTTTGTGACATTGGACTCGGTTTCCTCCCAAGTAAAATGATTGGATTAGATGAGATAATCTCTAACCTTCCTTGTGGGTTTAAAATTCTGTGGTCTTGGAGAGTGCCTACAGAAGAGGCCAACCCAGCGGAGAATTTTTAAGAAGTGAGGAGGATTGCTTTTGTGACTATATTGAGTATGATGGGTATTGTAGAAGGGACAGGACCATTGTTTTGGGGTGGAAAGGATTAGGATAATGGATGATGGAGAGATGATTATGTTTATTTTGCTTCTGTTTTTCTCTGCTAAAGAGAATGATCTTCATGCAGGGCAAGATAAAAGTGTGTGTGTGTGTGTGTGTGTGTGTGTGTGTGTGTGTGTGTGTGTGTGTGTAGGCGATACTTTGAGAGCTTCTAGTCACCCTCAATCAGTTCGAATCACCTGACCTGGATACAGAACATCCCAAATTAGAGATGTGCTGGGGGTTGTGATGGCTGAGCAACGGTTGATAATCTCTGAGATGATAGAGAAAAAGAAAAGTGCCACAAGAATGGAGAAAGGTAAAGGTTGCCCCATGGTCAAAAAGGGGATGATAATGGAGCCTTTTAACTATTGGCTAGAGAGCCCCTCTTCCACTCCCTCCCCTCTTCTCCTTTACTCTCTTTTCTCCTCTCCTCTCCCTTCTTTTCTCCTCTCCTCTCCTCTCCTCTCTTCTCCTCTCCTCTCCTCTCCTCTCCTCTCCTCTCCTCCTCTTTCCACTCCTCCTTTCCTCTTTTTTCTCCCCTCCTGAGCTCTCCTTTCCATTTCCTTTTTTTTTAAAATTATGTTTTCAGTTTTCAACAATCACTTCCATGTTTTAAACTTTCTCCCTCTCCCTCCTCAAGATGGCATGCAATCTTACATGGATTCTACACATACATTCTTATTAAACACATTTTCACATTAGTCATGTTGCATAGAAGAATTAAAATGAATGGGAGAAACCATGAGAAAAGCCAAAACAAAACAAAACATAACAAAGGGGAAAATAGTTTGCTTCATTCTGTGTTCCAGTTCTAAAGTTCTTTCTCTATATGTGGATGGCATTTTGCATTGAGTCCTTTGGAAATACTTTAGGTCGTTGCATTGCTACGAAGGGCTAAGTCAAACAGAAATAGCCCTGCACACTTTGGCTGTTACTGTGTATAATATTCTCCTGGTTCTGCTGATTTCACTCAGCATCAGTTCATTTAAGTCTTTTCAGGTTTTTCTGAAGTCCATCTCTTTGTCATTTCTTACAGTACCATAGTATCCATTGCATTCATATACCACAACTTGCTCAGCCATTCCCCAATTGATGGGTATTCCTTCAATTTCCAGTTCTTGGCTATCACCAAAAGAGCTGTTATAAATATTTTTTTGTACATGTGGGTCCTTTTCCAATTTTTTTGTTCTCTTTGGGATATAACCCTAGAAATGGTATTGCTAGGTCTGAGGGAATACACATTTTTATAGCTCTTTGAGCCTACTTCCAAATTGCTCTCCAGAATGCTTGGATTAGCTCACAGCTCCACCAAAAATGAATTAGTATTCCAACTCTCCCACATCTTCTCCAACATTTGTCATCTTCCTGTTTTGTCATATTAGCCAATCAGATAGGTGTGATGTGGTACCTCAGAGTTGTTTTGATTTGCTTCTCTCTAATCAATAGTGATTTAGAGCATTTTTTTCATATGACTATAGATAGCTTTAATTTCTTCCTCTGAAAACTGCTTGTGCATATCCTTTGACTATTTATCTGTCTGAGAATGACTTATATTCTTGTAAATTTGACTCAATTCTCTATATATTTTAGAAATGAGGACTTTATCAGAGACACTAGCTGTAAAAATTCTTTCCCCGTTTTCTGTATGCCTCCTAATGTTGGTTGCATTGGCTTTGTTTGTGCAAAAACTTTTCAATTTAATGTAATCAAAATTATTCATTTTGTACTTCATAGTATTCTCTACCTCTTGTTTCATTATAAATTTCTCCATTCTCCACAAATCTGACAAATACACTATCCCTTGCTCCCCTAATTTGTTTATAGTGTCAGCCTTTATACCTAGACCATGTACCCATTTGAACTTTATTCTGGTGCATGGTGTCAGGCACTGGTCTATGCCCAGTTTCTGCCACACTATCATCCAGTTTTCCCAGCAGTTTTTGTCAAACAGTGAGTTCTTTCCCTAGAAGCTAGGGTCCTTGGGCTTATCAAACAGTAGACTGCTATAATCATTGACTACTGTGTCTTGTGTACTTAACCAATTTCACAAATCTACCCCTCTATTTCTTAGCCAGTACCAAGTGGTTTTGATGATTGCTGCTTTATAATATAATTTGATATCTGGTAAGGCTAAGCCACCTTCCCTAGCACTTCTTTCCATTAATTCCCTTGATATTCTGGACCTTTTGTTCTTTCAGATGAATTTTGATATTAATTTTTCTAGCTCTAGAAAATAATTATCTGGTAGTTTGATTGGTAGGGCACTGAATAATTAACTTATTTAGGTAGAATTGTCACTTGTATTATATTAGCTCGGCCTACCCATGAGCAGCTGATGTTTTTCTGATTACCGAGATCTGACTTTATTTGTGTGAAAAGTGTTTTGTAATTGTGTTCATATAGTCCCTGGGTTTTTCCATTTCCTTCTTTCTCTTCTCCTCTACGCTCCTCTTCCCTTTCTCTCCTTCCATCTCTCCCCTTTCCTTCTTGTCCCTTCCCTCCCTCTCTTTGCTTTCCTTTTCTTCTTTCAACAGGGTTATTAGATTGATGGATCAGAGAATCCTACAGAAGATTTCAGCAACGTTTCTCACATTATTTTTGTAGAAGAGACGCAGAGATACAAGCTAGAAGATAGCGTGACCAGGTGGATTTGGAATTCATCAAATGAACAGAGCACAAGAGAAGACATTAAGAGCTGGACATAAACTTAGAGATCTCCAATGGGGTAGTCAGTTAGTCAGTCAATAAACACTAAGTTTTTACTATATGCTAGGCACTGTGCTAAGTGCTTGGGATAACAGAAAGACAGAAAACAGTCCCTGTCTTTGAGGAATTTCACAACCTAAAGGGGAAGACAAAGAAAAATCCAAACAAAGTATCGTCAGAATAAATTGGAGATAATCAAGGGAGGGAAGGCACAAGCATTAAGGAGGAATCAGGAAAAATGTCCTGAAGAAGGTGATATTTTTAGGTGGAACTTGAAGGAAGCCAGGTGAGAGAGAGAATGATGGAAGGCTTTCCAGGCATTAGAGACATCCAAAAAAATGCCTGGAGTTGAGAGATGAAGAGTTTGGTCAAGGAAAAAGGCCAGGGTCGCTAGATCTTTGGGATGGTGGTGGTGGATAGTGTAAAAAGACTGTGGGAGGGAATGAAGGGAGCAGGTACAAAGGACTTGACCTTGAATTGTTTGATAATTTTATCAATAACTTGGCTAAAGGTACACATGCATCCTCATCAAAATGGTAGCTGACACAAAGCTGGGACAGATAACCAATATTTGGGGTGAGTAAGTCAGTGCCCACCTGTCACTAGGAGCTAGTTACACCTCTGAGGCCAAATTTATGTCCTTGAGCTGAGAGTTCCAGTTCACCTTGCTCATCACCATATTCTGAGCTTATGTATAGACATCTGAGACCATGATGCTTAGCATTTGCCATTGCAGTTTTGTTAGCCATTCTTAGTGGGCAGCTAGGTGGTGGTGCAGTGGATAGAGCACCAGTGCAGGAGTCAGGAGGACCTGAGTTCCAATCTCACCTCAGACATGTGACACTCACTAGCTGTGTGACCTTGGGCAAGTCACTTAACCCCAATTGCCTCATCCTGGGTCATCTCTAGTCATCCTGATAAATATCTGGTCACTGGATTCAGATGGCTCTGGAGAGGAAGTGAGGTAGGTGAGCTGCACAGCCCTTCCTCACTCAAAACAAAGTCAAGTGCAAGTCATGTCATCATTTCTCTGATGGCATGGTCTTCTTCGGCAACCGAGGACCAACACACACACACACACACACACACACACACACACACACACACACTTGTTAGCCATTGACTGCTGAGAATAATAGTGACTAAGGTTTACATACTGCTGTAAAGTTTGTTAAGATATTGTATGTGATCATACTGGACCCTCCCAACGTCCCATTTACGGATGTACTACAGGCATTGTTATCCCCATTTTACAAATGGGGAAACTGAGACTCAGAGAGGTGCCCATGGTGACACTACTTGTCAGGGTCAGCAGCAGCACTCAAACCCATCTCTTCCTGAATCCAAGCCTAGTACTCGATCTGTTATAATAGTGGTTCCCAAAATGAGATCCAGGGACAACCAGAAGTCCCCAAGACCCTTTCAGGGAACACACAAGGTCAAAGTATTTTCACAATAATATAATTTCTTATACAGTAACGTCAACATATAGCAGCAATATAAACAAAAACTCTTTGGTTCCCAGTCCTTGATAATTTTTAAGAGTATAAATGGGTCCTGGGAACTGATGTACGATACAATATAAATGGTAAGCAACATTTTATTCCTGACTCCATTTCCTGCTCCACTATACTTGACACAGCGCTTGGCACAGAGAAGGCACTTAACAAGTGTTTGCTGTGAGCACTGCATTGTTGAATAACCTTGGTACACACATTTTTATAAAATCTCAGTACTTCAGATGTAGGCAGACTAGGATAGAGGACAGGTGAGTCTGATGTCTGTGTTTCATGGAATTTGGTCTATTAAAGCCTTGGTTTTCTTTTCTTTTTTACAATATTAAAAAATTTAACAATCATTTAAAAAAGTTGTGTTCCAAATTCTCGCCCCCTCCTGCCCCTCTTCCTTTCTTGAGAAGGCTAGCAATTTGATTTCAGTTATACATATGAAATCATGAAAAATATATTTTCATATTAGGTTGTGAAATAAAACAAACAGAATAAAATAATAAAGAAATTTTTATAGGCATGCTAAAATCTGCATTCCCAGTTCACCAGCTCTCTCTCTGGAGATGGATAACATTTTTCATCATGGATCCTTTGGAATTGTCTTGGATCACTGTCTTGATCAAACTAGCCAAGTCTTTCACAGATGATTATCCTTACAACGTTGCTGTTACCAGGTACGCTACTCTCCTCACTTCATTCATGTAAGCCTTTCCAGTCTTTTTTGAAAGCATCCCGCTTATCATTTCTTATAACACAATGGTATTCCATCATAATCAAATATCTCAACTTGTTTAGCCATTCTCTAATGGATGGGCATCCTTTTGATCACCAATTCTTTACCTCCACAAAAAGAGCTGTTATAAATGTTTTTGTGCAAATAGATCCTTTCCCCTTTTCTTTGATCTCTTTGGATTA
This sequence comes from Potorous gilbertii, assembly GCA_028658325.1. Lineage (NCBI taxonomy): Eukaryota > Metazoa > Chordata > Mammalia > Diprotodontia > Potoroidae > Potorous > Potorous gilbertii. The sequence goes on along the minus strand of CM053771.1, from coordinate 56,872,959 downwards.
CAGAAGGGCTATTGCTGGGTCAAAGGGTATGCACAGTTTTATAGCCCTTTGGGCATAGTTCCAAATTATTCTCCAGAATGACTAAATCAGTTCACAACTCCATCAAAAGTGGTGCACCAGTGTCCTACTTTTCTCACGATCCCAGTTTTTTTCGTTTTACTTTTCTTCATGCTAGCCAATTTAATAGGTGTGAATTGGTATTTCTGAGCAGTTTTACTTGCGTTTCTCTAATCAGTAGTGATTTAGAGCGTTTTTTTCATGAGACTATTGAGAAAGTTTCTTCTTCTGAAAACTGCCGCTTCACATCCTTTGACCATTTCTCAAGTGGAGAACGGTTCTTCTTTTCATAAATTTGGTCCACTTCCCTATATATTTGAAAAATGAAGACCTTGGTTTTCTTGTGGATAAGAAAGGAATTCTGCTTTTGCCAAAAGAAAAGCAAGTATTCTTGCTGTAGCCGATGCTAACATGATCAATGCCATATTACTGTCATTGTTACTGACTGTGCTTATGCCAGCACCAAATACGATTCTAGTTTACATGCGGTAGACATGTTTTCAAGTCTACAGATCTGCTCAGATAGAAGATCCCAAGGGAATCCACAGAGTTTTGACACTCATAACAAAAGCAGCTTTTAGATCAGTGACTCCTTGTGGTAAAAAAAAATAGACAGTGTTGGATTTATTCCTGGTGCCTCTATGTTGGAGGTTCTGAATGTGGGATCCAATGGTCTGGGCACAGATTTCAAGGGAGTGTGAACCAGAAAGGGAAAAAAAATAACAATTTTTTCAATATAATTGGTTTCCTTGATTGTATTTTGTGCATTTAAAATATGATTCTAAGATGGTATCCATACCCTGAGTGCTAAAGGGACTCAGAACACAATAGAGGCTCAGAACCCCTTCTCTAGATGGACCCTACCAGATCTTAGACTGAAATCTTGCAGTTGACTCTTATTATTTCAAAGTTGGAAAAGTGCTTCACTTTTCTCTTGTTCATCTAATGAAAAACATCTGTCATGGCTTGGCCAGGGGACATGGTAGATACTCCTTTTCACCTCCATCTCATACCTAGAATCAGGAACTACTTTTTCCCTGAGTGCATGTTGGACCGGCTCATGTCTTATACTGGAGGCTAAGAAGCTGATGAGAAATCTGCCCCCTCCTCACACCCCAGTTCATTATCCATCGTTTTTAGAACAGGTGTAATGAACACAATACCTGATGGGTAGGGAACATCCAGATGGCTCAGAATTACAGGGCCATATGTTGTGTGACTGAGTTCCAGGAAAGGACCCAGTTAGCTGTGGGTGAGGCAGGATTGCAAGGGTTGGGCTCAATTGAGAAGAACAGGGCTGCAGAAGTTTCCCTGGAGGTGAGACAGAAACAGTTCCTTGGGTGGGTGCTTTCTTCCATCCCTGCACCTGTCAGAAATCTGGCAGCAGATTGATGGTAGAGGAGGAAAAAAAACACAGACCCCATATCTTCCTTCTGTTTTCTCAGGCTTAGACTCTTATGACTTATGACAATACCTAGAAAGAACTAGGAAGTGCCATTTTGGAGGAAAGATCACTGTCCTGTAAAGAAGGAGATGCTGAATCTACCTCTGGCTCTGTGACCAACTCGGTGCATGTCCCTGCTCTTCTAAGACACTCAGTTTTCTCATCAGTAAAATGAAGGAGTTGACAGATCTGATTTCTAAAGCCCTATGTCATTCTATATTTGGTCATTCTATGCTCTAAGGACCATTGCTGTTCTGACATTCGTAGGGAGAATCTGTGTTATGGAGTGGAATGCACACTGGCCTTGGGAGGTCTGGACTCACTTCAGCTTCATTTATGACATTTACTAGTAGTGTGACTAAGTGGGGGACCTCCTAGTCTTTCCATGCCTCAATTTCCTTTAAAGTTAAGTGGAATTAGTAATATTTGCTCTCTCTCACAAAAAAATTGTGAAGGAAATGCTTTATAAAATGTAGATGTGACACACTTTGTGTAAATATGAAAATGCCTAATACTGTTATGTTCAAACACCCCTCCCAGCTCTGGCCTTCTGTGTTCTAAGAGCCCTCCCAGCTCTGGCCTTCTGTGTTCTAAGAGCCCTCTCAGCTCTGATATCCTGGGTTCTAAGAGCCCTCGCAGCTCTGACATCGTGTGTTCTAAGGGCCCTCCCAGCTCTGACATCCTGGGTTCTAAGGGCCCTCCCAGCTCTGACATCTGTGTTCTAAGGGCTCTCCCAGCTATGACATTCTGTGTTCTAAGGGCCCTCCCAGCTCTGACACCCTGTTCTAAATTCTCTTCTAGTTTTGTCACCCCATATTCTAAGGGCCCTCACAATTTTGACATTCTATCTTATGAGGCCCTTTCCACTCTAACACCATGTGTTCTAATGTCCCTTCTGAGTCTGAGTTCTTGGAGCAGAACCAGGCACAAGTCAGGTCAAGGAGCAGAGAGGAACTGGGGCAAAGGCTGGCTCTGCTGACAGTCCAGTGTCGCAGACTCCTCTCTAAGGTCTGGCTGGGCGGGGGGAGGGGGTGACATGGCTAGGGCAATGTAATTAATGATAGCAAAGCACTTAGACATCTCAAGGAGGAAGCAGCCATCCAAGTGCAAAATATTAGTTATGGGGAATGCATTAACATTGATCTTGGTGTCTCTAATACAAATCTAAATGTCAGGCCCATAAATCCCTCTTTAAGGAGCCAGGAGATGCTGCAGGAGAGAGACCTGACATGGTGTGGGGGTGGAGGGTATAGACTGTTGTAGACTTTTAGCCACTGTTGGGTCAAGTGGAAGGCCTCATGGTGAGAGGGGGGCAGAGTAGAAGAGTATGCGTAGGCAGTGGATGATGTGCTGGGGTGGGATCTGGGGGTGGCTGTTAGTCTGTTTCCAAATCTGAAGCATCCCTTATCCGTTTAGTCACTAGATCTCCTCTAAGCTGAGAGAAAGGTTGGGCTAGGGCTGGAGAAAGATGGAGAATCTTCCATCCATTGTATAAAGGGGAAACAACGGGGGTGTGGCTTAAGGCCAGCATCCTGGTCTGCAAACCCAAAACACTAGGGGAGTTTTCTCCTGTACTCCCTCCCTATACCATGGACTCCACCTTTCTCCATTTCCTCTGTGTGCTTCTCCCTTCCAAAGGCTCCTTTTCTCCAGAGTCCTCTGATGGAAGAGGGAACAATGGTAGATTCTAGAATGGCGGCCTTGAAACAGAGTTGGAGAATGTTCAACCCAGAAGGAACTTTAGAAAATCAGATAAGTTGTTTAATTGTCATTGACATCTTCTGCTCTTTTGTCACCTTAATTTCCAAATCCCTCCTTTTCCCCTCCCTTCTCCACTGAACTACCCCTTATGACAAAGAAAGAGAGAAAGATAGCAGTTTAGCAAAATTAACACAACCACTGAGTCTGATAATATTTGCAATGTAGAATATAGAATGTCACAGCTGGGAGGGGCCTTAGAATACAGCATGTCAAAGCTGGGAGGTCCCTTAGAACACAGAATATTAGAGCTTGAAAGAACCTTAAGAAATAGGATGTCAGAGCTGAGAGGGCTGTTAGATCATGAGATGTCAGAGCTAAGAGGGCCCTTAGAACCCAGAATGTCAGAGCTGAGAAGGCCCTTAGAATGCAGGTTGTCAGAGCAAGAAGGGGCCTAAGAATACAGAATTCCAGGAATGGTAGGAATCTCAACACTTAGAATATTAGAATATAGTGTTAGATTAATAAGGGAAATTAAAAGCAACCTAATTTGACCTTTCAAATGTTACAATGACCTAGAGAGAAAATGACTCACCTAAGATCACCTGTGCAAATCCTTTCTTTCAAGGGGGAAGGTATCAAATAAGTTCATCAATATTGAGAGATGAAAGAATTTCCCCTTCCAGGGAGGCTTGTATTTAAAAAAAAGAATGCACAAATTCCATTTCTGAATCTAGAGGAATGAATCTCTAATAGCTGAATTTAGTTGTTAATGAAGAAATATTTTGGATCAAGAGAGACTTACTAGGTTTCCCTTCCATTGGATCATACTCAAGACAACACTTTCATCTGTTCTGGCAACACTTCCACCTCCTGGAGGCCACCAGTGGGGCAGGGGGCTTACATTCATTAGAAGGGAAGCTAGAATCTCCCAGGTGCACCTAGAAATCACTCCTCCCCCTTGGGAATCAACAGTGGCATTCCACTCCTGAGACTGTTTGTTTTGATGCATCATTACAGGGCTTACATACTTTATGCAACAATTAATTAGCCCTTATGAGGAGCACTAATTGATTAAGAGCATAGTTTGTCAGCCACCATTTGTGTTTATGGCTTTTCACCTTTCCTGGGGACATAGGAGCAAGGAGACAGCCAGCAGAGCTCGATAGACTGTGTAAACACAGTCTTGGCCACTGCCCTTCCTGGGGAGAAAGACAATCTAGTCTAAAACCTATTCATTTCTTTATTTCAGAACGTCTTGCCTTTCCTTCCTTCCTTCCTTCCTTCCTTCCTTCTTTCCTTCCTTCCTTCCTTCCTTCCTTCCTTCCTTCCTTCCTTCCTTCCTTCCTTCTTTCTTCCTTCCTTCCTCCTTTCCTCTTTCCCTCCCTTCTTCCTTCTTTCTCTCCCTCATTTCTTCTTCCTTTCTCTCTTTTCTTCTTTTTCTTCTACTAAATGCCCCTTCTCTGGATGACCTATGGTGACATAAGAGAATTATTCTAGTAGAGTTCTGCAGAGCTAGAAAGGGCTTGGATTATGGGCCCTAAATATTCTTCTGTCATCTGGAGGGGCTCATCACTAAGAGGTTGATCATTCAGTTATGATTTTTTTCCCCAGTCAAGACAGTTTACATAAACTTTTCGCATAGGTCCAAAATCTTCAAGAGTGTAAGGAAGAGGCCTGCTCATGAATCAGAATTTGTTAAAACATTAAATTAAGTATAATCAATCAATGAATATTTGTTAAGTGTCTACTATGTTCTTGGCATTGTGCTGGGTGCTAGAGGAAGAGAGAGAGAGAGGAGAGAAATCCCTGTCCCCTGGTCTCAAGGAGCTTATATCCATCCTATTAGGGAATCTAGCATTTATATAGTGTTTTGAGGTTTGAAAAGAACTTCATATGAACTCACTTTATCCTTTCAACAATCATGGGAGAGAGGTGTTATTATGGCCCCCATTTACAGATGAGACAACTAAGTCAGAAATGAATTGACTTGCCAAGACAACCATGCAACTACTAAGTGTCAGAGGTTGAATTTGAACCTAGGGCTTCCTGACTCAAGGTCTAGCATTCTAATCACTGGGACATCTAGCTATGGGAAGATGTGTGTATATAAGTATAAGAGGGACCTGGCCAATGAATCCTGGGAGTGTGTACATCTGATAAGCCTATGTTTCTGGAAGGAGATAATGATATGAAATGAAGGAGTCCTGATCTCCATGTCAGACAATGCACAGAAGTTCTATGACCACTTCTGGTCCGCTTACTGAATTAATTAGTAGCTGAACCAGAATTGGCATGTATTCAAAAAGAACTAAACAGTAACTATCTTCTCTCTTTTTTTCCTGTCTGTCTGTGTTTGAATGAGGCAGCAGTAACTTTTGTAAGCCTTTGGTGAAGGAGAACAAAGAGTGACTGGTACTCACTCCAGCAGATGATTGACCCTGAAGATTCTGGCTCCTAGAAGCAAATCTATCCATTGGCTAGGATGCATCAAAAGTGAACTTGGTTAGGGTGAATGCTTTATGGCTAAGTTCACTCTCCCCAGGGAATGAAGTAGTAAAGGGCATTGAGGGAGGGGGGAATGTGTATACATATGATATCACTGTATCTTCTTAGTAAATATCTCTTTGCAAATGTTGATTATTAATCGGTTAAATGATATAGGGGTGTTCATCACCATCAATTGATATCAGAAAGAATGCATCAAAATGGGAGCTTTGGACAATTGAATTAGAGAAAATCCCTGAACCCATCAGGCCCCCCACTTAGAATCCTAAAGGGAGATGGATTTAATCCTCTGGGGAACCAAATTTGTCACCATGAGATTTAGTTTAAGGACACTCAGAGATGATAAAGGCTATTTAAGTATATATAAAATATTATGTATACAAAAATGATAGGTAATCTTCAAGGTCAGGGGGTAGCACTAGCAGCTGGGACTCATATATGAGTTGATCCTGGAGATGAACTTTGAAGGAAACAAGGATGGGCATTTGACCAATGCAAAGACATGGGGATATGATAAAGAGATCATTTCACTCTATATAATTCTTGATCTTTTTGTTCTTGCCTCTTCAAACTTCTTTCAAGAGCTGTTTCAAGACGGGAGAAACATGAATGAGGTCTTCAGATATTTGAAGGGCTATCAAATAAATGTTAGAGAAGACTTCCTGGGATCTTAGAACTGATGCAAAGTGAAGTGAACAGAACCAGGACAACATTTTCATAGTAACAGCAACAATGTAACAATGATGAGCTGAAAGACCAAGACAATTCCAAAGGACCATGATGAAAAATACTATTCACCTACAAAGAGAATTGATGAGCTCTGAATGCAAACTGAAGCATGATTTTTCACTTTCTCTGTTTTGTGCTTTTTGTTGTGGTTTTTTTTTTGCAACATGGCTAATATGGAAATGTATTTTATATGTTTTTACATGTAAAAAGATATGACTTCCCCTTAGGTTGTTATGGTAGACATTGCATTAATTATCCTCTCACTTCTGTTTATTTCATGCTGTATCAGGGAATACAATTCTTTCCATCAGAATATAATTTCTTATTAGAAAAAATATTCCATTACATTCATATACCACAATTAGTGTAGCCATTTCCCAATAGATGAGCATCTATTGTATTCCTAGTTTGTTGCTGCCATAAAAAGTGATCTAGAAATATCCTTTGTCCTTGACCTTCAAGGGACATATATCTAATAGTAATATCATTGAGTCAAAGGGTGGGTTTTGGGGGTATAGTTCCAATCTGCTTTCCTAAATAATTGAACCAGTTCACAGGTTTTTTGAACAGTGCTTTCCTGTGTTTGTTCTTTCACATTCCCTCAAAAAAAAAAGAGCTATTTTCCTTTTGTCCCCTTTGTGAACTTAATGGGCACAAGGTAGAATCACTAAATTGTTTTTAATTTGCATTTCTCTTAGTGTTAGTGGGCTTGGGGAGCATTTATCTATGATTGTTGATATTAACTCTCTGAGATCAGTATTTTTGGATTTTATAGTGAGCATATTTTCTTTTAATGTTATTATTTTTTGCTTCTTTTCCCTAGATTGTCTTTCACTTCTGTGAATTTGCATTCCCAATCTATTTTTCTCTCTTTTGTTTCTTTGGTGAGACTTGCTTCCACAGATTCACATTTTTCTATTCTGCCAATTATTTCTGCTGTGCAGGCCATAAATTCTACTCTCATAATTTTCATTTTGCTTTTAAACCATACAGGAACATTGTTTTGTATTTTCATGTTCTCCTCAATTTCCATAGGGTCCTTTGTCTGGTCAAGTGTTAGATCATTTTCCTTTGTTTTTCAATTCTTATTCTTAGATGGCTGACCTCATTTACCAGATCCAGAGGATGTATTTCGTTCTGCATTGGTACTACAGGGTTGCTTTCTGTTGTTTGGGTCTCTGGAGCTCTTGGAGGAGGGAGGAGCAGTCAGTGTGGGGTTGAGCTCTATTTTCAACCCAGGCACTTTTCTGGCCCTTTCCCTCTGTTCCTCCCCTCTCCTGCAGAGATCTTTCCCAACACAGAATGCAACCAAGGTGCTGTCTGTTTGCCTGAGACTCAGTTAACTCTCCCAGCCTGGAGACCAGATCTTCATGGCACTGGAAAGAGGGAAGGGAACCTGAATATGAAGCTGAGTTTTCTTGCAAGCTCATGGGTCAGGTAGCCTGGTGGGCCAAAGGGGAAGGAATGTTGAGGGAGTTCAAGGTAGGAATCTTTTTATGTTTTTATTTTTATAATTATTGTTTTAACCTTCTTTTGGGTTCAGAGTATTATAGATCAGAGAGAGAGCTGGACTTGTTTTATCTTTGATGAATAATTTCTGTTTGGGAGAGAGTTTTGGTTTGAGAGAGCATGAGGATCAGAAAAACTGGTTAGTCCCATATCTTGTTGGTCATGTGACCCAAAGTGATGCTATTACCTCATTATTCTAGGTCTCTACTACCAGGTTTAACTAGGACTCTGGCCCAGCTGCAGAAGGGAGAAGGCGAGATGGCCCAGTGAAGAATGAAGGTCTTGGAATCAGAAAGCCCTGGGTTCAAATCCAAGACTTACTGTGTGATCCTGGGCAAGTCACTTTCCTGTGTCTCCATTTCCTTATCTATAAAATAAAGGATTTGGATTTTACTTCTTAAGATTCCTTCCAACTCTAAGTCTATGACTCCTAGTAAGTTTTAGGATTACCTTCCCTAGAATTTCTGGGGCTCTCTCATAATCCTAGAGGCAATTTCCCTGTTTCAGTGATACTCCTTAGGCTCATCCAATATTTCCAAAAACCTTTCCTTAAAGATCAAGAAGCAAGGAGCTTCTTTGAGGAAAGTCTTGGCTGGACTAGTCTTCTCATGCATTTTGTCTATTCTAATTGCAGTCAAAGTCATCATCTTAAGAGCCAGAGGTGCCCAAGGTGGGAAGACTGAACAAGGCTATGGGCAGAATGAAGAGAATGTATGAAAATCAGAGCCAATCCAAACGTCACCTCAGCCAATGCTGAGCCAATGGATTCCACTTACTTGATGACAGCTGTATTGACGGTGGCTTTAAATCTGTCATTAAGGTCCATGGAGTCCTTAGGTTTCCGGGTTCCCAAGCTAGAAGGTAGGAATGTTTGCTGCCAGGGAGGGAAAAAGGGAGGCAAAGAATTATGCTTTTTCAGGCCTGAATTCTGATCTCATTTCCCCAGGATTTGAGCAGCCAAATTAAGCCAGCACATTTCTCATTCAAGGAAGAGTTTCTTATGAGAGTAGAAAACCTCAACATTGTTCCTAGGAGTTAGTGGGGACAAATATAGCTGAAAGTGTGGGTAGGGTGAGATGGGAGTGAGTGGGAATGACTTCATCCTGAATTTTTAAAACCTTCTGATTTTTCGAGAAAGTTCAGAGACAGACAATATTTTTGTTGGTAGAAAACTCAAAATGTTTTGAGTATTGGAGGAAAAAGGAACCTTAGAAGTATAATGGTGAAAAGCAATTGTGGTCCTGATGCAAATAGAAAAGCCGTATGAGATCTAGGACCAGACAGTAGGATGGATCATTTTATCTGAGAGAATCCTTTGAATAAAACATGATGGAGTTGGAAGGGGCTTTGGAAATTGGGCTATCAGAGCACTAACAGACCTTAGAATACATGTTAGAACTGAAGGAGAACAGAAAAGAAGTGGAGCGAGGATGCTCCTCTGAACGTAGAATATCAGAACTAGGAGGAGAAACAAAGCAGAATGGAAGAGTTGCAGATCATCACTGTCAGAAGGCCTACGTGAAGGCAGATCTTTGACTCCTCACCTGCTAGACCTCCCCCACAAATGAGCTTCTATTTATGCTGTATGTACTTTAAAAATAATTTAGAATTGCAAGGGAACTTAAAATATAGGATACTAGAGCTGGGAGGTTCTTTAGAACACAGAAATTCAAATCTGGGTAGGACTTTAGAACTTAGAATGTCAGAGCTAGGAGGCATCTTAGATCATAAAATAACAGAGCTGGTAAGGACTTTAGAATATAAGACGTCATAGGTGAGAGGGACCTTAGAACATAAAATGTCAGAGGTGGGACGCATCTTAGAAGAGAAAATGTCAGAATTGGGAGAGCCCTTAGAACAGAGAATGTCAGAATTGGGAGGGGCCTTAGAATACAGGATTTCAGAGATGGCAGAAGCCTTAGAAATTCTCTGGTCCAGTCTGTACCTGAGCTGGGATTGCCTCTATCATATCCCTGATCATCCAATCCTATGATGAAGAAATCATGTGTTCATTTCATTTTGGGACAGCTCTGATTTGTAGAAAGGTCTCTTTTATATTGGACATAACAATTGGTTAACCAGTAGCTTGGGAGGACAGTGGGGGGGCAGTGGGGGAAGAAAATGGCTAAACTCTAAATAAGAGATCCAAGTCTCCGGACAGCTTTGATTTCCCCCTTCCTGCTGTTGTCAATAATGTATTTACCATGGAGTGAGGGCACAGTTGTCCCTTGCCTGTATGAATTGGTGGAATAGCCTTTAGAGGGGAGGATATAGGATGGGACAATCGGATGGTCAGATTTCCAGAAATCTAGAAAAGAATAAATGTTCAAGCTAGATTCTCAGGTAGTCCTGAATCTACCCCAAACTTACAGGGAGACCTCGGATATTTCACTCCAAGGAGCCTCAATTTCTTTTTTCTTTCTTTAAAAAAAATTATTTATTTGTTTATTTTTAGTTTTCAACATTCACTTTTATAAGATTTTGATTTCCGAACATTTTCACCCTTCCTCACTTTCCTCCCTTCCTCTCCAAGACAGCAAGCAATCTGATATAGAGCCTCAGTTTCTATTTGCAAAATTGAGATAATCATATGAACTCATCTTTATATAGCAGTTTGAAGCTTGAAAAGCACTATAAATATGATGTCATTTTGTCCTCACAGCAACCCTTGGAGCAAAGTGTTATTTTCACCATTTTACAAAAGTGGAAACTGAGGCAGGTAACTATTAAGTCACACAATTTTTGAGATCAGATTTGAAAGCAGATCTTCCTGACTTCAACCAGGGCACTTTATCCACTGGGTTATTTCATTGTCTCTGACTGCTTACCTGGCCATTTAAGAATTAAATGAAATTCATTTATGGGTCAGAGAGAAGACCAATTCCTTAAGGTATCCCTGCCCTTGGATGCCCTGCAGGAGGAATGGTAGAAGATGAGTGGACATGATTTTCTTTCTTCTCAGACTGGGGGGCTGCTACGGTAGGTAGTGTTGAACAACTTCACAAGTTATGTTTCATTTTGAATGCTTCTCCATAGCACACTTGATTAAATGGCTAAAGGGACACTATAGATCAACCCATCTTCTCCGCTTACATTGGATCCATTTATAGAGTGACTCTGAGGCAGTCTGACAACAAGGTGCCCCCTCCAAATATTCTGGTGAACTCTGGGCTACTGGCACTCCCGTCAGCAAGTCAAGCCACATGACTCTTTCCACTTTTAAACGTGTGCCTCAAGCCAGATATTGGAAGAATTATTTTTCTGCCCATGGTCAAGAGCTAGGGGAGACTGAGGAGACTCCGTAGGTTCTAGTCCTCAGATCAGAATCCTCAATGTCCCTAGCACATTTCTTCCTTGGCATCTTTCCTCTCATATTTCCCATTCTCCCCCACTTATTTCCAAATCCCCTCCATCCTGGCCTTTGTCTCCTACTCCAAACTGCAAATCCCTGAAGAGATGGTCCAGGATCCCCAGACCAGGTCACTTTAGCCATGTGACTCAGTCAAGCCCTGTGATGGTGCCTGGGCTTAGTGGACCTATGGATCTGTCCTGAGAGAAGCTAGCCCTTGAGTGAGGGCTACCTCCCAAAAGTTCTGCATGTCTTTTCAATGGCACATCTATCTATTCCAACCCAGGACCAGAGTTTGGGGAATAAAGAACATAGTGGGAAAAAAACCTTAACATGCAGAACTCTTGCACTAGACTCTCTTCATTATGGTCCCAGCTCATCCCCCTAGCCAGATAACTTGATGACTTCACTGTCTTATACCCCTCCCTTTAGGGATGTTGTCATCAATTTCCTTTACAAGCATATGGTTCACAAAAGTACCAGAAGAAAAGTTTTATGTAAACATAATAATAATTTACATTTATGTAGAATGTCAAGGTTTGCAAAGTGCTTATATATGTATTATAATTTCATCCTCACAAGGTGCTATTATCTGCATTTTTTCAGATAGGGAAACTGAGGCTGAGAAAGGTTAAGTGCCTTGTCTTTGGATGCACAGCTAGCAAGTGTTAGAAGTAGAATTCAAACTCATCTTTCTGACTCCAAGCACTGTGCTCTGCCCACGATGCCACAAATTGCATGTCTTGATGTTTTCCCTGTTTCCTGGAAAGAGGATCTGTAGTTAGGAAAGAAACTTTTTGTAAGCATTTCTTAGATACTCTCAGCATCCATAGTGTGATGATTTTAGGGCAATCCAGCTCAAGATGCCATCTGTGTCCTTGCCTATGTCCACACTCCACTGTACACTGTTCTCCACCAACATACGTCCACTCTCCTCCCTTTAACCTGGTCAGTTAATCAAATAAACATTGACTAAACAGTTGCTATGTATCAGCACTGTGGAGGATCTGTGGGGAGATCTCCACTGTCCATCCTCCACCCTCTCTAATGAGAGACAGAGAGAGAGAGAGAGAGGGAGGGAGGGAGGGAGGGAGGGAGGAAAGGGAGTGCTGAGGAGGAGGTGTGAGTTTTAGGTTCTGATGCAGTCTTGTAGGATGATGTGATTTTGTAGAGTATGATGATGAGTCTTGGCTTTTCCATTTACTCTCAACTCTGCTTTGTCTTTCAAAATAGCAGAGGAATTGGATTCAAAGTCTTACGCTCCTGGAAATTATACTTAAGAATGTAGTCTAATTATATTTAAGAATATAACCTAATCCTTGAAGTCAAATAATGCAAAGTGAGGAGCTTCATATACCCTTTTAATTAAGTTAATTTAATTAATTAATTCATGTGTGTATATGAGTGTGCGTAAATCGTGCATGTGTATTCATGTATATATTGGCTATGTGTATGTGTTTGCAAACTCACTCTCATCATTGTTAAAGAATGTGTAATGGAAATGAATTATAGCAGCTAATTCCAAGAGCTAATTCCTATTCCCCGGTTCCAACTAACTGTGTAGCTTTCTCAAAGAGTGAGGGATGGGGCTGAGAGGGGAGTCACATAGACTGGGATGATTGGACCTAGCCAGTTTAGTATGGTGGATAGAGTGTTGAGTTTAGAGGCAAGAAAACCAATTTTGTCTTTGACACTTATGATTTGGGTGACCCTGGATGAGTCACTTAACCTCTCTGGCCCTCAGTTTGCTCATCTGTAAAACGGCAATGGCGCCAACATTATAGATTTTTTTTATGAATCTCCAATGAGATGGTACAGAAAAAGTGCTTTGTAAACTTAAAAGCGCTATAGAAATGCCCATTATTATATTGCTATTATTTATCATCATTATCAATTGCTCAGATAACCTTTGACTCTGATTTCTTGCACCTTGACTAGGTATATGTCCTGAACTTCACTCCTTCCTTATAAAGAAATCTTTTCTGGACTTGATAAGTCTGGACTACTTGACTCTGACAACCCAGGAGCTGGAGGTGGAGGAAATTAATAAGTAGTGTAAGATACTGGAGCTAGAACCAACCAAGACAGGCAGGAGTGGATAGCATTAGAAAGTGCTGGTTGACCTAAGACTGTAAAAGCTGATCAGACTCTTTGAGTCAGGGAATGCTAGAAAACAGAAAAAAATGCTGGGGAAAGTAGCCTGGTAGAATGGAAAGGGTGCTGGCTTTGGAGTTAGAAGCCTTGTGTTCAAATCTTGACTGTCTCTTACTAGCTGTGAGGCCATGGGTGAGTGAATTAACTTCTCTAAGTCTCAGTTCCTACATTTTAAAAATGGTGGGTTGGACTGTATGACTGCCAAATTCCCTTCCAGATTTAGATTTATGATCTTATAATTCTAAATTCTCTCCTGGCTCCAAATATGCCCAAATCAAACCCTCTGATTTGTTAGTCTCTGGATTGCCATGTGAAAAAAAAAATCTGCCCTGAAGCCTATAGGGAAGAGTGGGGTTTGGCATCATGCTCTCCCCCAGAGACTACCAGCAAATTCCATTTGTTTGAGCTCAGGCATGGAGATGGGTGGAGATGGTGACTCAAGGTTCCCTCTAAGATAAAGGATTCCTAAACTCACATTGGCCAGCTTCTTAGCCATCTTCCAAAGAAAGCTTCTAACTATTCAACTGCCCCATCAGTAGCTCTGAGTATAGAGCTTCAGGCATGAGGTATCAGTTACTGCTTCTGTTCAGTTGTTTCAGTCATATCTGACCCTTCATGACCCATTTGGGGTTTTCCTGGCAAAGATACTAGAGTGGTTTGTCATTTCTTTCTCCAGTTCATTTTATAGATGAAGAAATTGAGGCAAAGAGGGTTAAGCAACTTGCCCAGGGTCACACAACTAGTACATGTCTGTGGCCTTATTTGAACTCAGATCCTCCTGCCTCCAGGCCTAGTGCTCCATCCACTATGGTACCACCTAGCTTCCCCATGATGCATCAAGGTGAATCTAAAACTAAACCAACTCTTGCCTTAAATAATAAGTCTCTTATATCCCCTGGAACGACAAACATCATGGAGGTGGTGAGCTCCTTATTTCTGGAGGTCATCAAGCAAAAACTAGATCACCAATTATCAGGGATGTTGCCAAGGAGATTTCTGCTTCAAGGAAGTGTTGAACCATGTGAATTCTGAGGTCTGAGAGTTTGATTTGATGATAACATGTTATTATTTAATTTAGCAGAGTTCTATAGTGATTAGGGAGCCAGCCTTGGAGTCAGGAAGACTTGGGTTCAGGTCTTGGCTCTGACACTGATATTGAGCTTGAAGTACACTATAGACCCCGAATCCAAGAACAAACCTCTAAAATTATTTAGTCATACTTTTTATACTGTGAACTTGAAAAGTTAGGGTTTTGAAATTTAGCATAGCTTAGCTGCCGGGCTTACTTTGCTTACTTGCTCTGGAAGGTTGGGTCCCCAGAGATCAGTTGCTATTGCTCTTCTCAGAGTTTTGGGGGGCACCCTGAGTGGTTTGGGATTTTTAATACTATTGCCCATAGGTCCTCATCCAGTGTGTTCCCAATCTCAATTAATCTGATGACATCTCCCCACTATCAATTAGCCAATTAACAGCAATTAGCTTTTGCAAAGTGCCATTTACTGAGAAGGGATAACAAGGTTGAAAAAATAAAAATACCTCCCCCCATTCCAAATTCACACACTATCCCCTTTATACACCCACTCAGTCAAGGGATTCCAAACTTACAGCACTTCCTACAATTCTCCCCTACCTCTTATCTTAGAAAGGTGTAGTTCCTGGACCTGGGAGTTCTTTTCTCCCTTCTAATCTCCAGCAAGTTCACTTCTGGGTATGGCATAGACAATAGTCAAGCTTCTCCCATGGCTGTAGCATATAGTGCCTCATCTACGGGGTCAGTTCATGGTTAGCTTGGGTCAAGAAAGGTGCTATTTGGAGCTAGTTTCTCAAACAGACTTAGATAATTAGGCTGCTTGGTTCCAGTTGCTTGAGGAACTTTTGATGTCTCTTCAGATTTTTCAAAGCTCACAAGGTTGTAACCTGATCTGCCCCATCTCTAATTTTGTTGTTTGGTCATTTCAGTCATGTTTGACTCTTTGTGACCTCCTTTGTTGTTGTTGTTTTTTTTAACAGAGATACTAGAATGGTTTACTATTTCCTTCTCCAGTTCCATCACTAACACTCTTTCACTTTAATATCCAGAAAAGGATAAAGACCAAGGGACAAAAGAACTGAGATGCCATACATTTATAACCGCATGGTGTTTAGATGGGGAGATGAGGCAGCTGAAGTTATTTCTACCCCAACTGGAAACCTACAATTTGTTTGTTTTTTCTTTACTCAAAATACACTAAGGAAGACAGGAAGAAATCTTGTATGTTTTATATGCACATTCATAGCAGTCAATTAAAAGAACTTTCATCACCTCCCAGTAAACCAATAGGAGACAGAGGATATTTGCATGTGTCCTGAAGCAGGCCAGGGGTCCTCCTTATGATGCTCATAAGCAGGCTTACCAAAGAGCTATGTATCAGACAGAACATATTGTGTCTTCTCTAAGGAATAGATGACGCTCTTTGGCCAGTCTCCCTTGTTTTATAAGTTTAAGACTTGTATTTATCCCTTTTACATTTTACTTTATTATGTTATCTTCCAATCACCCAGTTTTAGAACCTTGGAACCATCCTTGACACTTCCCTTCTGCCTCAGATACAAATCCAATTCATTGCCTCCAGTTTATCCCCTCTCAGTTTCATCCTCCATGCAGCTGCCAAACTGATATTTCCAATACAAAAGTCTGGTCATGTCATATGCCTCCCTGTCCACCACTAAAAAATCTTCACTGGCTCCCTATTTCTTCCAGGGTCTAATACAGAATCCTTAACTTGACATTTTAAACTCTCCCCAATCTGTCTCCCATCTACTGTACCTTTCTGATTTTATCTTATATGACTTCTTCTATTCTAAAATGTGTGTGTGTGTGTGTGTGTGTGTGAGAGAGAGAGAGAGAGAGAGACGGGGGGTGGGGGTGGGGAGAAAACCAACTAGGTCTCATCTCAACAATCCATCCACATCTTTGTACTTTTGCACCCTCCTAATGGGAGAACGTACCCCCTTTTCATCTCTCTGTCTCTCTCTCTGGCTTCATTCAAAGCACAGAGCAGGTCCTTTTTCCTATACTAGGCCCTTTCAAATACCCTCACTTATCAGCACTATTTATTTGACATTACTTTGCATTAATTTGCACATACTTTAACAGTAATTACTTACTTCTCTATCTGAAGTATTCCCAGAAGAATAAACAGCCCCTTGGGGGCACGGATTATACCCCAAGTACCCAGCACAATGCATCATACATTAAAAATGCTTAATATATGTGTGTGTTCAATTCACTTCAACTCAACCCCACCTTCTAGTCTTTATCAGAACTTTTTGGATGCTGACTCTGTTGCACCAAGTTTTAACTCCATCCTTTCATTTGAGCTGAAATCTCTTTCTTCATTATTGCTTCCTCCCTCTCCAGCTCTAGTTCTGTGAATCCCAAGAGAAAGATGAGACAGCAATCAAAAGAAAGGGTAAAACACAGTACAATATATGAGGAAGCAGGAGACCTGAGTCCTAGTCTCAGTTTTTTCAATGATGTGTTGTATAAGAAGAAGGGGAAGGAAGAGGGGAAAGAAAGAAGAGAAGGAGGAAAGAAAGGCAGAAGGGAGGGAGAAAGGGAAGAAGGTAGGTAGGAAGGACAGAAGGGAGGGAAAAATGGAAGAAGATGATAGGAAGGGAAGAAGATAGAGAAAAAGGAAGGAAGGAAAACAGAAAGAGAAGGAAGAAGGAATGGAAAGAAAGGAAGAAGAAAGGAAGGGAAGGAGAGAGGAAAGATGGTAGAAAAGACAGGAGAAAGAAAGGGAGGGAGGAAAAAGGTAGGTAGGAAAGAAGACAGAAAGAACAGAAGAAATGGAGGGAAGAAGGGAGGAAGAAAGAAAAGGATGGAGTTAGGAAGAAAGGGTAGAAATAAAGAAGGGAGGGAAGACAGAAAAAAAGGATGGTGGAGGGAAGGTAAAAAAAGAGGGAGGAAAGAAGAAAATAAGGGAGGGAGGAAGAAAATAAGCATTTTTCAAGTACCTACCATGTATCAAGCACTGTGCTCAGTGCTTTACAAATATTTCCTTAAGCAAACTGTTTTCTTTCGTACCTCCATTTCCTCATCTGTCAAATGAAGAGGTTAGACTCTCTTAAGTTTCCTTTGACCCCTTGAAATTTTGGTCTCTTTCTATGGTGGCTCCCTTCAGTGTGGTATTGTAACAGTCTCACGGGAAACTTTTAGGCAACAAATATTTATTAAGTGCCTACTATGTGCCAGGCATTTTGCTGGTCAGTATGGGATAGAGAGAAAAAAGGACTTGGAAGTGATGGATAGGGTGGAGGAAAGGCATGGAGAATGAAGCATCTGGACAACTTTCTCAGTAAGTCCCTCATTTGGGTGGAAGTTATATGAATTGCCAGAACTTTGACCACATGTATTGGGGAGGGCCTGAGGTCTCCTTGTGATGCTGCCATCCCTGGGTTCAGGGCTCCTCCTTGTGACTTCAGCCTCAGGAATGTGACCCATCCCATCTATAGTGGCAATTCTCCTTCCTCCTAGAAAACTGGCAAACCAACCTTCCCTCCCCCTCCTTTCTTTCCTTCTCACTATCTTTTTCTCACTATGTTGGTTTCAGTCCAACATCCAGGAATGGTTCCAGTCCATGATCAAATGACGATAATGAGAGGATATTTCAGGGAGCAAGCTATGTAGACTGGTGTTGTGGAATGATACTTGATTTATAAATTGGGATGGATGGTTGAGTCTGAGTTTCAACATCACTAGGAATTTATTGTGTGACCCTGGGCAAGTCATTTTTCTCTCTCTGGGCCCAGTTTCTCCACTTGTAAAATGAAGAGTTTGAAACAGATGGGCTCTGAGGTTCCTTCCAAGGTCAGAAAATCTAGAATGCTATGTGCTGGTGAAGATCTTGTGCTAGCCACCAACCCCACTCCCGGGGTACTCAGACAGAAACAACAATCTGATGCATCAGTGGAAAGAAAATGACTTGTCAGTTTTGCCAAAACCCAACTCAGGATAAAATACAATTATGTCAAGTAGCTAACAGAGTTCTCATAGCAGAATGTGTTTTGTTTAATGCCTTGATCTTATCTGTGGAAAAATGAATTCTGTCAAATCCCTTGAAGCCTTCTGTCAAATTAAAACATTTCAAGGGGTGGGGAAGAAAGATCTCTTATTTTGATGGTACAATTCACTGGATATGATACTTTAATCTGTTCTCCAAGTGAAACTTGGAGTTAATGTTTCCAAGGCCTGTTTACCCTGGAATATGCTTCTTCCCCATTCACATGCTGATTCCAACGTGCCACATCTAGGGTATTGCCCTCAGTCCTGAACACCACATTTTGGATAGAGGATCAACAACCTGGAAAGAATCTAGAGGAGGGTAAATGAGGGTGGAGAGCCTCAAGTCCAGCTCAAAACAGAATGTTGCTCCAGCAATCTTAACATCCTTCCCCACTTTATTCCTCTGCTTCTCCGTTTCGTTATTGATAAAATGGGAATAACTTGCATCATCTACCCCCTGAAGTATGAAGGTCAAATGAGACAGTATTGATGGAATGCTGTATCCATCTCTAGATAAGTCTGAGCACTTATTTGAAGAACATAGATTAAGAGCCACAAGGGATTTGAATAAATCTCTACATTATATTGTAAGGAAATCTAGGCTCAGAGAAAGCTTGAGCTTTGTCCAAAGTCACAGCAGTGTCCAGCATCACAATGAGGATCTGCAGACTTCAAGTGTAGTACCTTGTCCATGGTAGCATATCATGAGCATGTTTGCTCTACAGCTAATATTTGTATATATATAACACTTCAAAATTTGCAAAGGACTTTACACGTATTATTATTTCATTTTTTTTCCTCTTCCCTTTGAGGGAAGTGTGATTACCCCTCCTTTTACGGATGAGGGAACTGAGGCTGAGAGAGGGTAGGTAGTATGCCCGAGGATGACATAGATATTAGAATAACATAGCTCCTGACTCCACTTCCAGAGTACTGTCTTCTGCGCCAATTGCAGGCCATTTTCAAACAATGCAAAGGAGTATGGCTTGTTTAAAAATGGTGTTTTGGTTTTTCAAAAAATTTTCTTTTCCTGGGGAGTGGGGATGGGGAGGGAAAATGACAAATTCTACAGGTTTTTCCATTAAGGTTTGTCCAGGAGTCAAGTCACACCAATAGGAAAGAGACATAACAATAAAAACAGATACCAGCCACAGGAGAGGAGGGCTTTCTTCTCCAGCTGGAAGCCAAACACTGGGGAGGGCAGCAGAGGCAGTGAATAGAAGGCTCTCACCAAAGGAATGAGCTGCCTCTGTGGGCATGATCATGGGACAGCCTGCTTCTGAGCTCCCAATTCAGCCCTGGTTGCCCATTGGCTGATTGGGTTGCAGTCAAAGGATGGTAGAAGGAAAAATGTCAGAATGAGGGGGTCCTGAGGAGGTTAGCCAGTCCACCTTCCCTGCTCGTTGCAAGAATCCATACCTTCTGCACCATCCCCAATAAGCAGTCATCCAACTTCTACCTGAACACCTTCAGTGTATCTCACAAGACATCTCAGTTCACTGTTGGACAGCTCCTACTGCCAGAAAATCTTCCTTCTCTTGAGCTGAAACTTGCCTTTCAGTTATTTCTTTCTTCCCCCTTCCCCCTCTCAACTCAGTTAGCTTGTTTATCTTTCTTTTCCAGATGATTGTGAATATTCATTTGGGAGAATCTGAACTAGGATAAGGGGCCTAGTTCCCACAGGATGTGTGGGAGAAGTCCCAAGTGGCTCCTCTTCTGTGTCAAGAAGTTGGGTCTTATTCCAAAGGGTTTTGTTTTTTTCCCCTTCATCTATAAAATCAGGGGGTTGGACTACATGATCTCTAAGATTACTTACAACTTGAGCCTATGAGCCAGTGATTCTATTGTATTTTTACTTCCTTGGATCTTTTCATTACTTGTAGGCTCTCACTGGCTTAGGTCCTTGCAGTCGGTTTGTGCACATTCAAGTATCAGGTTCTCAACTGTTTTGACATGTGATTTTGGATAAAACATTCATCAGTTCTGATAGTTTATGTTCTAAGAGTCCTCCTAGTTCTGAAATTCTGTATTCTAAGAATCTTCCCAGTTCTGATATTCTCTGTTCTAAGGTCACTCCCAACTCTGTTATTTTGTGTTCTACGGTCCTTCCAGTTCTGACATTCTGTACTGAAAGGTTCCTCCCAGCTCTGACAGTACACGTTCTCAGTTTTTTCTAACAAGGGTAGTCCCTGTCAGCAATTACCTTTAGGCCCCTACAATATTATTTTGAATATTGACTCTGTCTCTTCTGTAATATTGTGGCTTTTCAGTATCTGTGTATGTACTGATCATCCCTTCTACCAACAATGGTTATTATAAAACAATGTGGAGGTCTCTTTTAGGTTGGTCCCTATTGGCAGGTCCCCTTGACCTTTGCTGGGTATTTGTTATGGGACAGAGTCTCTAGGGAAGTTAAAGTGAGACAATTAATGTCACATCTTCTCTACTGAGGATCTCTAACCCTTCAGCATTTGATAGCCACTCTATCTTTCCTCTGGATGACTGTGGATGGATTTTTTTCTTCCTTCAAGGGCAGTACCTTTGGAGATAGGTTTCATCCTTAGTGGGATTCATTGTTGTGTGTGTCATAGTGAGACTAGAGTGGTAAAGTCATTGGGGAAGATGAGAAATAGGTCTACAGGTAGACCAAGGCTTGAGTGTGCTTCTGGGCATCATCTCTATCTGTTATTAAAAATTGGAGCTACTAGGATAAGTCACTCCCTTCAGACCAATAGATTGCTTTCAGATGCCTAGGTCCCAGTTTGGGTGGTTTCTCACTGGATAATTGGACCACTTATTGGCTACTACCTAGGATACAGTCATTGGTCCATAATATGGGCTTTGGGAATGGTTCCAGAACTTACATTCTCACCCAGTACCCAATTCATAGAGTGCATCTTGCTGTTAGAAAGGGAGTATATTTTCAGTGATGCTCTCTCCCTTCTTCCCTCCTCCCCCACCTCCAAAGGCAGCTTTCTCCTCCAAAGATGATGAATAAACATATTCTATGTAATTAATGGTGCAGAACATACAATTGCCAAGTGAGTGTCACTGTTTCTTTGTCGTGAATCGGCAACATTCATTCTTCAGGGAAACAATATATACTCATGCCCAAGATAAGCATATAATAATTATAGATAATTGCATTCCATATTTATAGATTTATCAAAATAAAAAAAATCTGGCTACAATTATACACCTACACTCATATTACAATTTAATAATTGTATGTTCAGAACTCTACAGCTACAGATCTTACATACGTAGCAAGCCAACATTTCAAACCTATGCATTCCATAACTCCTTGCTGTTTTAGGGGCAGCTGCAATAATCCACAAGCCCCAAGACAATGCTGGGTAGTAGCTATTCTCAGCCTCCCAGAATGTCCCCCAACTTTTTAATTTCTTGCAGGGAAACTTTGGGATCATTTAGTCCATCCTTCTTTTATTTTAAAGTTCATTTTTTTTATCTTCAGTTCTGGATTATTTCCCTCTCAACTCCCCCTCCTACCCTTGAGAAAACAAAACCTACTACAAACATCTATGATCAAACAAAAATAAATACCTGCATTAGCCATGTTTCTCTCTCCCCACTCCCCAACAAAAGCTTCAAACTGCACTCTGAGTACATTACATCTCTGTCTGGATGTGGGCAGCATGCTTCATTATTAACCCTCTGGATTTGTGGTTGGTCATTGTGCTAAGAGTTCTTGAGTCTTATAAAGGTGATTATTTTTATAATTTTGATGTTATTGTACATTTTTTCCTGGTTATGCTCACCTTACATCAGTTCAAATAAGTTTTACCAGGGTTCTCTGAAACCTTTCCGTTCATCACTTCTTATAGCACAATAGTAACCCATCACATTCCTTAACCATAAGGTAGTAAACCATTTCCCAATTGATGAGCACATATTCATTTGTCAATTCTTTGCTTCCATGAAAAGAGCTGCTATAATCAGTCCCCTCTTACAGTTGTAAGTGATTTGCTAAGGGTTACCCAGGGAGGAAGTAACAAGAATTCAACTTGAATCAAAGTTTTCATGTCATACCAAATGCACTACTCACTCTGTTACCCTGTTTTTTTTTTAATTTCTGCTCCATCATCAATCAAATGTTATATATTATACAGGGTATTCCAAAAGTCTGTGTGTATGCATGTGTGTGTGTATGTACGTATGTATGTGTGTACCTGCACATGTGCTTTTGCCCAGAGAGCACAGACAAGGGAGGGATTGGAATGGCTGGATGAGAATCAGTGTCTCCACAGATTAAGGATAAGGCACATAAAGAAAGCTCTAATAGGGAACATCTGCTGAATGCTCTGCCCTCACCAGCAGGGTGTGGTGGGGAGAGCCCTGGAATAGGAAGAGGATCATTTGAGTCTGAGATCAGGTTATCAAACTACTAACTAACTGTGTGATGTTTGGGCAACTGTTTCCATCTTTCTGAGCCTGTTTTGGGGCTATTGTAAGGGCCAATGAGACTGGTTGTGACCATGTGTTTGGTTCATCTGTAAATCCAGTATCATTAAGGGATCCCCAGGCTACTCCTCAGGATGTCTCTACCATGCCCCAGAAGCCTCTGTAATGTTAAGGTAAAGTTAATGGTGTGTGGGGGGAAGAGTTAAAAATCTTCCCTGTTCATTAATAGTAATCAATACTTTTTGTTGATTTCTACTGAGACACTAGGTCAGAGGATCCTGCTCTCTGGTTCTGAAAAGTGTATAAATATTCTTAGTGAGGTTTTACTTTAGGTTTTACTCATTGGAAGTTCTTGTTTGGCTAGATGAGACTCTGGAGACTCCGGGTAGCTGCTAAGGAGCCCCCTCGCTTTGGGTTGGTCAGACAGTTGGATCTGTCTGTTGATTTGTGATATATACATATATATATATATATATATACATATATATATATATATATATATATGTATATATATATATATATATATATATATATAGAGAGAGAGAGAGAGAGAGAGAGAGAGAGAGAGATTGCTTATGATCAGACAGTTGGAAGCTCTATCTGCTGGTCTTTATTTCTCTGTTTGTATTTTCTCTGAAGTTCAGGGTGCTGACTTTTCCCCCTGAACTAAGTAAATGATGTATGTGTTTGACTAAAGTGATTATTGACCCCTCAAAAGTTGCTTTCCTTTCAGAAAAGCAGATCTATATCAGGCCCTCCTGTATATGTTGGGATCCTTGCTGATACAGCCTCTTTGCCCTGGAAGACTTAAACCTTGGAATTCATAGCTCAAAAATACCCTCCACTTCTGTGGTCCTTCACTTTGATTGGGTGGTTCCTCTCAGAACATCCATTTAAAGGAGTCCCATGGAGGAACAAAACAGGTGTCTCCTAAGCTTCTATTATATGCCAGGCACTTTGTAAAAAAATATCTCATTTGATCCTCACAACAGCCCTAGAATTACTTCTCCCTAGATATTGTTACTCCCATTTTATGATTGAGAAAACCAAGGCAGACAGAGGGTAAGTGACTTGTCCACAGTTGCATAGCTAAGTGTCTGAGGCCAAATTTGAATATGGGTCATCCTAACTCTAGGTCCAGAAATTCTGTCCATTGTACCACCTAGCCTTGGTTAATTATCTCTTCATTTTCCACCAAGCTATGCAATCTGGAGTTCTCCATCATGTCGTGCTGAACTCAGTACCCAGCCAGTCCCTCTCCATTTTTCATCTTCCTTTTATGTATTATCTTTTTCATTTAAAGTGTCAGCTCCTTGAAGGCAGGAACACAGTGCCTGGCATACAGTAAGTGCTTTACAAATGCCTGTTGTAGGCAGTTTTGAGAGGAAGAAATTAAAGCTATCATGTCATATGAAAAAAATGTTCTAAATCACTATTGATTAGAGAAAGGCAAATTAAAAGGTACCACATCACACTTATCAGATTGGCTAACATGACAAAACAGGAAAATGACAAATGTTGGAGAAGATGTGGGAAAATTGGAACACTAATGTATTGTTGGTGAACCAATCCAACAATTCTGGAGAACAATTTGGAACTGTGAGTAAAAGGGCTATAAAACTGTGCATACCCTTTAACCCAGCAATACCACTTCTAGGGCTGTATCCCAAAGAAATCATAAAAAAAGATAAAGACCCACATGTACAAAACCAGGTACAAAAATATTTATAGCAGCTCTTTTTCTCATGGCCAAGAACTGGAAATCAAGGGAATGCCCATCAATTGGGGAATGGCTGAACAAGTTGTGATTGTTCCATAATGGTGAGCAGGCAGATTTCAGGAAAATCTGGAAAGACTTTCATGAACCAATACAGAACGAAGTGAGCAGAACCACAATAATAGCAACATTGTGTGATGATCAGCTTTGTTAGATTTAGTTCTTCTGAGCAATGCAATGACCTAAGATAATTCCAAAAGAGTCACGATGGAAAATCCAGAAAATCCGGAGAAAGAACTATGGAGTCTGAATGCAGATCAAAGCATACTATTCTCTCTTTTCCCATTTTTTCCCTCTGATTCTTCTTTATAACATGAGTAATGTGGAAACATATTTAATATGATTGTATATGTATAGCCTATATCAGATTGCATGCTGCCTTGGGGAGGGAGAAGGAGAGGGAGGGAGGGAGGGAGAAAATTGAGAACTCAAAATTTTATAAAAGTGAATGTTGAAAACCAAAAAAATACTGATTATAAAACGCCAACAAAAGTCTGATTAATGACTATTATTTTTCTTCACTAAAGTGCTCCTATGAAGTTATTGAGGGGATACCTGGGTTCGAGGAGGTTGTTTTAGGGAGACCCTGGGACCCACAACTTTGGTGGTTTTTATTATCTTAACATGGGATGAAGGCCATCCCCACAGATGGTGTTGGCCCTTTTAACAGCCACATTAACACAAGATCTGAAACCATTAGTCAACTGTATGCTTTGCTAGATATCTAGGTGGCACAGTGGTAGCATAGTGAATGTGGAGCCAGGAAGACCTGAGTTCAAATTCCTCATCAGATGCTTGATTACCTAGGCAAGTCACTTAATCTCTTTCTCTCTCTCTCAAATCTGTTTATTTTTAGTTTTCTGCATTCATATTTATAAATTTTTGAGTTCTAATTTTTTCTTTCCCTCCCTCACCCTGGATGGCATGCAATCTGATCTAGAGTATATATGTACAATCATATTAAACCTATTTCCACATTAGTAAGGTTGTGAAAGAAGAATCAGAACGAAACCATATTGAAAAAAAGAGAAAATAGTTTGCTTCAATCTCTATTCAGACTTCATAGTTCTTTCTCTGGATGTGCATAGCATTTTCCATCATGAATCTTTTGGATTTGTCTTTAGCTCATTGAATTACTGAGAAGAGCTAAGTGTATCTTATTTGATCATACAGTGTTGCTGTTACTGTATACAGTGTTTTCCTGGTTCTGCTCACTTCACTGAATTTCAGTTCCTGTAAGTCTTTCTAGGTTTTTCCAAAGTCTGCCTGATCATCATTTCTTATTCCATTACCTTCATATTCTACAACTTGTTCAATCGTTCCTCAATTGATGGGCATCCCCTCAATTTCCAATTTTTGGCTGCCACAAAAAGAGCTGCTATAAATATTCTCATACATGTGGGTCCTTTCCCTTTTTGATGATCTCTTACCCAAGCTTTCTCAGCCCAATTTTTTTCCATCTGTAAAATACAAATAATAATAGAACCTACTACATAGGGTTATTGTGAGGAATAAATCATGTAATGCTTATAAAGTGCTTTGGAAACCTTAAAATACTAAACAAATACTAGTAATTATACCTGAATTCCCACTTCTCCATGAACAAAATTCCAAACAAAAACATTCAGTTGTTCTCATCATCCACAGTCATGCCTGGCAGGATTACTTCCCTGGATGATGAAGAAATTGAAGACCAAGCCAATGGAATGGGGGAAGGGTAGCTTAGAGTTCAGAAGATTAGAAGTTGAGGGAGGGCACATGATATCTATTTCAAGATTTATGTCATGTCACATTGAATAATCATTAGACTTGCCCTGCTTTCCTATGGAATGTGGAATTATTCAGGTAGAAATTACAATTAGATGGATGCTGACTGAATTTAAGTGAACTCTTCCTATTAGAACTAACCCAAAGAAGCATGGGCAATCCCTCATGAAAGCTCTTCAAACCGATGTTGATAACCATCTTTAAGACTATTTGTAGAGGAGATTTCTTTTTCAGGTATGGGTTGGACTGGATGGATTATAGTCTCCTAGAACTAGACCTGAAAACATCTTAGAGACCATTGAGTGCAACCCCCTTATTCTGATGAAAAACTAGGCACAGAAAGGTTAAGTCACTTGCCAAGGGTCACACAGCTAGTATGTGTCTGAGGTGAGATTTGAACTTGAGTCTTTCTGATTCCAATTCTAGTTCCCTATTTATGATACAATGTTGCCTCTGAGATTCCATTCTGATTTAGATATTCTGTCCTTCTGTGCTTCCCTGTGAACAGTGGAAGCCAGGAAAGAACTTGAGTGTATATTTGGCTACCAATTCCTCTTGAATTCAGAGGTGACATGTCCATGGATGGTTTGTGCCATACTGGTGAGAAGTGTGGTGCGCAGTGGGTGGGATGCTTCTCCTGGGGATGGTAGGTGAATCTTATGATCTGGGTGTCATGAGAAAAGTATGTGAGGGCAAGTATGATGTGGAGCATGGACTGAGCAAGAGCTGTTTACATATTGTGTGTGTGTGTGGTATACGTGGCATGTGAAGTGGGTGTGGTCAGTGGATGTGTTGTGTCTGTAGTATATATGGGGGTGTGTGACATATTGTTTTTATGCAATAGGTGCAAGGTGTAGTGTTTTGGATTTGCTGTGGTATATGTTGGGGGAACATGTATGAAAACTGTGATGTGTGTACTCTGTACTCTGGTAGAGGGTGTGTCATATTGGGTATTGGGAGTGCCTTGTAGGGGTGGTGTTGGAAGTGGTGTTTAGAATTCCTTTGGTTTCTGTGAATGAATTTTGTGGAGTTGTTGTGATTTCAGTGATGTATTTGTGTTAGAGTCTGGAGAAAATGAGGGAGAACCTTGAAGCATGACTTCAATTTTATATTTTTTACCCAAGTTAACAAGCACTTATTAAGTGATTACTATGTGCCAGGCACTGGGCTATGAATTAGGGATACAAGAAAAGGCACAAACAATCTCTGCTCATCAGGTATATTGGAGATTCAAAGTATGGTTATCCCTGTTGCTTAGGCACTAAATATAACTCAGGCATACCACAGACTAGCCTAATGGGGATGGACATTCCCTTGATTTCCAGTTCTTGGCCACCAGATAAAGAGCTGAAGTGCGACAACTCTGACAAGTGAAGGAAAGACAGGTCCTTCTTTTATGACCTCTTCTCCTATTTTACCTTGTTACTAGATTCAGACGGCTCTGGAGGAGAAGTGAGACTGGTGACCTGCACAGCCCTCCTTCACTCTAAACAAAGTCAAGTGCAAGTCATGTCATCCTTTGTCTGATGGCATGGTCTTCTTCGGCAACAAAGGACAAACATGACCTTTCCTCAAGAGAGGTCTAATTGTTGGTGCTCTGATTTTCCATGAAGAAAAGAGCTCCATGGACCTGTTCAAGTCTCTACCTAGGGATGTGTCACCCTTTGGTGGCTGCAGGTATGGTAAGACATATGCCAATATGTCTTCGAGGAATGTTTCTGGGCCATAAACTTGGGTCATAACAACACTGGAATTGATTCTGGACCTGCCTTGATCCCAGGGAGACGGTGGCTAGCATGTTGAAGACAAAGAACTGAGTCTCAGAAATATTTAGTGACTCGCTCATGGTCACTCAGTTTGGTGTCAGAATCAGGGGATCCTATTCAGAGTCTTCAGGGAAATAATCCATCTTTGTATCCATCTTACTAAGTGTCTACTATGTGCCAGGTACTATGTGTTTTACAAATACCTTATTTGATCCTCAGAACTATCCTGAGAGATAAATGCTGTTATCATCCCCATTTTATAATGGAGGAAACTGAGGCAATCAGAGGTTAAATGACTTGCTCAGGGTCACCTAGGTAGAATGTGTCTGAGGTCATATTTGAACTCAAGTCTTCTGGAATCCATGCCCAGCACTCTGTGCACTATGGCACCCTCTTGATGCCCCCTAGATTGATCAAGGATACACCAACTTTACCCTTGAATAGTCAGTACCTTGTGTGTTACATCTCCTCCTATCAAAATATATTTGGGTCACCATTCTACCTGCCACAGAATTGAGCTGTCCACTCAAACATGCCCTTTCACACTCTCTGTGGTTGATAGCTTCAGTTTTTCTGAGCATTTAAGGTCATTCCAATAAGTCATTACTTGGATGAATTACAGGCTCCCAACGCTGATGTGCAATACATCTGACTACAGGGGCATACAAATAACTGACCTAATAATAGCAAGAGCTGACAGTTATATAGTATTTTAGGTTTGCAAAGTTCTTTACATACATTGTGCCACTTGCTTTGGCCTACTGCCATTGACTACTTTAGATTTAAGGGATCAGGTGCTTGATGGACTTGAAACCTATAGAAGACTCCAAGGGCTCTTAACCAGGGCACATCCATGATCTTTGATGGGAAAAGTGCACCTTTATTTTCAATAATCTTTAACTCCCTTTGTAAATCTATGCATTTTACTTCATGTATTTAAGAAATATTCTGATTATGGTCCACAGGTTTCACCAGACTATTGAAGGGGTCTATGACAAAGCAAAAGACTAAGAATCTCTGATAGAAGTTTGGAATCAGAGTGGTATCTCTTCTCTCCATCAACCAAATGGTAATTCCCAAGGTCTGTTGACTCAGTCTTCCTTTCCCATTATCCATCTACCTTATGTTGCAAAAGATTTACCTAGACCCTAAACGATACTCACCAAATCCTTTCCCAAAGCCAATAATTATAGATGGATGATAGCAGCACAATGGAGCATCAATGGACAGTAGTCACTGATGATGAGACCATTCCCTATACCTAGTAGACTCTAGTGCCTAATAGATTAGCAAGACTGTGGACTTGAGAGAAGACCAAAACCAATGTATTCATGGATGCACTGGAGTTGAGAGGTCTTCCTTCTTTGCACTTCACCTGGCATCAGCCTCAAGACTTTGGGGGGCATTCTAGAAGGAGAGATGTTGTATGGGACCACAGCAAATGGACACAGAAAAATGAGGAGGCCAATACCATGAGGGACTTGAATCAGGCTGGGACACACTTATCTTACCAATATCAATTGTTCCCTTCATCACATGGTTTTTTGAATGTTGTCTTATGACCTTCCCAGTTCCCCTGACCCCATACTTTTTTTCTATTTATGATCCCAGATGCTGATGGATGAGATTTTTGCCTTATCTTGGGAACCAGGTCTACATATTGCTACCACTCTATGTAGCCCCCTCTTTGCACCCCTAAGCAAATACCCTCCTTTCCTATTTTCTCTTGCTTTCCAGTGCCCTATTTATTTGTTGTTGTTGTTTTATCAGATATAAGCTCCTTGAGGGAGGGAGCTGTCTTAATTACTTTTATTTGTACTTCCAGTATTCAGTACAGTACCTGGCACATGTTAGCCCTTAATAAATATTTATTCTCTCTCTCTCTCTCCCTCTCATTCTCTCTGTCTCTCTGTCTCTCTCTCTTTCCACCTGTCCATCCATTCCTCTATCTGTCTATCTTTAGTCCACTGCTCTTAACCTCTTTCTTCATTTTTTACCCAACCTTTGGACTATTAATTTTTTTCTATTTTTTAAACAGATATCTCCATTTATTCCTTTCCACTTCCTGCTTCCTAATTGAGAAAACAAGAAAAGGTTACCTTGGCCCTTGTTAATTGATCTCTAATTCTCAGCAGGACTCAACCCTATACCAATCTAGGTTCTAGAAATTCCACAGTAAGTGAAGTCAATCCAAAGGGAATTTCCTTGTGTGGCTCCCAGAGCAATCAGTCCTCTGTCTGCTCCCTCTCTTCCTCAGGACAGAAACAGATCCATATCATTACATCCAGGGCATGTTCATGAGAAGTTAATCATCACATTTCTGCTTCACTTGCATCCTACTCATCAAAGTACTCTTTTGTCAAATGAATTTGCTTGAAATGTCTGTTGGCTGAGCCCTCACTCTTCAAGAAATGGGAAGATTTATTTGGTCATAGTAAATGAAAGACTATACAGTCCCTCTGAGGCGATTCATATTTGGACTTAATTGATTATTAGTGTAATTGCTGTCAGGGTTGGGTAGCTTGATTATTAATTGCCTGTTCACTGATAGGGCACCCAATGCTGAAATGGAACCCATTTGGAATTCATGGTGGATTGTCTTACCCTTTGATATGGGAGAAAAGACATCCATGAGAAAGAAACTCTCAGGTCATCTATGGGCCATTGCACATGCCCACTATGGCCAGGCAAGCACCGCCAGCAATATTTATGAGTCTCTTTCCCACCTCCCACACTTAACATACCTTACACATTTCTGCTGCTAAGCTTTTGTTCCTCTTCCACTAGGCAAGAAACACTTCGTTCTTCTCTCTAGTCCTATCCATATTTCAAAGTCCTATTCAAGTCCATCTTCTTGTAATAAAGCTCCTCCTGAGAGGTGTAGTGGATAGGATGTTGGATTCAGAATCAAGACCTGAATTTAAATCCCACTTCAGACACGTACCAATCTGTATGACTCTGGGCTAGTCACTCCACTTCACTAGTACATCAGTAAAATGAAGAGATTGCACTAAATTTTCACAAAGCTAACTCCCTTTCATCTGAACTCTAAATCCATCATCCTGTGACACTCCTCTGACATCACAGTATTAATACAAAGGGAAGACAACATAGCAAAGCTGTAGGGGGTAGAAGATAGCCCCTAAAGGCAATAATGAAAGAGGGCACCAGTGTCTCTCCTGTGTTGGCACTGCTTGCCATCAGAAAATTAAATTAAGGACAAACATCAGAAGATAAAATAAGGAGAAATGGAACTTTCCGTGTTACTGTTGACCTTTATACTAGCACCTAGATCTAAAGAGAAGGAAGAAAACAAACAGGCTGGATTGTCTTTGGGAAATTGCAAAGTTATTTCAATGACTATCCCTCTACCCCCAAACTTCAATTTCAAACAAAAGCTCATGGTTTTAAAATCAACTTAATTTGATGTTCAATTCTGGTCTCCACTCATTATTGATATGCAGTTTTGTCTGGGATATATGGAAAAAGGAATAAGCTGTATGGATTTGTCTTACTTCATGTCCTAGTCTGGTCAGTCAACACTTTTCTCCTTGGTTTTTCTTCCACTCAACTCTTGTGAATAATTACAGATCTCATTTAGGAGGCTACAGAGAGTTCCAGAGTCTTATGAAATCAACAGGATTCTGTTTGTAAACATGATGTCATCTGGTGAACTTCATCCTCCACAGAGAATCCCTCTTTAACTTGGACTCTAAGTTTGATTCTTCACTGACAGCAATGGGTATATAGATTTTCCTCTTTATGCTTTGATAGTGATTAGAGGGTCATTTACAAGAGTACCAATGTTCTATCTTTCAAAGAGTCTTGTGTAATTTTGGTATATAAATAGTAGGTACTTTGTGAGAGAATATTTAAAGCAGCATTTATTTATTTTTTAAATAAATTTTATTTTATTTTTCAGATCCAAATTTTCTTCCTGCCACCTCTCTCACCTCACATTCCCAACTGAGAAAGTAGAAAAAAACCCCTTTTTGTAAATAGATCATCAGGCAAAACAAATTCCCTCATTGGTAAGGCAACATTTAATTATAGGACTCAAATGCTTTCTTATAATCAAAAAACAATAAAAAAGGATAGTATACTTTCTACATCTTTTAGTCAATTGAATGATGATGAAAATTGATGAAAGCCTGCCTATTTCTTCTTATACTCTCATCAAGGATTCCTTTTATGGGTGCATAAATTATTGTCATAAAATTTTTATATAGATGGGGAAATAGGCATATAAATCAATAAATGTCAACGCTCTCTTAGCCATCTTTTTATTTTTTGGCAGTTACAAAGGCTGAGATTTTTTTCTTCATGCCTTTTGTATCTTCCCCTCCTTCATATACTTTGAAAATCAATCCCTCAATGTCCTTATAATTATTTTGCCTCCAAATTATCGTGTCCATTTCACTTGGTACAATGTATGTGCTTTCCCCATTTTTGTTCCCTTCAGTATCATTTCTACTCATTCTGTAAGCATACCTGGTACTGTGACATCAGAGTCCAAGTGTTGGTTCCACTAACTTCGATGATGAAAAGTTTGCTACAAAAATCTTTGCAGATTTTTTCCATCTTAGTTCTGTTTGTGGTCTCCCTTCTGACTTTAACCTTATATGACCTAGGAATGAATCTGCTTAGTTGGATCTCTTCCAAAGCCTTCCCTAAATTTGACTTTATTCTCCATTACTTCATTGTTTTATGAGGTGATACTGTTCATAATCTTCCACTATCCTTCTGTGTAAGATTTTACAAATGATTTCCTATTTTAAACAGGTGTTGCCCTTGGCTGTCATATCCCTCCATCTGAAATTAAGTCAAGAGTTTGCTAACCAAGCAATTACATTCTTTGGGTCTCCTTGTTATGATATTTGATTTACATTGATTAAATTTCGATATGAAATTATTATAATTGGTGTCAATGTCTTTTCATTCACCTGTTTCCCATTTTTGGCATTAATAACTCTTTTAGATCATTAGGTCAGCTTCGTTTTAATTGCCTGGAGTATCTTATTCTCATTTTTATTCTTTGTTCTATCTTGATATTAAATTTGATCTGGAAATACAAAGACAGCTGATTCAAGAATTGCTTCTACATCTATGACAGCTTTGTTTAAATATAATGGTAGAAATCACCTCTTCTCTTTCTAAGTGCTCATAAACCATCCACTAATTGCATGGGTCTAATTTTTGCAGATCCAAGGGATTCTCTTCTTCTTTTCCAAAACCAAGGAGGCAGTTGCCCATCTCTGTTCCTTCCACACTTCTTAGCTTCCTCACAATCCCTTAAAGATCCTCAGTGGTGGTTCAACCACTTAATCTCTATGAGTTTAAGTTTCCTCATCTGTAGAATGGGAACAGCCACATCTGCTTTGTCTATTTCCTAAGGTTGTTGTGAGGCTTAAGTGAAACACATGAGGCTTAGAGAGATGGAATTCAATAAACTTGTATTAAGCATATGCAAGATACTGTGTTTAGTGCTGGGAAAACAAATATTTAAAAAAATGTTATACCTGTTCTCATTTTTGTACCTGTACCTGTTACATTCTATTACAAATGACTTTTTCAGGGTTACAGGGCAAATTGATAGGACTAGACTCTCCAGTCTCCTGATTCCCAGGCAAATGTCACCAGGGTAAGCAGAAAGTGGGTATCACTATCTAATAATTGACTGGTTTACTCTTGTCCAGGAGGCAAAAAAAGACAGGATAGGAAATTGAGAGAGAACAGGAGGTGGGGTCAGGCATGGGAGACTAACTTTTCTCCTCTCATTACAATATAAGAAAAGACCTTCTAATTTTTGATATCCAACAGTGGCTGTCTTGATAGGGAGCTGCCTGTCACTGAAAGTGTTCAAGTAGAGCCTGAGAAATAGAAAACCAAGGAAACTATAGAGAAGATTCATCTATGGGGTAGGAGGTTGGACCAAAGGACCTGGAAAATTCCTTCCAGTTCTAAGATTCTTTGATAGTCTTTAATTCTGGAGCCACAGCTGAGAACAACAGTTCCTTGGTTTCCAGGGACAGACTCCTGGATGAGGTGAGCATAGACTAGATTACAGGGGTGGGGAACCTGAGACCTTGAAACCAGATGTGGCCTTCTAGGTCCTCAGGTGTGGCCTTTTGACTGAGTCCAAGTTTATATATATACATATATATATGTATATATACATATATATGTATATATATTCATTTTATTTATTTTTAATGTTCTACAATCACTTCCATAAAATTTAGATTTTTTTCCCCCTTACCTACCCCTCACCACCTCCCTCCCTCCCCAAGATGGCATACAATTCTATATAGGATCTACACATACATTCCCATTGAATACATTTTCACTATAGTCATGCTGTGTAGAAGAACTAAAATAAATGGGAGAAATCACATAACAAACCAAAACATAATACACACACAAAAAATGATCTGTTACATTCTGCGATTGAATTCCATAGTTCTTTCTCTGGATGTGGAAGGCATTTTGCCTTAGAAGACTATTGGGAATTTTTTTTTTATGTCCTTGCGTTACTATGAAGATCCAAGTCTACCAGAAAAAATTCTCGTACACTGTGAGTCCAAGTTTTAACAGAACAAATCCTTTTATTGCAGTTTGGATTTGGTCAGAATGCCACACTTGAAGACCTAGAGGGTCATAGATGGCCTCGAGGCCGCAGGTCCCCCACTCCTGGACTAGAAGATTCATGGATGCCCAGACTCCCCTTATGATTCTCTTAGTTCATGCGTGGGGGAAGTTGAGGCGGAATACCCTCTATCTTGCTGAAGGTCAGCTCCCTAATCACTGTAGAAGAACCATAAACCAGCCAGTCTTCCCTCCTAGCCCAATAGGTTTCTCTGGGTACCAGGGATGTCTCTCCTTTGCACCACACATTGAGAACTCTGGCATTTTCCACCACTAATCCCTTCTGAGGAATTTGTCAGAACATCTACATGTCAAGAACTTGAAAGGGGAAAACTGCTCCCCAGGCCCAAGCAGGAGCTGAGAAAAGAGAGATAATAAGGACAGTGAGGGATATTGATAGCATATAAATGGATTTAAAAGTTTGCAAAAGGTTAACCGCATCTTGCTGTCTTGAAAAATTCCCATCGAAATGACTTGTGTTAGAAGACTATCTTTTACTTTTCTCAGTGCTTTTCTCTACTCTCTAATCCATCTTCTATAAAGCTGCTAAATTAATATTCCTGAAGCACTGAATATTCCTAAAGGCTGAACATGTCACTTCCCTGCTCAAGAAGCTTCCATGGCTCCCTATTGGCTCTAGGATACTCACCCCACCCCTCCACCTCCATATAATTTTGTCTTTAACTATTTGTGTTGATCCTCTTTTTCCCCTGCCCTTTTCTTCCTTGTGAGGTCCTTGAGGATGTCTCATGGTTGTCTTCATAGCCTCTGCATGGTATTTATCCCATAGTAGGTACTTGATACTTATTAATTGAATGAATGAATAAACGTTCTGCTGTTTATCCTTTGTTTCTGAACAACATCGATGACATCATGGGGTGATGTCTTCACTTGCCCAAGAATTGGATGCAAGTGTGGCAGAGATATACAAAATCATCAGCCTCACTCTCTCAGTGATTCAAACACAGTGGTACCCCAAAAGTCAGGATGACCTGAAGTGGATGACCTTGGCATCTTGAATGTCTAATCAAACTCTAAGTGCTCCACAGTGCCTGTTTTGGCTGCCTTTCTGGCTCTTGGAACAAATTGTTCTTATCCACCCATTTAGGAGAGGGGAAGTCTTCACATGCTTGGGGTAGACAACCCCCTAATTCACTGACAAGAATAAATGAATGAGTGAGTGGATGAATGAACAAAAGCTTTCCCAGACCTCTTACAGTTAAATCTCACATATGCCCTGGAGCTAGTACACATTTGGCGTGTTCCAGAGGGGTCCAGGTGAAGCCTTGAGAGCTAAGGCAGTTCTCGGGGGAGTTCCAGTCAGAAAACCATCTTTATCCCCATTCCCCAAGGCAATGTAGTACAGTGGAAAGAACCCTTAGATACCCAAACTCAGAGAAGGATCTCATCTTGTCCCAAATCTATGACTTCCTATGATCCTTTTGCTCCTGTGAGCAACAGCATCCTTCCCTTCAATCTCTGTCCTGTCTCAGGTTGTAACTGCATGTCTGAAGGACCTGAAGCTACTCCATCACTGGGGTTCAGATTACTGCTGGACCCAGGGAGGGATTTAGACTTCAGCATCTGGTTTACTTGTCCACAGCTATCAGGCAAACTGGATGTTGGGAAGTCTTGCTTCCCTGAGGCCTGGTCCTGGAAGACTGTGGGGACCACTTAGGAAAGCTATGGGTCCTTGAGCTATTATTTCTGAGAAGTGTGAGGTGTTGATGGGGCTGTCCCTAGAGTGTTGGGGGTGGGGGGTAATTTTTGTGTTCAGAGAAAATTAAGTCATACCATACTCAGGATACTTCTAAAGGGGGAAAAGAAACTACTGCAAGTAACCTGAGCAGAGAAGGGGAAGGGGCTGTAAGACTTGGGAAGCAGGGATGGGGCTGTTTAAAGGATCAGCTATGTCCTGAGGAGTCACGTAATGTCTCTCCCATCCCTGCCTTCCTTGCCTTGATCTGTTTGCCCACCTGGACTTCAAACTTTGACCTCTGGAGACTGGCCAGGACAAAGTTGTGACTACTTATTAGCTGAGTAACCTTGAGAAAATGACTTCACTTCAGTTTCCTCATCTGTCAAATGAGAGAGATAAGCTAGAATAGATGACCTCTAAGGTGGAGAGCATGCCCACCTTGAACTGTCTGGCTCTGCCTGATGCTCAGTCCCTGGTCCCTCCTATCTCCTTGTTTAGGCAAAGGGAAGCCTGTAATTCTTGGAACCACTTTTCATTTAATATTCCAGAAGGAAATCATCTAAGGGTACCCATTGACTCCTTACTCCATACTGGGTCAGATTCACCTTCCTAAAGCATGCATTTGTACAACACAATACCTTCACACCCTGCAGGGATTCCTGATCATTCCATATGACTGACTCCTGATTCCCCCACAGTGACACCTGCTTCCTTCCTGCTGATGCCTAAGATTCATCTGACAGCAGAAAGAACCTTTTTTTCCTCATTGAGAACTCTGGGATAGTTGAAAACTGGCTAAAAAAGGGCACACATACACACATTGTCAGACTCATACTGTTAGGTAAATGACTGATCTCAGAGCTTTTTCTGAGAGCAAAGTTTGATGTGAGAAAGGAGAGAGAGGGAAAAGGCAGTGGATGCTGGGAATCTAAGTGTGGGTGCCATAGAGTTAGAAAGAGAGAGAGAGAGAGAGAGAGAGAGAGAGAGAGAGAGAGAGAGAGAGCGCTTATTAAACAACATGTGCTGGACACTGCCTAGCTAAAAGTTAGGGATGAAAATATAGGTAAACAAGACAGTCCTTGCCCTCATGGAGCCTATATAATAATGGGGGAAAGAGAGCAGGAAAGAAGGATGGGGAAATGCCTGCTCTGTGCTATAGTATGGAGGGGAGGGGAGAAAGAAGGAAGGAAGAAGGAAAGAAGGAAGGAGGGAAAGGAAGAAGGAAGGAAGAAAGGTAGAAAAGAAGGAAGGATAAAATGAAAGGAAAAAAGAAGAAAGGAAGAAGGAAAGGGAAGAGAAAAGAAGGAAGGAAAGAAGGAAGGAGAGGTAAAAGGAAAAAATGGAAAGGGAAGAAATTGTGATTGTGTCTACTATGTGCCAAATACTATGTTAAACACAAATATTGTCTCATTTCACCCTCTCAATATCTCTGGGAGATAAGTGCTATTAATGGCCCCCATTTTACAGATGAGGAAACTGAGGCAGCCAGCAGTTAAGTGATCTGGTCACTGGGCTAGTGAGTATATGAAGCTAGATTTGAAATCAAGTCTTTTTGATTTCAGGACTAATTCTCTATCTACTGTCCCATCTAGCCAATGATAAGATAACAGGGATGTCTTGGGGTCCCACAGGGCAGAATCAGAAATGTAACAACTGTACAGCTCATCACAAAACACCCTATTTGTTGCATTGATTATAAAAATTATCTATCTATTATCTATCTATCTATCTCTCCATCCATCCATCCATCTATCCATCCATCTACCCGTCCATCTATCTATCTAGATCCCAGACCCTCCCTGATCTCTACAGAGCTGAGGAACAAAGTCCTTGGCATGCTCACATTTGGATCTGAGGCTCCCCAAGGAATTCCACCCTATCTGGACTTGCGGCAAGCCCCTGTTTCTCCTACATGAGTCATTGTTTCCAGTGTAGGAGCAAGTATCCTTCATGATCATGGGACAGTGGAGTTTCTTTATAGGTTTCTACCTGTCATGTTTAATAAATATTTGTTGATTGTCTTCCTGTGCACGAAGGGCTTGGAAGATTTCAAGGTGGGTCCTGAGGTGGTGAGTTTATCACAGGTTAGTAGCAACTGTTGAGACCTCATCTTGCTCCCTACATTTCTAGTAGCAGAGTGGGCTAGAAAGGAGACGACAGCGTCCTTACAGTCATTCTATTAACCAGAAAACCTAGGCACCTCTGCTCCTGGGAACACTGAACATTGCATCATCAGTGCTGAAAATTCTGTCAGCACAAGCCAGGCAACCATCCGTCTGGGACCTGCAGTGATGAGCAGATGGCCACAGAGGCAGAGACCATAAATTCCCTGTTTGGTCCCATATCCAGGCTGGAGTTTATTGTCCAGATATAATTGCTCTAATTGCTATTTTCATGGTCAATAACATTATGTGAGGGTGCTAAACTCAGAAAGTTTTTAGTGGGCCTTAGGGCTGAAAATAGCAATGTCTGGATTAGGCCTTGAGGCAAAAGGGAACAGTTATATAATTTGGGTCTGCACATGAATACACATTTCACTGGGGGGTTTCAAAGGTTTAGAATCTTAGACTCCTAGAGCTTTAGATTCATAAAAATATATAGTTTTTGAAAGATATAACTTTAGATTTCTATGCTCTATTAAATACCTACTATGTATCAGGTACTGTGCTAAGTGCTTTTTAAATATTACCTCTGACTGCTAGGTCCTGTGACCTCTGACACAAGCATGCCTGAGAAGGGCTCAGCTCTCACCAAGGACTCATCCTTTGGGTACTAGCATCGCCTTTATCCTCAGGTAGCTGACAGCATTGCATAGCCCAGAAGACCACCTAGGGGTACACACAGTGCAGTGAAACACAAAGGGAGACCCTTACTTATTAGCCCTGAGCTACATTCCTTTCCTGCAATGAGACCTCTCTCCCCAGGCTATTTTTTCTCTCTTCTATCAACTCTTTCAGCTCTGAAGGCAAGGCAGGATCAATTTAGACACACTGAGCCTGTTGAGCCTTTGTGTTCCCCGAAACTTCATCTCCTTTTCTACCAGCCAAGAAGACATCAATCATTTTGGAGTTCTGAGTCTCCTCACTTTCATAGCCTGTTTACAATCAGCCTTACGGTAAGAGAGGTTATCCTATGGCCCCTTTGGTTCCACTGTCCTTCCTCTCTGATTGTGGCACATGGAATCAATAGAATCTTAGAGTGATACAATCATAGAGCTAGAATGGACCTTTGAGATCCCCAGGTACAGCCTGCCCAACTTACAGATAGCAAAATTGAGGAATGGTGTGAGCCCTTAGAAAGGGAAGGGATAACCCCTGAAAGCCAGCGTGGATCCAACAAGACCAAGCCTGGGTATCCTAACTCCTTTTGTCATGGTAACTAAACTGGAAGAGCCGCAGGATGCCATAAATGCAACATAATGAGGTCTCAAGGGCTGTTGTAAGGATCAAATGAGATAACATTTTGCAAACCTTAAAACACTATGTATGTGCTAGCTCTTACTATTGTTACAAGGGCTAAATAATAGTCCAGTTAGACAACTGTAGAAGTTGTTAAATGGCTAAATCCAGAGTCATAATTACAGGATAGATGTCTGTCTGTGGAGAGGTCTGAGATAGAATGCCTGAGGCAGTTTTCCTTGACCCTATTCTATTTGACATTTTAAATGAGTTATTTGGATGAAGGCATAAATGGCCCAATTATCCCATTTTCTGGGAAATATAGCTAACAAGTTGGACAACAGAATGGGGATCCCAAGAACATCTTGATTAATAACACATTGGATTGAACCAAGGGATAGAGAATAAAGACGTGGTAACACTGGTGTAGGAAGCTAATTCCTCTACCAATTTCTTTGCCACAGAGAGTCTTAGAAAATTGCCCAGAGTACTGAGAAGTGAATAAGGCATGTGCTAGTCCCAACGTACCCTTCCTAGTCAAGTCACATCTAATTTTGGTTGACCATGCTATGGATTTTTCTATTGTTTTTGGTGGGCTATTCATTTTCAGTTATTCAGAGACTATCCTGTTCAATGCTATATAGAATACTATATTGAAACACCAGGAAACACCAGTTGCTGTTAAAAAGATACAAACGGTGTAATCAAACATCCATAACTGTTTGGAGGGCTGTCATACAGAAGAGGCATAAGGCTTGCCAAGTCACAAGGCCCGTATGTGTCAGGGATGAAACTTGAACCCATGCCTAAGAAGGGTTAGGGAATATTTATTAAATACTTACTATATATCAGGTACTATGCTAAGTGCTTTATAAATATTACCTCATTTAATCTAATAAGATTAAATTTCAAAAACTATCCTTATAATAATAGGTTCAATAATAAGTCCTTCACTTGTGTAAAAAAAAAACTGCAATCAACAAGATCAGAAATTCATTAAAGAATCATTCTCCAAGAATCCTCTTCTCTTGTTAAATATACCCAGTTCCTGCAACCTATTGTAACACAGCTTGGTCTCCTCTGTAAACTATCATGGTCATCCTTCTGTGAATGGTCTTTATAATGTCTTTGATAGAATGGGGCATCCAGAACTAGACTCAGTACTCTAGTTGTAGTCTGAACTGGGCAGGGCCTAGCAATACTATCCATTGCCTCTGGATGCTCTGTCCCTCAGAATGAAGAATAAGGGCACATTAGTATTTTTAGACTGTTAAATCATTGAACTGAAGTTCACCAACACTCCCAGATCTATTTCACAGTGATGTTGTCAGCAGGGAAATTCCCTGTGTGGCAACTCCTTCTACCACCAGATATTATAGTTCCTCCATGACTTTATAGGGAGCTGGATTTAGATGATCTCAGAGGTCATTCTAGTCAAACTCTTATTTTACGAATGAGGAAACTGAGACTCAGAGAGGAGAAGGAATGAGCCCAAAATTAAACATATAGTAATTGGTGGAGGTAAGATTGGAGTGCAGGTCCCTTACTGTTTTATGTTGTACCACAACATAAAGTTACATTAAGCTGTAGGGAATTGACTGAGGCATGTGCAGGTTGAGTAATTTGTAAGGGTGGGTATGGTCATCCAGCAAACATATGTCAGAAGTGGAATTTGAATCCGGGTCTTCCAGAATGCAGACCTAGCATTCTAATCTGGTGACACCACCGGGACTCTTGTATTGCTTGGATTACAAAGTTGGAAACTGACACACTCTCCTTTCAGAAAGCTGACTATCTAATGTGAGATCGAACTGAAGCAAAAACTGGTGCAATGTACAGAGGTGGAGTGTCACAGAATCTGGGTTCAAATCCTGTCTTGGGAACTCATAGTGTAATGATGGATGGACAAATAATTTCATTTCCCTTGATCTCATTTTTTTTATCCATCAAATGATGGGGCTGGAAGAGGTAAACTCCCCTGAGGTCTTTTTCCAGTTGTAGATCTTTAAGACTATAATACTCTGAGGAATGAGATAGAGTGTGTGTAAGGGAAGAAAAATCCTTTTAAAAAGTGCCTTAGAGGGAACCAAAAGCTGCTAGAGTTACAAGTTAATGGGTAATCACGGTGATTATATTTAAATCAGTTTCAAGCTGGCTCCCAAGAAAGACCTATAGCAAAGTGGTTGCTAAGGTAGTTATAAACACTTCTCCCCCAACTCCCCACCCTTGATTGAACAAAATAGTCACAGCAACACCAGGCATTGTATTGCTCTAAATCTAGGTTTTCTCTCGCTCCCTTCATGCATCCAATCTGATTTCTCAAACCTGAGCAAGTGACCTAAACTATGAACTAGCCCGTAAAGTCTTTTAAGATTTGCCAAGCACTTTATCTGCATTATCTCTTCTTACGTCTCAGGACAAACCTGTGAGATGCCCAGCCCATTTTCCAGACTAGGGAACTGAGGCTCTCTAAGCAATATGATGGGAATTCATGCTGTCTGATACT
The DNA here is from genome assembly GCA_028658325.1 of Potorous gilbertii. NCBI lineage: Eukaryota > Metazoa > Chordata > Mammalia > Diprotodontia > Potoroidae > Potorous > Potorous gilbertii. The sequence goes on along the minus strand of CM053771.1, from coordinate 56,830,484 downwards.
TGAGCCAGAACTGGTGACTGGCTGGGTCACAGTGGTGAGAGAGGCTGCTTCCTTCAGCAGCCACAGCAGGGGTTAAGAACCACTTCCCCACCCCTAGGACTCCTTCCTTGGGACTGACCCCCTATTGCTAGAGCTATCACATAAAAGGGGGAGATCTCTTCCATTTAGGTTTCTAAACCTCTCCCTGCATCACTGCCTTCTGTGAATTCCTTCGAGGTAGGGACCCACTTGAATTGAATCTCTATATTTCTCATAGCTCCATCTTTTTACCTGGTGAATTTCTGTCCATCTTTTATCTAAGGATAGCAATTGGATTTTATTGATACAGGGAATGCTGATGGAGGACACATCCCATACCAAAAGAATTTGCTTTCTTTGCTGCAACTTAAAATTTTAATTAGTCAGTCAATAAATATTTATTACTGTTGTTGAGCTGTTTCAGTTGTGTCCGATTCTTACTTACACCTCTCCCCCACCTTTTTTTTTGTTAAAGACACTGGAGTGGTTTGCCTTTTCTTTCTGTAGCTCATTTTATAGATGAGGAAACTGAGGCAAACAGGGTTAAGTAACTTGCCCAGGGTCACAAAACTTAGTAAGTGTCTAAAACTGGATTTAAACTCAGGTCTTCCTAACTCCAGACTTGGCATTCATCCATTGTGCTACCTAGTTATTAAACACCTATTAGGTGCCAATTACTCTGCTAAGTGCTGTGAATTGCCTAGGATTCTGAGAGGTTAAATGATTTGCCCAGGGTTTGATGCCACTATGCATCAGAGGCAGAACCTGAATCCAAGTCTTCTCAGTTCTGTCCATTGAACCGTATTGCCTTTCCATCCTTTAAAGCTCCTCCAGGAAGCCTGTCCTGATTCCCTTGTTAAGAATTTCCCTCCTCCTATTTCTCTAATGCCCTTACCAAGTGCTCATTGTATATTCTAGTGATCACTACATGTCTTTTATTCATCTCCTAGTCTGTGAGCTCCATGAGGTCGGGGACTCTGTTTTTCTCTAATCTGTGTATCTGTCAGAGTCTAGTTGGTACTCTGCACACCACAGATATTTAATAAATGTTTGTGGAACTGATACAGTCAAAAGAAATCAGGACCTAAGAAGAATAGCAGGGACATGTTTGATGACTCAAAAATGGAAATAGCTAGGAAAAGGGGGCATAGTGGACAAAAGTATGCACTCTAAGGTCCAGCCAACTCTCTACACTCTGAGTCTTGGCTCACAACCTTCCCTGTACCTGGAATGCAATCCTTCACCCCTCCCCCGCTTTCTTCATACTAAGCCTCAGGTGGTATCTCTTCCAGGAAACCTTCTCAGTCAATAATGCGCCCCCCCCCCCCAACCCTATCTCACTAAAACTCTTGTCCTTCACTTATACCTTTATCATATTTCATTCTGTATTATAGTTACTTGTGTCTGGGAAACATCCTGCTGCTACTAGACTGTAAACAAGGTCCTGTGAGGGCGAGCACCTTGTTCTACCAAAGCTTTGTTTTCTCATCTCCGCTCCTGATCTTTATTTTCCTACTGTACCCAGATGACTCTGGAGGGAGTCTTTGCACAGCCTTTCCTCACTTAAATCCAATTTACTTGCAAGTCATGACATCTTCCTGGTATCATGGTCTTCTTCCAGAATGAAGGACAAACAGCAACAACAGAAAGTTATCTCATATATCTTAGTAGTGCTTATTTGTTTAATTGACTCTATACAAAAGAAAGTTTTTGACCATTAAACATACCTCCCCTTTGGGAAGACAGAGATCTCTCTCCATCATTGGAAGTCTTCTGGAAGGAGGCTGAGTACCAAGTAGGGACATTGTGAAAGGAGGTTCCCTTTCCAGGTACAAATCAGACGAGAGTGGAGCACTGAGGACCCTACCAACCCAGATTCTGTGAGCCTGGACACTTGTCTTAGATAAGGAACTGAGCCAGGATTTGACCACTTTCCATTTCTGATTTCACATGAAGGAGCCTGCCTCTGTCGCTCATCTGCCTGCCACATGGAGAAGAGGCATTATAAAACTTCTGATCGACTCCAGAGGAGGAAAACTAGGACAGGTGGGTGGAGGCAATCTTCAAGTAAACCTAAGGATGCATGGTAACACTTAGAACTGACCAGAAATAGAACAGACTGCTAAGGGAAGGGCTGTGGGCAGAAGGGGTGCACAGGATCATACATCTACTGCTGGGATTTCTGAGGGGCTGAGCTCCCCGTGATGAGAGATCTTTAACTAGAAGGTATTTATGCTTTGGTTAAGAGTGGAGTGAGAAGGTCTGGGAGGGTCCTCCCTCCAATGATTCTGTTATTTTACTGAAGGTTGTTGAGTTGTTTCAGTCCTATCTGGTTCTCTGGGATCCCATTAGGGGTTTTCTTGGTAGTGATACTGGAGTGGTTTGCCATTTCCTTCTCCTGTCTATTTTACAGATGGAGAAACTGAGGCAGACAGGGTTAAATGACTTGCCCAGGGTCACACAGCTAATGTCTGAGGCTGGATTTGATTCCAGGTCCTGCACTGCCCAGCAGCCCCTATTCTAAGGGATAAAGCAGAGTCAGAAAGTTCTGGCTCTATTTGTTACTCTGTGACCTTGGGCAAGTCAGGCTTTCTGGGCCTCAGTTTTCTCATCAATAAAATGAGGACAATGATTTATAGTTTCTATAGATTCACAACAGTACTTTCCAGTGTTGTGGCAGTCAAGAGAGCTAGCTAATCTAAAATCTTGTGGAACAATAATTGATATCAATTATTGATCAAATATTGATATCAATTACAAGCAATAAAGAGGGTTCATTTGTATGACCCTGTCACCCACATGTTGGACCTTCCGAGTCATCTGGCTGAGGAAAAGTTGTGTCTGAGCCTTGGCGAGGCTCAGGCTGTGTTCCTTCCAAACGTCTGTCAACCGCGTGTCCTTCAATACCCCCTCCCTCCCCTCTTCCCTCAGCAGGGCTGTGTGGGCGGGCAGGCGGGCGGGGCCCGTGAGCTCAGTGCATTAAGAGCTGAATAGAAGTAACCCTTAGTTAAAAAATAAATTGGCTAATGTCTCCACTTACATTCTCTCCCAGTAATCACAGGACAGCTCATTCAGGCTCCGAGTTCTTTCTTCTCTGGAGCCTCTCCCAGTAACTCCCCGCACCATCCTGACTCCCACAGCGTCCCCCCTCCCTGAGCTAAAAGACCCCTCCATCCGCTCTGCCAGCTACATCATCTTCCTCAGGATCTCCGGGGAAAGGGAAAGAAAGAAAACCCACAAGTGGATTGTGTCACACCTTGCCCACCATTCCAAAGACACAATTTTGTAAATTACAGAAGATGATTAGGAGCTAGTACTGCATTAGAGTCAATTACTGCAGGAGGGGGACAGCGGGTGTTTGCGGGAGGCGGGTACGGGGCTGAGGGCAGGAAATGAAAGGGAAAGCAGGAGAGCGGTTGTAGGCAAGGGAGAGATAGGACATTATAGGAGGGGGAAGAAAGGGAGCAGGAGGGGATGGGGAAAGGCAAGAGGGGAGAGTAGGGGACGGGGGGGATGGGGAAATGATAGAAGAAAGAGTGGGCAGGAGGGGATGGGGAAAGGCAAGAGGGGAGAGTAGGGGACGGGGGGGGATGGGGAAATGCTAGAAGAAAGAGTGGGCAGGGGGGATGGGGAAAGGCAAGAGGAGAGAGTAGGGGACGGGGGGTATGGGGAAATGATAGAAGAAAGAGGGGGCAGGAGGGGATTGGGAAATGCAAGAGGGGAGAGTAGGGGACGCGGAGGGAGGAGTGTATGGGGAAATGTACGGGGAGAGAGGTTACGGGAATGGGGAAATAGAAGAAATAGGGAAAAAGGAAAGACAACGGGGCATGAGAGAATCAGGAAGTAGAAGGAAGGGAGAGCATGAGGGGATTTGAAATGGACGGTGCTGGAAGGGGTCAGTTTGGGATTGACTGTATCGGGAGGTGGTGTCTGGAGGTGGTATCCCAGTGTGCATGAGTCAAGGCAACAGAAATTAGAGAAGACCGGTCTGGGGAAAGGGAAAAGGGGGTGGGGGGTGGGAGTGGAGAGAATGGGAAGTCTCTAGAACAGAGGCTGGGAGGAGACAGTGAAGACCAACTCTAAAAGGAAACCAACTAGGCAGCCACCTATGTGGAGTGAAATGAAGCCTGCCAGGGAGGACTATGTTGGAAGGCAGGGCCTGTTTTGTTTTTGTATCTCTAGTCCTAGGCATTTAATAAATGCTTGTTGAATTGACACGCTCCCCTCACCATCCCTCCCTTCATTTCTTTTCAGCTTCCTGTGTTTCTTTTTTGTACTTGTAGCCCCAGCACTTACACAGTGCCTGGACCATAGTAAGCATTCAGTAAATGTTTATTGACTAACCTTTAGGACGATTAGTCATTTTTCCTTTTGGATATTTAAGAATTGGAGGCAGGTGTACTAGAAAGAGACCAGGCAGCTAAGACCTGGGTTCTCGTCCCAGCTCTGCCAGACCCTTGCTGTGGGACATTCTGGGAACTTCACTTTCCTCATTTGTTAAATAAAGAGTGGACTGGATTCAAGTCAATTCAATTTGATATGGTGGTGTGGTATCTGCGCCCCATTGGAGGACTCAAAGCCTTTGGATTTCCTGCTTCCTCATGCTTCTTTAACCCCCACCCATAAAACTTGGCTTGAACCAAACAATCCAAATACAGTGACTCTGTAACTGGAGGACCTAGGTTCAAATCTCACTTCTAATTCTTATTACTTACATGAAACTGTAAAAGTCACCATCTCCCTGGACCTCAGTTTCTCCATGTGTAAAATGAGGGTCTTAGACTGAATTTCCCCTGAGGTCCTTTACCACCTTAGATCTATGCTTTGAGGCGTTATACTTTATACTTTATATGAGAAACCAAGAGCTACCTAGTCTGGGAGCAGTTGTTATTATGAACTTCAAATTTTTCTTTTGATTCTATGGATGAGTTAAGACTATATTGAGTTATGCAATGCTTATATGATTGACTCCATTTTGTCACAGTCATGATAATAAGTATCCTATGAAAGACATCAGGAAGGCAGGAGGGTGGAGTGTCCTGGTGGTAGAGGCTTGAGCTAAGAGTTTAGTTGGACAGTTGATGCAATCCATACCTTTTTCCCCATTGCTGCTCCCTTCTGCTATATACTAGAGAGATGAGGTTGTGAGACAGGTAGCACTCTGAGAAATAGAGTGGAGTGTTTGACTCCAGTATCACCTGCCGCTAAGTGGAACATACAATTACCTGGATGGGTGTGGGATTGCTTTCAGGGATGTGCTAGTAAATGTTTAATGATTGGCTCTCCAGGGGAAAAAAAGTACACACAAAACACCTTTAGGTTTAGTCTGCATTAGTGACATTTTTCCAGCATTTTCTTAAGTGTAGATAATCCATAAAAATGATAAACAAAGCTCCATTTTGTAGTGTTTGCCAATTTCTGAGGTGTAAATTTTTGAAAAGAATATTTAACAACCAGCTAGTTAGTTCTAGCACATTATTTGATTGCTAGCACGTGAGCTCTTAACTACTTAGAAGGATGCAAAATGGACATTCGTGTCTCCTGGGCATTAAATTAACTCCCACTATATGGGAAGTACTGTGGTAGGTGTGGTGGATACAAAGAAAGAAAAAGATTTTTCTTTTGTAAAATAAAGGACCACCTTGACTCTGAACCATTCTCCCCCCCAACCCCTAGGAAAAACCACATATATAGATAACTAAATGGAGCTGGAAAGATCTGAGATCAAACCTTGCTTTGAATACATATCAGTCTGGGTAACTTATTTAATGTCTCTGCGAACTAGGCAAATCTCAGTTTCTTTTTTTAAAACAGTATTTTATTGTTTTCAATTGCACATAAAGACATTTTTAAACATTCTTTTTTTTTATATAAAATTTTAACTTCCAAATTTTCTCCTTCCCTCCCCTGTCCCCTCCCTAGTCTGGTAAGCAATTTGATATAAGTTATATATATGCAACCATATAAAACATATTTCCATATTAGTCATGTTGCAAAAGAAGAAACAGAACAAAAGAAAAAAAATCATGAAAAAATGAAGAAAGTGAAAATAGTCTGCTTCAGTTTGCATTCAGACTCCATCAGTTCTTTCTCTGGATGTGGATATTGTTTACCATTGTGAGTTCTTTGGAATTGTCTTGACTCATTGTATTGCTGAGAGAAGCCAAGTTTATCATAGTGTGTCATTGTACAATGTTGCTGTTATCATGTCCAATATTCTCCTGGTTCTGCTCACTTCACTGTGCATCAGTTCATGTAAGTCTTTTCAGATTTTTCTGAAGTCCACCTGCTTGTCATAAATCTTAGGGTTGTTTTTTTCACCCCTAAAAAGGTATCTTTATTGATAGAGGAAATTTGTCATCGGGGAGCTCCTTAGACCAGTAAAATTATAGGTCCACTCCCAAATCCTACATAAAATAAATGAAAGGCATTGCTTAGGAGGTGGCATTTGAACTGGTTGTTGGAAGAAGCTGGGGATTTCAAGAAGTGGAAGAAAGGAAGGAGAGCCCTTGGGATCATCAATAGGACAAGGGAGGGGGCACTGGATTTTGAGATGGAGGAAGTGTAAAATCCACTGAGTTAACTCATGTCAAGATAGCAAAGGAAGGAAAGTAAGGCTAGAACACAGTGCTGGACTTGGAGTGTAGGGATGGGAGCCATGACGGGGTGTTTTAGTGAAGATGAAGAATGGATCTGGGAAGGACCCAAGGAGTCCAGAGCAGAGGTCAATTGCCTGCTGTTACATTAGAGTTGTAAAGAAAGGAGAATTGTATCTCCTGCCTTGGCAGGACAAGGAGAATCTTGAGTGCAAGATGACAGTGAAGGATTTTTCTCTGGCAAAAGACTGAAGAAAAAATCCAAAGAACAATCGATGAGCTGAGAGAGGGAGTAATGTAAGAAGGTGGGGGTGGAATACCCCCACAGGAGAGGATGTACAGAAGGAAATGGGAAGAACACATGGTCCTTGGGGGCCAGGCACTGCCTGGAACTGCAAGAGGAGATACCCACTAAGGCAGTGAGACATGAAGCTAGTTCCTGCCCCCCTACCTTGTGAATGCCTATCAGTGGCTGGGTCTGAAGAGATCTCTGGAGGACTCTCAGTCATTAGATGGTGCCATTGATTCATTCCCATGAACTCTGTGGTGAATTCATTAGGTCATAGACTTAGAGCTGAAAGAGAACTCCAACGGCCAGTGAATACAACTGCTTCATTTTACAGGTGAGGGAACTGAGGCCCAGGGAGCTTAAATGATATGTCCAGCATCATACAACTAGTAAGTGTCTGGGGTGGGATTTGAAGTCAGGTCTTCCAATATTTCTTCTTCTCTACAGGCAAATGAAATATTTCTTCTAGCTTTGTGAGCGAGAAGCCGGTAACAGCAAAGTGGATAGTGGTATGCATCAAGCTGTCCAACTTTTCACCTGGGGAAGGGACCAGAGGGGTATGGAATGGAATAAAGTTTTCCCAGGTCCTTTATGTCTTGGGTGGGCTTCTGACCCAAAAGTTATAATTCCAGATTCTAGGATACCAGGGTGGCACAGTGGATAGAGCACCAGCGCTTAAGTCAGGAAGATTCATCTTCATAAGTTTAAATCTGGAATCAGACCCTTATTAGCTGTGTGATCCTGGGCAAGTCACTTAAGCTTGTTTGCCTCAGTTTCCTCTTCTGAAAAATAAGCTAGAGAAGGAAATGGAAAACCACCCCAATATCTTTGCCAAGAAAATCCCAAATGGGGTCATGAAGAGTTGGACTCAAATGAAAAATCTCTGAACAGAAAAAAGTTTCTTCTAAGATGCAATGTTGTGAAGTAGAGATAGGGAGGCAGTGTAGACTAGTGGAAATAGAACTAGCTTTGGAACTGGAAAGATCTGAATTCAGTCTTGCCTTTGACAGATGTTGGCTGGCCTCAGAGTCAGGAAATAGGGAGTTTGTATTTTACCTCTGTCATAGGCCATCTGTGTGACTCTGGGTGAACTTCTCCCTGTCTAAGGCATTTCTCTAGGACTGGAGTTTACAGTGAAGGTGCTGATTTGCATGGGTGGGTGGAGTTTTCTCAGTGGTAGCTCCCTACAGATTTGGGCTTCTCTATTTCCCACCTCCACTCCCAAAAGAGTTCTTTTCCCCCTGTCTCATACATGGTTCTCAGGGTGTTAACATGATCCAGTGTATACCATTTTGTAGTAATGTTCACTTGAATACTTGCATGCAGGTTGTGTGGGTAGACAAGCTGAAAATGCCAATCTAAGACCAGGGATGTTGCTCATGCCAGCTGCCCCAGTCCAGCACTCCATCTTTTGATAAAGAAGATAAAGATGGAATGAGCCAGCACCTGAAGGGCTAGGGAATTGTAGACAGACACATAAATCAAGGCTAGAGGGTCCCTGAGTGATCTTACTTTCCTCAAGCCTTCACAGAGAATCCATTTAGTTCCTTGCCTCTAGCTGCCATGGTCCCTTCCTTCTCTTCCTCTTCCCCTCAAACCTTTACCTTCTCTCTGTATTGATGTCTGGGCCAAAGCAGACGGATCGCTGTATGAGCAGCTGTAGGTCAGTCAATTGACAATATCTTGTGGCAGTTTTATTTTCTGATCCTAATTGTAGTTGATCCATCCATAGACTACATGGCACAGTGAGTGGATGGTGTTTGATTCGGAGGAAAGGATTTGGGTTCAACTGTTTCTGTTGCTTACTATCTGTGTGACACTGATAATGTCATTTAAGTGCTTTGGGCCAGAGTTTTTCAATAAGTATTTACTAAGCGCTTACTGGGGTGTATGGGGTGTTCAGGGTGGACTAATAAATCTGAGGAGAGGGCTATTCATCCTCCTTTGATATTTCCCTGGCACTAGACTCTCATCTGTGGCTCCAAGAAGCTGTAGCATGTGTAGTGAACACACATAGGTAAAACCATCAGATAGGCTAAGCAAGGTTGAGGGGGACAGGTCTCAATCTGGGGGGTCTACCCCAAGCATGTGTAGACTTCCCCTGGCAAAATAGGCAGATGAGAACAATTTGTTCCAATGGCTATGATGGTGGCTGAAGCAGGCGCTGTGGAGGGCCGAGAGCTTGCTTAGACATCAAAGGCACCAAGGTCATCCACTGCATCCTGGTCCATCTCCAGTCATTCTGACTTATGTTCTGCTGCCACTGGACTTCGATGACTCTGGAAGAAAGAATGAGACTGATGACTTTGTACAAGTCTGCCTCACTTACATCCAATTTGTGCACAAGTGAGACATCACCCTGTGATGGCATCGGTCCTCTTGGAAAACAAAGGACAAGCAGCAATTGCTTATTACTTATCTGGCTTCCTCTAAGCCCTGGAGATACAAGGAAAAAGCAAAAGTGTGATCCTTAGCTTTCAATGAGGTCACATTCTAATGGGTATAACAAACAGCTCCATTCCCTTCACAATGAGCATACAAGATATGTATGCGTGCGTGCGTGTGTGTGTGTGTGTGTGTGTGTGTGTGTGTGTGTTTGTGATAAGGACACAGAAGACTTGCCCAGGGTCACACAGCTGGTAATTGGTAGAGCCAAAACTCAAATCTCCATCTTCTGGCTTTAAATTCAGTTGACCTTCTAGTTTAGGGGTGAGGAATCTGTGGCCTCTAGGCCACATGTGGCCCTCTAGTTTCTCAAGTACAGTCCTTTGACTGATCCAAACTTCATAGAACAAATCTCTTACTTATGTGTGTGTATGTGAAGACAAAGACAGATAAAAAGATAGATATAGCTAGGTATCTATTTCACAGGTATAGCCCTGTGAGGGAGGTGCTATTGTCAGCCTCATTTTACAGTTGAGGAAATTGGGGCAATCAGAGATTGATTTGCTGGGGGTAGGATGGGGTCACATAGCTAAAAAGTGTCTGAAGCTGAATTCAAACTCAGATCTTCCTTACTCCAGCCCCAGTTCGATAACCACTGCATTGCCAGTTGCTACAGAGAGGTTAAGTGATTCACCTAGAATTATATGGTTAGTAGGATCTTAGGCATCATTTAGTTCAATGTTTTTGCTTGATTGAGGAGAAAACTGAAACTCAGCGTGGGAAGATATTAAGTCCCAAATCACATGGCAAGTTACTGTAAGAACTGGAACCAAACCCCAGTTCTTTTGACTCAAAGGTTCTTTTTCTGATATCAATAAAGTAGAGAGCATCATGGACCTGCAGATCAATAGATCTGGGTTCTAATCCCACCTCTGACACCTACCAACTGTATGCAATATCTCAAGCCATTTAATCTCTGAGCTTCAGGATCCTCAGTTGTTTCTTTTTCTGTGTCTATATTCATTATCTGTATAAAACAAAAGGTAATTTTGTCTGAGTATGATGACACTTGCCCGTAATCCTTGATATCCTGAACACAGACTGGTAGATTGATTGAGCTCAAGAGTTCTGAGTCACAGTGAGCTAAGGTGATAGTTGCGTCTGCACTAAATTGAGCACTGATGTGGTGAGCTCCAGGAAATGGAAGGACATTGGGTTGCCTAAGGAGGCACAGAAGAGCCTAGATCAAAAGTGGATTGAGTCAAAGCTCCTGAGATGATCAGGATGGCATCTGGCTGTGAGTAGTTACTGTCCTTGTGGTCTGGACAAGATGGAAGATTTAATATAATTTTAAAAAATCAGCCATATGGGGAGGGGTGACACTAGCAGTTAGAGAATCAAGAAAGACTTCATGTAGAAGATGGTACATTTGCATTTTGTATTATGAGATGGAGGCAAAGAGGGAATGCACTCATGGAATGGGGGAAGGCCAGGGCAAAGGCATGGAGGTGGGAAATGGGACATTCTGTGTGAGGAACAGAGGCCAGTTTGGCTGGATGCAGAATCTCTAAGGGAGAGTAATGGTGTTGTATGTAACAGGGGTCACAGCCTTCCCCAGGTGATAGCAGAGAGTGTTCTTGGCCACAGCCTTTTCCAATAGGACTCAGAGGGTTTCCAGAACATAGTCTTCCACCAGAGACCATTTGAACCTGTGCCCCAGGGCTCTTCTGGGAATGATGACAAGGTAACAATCACCACCACCACCACCACAACAATAGCTGGTATTTCTAAAGTACTTTAAAGATTGCGATGTGCTTTACATACATTTTCTCATTTGAGTTTCAAGGGGGTGCAATGGATAGAGTACTACGTCTTGAGTTAGTTCATGAGTTCAGATCTGGTCTCAGATGCTTACTAGCTATGTGACCCTATCTGCCTCAGTTTCCTCATCGGAGTTAGAGAAGGAAATGGCAAACCATCCCAGTACCTTTGCCAAGAAAACCCCAAATGGAGTCACAAAGAGTTGGAAATGACTGGACAACAACAATGTACTAAAGGTATTTTTATCCGCATTTTACAGATGAGGAAACCAAGACTTAGAAATGTGACTTGAAAGATGACTTATCAATGATCATACAGCTAATGAAGCTGGAAGCAGAGTTCAAGACCAAGTCTTCCTGATCCTAAGGTCAGCCAGCACTCTATGAACTACAATCATAATAGACATAATATTAGAACCTGCTAACTCAGGATAATACAAACAGGTTCTATTGGATTTCTGAGGAGGTAAAGATGACTTCTACTTCATGAGATCTGGGAGGTCTTCACAGAGGAGGAGGAAAAGAAGGCATGTGCTGGGGCTTCCCTGATTCTCAGCTCACCCAATTCTGATCCACTCCTGCATCCTTTGGCACAGACATCTGTGGAACATTTTTGAGGGGGTCTGAACCTATGATTTCATGCAAGGAGGGAACTCTAGGTGTGGAAACCCTCTTCACAGGTGAAGATCAGCATCTTATCTGTAATACAGTTATTCCCTCCACATTGTGACTTTCTCCAAAATGGTTTTGATATGTCAGAATAAGAAATTAAATGGGAATTATTTAGGTGTTTTGCAGATATCTCAGACAACATGTGAAAGTCAGCAGATGACACAGAAAAAGTTTAGAAACTCAGAAATGCAGAAACTATATGTATAGTATTGTATAATATCAACATATTTTATCTTTAAATATCATAATAATTCAGACTTCTTCTCTGGTACAAAGGGAAGATCAAAAAATTTTATATGGATTTTCCAGATCTTGAGGTGCCACACGCTTAATCCCTGTGATATGGAAGGGATAACTATAATGTCCTAGAGACTTGGGAGTGGGGGGAGGGGTGAGAGAGTAGGGGGGTGGGATCCCAAAGGTCAAGCTAGTTCAGATCAGAGGAAAGACTGATTCCTAGGCCCTCCCTCTACCTATTTCATCTCTACTAGAATTCCTTACAGCTGCATTAATTTGCATTTTAATGCAAATTCTATATGTTCTCAGAGCTTGGCTAGATGAGTTTCTCCTTTTTCCCCTCTGAATTGGGCTAAGCTTGAGCACTAAGAGTACCCCCCTCCCACTCCCTGAGTCAAATCTTCTTGACAGCCAGAGGTATGTCTCCCCCCTCACCCCAACTCAGGCAAGAGATCTTAGAGGGGAGCAAGAGTGTCTTCTTCTGCTGCTGACTACCCCAAGCCTCAGATAGCAGTTTGCATGGCATAGGACAGGGACAGACAAATTGCTCGTAATGGCTGAATCCTTGAGCTTCGAAGACAATGGGTCAATTGACCCCTTCAATTAAGAATTCCATCAAATCAGCTTATTTTGTGGCATGAAGAAAATGTGACCAGGTGAATGACTTTCTCTTTTTTCTGTCCTCTCACCCAAATGTTTGTTGATCTAATTGGCCCTGCCTGAATTCAAGTTGGGGCAAGGGGGGGAAGGTAGGACAAACCCCTAAGGGCTTGGGAACTGATTTCTGTCTGGGTACCCCCATTCTGTAGTGTCTTGGAGGGCAAGCATCCTCCAGGGATTGTCAGTGATTACCCCCATCTTCTTTCCTTTCCTCCTCCTTAGGAGTGAGACTAGATGAGGTCCTCAGATGATGGAAGGACAGACATGCTCAGAACATGATCTCACCCCATTGATTTTTCCAGCTGACCTCATCCTATTCACTGACTATCAGGGACTACCTCATTTCTTTTCTGTTCCATTTTTGGCTGTTCCCTCACTCAATTACCTTGTTAGAGATTTAGCTGGCGCAGAAAGCACATGTTGGCTGTTGCCTGAGTGTTGGACTTTGGCTTGAGGGGCCATTGCTTCCAGAGCTTAGACTTAAGTTGAGAAACAGTCTTATAACTCCTAGAATCACAGAAACTCAGCATCAGAAAGGATCTCCTAGAGGGGATCTAGCTTATGTATTCCCAGAAGCATGAATTTTTTTCTCCAACAACTATCTCCTATGCCACCTCACTGCCTTGGTCAAATACAATGGGACTCCCCAATAGGACAACTTTTCAAATATTTGCAGTTAGCTTATTTCAACTTTCTTAGTTTTTTCTTCTTCATCCAAATGTCCTTGTAACTTTCTTACCCTGGAATGTCCCTCAGCAAGTATCCCCCATTCTCTTGTTAATGATTTCTTCCTCGGGTCTCCATTTTTGTGGAGGGACTCAGGCCGGCCAACATTCATTCCACTCCTGACTCTGTTCCTGACATGTCTGCGTTTTAAACCATGCTTTTGTTGCTATCTCCAAAGGGAGATAGCAGTTCTCAGTTCTACTGTCCTCCTCATCCTAGAACATCCAACCCTCATGATGACCTTCTCACCCTGGAATATCCCTCTGCCAGGCCTGCTCCCACTCAATGTTTTGGAGAGGCTCGGGCTGACTCACTTTCCTTCCCTTCCCCTCTCTGCCCCTGACTTCCAGACTTCAAAGCCATGACCCCAAACTGGGCACCTTCATTTGCATCTTCTCTCACCCTTGCTTCCCCTCTCTCTCTTCTGTGTGTTGTCTTTCTTCATTAGAATACAACATGGGGTGCTTAAGGTTGAATCCTGTACTCCATATATGGTCTTCCAAGGGCAGAGGATAGTAAAATAATTGCCTCCCTTGCAATGTGGCACAGAATGGTGAAAATGCTAGAATTGGAGTCAGAAAGACCTAGATCAAAACCCCAATTTTGACATGTAGTAACTGAGAAATCCAGCACAAGTTATGTAGCCTTGCTGGGTTTCAGCTCCTGGAGGACCTCTAAGCTCCCTTCTATCTCCAAATCTATGATCCTCTAAACTTTCCTGGCTCAGCTCAGAAGATATCTGGGGTGAAATTCATGAATTCCCCATCATCTTCACCATCATCCTTATCACTACCACTACCATTTTAATCTCTATCATCAACACCATCATCTTCATCATCTTCACAACCACCCCCACAACCATCATCATCACAAAAATACTAATGTGTCTATGAATGATTCACATTTCCATAGTGGGTTTAACTGTCTGAAGAATTTTCAGATCTATTTTGCTATTTGATCTTTGCAATTGCTCCAAAGTAGGCGGAACAGGCATTAATATTTTCACTTCCCAAGGAGTGAAGTGATTCGCTCAAGGTCACACCACAAATTAGTGGCTGAACTGGGACTACCCTGTTGTATCCTGACTTCCAGTATCTTTCTAGTGCTGATTCTAAATCCCAGAAGCATCCTGGGGATTTTATGAATCCTGATAGATTTCTCAGCCAGTAATGCCTGTTTATAAACAACAACAGCAGCAGCAACAAAAATCTGCTTACAAAATCCCAACAATACATGGTGCCTCTCAGCTGGAGAGCGTGGAATCATATAACAGGGATGAGGCTCATGCAAACCTATATAGAAATTAAATCCACAATCTGGGCATACAGCTGTTTGACAAGTGATAATTAACTGCTGACAATATAATTTCAGTTTTGATATGAGCTTGTTTTTTGTTAAAAGTAATCAAAGAGATATTTACATCAAGGAGCCTGGTGGACCACCAGAGGAGAACTTGGCTCCATTTCCTGTCAGGTTTAAAGAATTGGCCTTCAGAACCTATGTCCTACTGGTGTGGCCCCAAAGAGTTAAGCATGATCTCTATTGAAGGGCATTTGTATATTTGTCCTCTGGAGGAGCAAATCCTCATTTTTCAGGCTGTCCCATGCCTAGCATCAGTGAAATCAAAGGATTATGATAACATAAAATGTCCGAACTGAGAGGGACATTTGAACATGGACTATTGGAACATCGAATATGAGAGTTGGAAAAGAACTCAGAAAAAAGAATATTAAAACATAAAATGCCAATTAGATGGGACCTTAGATCAAAAAATGTCAGAGCTCAGGGGAGGTCCTTAGAACCCAGAATGTCAGAGCTGGAACTACTCTTAAAACAGAGAATGACAGAGCTGAGAGGGCCCCTAGCCCTTAGGATACTTGAGCCTTAGAATACAGAACATTCTACTGTAGAATGTGAGAGTTAAAAGGCACCATAGAATATGGAACATCGGTGCTGGAATGAACCTTAGGACCAGGATGGCAGAAGTTGAGGAACTTTAGAACACCTAATGTCAGAGCTAGAAAAGACATTTATTAGATATAGGAGTTTTTAACCTGAAGTTCATGAACTCATTCCAAATATCTTTATGACTGTATTTTAGAATAATTGTTTCCTTTTTAACCCTATGTATTTTATTTTATGTATTTTGAAGCATTCTGACCTATGAGACCATAGGCTTCACCAGAGTGTCAGACAGATCCATGACACTAAAAAGGCTCCTGCCTAATGCAAACTCATTTTATGACTGATGAAATTTAGGTATAGTGAGTGATTTGTCAGTAGCAGAGTTAGAACTAAGGCTTAGATCTCAGGACTTCTAATCTAATCCTTTACCTATCCCAGGCTGCTTTTGTTTTTTCCTAATTTTGTTCAGATCACAGGGACTAAAATTCCCCGTGTAGGAAGAGTCCTTGTACCACAGCAGTTAATCCTGGCTGCTTATGCCTTGAGAAGGTAATCCTTGGCTCTACTTGCAGTAAGAAGCATAGAAAAGCATTCCTATCCAAGGCAGGCCTCCCTATGTATATTTACTTTTTAAAAATTTAAAATGATATTTTATTTTTTCCCCAATTACATGTAAAATTATTTTTTAACATTTTAAAAAAAATTTTGAGTTCCAAATTGTATCCTTCCCTCCCCCTTCCTTGAGATAGTAAGCCATCTGATACAGGTTTTATACATATGCAGTCATGTAAAACATTTCTATATTAGTCATTTTATGCTAGACGAATTAAAAAAGAAAGGAGAGAGGCAGAGAGAGAGAGAGAGAGAGAGAGAGAGAGAGAGAGAGAGAGAGAGGAGAAGTGAGAGAGGGAGGAAGGAAGGAAGGAAGGAAGGAAAGAAGGAAGGAAGGAAGGAAGGAAGGAAAGAAGGAAGGAAGGAAGGAAGGAAGGAAGAGAAAAAACAGTATGTTTCAGTCTGTATTCAGACAAGAATAGTTCTTGCTCTGAAGGTGGATATTATTTCCATCACTAGTCCTTTGGGATCATCTTGGGTCATTACATTGCTGAGAAGAGCTAAGTCTTTCACATTCCTCATTATACAATGTTGTTGTCAGTGGGTACAATGTTCTCCTGGTTCTTCTCACTTCACTTTGTGTCACTTCATGCAAATCTTTCCAGGTTTTCCTGAAATCATCTTGCTGATCATTTCTTACAGCACAATAATATTCTGTTGCAATCATATACCACAGCTTGATCATCCATTCCGCAGTTGGTGGGCATCCCTTCCATTTCTAATTTTTATCCACCACAAAAAGAGCTGTTATAAATATTTTTGTACAATGAGAGAGATAATTGTTTCTCTCTCATATTCATAATCAATTATTAGAATTGGGGAGACCCCAGTTTTTTTCCCCGGTTCTATTTCCTTCTCCAATCTCTCAAGGACAGGGCTGATAGAAGATAAGATTAACATTCTTCTCATTCTGGGTACTGGTACTCCACCCAACTAGATCAGATTTCTAATCTAAGACGAAATTCCCTTCTGCTCAGGCTTGGGTGGGAAATAAATTCTTTGTTTTACACTGCTAAAGGCTGGGGTAATTTAGAAGGAAACGACATAATTCAAGTTAATTTGAATAGTCTTACCCAAATGTATTCATTCTCTCACTAATAACCAATTAGAATTGAATGCCACTCTTGAAACACTCCTCTTCCAATGTGCATATAAACTGTGAGCCCTCTGCCATGATTATCTTTGACCTAAGAGAGAGAGAGAGAGAGAGAGAGAGAGACAACCAAATCTATCCTTTTATTAATAAACATGCTGGCATTACTAATAAAATGATTAAAATATTCAGAATACTACATTACACTAATAAAATGATTAAAGTATTCAGAAATCATCTATTGAAATTTTTAAATGTCACAAGTAGTTCCTTTTCCCTTTTTAAAAATCTCTTTGGGGTATAGACCTTTGCGGTATCAAAGGGAATGCAGTTTTATAGCCCTTTGGTCATAGCTCCAAATTGTTCTCCAGAATGATTGGATCAGTTCACAACTTCACCAACAGTGTATTAGTGTCCCAGTTTTCCCAAAGCCCCTTCAACATTTATCCTTTCCCTTTTCTGTCATATCAGTTAATCTGACATATTTAAGGTGGTACTTCAGAGGTGTTTTAATTTGCATTTCACTAATCAATAGGGATTCAGAGCATTTTTAAAAAAAGTATAACCATGGATAGCTTTGATTTCTTTGTCTGAAAACAACCTTTTCATATCTTTTGACCACTTATCAATAGGAGAATGACTTGTATTATAAATTTGATTCAGTTCTCTATATATTTGGGAAATGAGGCCTTTATCAGGGAAACTTGTTGCAAATTCCTTCCTCTCCCAGTTTTCTGTTTTCCTTCTAATTTTGGCTGCATTGATTTTGTTTGTGCAAAATCTTTTTGCTTTTATATAATGAAAGTGATACATTTTAAATTTTGCTTTGTGATGTATCTCTTGTCTGGTCATAAATTCTTCCCTTATTCACAGATCTGACAGGTAAACTATTCTATTCTCTCCTAATTTGCTTATGATATCATCCTTTATATGCAAATCATATACTCATTTTGATCTTATCTCAGTGTATGGTGTGAGATGTTGGTTTATCCCTAGTTTTCACCATACTGTTTTCCAGTTTTCCCAGAAGTTTTTGTCAAATAATGAGTTTTTGGCCTAAAAGCTTGGATCTTTGGGTTTATCATACACTAGATCACTGTAGACATTTATTATAATGTACTGTGTACATAATCTCTTCCTCTGATCTTCCCCTCAATTTCTTAGCCAGTACCAGATTGTTTTGATAATTATCACTTTATAATATAGTTTGAAATATGGATGACTAAGACCCCTTCCTTCACATTTTTTTCATGGATTCCCTTGATATTCTCTATCTTTTGTTCTTCCAGACGAATTTTGTGATTATTTTTTCCTGGCTCTACAAAATAATTTTTGGTGGTTTGATTGGTATGACTCTGAATAAAAAGATTAATTTAGAAAGAATTGTCATTTTTATTACATTGGCTCAGCCAAGCTATTAGCAATGAGTATTTTCCCAGTTGTTTAGATCTGACTTTATTTATATGAAAAGTGTTTTGTAATTGTGTTCCTGGGGCTTCCCTTATATTTAAAGGATGATGGCTTAAATTTTCCATGAGCAGCTGCTCTATATTGATGCCAGCTCTTGATTCTCTTTTTGATGTACCCCTATGTCTTAGTTCCAACATGATTTGGCTCTTCCGAGTCATGAGTTATGGCTTCCATTATTCAATGACATAGCATAAACACAACTCTCTTTTAAAAAAAATTTATTTATTTATTTTCAGCTTTCAACAGACACTTCCACAAGATTTTGAGTTCCTAATTTTCTCTCCATCTCTCCCCTCTGCCCACCCCAAGACACAGTACATTCTGATTACCACTTCCCCCAGTCTGTCCTCCCTTGTATCACACCCCTGTTTTCTCTCATCGCCATCCCCTCTATTTTCTCTTAGGGCAAGACAAATTTCTATACTCCATTGCCTGTATATCTTTTTTCCCAGTTGCATGTGAAAACAATATTTAACATTCATTTTTAAAACTTTAAGTTCCAACTACTCTCCCTTTCTCCCACCCTACTCATCCCAGCTGTGAAGGCAAGCAATTCAATATAGGTTATATATGTGTAGTTATGCAAAACACTTCCAAGACAGTCATATTGTGAAAGACTAACTATATTTCCCTCCATCCTATCCAGCCCCACATTTATTCTATTCTTTCTTTTGTCCCTATCCCTCCTCAAAAGTGTTTATTTCTAATTACCCCTCCTCCCATTTGCCCTCCCTTCTATCATCCCCTCGCCCCCTGCTTATTCCTTTTCTCCTACTTTCCTGTACTGTAAGATAGATTTTCATACCAAATTGACCGTGCCTGTTATTTCCTCCTTAAGCCAAATGTGATGATAGCAAGGTTTGTTCTTTCCCTCTCACCTCCTCTCTTTTCCCCTCCATTGGAAAAGCTTTTTCTTACTTCATTTATGTGAAATAATTTGCTCCATTCTATTTCTCCCTTTCTCCTCTCAATATATTCTTCTCACCCCTTAATTTTATTTTTTTAGATATCATCCCCAGCTATTCAACTCACTCTGTGCCCTCTGTCTGTATGTATATATTCCCTCTAACTACAGAGAAATACTGAGAAAAGTCTCAAGAATTACAAATATGATCTTTTCATGTAGGAATGTAAATAGATCAACCTTAGTAAGTCTCCTGTGATTTCTCTTTCCTGTTTACCTTTTCATGCTTCTCTTGATTCTTGTGTTTGAAAGTCAAATCTTCTATTCAGCGCTGGTTGTTTCAATGAGAATGCTTGAAAGTCCTCTGTGTCATTGAATGATCATTTTCCCCCTGAAGTACTGTACTCAGTTTTACTGGGTAGGTGATTCTTGGTTTTAATCCTAGCTCCTTTGACCTCTGGAATTTCATATTTCAAGCCCTTCAATACCTTAATGGAGAAACTGCTAGATTTTGTGTTATCCTGATTGTATTTCCACAACACTCAAATTTCTAGCTGCTTGCAATATTTTCTCCTTGACCTGGGAACTCTGGAATTTTACTTCAGTATTCCTAGGAGTTTTCCTTTTGGGATTTCTTTCAGGAGGTGATTGATGGATTTTTTCAATATCTATTTTACCTTCTGGTTTTTACTCTCTCACACAGGTCCCACAGGTTTTTTTCATTGACCTTCCAATTTGTCCTCTGTGTTTTAGGGTCATGATGTCTGGAAACTGCCACAGGCGCCTGAGATTCAGTCCCTCTGAGGTCCTGTCTGTGTTGGCGTGGCCCACATTGGACTTTGCTCTGCTCCCATGACAGCACAATAGACGCTTCCTGACAACCTTCCAGGCTGTTGTAGACTGGAGATTTGCTTCACTCTTTCATTCTGTGGGTTCTGCATCTACAGAATTTATGTAGAGTTATTTTTACAGATATTTGGCTGAGATTGGGGAGAGAGTGCTAGCAAGTCTATGTTGTTACTCCACCATCTTGGCTCTGCCCCCCATAACCACAGCTCTTCCTCTTCATGCCAAGTTATCAAGACTAGAGAAAGTAAGCACTGAGTTACCAGAACTTTTTCCTTTAGGAACCAATGGAAAAATAGTAGCAGAATTGATTCAGAAATGACTTAATATTCCATTCTAGCCCAGTTACTCCAAGAAGACTATGACTTTACAAATGCCACGCAGTCTGTCTGGAAGAATACTATTCACAGCCCCTGCTCCCCAGATAAACTATTTTTCTTTCTTCCTTTAAAGCCCTCCTAAAATAATCACCTCCAGGGAGCCAGGCATAAAATTTTAGATTCCTGTAATCTACTCTGCCTTGCAGAGAGGCAAATAGATATAATAACTCCCTTTCTTGATACTGAAAGCTTACTTAGTTTAAATCAGTGCATTGCTATGCCATCCTGGAAGGATAGCTGCCAATTTTCCTGAAAATTTCCGGGCACAAAAGCTCTATCTTCTTTCTCATCTCACAGAGTCATGTGGTAGAAAAGATCCTCACTGTTCATTTAGTCTAACCCACTCCTGAACAAGA
Organism: Potorous gilbertii; assembly: GCA_028658325.1. NCBI lineage: Eukaryota > Metazoa > Chordata > Mammalia > Diprotodontia > Potoroidae > Potorous > Potorous gilbertii. The sequence continues at coordinate 56,809,515 of CM053771.1, read as the reverse complement.
ATTCTCTCAAAATCCTACCTGGCAGTGATCATTCAGACTTCACTTGAAGACTTCTAGTGAGAGTGAACTAATGACCTCCAAGAGAGACCATTCAGATTTTGGAAAGCATTTATTGTTAGCATAATTTTCCTCCTTAAATCAAGCCAACATATTTGTCTCTTTGAAACATCTATGCCTTATTCCTAGTTCTGCCCTTTCAGGATGAACGGAGTAATGCTTCTTCCATATAATAGCCCTTCAGATACTTGAAAACAGATAACATATCTCCCCTAAGTCTTTTTTCCTCCAGAGCAAACATCCATAGTCCCTTCAATGAATTCTCATATTACATCATATCACTGTCCTGGTCACCCTTCTCTGGAATTTCTACAGTTGGTCAGTTTCCCCTAAAATGTGTCATTCAGAATGTAGTACTCCAGATGAGATATGGTCAGAACAGAGTGCATTGGGACTAATCAACTTCCTAGACCCAGACACTATGTCCATTTTCATGCTGTCTGAGATTCCATTAGTTTTTTTTTTTTTGGTCATCACATTAATGTTGTCCTCTCATATTGTTGGTTCATTATGGTTCATTAAAATACCCATAACTTTTAAAGTTGGATCACCTTTTCACTTTGACTTTTCTGTCTTGTATTTGTGAAGTTGACATCTCTTTTTCTGTGTCAAAGTCAAGAAATGTGTCCTTGTGTCTAACTCTAATAATTCCTGTTTTACTTTAAGCTGGTTTCCTCTTGTTTGGTCTTCTATGCCAAGAGAGAATAACCTGTTCTTTAGAATCCCATCCAAATCTCCATAACCTTTCAAAAGGTATATATTCCATCTCTTGCCTTTTCTTCTCTAACTTGACTAAACCCAATTCCTTATGGGATTTATTTTAACTTTTTTCCTCCCTTTGGATTCACTCCAGCTAGTTCCTCTCCTTCTTAAAATATGACTCAGTTGGACACCATTCTTTCTTTTAGATTTATTAATCTACTATGTAAATTTATTTATCCACTACATCTACTATGATGGTGAAGCCAAGATGGCAGAGTAGCAGTAAGCAGTACAATAAGTAGCTTGCTCCCCAGAATTCCTCCTAACAGACCTAGAAAATGCATTAGATGTAAAATCTAAGACAAAGTTGCAGTGAGTCATTTTTACAGCCCAGGTTTGCATAGGGAGACATACAGAGAGGTCTGTGGACACTGGGCAAGGATCCCAATGAACCACAGGCAAAACATCCAGGCAGAGGCTATGAACAAGGGAAAAAAGTCCCAGTTCTATACCAGGGCACCTCAAAATCCATACCAGAGCATCTTGATGAGAACAGGTATGAAATGGCAGCTTTGCAAAATAAATTATGGTATATAAATGTTATAGGATACTATGATGCTGTAAGAAATGATGAGGGGTATACTTTAGGGAAACCTGGGAAGAATTGTATGTATGGAAGCACAATGAAGTGAGTAGAACTAAGCAAACAATTTTTACAAAGGAAAGAATAAAGCACAGACAAACAATTAGGAATCACCATCAGTGCAATGACCAGCCTTGACTCCAGAGAAATGATGATGACACATACTGCCTGCCTCCTGAGAGAGAGATGAAGAACTCAGCATTTAGAAGTGTGTGTGTGTTTGGAAATGGCTGCTGTGGAAATTTATTTTACTTGACTGTACATGTTTGTTACAAAGGTTTTATTGTTTTCTTCATTTTCAATGTGGGGTGGAGGAGGGTGTTGGTTGGGGAGGTGAGGGATAAAGGTAGATTTCTGTTTCTATATATATATACATATATGTACACATATGCCTATATATGCATATGTGCATGTGTATATATACATATATGTATACACATGCCTATATAGGCATATGTGTATGTGTACATATACACACATGCATATACACACATATATGTATGTATGTATGTATCTTCTGAAGATCACCTGGCAGGATAAGGTACCAGACACTGATGTCCTTACTCGAAATGAACTGCCAAGCATTCAAACTGTGCTTCAGAAAGCGCAACTCTGATGGACTGGCCAAGTTGTTCGAATGCAAAGCATATGCTTGCCAAAAAAATGAGAACTGGAAAGGGACAGGTGATCACATGGTGGTCAGAAGAGGCAATACAAGGACACTCTTGATGTTTCTCTCAAGAACTTCAGAATTGATTGTGTGACACAGAAGACACTGGCACAGGACCACTCAGCATGGCAAACCACATCAGAAAGGGTGCTGTGCTCTATGAGCAAAGCAGAATTGAAACACATCAAAGTAAATGTAGGATGTGCAGATTTGGAGTAACCACCCCAAATGTTCATGCTGACTATCTGTGCCCAATCTTTGGCAGAGCATTCCCAGCTCGTATTGGTCTGATCAGCCACAGTTGGACACAATGAAACTTCACTTTATATGGTGATATCATTTTGGTCCTCTTTGAGAATGAAGGACAACTACCATAAAAATAAATAAAGCATAGTATTTGCCCTCAAAGAGCTTACAATCTAGTAGATACTAATAAGGAGCTTCCCAATGCAGAGAATAGTGGAAGAATTGCCTATTGTTCATCCTTGGAATATCAGACATGTTTTAATATATCCCATAATCATGAAGACTCTTTTTGCTCCAAGAATATTACCTTACTGATATATATTCAACTTGTGGCCATATCTATCACTTTATTACTTATTTCATAAAATCCTGTAAAATTAGAATTGCAAGGGTCCTTACAACATAAAATGTCAGAATTGAAAGAGTCCTTAGAACATAGACTATCAGGGCTGGGGGGGATATTTGAGATGATTTAGTCCAACTCTCATTTTACAGAGGGGGAAACTGAGGCCCAGAGTTGGGCAGTGGTTTTTCCCAAGGTCAAATAACTTGCTTGGTCTAGGACCAGAAAAAAAATGTCACAAATCATCTTACTGCTGTTTGGGAGCTTTCTTCAGTACCTTATGGTACTCAATTTGTAACATCATTCCCAGGTGCACATACTTACACCCTTCCCCTGTAATGTTCATTCTGCATTCTCATTTTGTGCTCACAGGGCCAGATGGCTTACAGTTTTTTTCATTGTAATCCTATCTTCCCAAGTATTGGCAACCCTACCTAATTGCATGTCACCCACAATCTAATGAGCCTATTATGCTTTCCTCTATCTATGATTAACCCCACCTGACTCCATTTCTTTCTCTGCTAAGCATTTAATACCCTGTTTGTACTAGAGTACAGTTTACGTAATTCGAATTTATGGGGAAAAGGATGAGGTAAACTAGGCAAAGAAACAGATGAGGGACTATTTTACAAGAAATACAGTTTACTTCCAAGTTCTTGGAGGAACTCAAATTCATTGGTAACAGAATTTCTCCAAAGACAGGTCCTACAGAGACTGCTTTAATGGGGAGATATGCATCATTTGTAATTAGCAAAACTTTCAAACAGCAATTAATGTGCTAATGTCCTTCAGGGCTATTTGTTCCCCAAAAGTAGGTTAAACATTCCCCCCATCCCATATTGACAATGTTAATTTGCTTAGCAAATAGAATAAATCTATAACAGTAAAATAAAAACACAAAACTGGGGAAAATGTTAGTTATTGTTCAACCCCTTCATTTTGCAAAAGTAAAAAGAGAGGGAAATGGCTCAGGGACAGACAGCTAGCTAACCGTATAATTGGGACAAGACCTCAGGTCTCTTGTTTCCTGAACAAATGCTATTTCTCCTGGTCCATGATGAGAACATCAAATTTATGTAGCTCTCTCTTCACCACCATCCTCACAATAACACTGTGCGTTGGTAAGACAGTGTTAAGATCTCTGCCCTTTGAAAACACTCTGCTGCCGATTGATTTCAGTTAACTGGTGGACCTGGAAGTATGACTGGGGGTGTTTCTTTTACAATAGTCTATGATTTTCATCTTCTTTGAGTAGATTGGGTTGGAGCTATTGGAAATACATGCCAAAGCTTTGCTTTCATCTTTAGTCATTCTTCTAGTTCGGTGTTAATTTTCATCTTTGTTCTAACAAGTCGATGGTCTGATGGCATACAGATCACTGATTCAGAAATTGCTCCCTGGTTGGTAAACTAGTCATTAAAACTACAGGTGCAGAGAAGAGTCAATTTCAATTTTTTTCCCCCATGATGTTGCTCAGTGTCCTCTGTGTTCAGTACCTACTCTCTTTTTCAAGGAAGTATTTATGAAAAGCAGGGACAAGCCTTATAAACATTTTACCTCTTTTATTTCTTAATCAGGACCTATGCCTTTCAACATCACCATCATAATATTAATACTATTATGCTTAACTAGTATCATCACAGTATTAATAATATTATGCTAATAAGATTATGCTTTGAAGTTTGCAAAGCACTTTGGAACTGTTATCTCATTCTATCCTTCCAACAACCCTGGGTTGTTATCACCATTTTATAAATGAGGAAACTGAGGCAGATGGGAACTAAGTGACCTTAAAGTGCTGTATCTCCTGGGTTTATAGCTTCATGTTATCCATAACTTCTTCTCCCTCACCCTACATATATAATCAATTGAAAAATCCTGCCTTAGACCCTTAGTAGCATGTGACCTTGGTTCTTCTTTAGACCTCAGTTTTCATGTCTGCCACATGTCTCACATCTGAACTTATCTACCCGTTTGCATGTAGGCATGCACATATGTACATGCATGTAAGTACACATGCACACACACACACACACCTACCACCATAATTCAATTCCCATTTCTTACCTAGGTTATTGCAATGACCTCCTAATTAAGCTGCTTCCAATTCCATTCCATCCTACACACTGCTGCCAAAGTGATTTTCCCTAAGCAAAGATTCGATCATATAACTTCCCTGATCAATTAAGTCCATTGGCTCCCCATATTGCCTGTAGGATCGGATATAAATTCTGTTGTTTAGCTTTTAAACCACTTCACAGTCTGAACCTGACTTATCTTTCCAATCTTATTAGACAATAATCTTCCTTTTGCACAAAAAGAAAAACATTTGTGTCTTCTCATTCCTTACACTTCTTGTCCAGGTGTTGCCACAAACCCACTGTAGAAGATCTACCCAACATATTAGAATCCTTCCTCTAATTTTTTAATGATACTCTTTGAGTACCTAGAGCAGTTCCCCTTTTATTCTCTCTCACACTTCCTGGATACTAAACAGCCCCCTTTCCTGAATGTCAGTGTCTTCTATGACATTCTAACCTTTTTGAAGGTAGAGACTAATGCACTTTCATCTCTATAGACTCAGCACCTAACCCAGTGCTGGGCATATGGTACGTGTTTAATAAATACTCTTTGACTAACTGCTTGATATCTTTCATGTCACTTCTTGCTTGTGTAAGGAGTATGTGATAGAGCTGTGTTGTGCCCATGTATGTTGCATTGTGTCTATGAGCGTTCACGTGGGTCTATATAGATATGGTTCGTAGAGAAAAGAACAGCTATCTCTAGACTCTCTGACTCTTCTCCAAAGGAGACTTTGATTCCTATCAAAAGGGAAGCAGGAGTTTGGGCCCAGAGGCTGGCCACTCTGCTCTCCTTGGAGAGAAGGGGTACCGGACTGGAATTATATCTATCTGCTCTCTTAAGTATTGTTAGTCTAGGGAAAATAATTTGTGGGTATAATCTATGCTCCTAATTATTATGCCTGATGGGAAAGGAGTGTCTTAAGCTATACATCCAAGACTTTACGTCCTTTCCACAATTCAGCAATTAACAAATAGCTAATAGCAAATAAGTTCTGTTCCCTCCCCCCCAAACAGCAAATAAAAATCAGAGAAAGTATGCATATGAGGATAAATATCAGAAAATACACAGAGTGAGTAAGTTCTCCCATTGGGAATGAAGTAACTCAGCTTAGCCAAAAGAATCAGTCAAGAGGAAATTCCCCAGTCTCTAGTGTGGTAAATTAGGAAATGATTGAAGTGCCCAGTCTTCAACATGTTGGCTTTTCAACCATCCTGTTTGGAGTCCTGAAGAAATGATGGAAATGTGACTTCTCTCTCAAAGCTGGAAGCAAGAAGCCCAGGTTCCAAACAAGATCCACACACATGTATGTATCTGTTTGTGTGTGTGCACATGCATGCATGTGTGTATGTGTGATTGGAAGTAATCTCAGAGGGAGGGAAGGAATTAAGATTAAGGAGGAATGAGATTTCTTGCTGAAGGTGGAACTTTAGCTGAGACTTGAAGGAATCCAAGGAAGCCAGGAGGCTGAGATGAAGAGGGAGAAACCAGCATGTTGATGAGGAGGTGGAGGAAGGAGAATCCTCTGCATCATGTGAGGACATAGTGCCCTAGAAAAGGGTGCTGATGAAGTTAGAACAGTGAGTACTGAGGGAGAAGATGAAAAGGTAAAGCTGCAGAATATTAACGTGTATGTTGTCATCTTATTCACGCTCCATTGTCTGGGTGTATCTTATTTCTGTCCTGTGTTAATGTCCTCTTTGACCATTGAATGTCAATAAAAGTGTGATGCTTGCAAAATAAAGGAAACAATTTTGGCAATCTCAGGTCACCTTCACATCATGCCAAGCCACAAGAGAAAGACCTTAGTAGGGAATCAGGAGAAGATGAGCTTTTTTGACAGGGAGAAGCTGGAGATCATTGAAAGATGCTGCCATTTTCCAAATGCAATCCAACTCAATGTTCTCTTCTTGTCTAATACTGGGCTCTGGCTCATTTTCAGCCTGCAGTATCTAATACTTTGTCTGATATGTTGGCCCAAATGGAGCCACTCCATGGACTGCTCAACAAATTAATGTTTATCTACTTGGATTTTTCTATGTAAGTTATGAGTTCTATCTCTTTTTACCTACCACAAACCTCACTGAGGAAGAGATTGCCTCCTATTTTTGCAATGTATCTCTAGTATGTATATTGATGTTTACAAGTTGCCTCCCCCATTAGAATGTGAGTTCCTTGCAGTCAGAGACTATCTTTTTAAACCCGTCTGTGCATTTCTCCTGCTTAACATAGTGCTTAGTACATAGAAAGTGTTTAATAAATGTTTATTCACTTACTGACTGTAGTCTTTTGGCGCAAAGTGTGATTAGTACACTGCTAGAAACAATCAAAAGCTTCTGGAGAATTTCATCACCTACAGCAAATTCCTATTCTATTTGAAAAATAGGCATTTGCATAGGGAATCCTATGGTACTGGTGAAGAGCTGCAGTGAGCTGTCATCTCTCTGTCTTGGGCTTTAATTGATGTTGATACTTTAAGAATCACTGAACAGAAATACCTCTATGATTGTAGCTATCATAGACTCTTGTACGATTTGAAAATATACATATGATGCCTCCTATTTGAGTTTTCAAGGCTATATTTGCCTAACCAAGTTAAATGCTCTCTTTTCCATAAACTTCATTCCAGCCATGTAAGGTAGACAAGCATTTATCTTCTCCACTTATTGGAATAAAAAAAAGATAGCAAAAAAACTGAGAGGCAGCCAGGCATAATCCCACCACTCTCAACCAAGAGCCAGTAGATCTGGATTCTAGTCCAAGATTTGTCAATAAATTGCTATGTGAGCTTGGGTAAGCCTCTTCTGCTTTCTGGTCTTTAGTTTCCTCACCTGTTAAAATGAAGAGGTTTACTATATCATAACTAATGCAGCAGATAAACATGTACATGCATATGTGTGTGTCCATATATGATATGTGGCCCTCCCAGGAGTCAGAGATATAATCTGCACCTTAAACATGAATGTTCTATTACCCAAACATTTGCCCCTTCCCTACCAGGTTCAACATAGGATTTCTGTTAATTAAATTTCTATTTATTTATTATTTCAAAATATTATTTATTATGTTTATTTAATTTATATTGTTCTACTTCTATTAATTACAGGAAATTCCTATTAGAAATTTCTTTAGAAAAAATAATTTTATTCTCTTAACTATTACTTGTCACTCATTGGTCATATCCTATACTCACTGGCCATTATCCCATTCTTTCAGGACCAATCCTTAAGATAATGGCTAAGGTCAAACAGTTTTGATTAGATTAGGGAAGAACTCAGTAAAATAAGGAAGCTTGATGTACATGTATGTATATGAAAATGCAACAACTCAGTTTTCTCTTCCTTCCAGCTTCCCTCTCAGTTTACCATTGTTTTCTGTTCTCTTTTCAGTGCCCTAAGCTGTGTGTGAGAGCTTGGAATTTCAGTGTTTTATAATTGAGCTCTCCTCTCCAAGGGAAAAGAAGGAGGATACATGAAGTCTAAATTCACAACAAATTGCCACACAGAGGCTGAATAAATCAGTAGGAACCTTCAAGTCACAACTCTCTGGGTGAATAGAAAAGCCGGATTTCTAGCTTGAGGGTTTCCCAGCCATGTTGGGCATTATTCTGGTTCCACAAGACAACACAAAGTGACTTTTTCTCTTGCTATAGCTTTACCATTTTTCTTGGTCTCATGGTGGCTTCCAGGGAACTGGAGATAAGAAGGGAAAACTTTCCGAATCTTATATTTGGGTGAAGAGAAAGATGCGCTTTCGGTAGCAACCATGTTAACCACTTTTCTCTCTGTCCTCTTGCCTTCAAAACTCCCCATGTGTTGTGCCCTGGATCCGAAGTCATGGCCTTGAGTTAGTACAGTCAGTCTGACCCCACACTGAAGGAGCATCAGCATCCTGGAGGCTACTGCTGCCAGTCCACTCTCCACTCTCATTAGAGCAAGCCAATTGGCATCAGAACATATCAGACCTAATGCCAGAAGATCTCCCTCTCAGTCAACACCTCTCCCCTTCTCAATAAGTCTAAAATTTGCAGTCCTTGTAAAGGACATGGGTTACTCTGAGACATCTATAAACATGACTCATATTCTTATATAAATCAGCACAAAATCTATCATGGGTAATTAGCTGTAATATTAGCACAATTCACATTCAGACATACGCCATCCACAGTAGAAATGAAGAAGTATGAGATATGTGAAAACAGGGTAGGTAACATATAAGGCAGTAGTACCAATACAAATAAATTACACATGATGGACCAAGACCTACATTTCATGCAATACATAGAATATAGCATCATATATCAGGGTTTCATACAGTAACTGAATACACAGATCACATGCAGAAATATAATGTATGCACTGCCTTAATACTTGTATCTAAGAAGTATAACATATCAAAAATGTATGTTGTATGGCAAATATAGAAGTTATACTAAAGACATGATCAGATGTTGTGGTTACATATAAACACATTATGTGTACTCCAAATATGGGTATTGTATAAGGGTAACCATCTTCCCTACTATTCCTTCAGTAATATTAATAGTAACTAAATGCTCTAAGGTTTTTAAAGGGTTTTACATACAGCCTTGCATCTATCTATCTATCTATCTATCCATACATACATATACACATATAACATTGCAACAACCCATGGAGTAAGGGTCACTATTAATTGCTAACACTTATATAGTACTTGCAATGTGCCAGACTCTGTGCTAAGAATTTTGCTGTTATCTCCTTTGATCCTCACAATAACTCTAGGAGTTGGGTGTAATGACTATCCTCATTTTACAGATGAGGGATTGAGGCAGAGGTTAAGTGACTTGCATGGGGTCACACAGCTGGTGAGTGTCTAAGGTCAGATTTGAACTCAGGTATTCCTGACTCTTGGTCTAACACCCAATCCACTGTGCCCTTTAGCTGCTCCATAATTATCTTCATTTTGCAGATTATGAAACTGAGACTTAGAGAGAATAAATGACTTTCCCAGAGGCACACAGCTAGTGTCTTCAAGATGGGATTCAAACATAGATCTTTGTGATTCAGGTAAAGCATTTTATCTACTGGGTCATCTAACTGCCTCATTAATTAACTTGGCACTTGACCAAATAGTATTGGTACCTCTACTGAGACATGTTGACAGTTGAACATCCTTGGTTCAGATTGGCTAGCCTGCAGTGACAGTTGCCACTCTGTGGATGGCCCAGACTGACTATGCATACCTCTAGGTTCTGTGCCTATCCCTAGGAGCCTGCACAGTTGGAGTATTAGGTTCAGTCTTCCTCAGTTTGAGCAGAGTCCTTTTAGACCAGAACAGACTCAATTGAATTTTCTGACCCTGTGATAGCTGCCAACACACACTTTTTCTCATCTAGATAATCACTTTATGAACTATTATTCGGATTCTCTTTAGCTGACTTTAGACTGTTCTTTTGTTTCAGTTGTGTCTGATTCCTCATGACCTCTTGGCAAAGATGCTGGTTGCCATTTACTTCTTCCAACTCATTTTGCAGATGAGGGAATTGAGAAAAACCATAGTGAAGCGATCTGCCCAGGGTCACCCAGCTAGTAAGTGTCTGAGACCAGAATTGAACTCCTAACCTCAAGTTTAGCATTCTATCCACTATCCCACCTAGTTGCTCTAAATCCTATCATACATATGTCTAATACTTTTTGGCTTTAACATGCTTTTTCCTAATCTAAACTGTTTGCCTAACTATAACTTTGATGTTTGAGTGAATGAAAGAATTCGGACTAGCCTGTGGGTAGGCACTATGGGTGACCTGACTTGCACTTGACTTTGCTTTGAGTGAGGGAGGACTGTGCAGGTCACCAGTCTCACTTCTCCTCCAGAGTCATCTGAATTCAGTGACCAGAAGTTCATCAGGGTGACTAGGGATGACCCAAGATGAGGCAATTGGGGTTAAGTGACTTGCCCAAGGTCACACAGCTAGTAAGTGTCAAGTGTCTGAGGTGAGATTTGAACTCAGGTCCTCCTGACTCCTGCATTAGCGCTCTATCTACTGCACCACTGGCTGCCCTAACTAGGAGTGATAATATTACTCAGTGGGCTGTTTGTGTAACAGAGAAGGAGTGGAGGCTTGGGCAATTGAGTCTGCTTATAGGATATATCCCTTTCATCCTCTTTTTTTTCCTACTTTCATATGGGACAGCCTATCACACACACAAATGCAGTATATATGTATATGTGTATATATATACACACATACACACACATACATACACATACATACAATACATATATATATGTTTGTGTGATCTCATTTAGAAGTTCCTTGGTTAAAGAAGAATGGATAAAGAACATGGTTCCAAGGCTGTTGCTTTTTTCTAACTCAATAAGACAGAAAAAAAAAGCAGTTTTTTTCCTTGGCCCTGTTAAAATTGACTCCATGTTCTTATGGGGCTGTTAAAGCACTGGAGAAGGGCAGAGGGAAAAAAACTCCTTGGCAAGGAAAAATTTTAAGAGATGGCTATGACATCTTCTATGTCTGATTTCCATTTTTCTTCTCTGTCCTTTCACTTTCAAAGTTCTTCATCTGCTGTGCTACAGTCCAGTTCACTTCCTACCTGGTACTGATGACTAATGCTCCTCTTACTAGCAAAATGGAGCAGGTATGACTTCTCCGGAGCATCAGAGACCTGGCAATAGGTTCTCCATTTCATACTAAGATCTGTCCTAGCTCTGCCACTCTAAGGTCAAGGCCATCTAACCTACAAGCTGTTGAGTCAATATCCTAGCCTAGGTCTAATCATTTCCAGTCCAATACTCCCACTATTCTACTCAGTCTCCTCCCTCAAGTTCCAGAAGTCATAATCATGATGAGAGACCCATTTCCTCCTATCTTTCTCTCCTATGTGTGTCCTGCAAGAAAGCAGCCAGTTTGACATTAAATTACAGTTCCTGGAGGTTAATTTGTAAAGAGACAGAGAATGCATGTTATTTAAATAGCGATTATTAAAAACATGCTGGGGGGTTGTTACATAATAGGTAATTATCTACCACATAATTGGGAAAACAATACAGTCAATTCTAATTTCTGAGCCTTTCATGGAATCTGGAGTTAATCCTGGGGAGCGGAGGCAGCAGCTGCGATCAACTGATATTTGTTTAATAATATTCTTATTAAATCCAAATTGAATGCACTTTTAGGAACCTTCATTTAAAACTTTTAGTTTGCTGAGAGAACCTGCAGGCCTTTATGTCTGTGTAGTTTAAAATCCAGATTTCTACCTCATGTGAGGGGCTTACCTAATGCTCTTTTCCAGTTCCTTTCAGACTGAGATTTATTTAGGACTATTTTTTAAAGGAATAGTCACAACTGAAAGAGAAGAGGATGGGGACAATAAGGAGGGGCAAACTCAACATAGGTATGGCCCTGGGATCCCCTCTACTATAATTAAAAATGAATTCATAAACAATGTGCAAATAACAGGCTATTACATAGGGATCATACTTTAATTAATTTTAAGATAATAAAGAAATATTCTCCCTTTTTTTCTCCTTTAAAAGAAGAATTCATCTCAGATCCATGAAACTCTATGGGATTCTTGGAGAGATTTTGGGACACAAATGGGAAAAATACATTTTAATTTTTACCAACTCTAACTAAAATTGAGCATTTCCTTCAGTTTCAAACATAGACAATAAACATCATTCTGAGAAGTGGTCAACTGACTGTCAAAGGAATCCCTGGCACACAAAGGTTAAGAACTCCTACTTCAAAAGGAAAACTTTTAAAATTCAAAATAGAGATTTAGGCTCCCTCATGTTTGGTATCCTTGTGTCAATTTCTCCTAGTGGAAAGAAGACTGGAATTGGAGTCAGGAATACCTGGGGACCCAATTTCTTCTCTGACACTTGCCATCTGTGTGAACATGGGCAATAACAGCTGGCATTTATATATCCCTTTAAGGTTTACAAAATGCCATATTTTGATCGTAACCTCAGTTTATTCACAGAGACGAATACTTCAAGTACCACATGAACTGTTGGGAGAATTAAATGAAATTGGGTAGGTAAACTGCTTTATGAACTCTAAAGCATTATATAAATGAAGTTATTATCATTTAATAGCTGTTTCTGTTATCCCCCCTCTATAGGCATGGTCTCTGGATCAAGATATGTAAGACTGTCATGAGGAAAGGTAGTAGACATATTAAGTCCAAAAGAGTAGAATTCTTTCCACAATAAATGACCCTCCCTTTTGAATAACTCTTATGATGAAGAATTCACTATCTCTTGGGTTAGATCATTTTTTTTTCAGAATGGCTCAGTTTATTAGAAGGGTTATTTCATTAAATTTAGTCCAACCTGTCTCCCTGTCACTTTTACCTACTGTTCCTAGTTTCTCTTTCTGGGTCCAAACAGAATTAGTCTCACCCTTCCCCCTTATAACAGCCCTTCAGATAGCTCCAAGACAGTTACTATATCTTCCATGAGTCTTCTCTTCTCCTGACTAAGTATCCCCGGAAGACACTGCTCTATGCATTGTCTATCCTTATTAGAAAGTGAGTCCATTGACAACAGGGGCTGTTGTGCTTCCCTACTTGTACTCCCTGCTCTTAGTTCAGTGCTGTGTATTTAGTAAGCACTTAATAAATGCTTTATTCATTAATTTTTTTATTTACTACTGCTAAGTGTAGGAGGGACTATATTTTCCCGGGGAAACTGCTAAACTGAAGACTATCGCTATTCTCATCCACTTTGGCAGAAAGGAATACTGGGTAAAGAAAGACCCCTCTGCTTCTGACACTGGGGAACTGGACATGTCATCGCAGCCCTGCTGTCTTAAAAACCATAGAGCTACCCAGGTGATCCCAAGATGAATATGGTCCCAAGGGGATCCAAGTAGACATGGCGTATCTGGAGTATTGGACTGAAATCTAATAAGATGAAATATAATAGGGACAAACATAAAATCTTGTATTTGGATTCAAAAAGAGGACAGATTCACATAGAAGATGGGGGAGATATGGATAGACAACAGTTGTTTGGAAACAAAACTGGAGGATTTCCTGCAGGCTCTTTGAGTCTGCTGTATGATGTGGCAAGCCGAAAAAGCTAATCCAAACTTTGGCAGCTAGGTGGAACAATGGATAGAGCACTGGGCTGTGAATCAGGAAGATTCATCTTCATGAGTTTAAATCCAGCCTCAAACACTTACTTGCTGTGTTCTTGGAGACCTGAGATCCAATTCAGCCTTAGATACTTATTAGCCATGTGACCCTGGGTAAGTTACTTAACCCTGTTTGCCTCAGTACAATGAGCTGAAGAAGGAAACAGCAAACAACTCCAGTGTCTTGGCCAAGAAAACCCCAAATGGAGTCCTGGAGCTGAGCATGACTGAAACGAAACAACTATTTTTGGCTGCATTCAGAGGGACAAAGCTTCTAATAAGGAGGTGACAATCCTGCTGGACTCTGTTCTATTCATAACTCATCTATAGTATTATGTTCCTTTCAGGGTCCCGTGATTAAAGAAGGATATTGGTCAATTGGAGAATGTCCAGAAGTGAGCAACCAGAATGATAAAGAGCTGTGAGTTCATGATATACGAGAATAGGTGGTTTATCTTGGAGAACAGAAGATTTGGTTGGGGTAGGAAGGGAGAGGAGAGATGATTGCTGGGTTCAAGGATCTGAATGGGTTGTCCTAGGGAGAAAGAATGAAATTTGTTTTATTTGGCCCCAGAGAACAAAACCAGGAGCAAAGGGGTAGAAGTTCTAAAGGACCAAATTTACACTGTATGTCAGGAAACACTTACTAATAATGATAGCTGTCCAAAAATAGAATGAATTACCTTAAGAGGAGGTGAGCTCCCCACTCTTGAAGGTCATCAGGCAGAGGCTAGACTACTACGTGTTTGATGTGCTATGGTGGGAATTCTTATCATGAATAAATTAGACTATATGGCCACTAAGGGCCCCTCCAAATCTGAAATTCTCTGATCTCTTAATAGAAATAGATCATTAACCCTACATGTCAAAATAACATGGCTCTCTTGGATTGAGCCAAGGTTCTTTTCAACTATCTCATCTCTTGATTCTATCTGGAAGCTGAGAATGTAGGTAAGTATAGCAGTTTGGAGGATGTCTCTCTGACCCCTACAACACTATAGAACTGTTGGATTAGGACGGGACTGGGCAGGTTCCCATGGCCTGAGTGCAACTGCTCACAATTATATCTGTAGGACATTTATTACAATATGAATGAAAATGAATGTTAGAATCTCACTGATCCTAGTGATTGCCCAACTAATCTCCCTCCTCATGTTCTGCTGAGGGAAAATACATTGAAATATTGCTGGGGAATTTTTCAGGAACGACTCATTGGTAGAACAACAAGAACTCAGAACAACTTCTGGACCCCTTTTGGCAATACAACCCTCTTTTCTTGGTTATGACATCCTTATGTCATAATAATATTCATTCAGCTCCTCCTCCCTTGTCTGCTTCCCCTTCCCCTTCCTTCTCTCCAAAGGAAGGTAAATTTGGATGGCCAAAAGATGCCCAGTTGACAGGTTTTAGTGGATAGTTTCCTCTCCTCCCTTCCCCTCCCCTCCCCTCTCCTTTCCCAAATCCTTAAACCTACTGAACTGTGAAACTGGGATGCCAATGGGCCCCTCCTAATGGCTCTTCTGCACTCTCCTAGCTTTAGAGTGATTATCAATACTAACCTCGTACACTGTAAGTGGATAATAAATGGTTCTTGACTTGACTTGACTTCCCTTTTAGCTAGAGTACAATTTTTGGGAAAGTGCATCATAACTACCATCTACTGCTTGGTCCACAATTTGGATCCCATTTCCAGCCATCAAATCTATCATCTTCTTTAAATGACTTCTACCTTCTACTCCAGAACCATCAGTGGCTCTCTATTGCCTTTTGAATAAGTTTGATATCTTTAAGCTGGCAGTAAGGACCTCTCATATTTTCTAGTAATTTGGGATCATAGGATATAGAATTGGAAATAATCTTAGAAATCATCTTGTTCCACTCCCTCATTTTTAAAAATAGAGAAACTAAAACCCAGAGAGGTTGCCCAAGATCACAAGGTAGGAATCATCTGCCCTAATCCTGCTTTTTTTCCCCCTAAGTATCCCCTCTACATGTGATGTAATGCAACTAAGCTCAACTACATCATCTGCTACATCCTTTCCCATCTCCATGTCTTTGTTGTCCTTATATCCATACATTCCTTACATCTGAGATGCCTTTTCTATCATGCTCCATCTCACCCATTGTGTATAGCCCAACTCAAAAACCATCTTCTTTGTGAAATATTCTTTGTTCTCTAGTTAGTAATGATGTTTTCTTCCCTGGTGCTCATATTTTTCATAGGAGGTTCATACCTCTCTACATGTATTAAATGTGATAGCAATCATAAAGTGCTTAACTCAGTGCCTGGCACTTAATAAATACTTATTCCCTTGGCTTCCTTTTCCTCCATACCCTTCCATTAGAGTGTAAGCTCCAGGAGATCAGAGATTTTCTCTTATCTGATTGATATATCTCCATCTGGACCTAGCTCAAGGTTTGTATACATTAGGTAGTTGATAAGTGCTTATTGAATGAATGGGCAAGTGAATTAATGAATTAACTGTCTCTCCTGTCTGAGCACCAGTGGTAATCAGTCTCATTCTTTCCTGTTCTCCCCTATCCCCATTCATTCAGTATTCCAGTTTGGCTGAATCACAATAATAGCATTTATGTAACATCTTCTATGTGCCAGATACAGTGCTAAGTGCTTTACAAATATTACCGCATTTGAACCTCACAATAATGCTGGATTCATTGTTTTTCAGTTTTTTTCTGTCATGTCTGACTTTTCATGAACCCATAGACCAAAACGTACCAGACTCTTCTATCCTCCACTATCACTCAAAGACTGTCCAAATTCATGGTCATTGCTTCCATCACACTATCCATTCTCTCATCCTCTGCCATCCCCTTTTCCTTTTGCCTTCCCAAAATCAGTTCTATTCCAATAAGTCCCACTCATTATGTGGTCAAAATATTTAAGCTTCACCATCATTCATTATTTGGCCTTCCAGGGAGTAGTCGGAGTTAATTTCTCTGAGAATTGACTGATTTAATCTCTTTACTGTCCAAGGAACTCTCAAATGTCTTCTCCAGCACAGTTTAAAAGCATTGATTCTGCAGCACTTCTTATATAGTCCAATTCTTGCACTCATACATAGCTACTGGAAAAACCATAGCTTTGACTATACAGATGTTGGTCGATAAGGCGACATTTCTGCTTTTTAGTATGCTATCCAGATTTGCCAAAGCCTTCTTCCCAAGGAGCAAGAATGTTTTAATGTCGTGGCGGCTGGCACCATCTGCAGTGATCTTTGAGCCTAAGAATATAAAATCTGATACCATTTCTATTTCTTCTTCCTCTCTTTGCCAGGAAGTGAGAGGACTAGTTCCCAAGAATTTAGTTTTTTTGGAGCTAGGTGCTCATTTTACGGTTGAGGAAACTGAAGGAAACATAGGCTAAGTGACTTGCTCAGGGTCATATAGATAAATGTCTGAATCTAGATTTGAACTCGGAGCTTGCTGACTCCAGGTCCAGTGCTTTGTGCACTATGGTGCCACCTAGTTGCCTCCTACCTAAAACTGGGAAATCTAGACCTAGACCACAGCAAACAGAATCCAGAGCTCTGTTCAAGAAGGCCCCTCATCAGGTGATGTTGACTGCTTGACCAGCAGATAGTCTGACCTGGACTTGTTACATTTTCTGTTTTCTCTGAATGTAGATGGCAAAGATCGAAAAGAAAGGGAAGCATGTAGGTCATTGACAAAAAATAAAAGCTTCACATAGAGATATCTATATAGAGCTATATCGTGGTATAGATACAGATATACATCTGGAGGCAGTGTACACAAAGGCAGTATTTCTCAAATTTTTTGATCTCAGGACCTCTCTACATTCTTAAAAATCATTGAGGACCTTTCCAAAGGGCTTTTGTTTATGTGGGTTATATGTATTGATATTTATCATCTTAGAACTTACAGTTTCTTGATATTACCATGAAAGGGGAAGAGATCAATACTTGATGGGGTATTAAATTTCATCTTGAAGAATGGGTAAGACTTGATAGGGGAAAGGGAAGTTAATTTCCACTGGTGAGGACAGGTGGACAATCTGAGAAAAGATGGCGAAATGAGTATCATACCAGGCAAATGCAGAGAACAGTGAGGCAAGAACAACGATGATATATTTAGACCAGACAATACAATGAAAATTCACAAATGTCAGAATTAGAAAGAGCCATAGAAATCATCAAATCTTCTCATTGTATAGGTGAGGAAATGAAGGTTTTGGGACTATTGAAAAAGTTTGAGAGACATAGTTTTTGGGTAATTCAATCATTTTATTAATAAGGTCAACATGTTAATAATAAAAGACTGGTCATTTGGCCATCTCTCTCAGACTAAAGAACACTAATGGCAGTGGGGTCACTGTTTATATGCCCTTTGAAGAGTAGGCATTCCTGAGAGATGCAAATCCACTTGGATTGGTTAACACAATGGGAAGTATAGGCTACATTAAAATGAAGGTGTTGGGGTACAGGACTTGGGTCACTCAAATCTTGGCCAAAGAGACATTGATTTCTGTATCACCTGTCTTGATAATAGGGATCATAAACCTTTTCCCTGGTCCTATTTGAGCACAATGGCAAGAATATACTCCTTAGCCCAAACTTAGAATTTCTTTCATTATCTGATTCAGTCTTGGCCTGGATAAATCTCTAAGAGAGATTTCCCACATTGGTTGGTTTCTGGATAAAGACGTAGAAAAGGAGAAAAATCTTGGTCCTGATACAATAATTAGTTATTAAATATGAGAGGGAATTATTCATTTCTCACAGTTTTCCTTCCTTTCTGAGCTCAACTCTCAACCCTCCAGTCTTTTCCACCATTTAACAGCAAACTCCTCATGCTGGAAACCCACTCTGCCCTACGACCCCTTTTTTGAACTGATTGGTTCCTCCCAGAACCTCCATTTTAGGGAAAGTCCCCAGGCAATGAGTTCATTCCTCTGGAGGTTCCACTCGACTCTCTGGATTTTCTCTGTCTTCTACCCCCTCTGCCTTCTTAGCCTTCTTTTATATGTCATTTCCTCCCATTGTAATGTAAACACCTTGAAGGGAGGAATTATCTTCTCCCCAATATTTGTATTTCCAGTATTTTGCACTGTACTTGGCACTTAGCAAATGTTCATGAATGCTTGTTGACTTAACTTATTGACTTGAGAAGCTAGAACAAGAAATTACTTGGTTACCAAAGGCCATACAAGCAGTCTTGGGTCAATCCAGGATGACAACTTGCATTTCCTGGTTCCCAAATCAGGCATTTTCCTCTTCATGATGCTATTTGGGGTTTTCTTGGCAGAGATATCAGAGTGGTTTGCCATTTCCTTCTCCAGTTCATTTTACAGATGAGGAAATCAAGGCAAACAGGGTTAAGTGACTTGCCTGGGTCATATTTCTAGTAAGTGTCTGAGGTCATATTTGAGCTCAGGAAGATGAGTCTTCCTGACTTCAGGTCAGCATTCTATCCACCTAACTGTCCATTTGGATCTTAGCAGGGCTCAGAGAGCAGACCTGGTCTGTTAATAATGAATAAGCTAATTCATTTACTTTGTTTCCATAGTGTATTAAACATGTAGTAAGTGCTTAATAAATGTTTATTGAATGAATATATGTATAAGAGCTGGCCAAAATGTGAAATATACCTCAACCAAAAGCCATAGTGTTGGACCCTGAGCCCCTCAGCCTATCTGTCCCATTCCCCAATTTGGGTTTCAGCCACAATATGACCTAGAGGACTAAGGACCTTGCTGAATGACTCCATCTTCTCTTCTAGTTGAATGATGGTGATCAGCTATACTTATTCTGTTTTCCAGTCCAGAAGCTCCAAGTTTCCCCCAGACAACATGTAAACATGAGCTGGGGAGTGTCAAGATGTTAGGTGGTTAATGACTTGCCGCGATCACCCACCAGGAGGCTGGCTATAGAAGGCATTGCAGCACTCAAAGGCTTGAAGTGAGAGAGAGAGAGAGAGAGAGAGAGAGAGAGAGAGAGAGAGGAGAGTTAATGAGGGGGAGAGAGACTGCAAGACGCCAAGCCCAGGGCATCAGTGACTCTGCAGCTGATACAGAGAAAGGGCTTGGTTCAAGTTTGATGACAGGAAACCAAGGAACCCTGGAGAGAGTTTTCCTTTTGATTCAGTCTTCCCTACTGGCTCTTCCATGTACCCCCAAAGCTTTCTCTTCTTTGCCATAGAACTAGCTACTGCCTATGTCTATCTTCCCCGCTCCCTTCTCAGAACAGATCAAGGAAATTCACCTAATGGAAAAAGGAAATTAACCTAGTGAGAACTCCTGCCTGGGAGGTCATGGAATCTCTATGCCTTTCTTGGCACCAGACGACTCTGAGTTCGAGCCTCCTTCTTTCACCAATGTGTCTATGGCCCCTAGTAGCAATGGGCAGTTATTTAGACAGTTCAGCCTATACCCTCCACCCAGTATGTTCCTCTCCTGAAAGGAGAGGAGTCTAACATTTAAGGATCGATGAGCAGAGCCCAGTATGGTCAAATTTAATTAACAAGCAGGGAAGCCAATAAGTCTTTATCATTTCTTTATGCCCAGGCCTGGGCTAGTAGGGATAGGAATGGGGAGGAGATGCTGTTCTAGATTAAGTCATAGAATCTGAAAGTGTGAAGATAGTCAGTCAAAAGCATTTTTTATTTTTTAAAAAATATTTATTGATATCTTTGGTTTTTATATCACTTAAATTTCTCTCGTTTTCACTATCTTCTCCCTTACCAGAAAGCCAAGGTACATAACAAATATTTTTAAAGAAAAAAAGGAAAAAGAGAAAAAAATCAGAAAATGATCAATGCACCAAAAATGTTCAATATTCCATATGCGTGGACCTTCTGCCTTTGCAAAAGAGTGTGAGGGGGTGTCTTCTTTAAGGGTATGCTTAACAAGCATATATAAAGTACACAATATGTGTTAGGCATTCTGCTAAGCCTGCGGGATTCAAAGAAAGGAAAATATAGCCCCTACTCTCAAGGGGCTCACATTGCAAGGAGAGACTTCCCGTAGAAGGTGAAATTTAAAGTCACTTTAAAAGAGGTCTAGTTCAACCTGTATATGAACTGGAATCCTCTTTATAACTTCCCCAATAAGTGATCATCTAGTATATTAATGATCTCTAGGGACAGAGAACATAGCAACTGTTAAGTGGCCATTTCCATAGTGAAACAGTTCTTATGTTCAGCTGAAATTTGCCTTGCTTCTACATCTAGTCAGAAATCTCTTGTAAAATACCTTGATACCCATATCACTTGAATCCTACCTTGGACATTTACTAGCTTTGTGAGCTAGTAAATTATTTAACTTCTCTCTACCTCACCTTCCTCATCTGTAAAATGGGGAAAATAATAGCTCTTATCTCAAAAAGTGGTTGTGAGGATTATATGAGGTAATATTTGCAAAGACATTTGTAAACCCTTAACTCACTATAAATGTCATTTTATCATCTTCATTGTCATCATGACCACCACTATAAGAATTTTATTTTTAGAATCAGAGGATGTTGGTTCTGATTTTGACCTTGGTACTTACTATTTGTGTGTGCATGGGTCGTCAACTCAATAAGCATTTATTAGCTCCCTACTATGTATCAGCCATGGTCCTCATTAATTTACTTCAACTTCTCTGGCCTTGTTTCCCTTATCTATAAGACAGTCCTAGACTAAATTATCTTGAAGGACACTTCCAATCTTAACCCTGTTATCCTGTGATCATGTGAAGGGGTATATAGAACTGGGACTCTGGTCTTCACGGTAGAGAGATGGCAACCAGTATGTCACATGTTTGAAAATACAATTGAAGTGACCCATAGAAGAACAGCTCACAGTTCTGGAAGGCTTTGAGGCTTCCAAATCACTTTTGGCACAACAACCCAATCCAATTGATAGAATTGAGATTCTCCCATAGATCAGTAATCTCATTAATGTGAGCATTCCCATTCCTGGTAGCTACATGACCACCATTGGCCATATTTTTCCATAATTCTGCTAAGGAGAGTCTATCTAATGAGCTGGTGGGGGGTGGGGGGGGTGCAGTTCTTGATTTTTCCTGACAGAATGAAGATGCCAGTGGAGAATTCAGATTATTCCCAGGTAGGTTATTCCTGACTCTCACCACCTGAGCAGTTCATCTTCTTTGCCCATCAAATGTTTCTCTGATGACAGCCTTTACTGCAATTCTTCTTAGTTCCTTATTTGTTATATATTAAAACAGGCTCACAGCCACTGTGATCTCTCTGCTGCCCTCTGAGGAATACTCATTTTAATTCTTTAGAGACTGTTGTGTTTTGTAACTCACAGACACACAGCAAAACTTGTAGAATTGGTATGAGAAAGATGGATCCCCATTTCTGACAGAAAGCTGGGGGTCAGCATAGGAGCTTTGTAATTTCCTGAAGACACTCCAGCCTGCTCTCCTTCCTCTGTTTAATTTTAGACCCCATAAGTTTATTTGTATTATCTTTGCAAGAGTGAGACACTGATGGATGAACTCTCTGTGCCATACATCCAGCTGGATATCATAATCTAGAAAACAGCCGTTATTCATCAACATGGTTTTTCCTGTGCAGATGGTGGAAACACATTCTTTTTATTGGTTAAAGATCTCTCCAGGAGTCTTTGCAATGTTCTGGGGGTTTGTACAACTACCACAATGTCTTCTCCAAACAGGAGGATCCAGAGAAGATGCCAACTTGGCTTCCTTTCTTTGTTGGATCTCCTCTATGGCTACTGTTTTGTGTGAGTATACAGTTTTCTGATTTATGCTTCATAGGAAAGTTCCTGTTTCTATCAATCACAACACATTGATTAAGCACTTGCTATGTGCCAGCCACTGTGCTGAGTGCTGGGAATACAAAGAAAAACTGAAATAATTCCTGCCTTCAAGGAGGTGATTTTCTATTGAAGGGATGTAGGAAAAAAGTTAAGGTACATAAATACATGCAAAATGAACCAAGTTAGCTTTTGGGTGTTCATAGAACTGTTAGCTGGGAGAATAAAGAGAGACTTCAAGGAGTTGTTATTTCAGTGGAATTTTGAAGAAAATAAGGGATTCTAGGGGACAGAGATGAGGAAAGAATGTATTCCAGGAAATACAGGTAGCAAAGCAAAGGCATAGGGGTAGGATCTCAAATATTATAAGGAACAAGAAAATCAATTTGGCTAGATTGAAGGCTGAAAAGTTCATGAAGGAGAGCCATATATATGGTATGAAGGTTGGAAAGGCAGATTGGGGCCAAATTAGGAAGGATCTAAAAGCACTTCAATGAAGTTTATACTTGATTCCAGAAGCAATAGGGAGACATTGCAGTTTATTGAGTAGGTTGAGTGAGTCAGATCATACCATAGTCAGATCATCACTCTAATGCCTCTGGGAGCTTCACGGAGGATAGATTATGGAGAGAGAAATGGGGGCACAAGTCAGATTTTGAACAAGGTTATTTCTGTTATACTTTTCAAGGAATTATGAACAACTTTGATATATGGATGGGAGACACCTTGTTGTCCAATGACTTTTAAAATACTCTTTTCCACCACTGAAATAATTATTTTAAATCAGCAAACAATAACTACAATGGAAGCTTTCATTCTCTCTGTATTTTGATTATGTGGGCTACTGTGAAATATCACTGTCTGTTCCTTACTTATACACTCATCAAGGATTTTCTTGATGTGTTTACAGAAAAATTTCATAAAATTTTGCATCCCTGAGAAAGTAGGCATGTCCATTAGAGGGTGTTGATGTTCTCTTGGGGGCCTTATTTAGTAATTATAAGTTTGTATCTGTGTATTTATTTATAACTAGTCATGTGACGTTGGGTAATATATGTATATTGTGTATAAATATACATATATACATACATATGTATGGACATGGACATGTACATACATATGTATGTAAACTTTGCAATCTTCTACAACTTTGCTATCCTCTTCTCTTTCAGATATCTTGTGAATCTATTCCCTGATATTACAACTCCATCATGAATCTTCTCTATGTCTAATTCAGCTGATTCTCTTATCTTTTTAAGTGTCATTTCTACATCTTCTCGATGCACATTTGGAGCCATGATATTTGAACACAAATATGGTGACTCTACTGTCTTTGATGGAAAAAAAGTTTAGGCAAAAATCTTTGCAACTTTTTTTTCTCTTTTGCTTTATTTATTGCTTTCCTTTCATTTACATCCTTAAATGCCCTAAGGAACAAACACCTTTATTCCTTAAAGATGAGTCTCTTGCCATACTTTCCTTAAACTGATTTTGCCCCCCACACTTTTTGTTTTAGGAAGTAAACTTACTCATAGTATTTTATCATTCTTCTCCCCAAGATTTTACACATGTTTATATTTTAAACCAATGTTGCTTTTGGCTGGCATATCCTTCCACTTGGCAAGTAAATCAAGTGTTTGCTAACTAACGTATTTTTTGTCTCCTAGTTATGGAACTTGTTTTATATTGGTTCAATTTCCAAAGAAAATCATTCCAATTTTTGTCAATAGTGACCTTTGGTCAGGCTACTCTGGGTCATCTGGTTCTTTTACTATCAGGAACCTTCCCTGACACTATAGGATTATCTAATTAGTATATCAAGATGTGCCCTTTTATCATCCACCAATGGTACTCCTCCCATTCTTGCCTTGCTGGGATTGATTTGGTAAGAGGCCATGGCCATGTCTAACCTTTAGACTAAGGGAGAGATGGGACCACCTTAGCTCCATTTTAGCACCTATGTAAATTCCCTATGTGGCCAAGTCTATGACTACGTTTTGCTTGAGGACAGCTCATTCCAGCATTGTCCTTTTTCTCTCTTCAGGCTGTACCTGGTTCTATGTACAGTTTACTTTACTTGTTTTCTTTACTTGTTTTCAGCCTCAGCATCAGTTGATCTCTGACACTCTGCCAGATACTTTCCCTGACCTCATGGAAAGGGGAATTAGGAGCAAGACAGTGCCCATGCCCTTTTTCCTTTCCATGTCTGAAGCTGTCTAAAGTACCATGGTTTCCTTTGAAGGTCTTAAAACAGTGACTAGGTAACTACTTGGTCTAAATGGCCTCCTTTCTATCATTCAGGTAAATAATCAATACCAACATTTATTCAACATCTACTATATGTTAGACATTTACCATGTGCTGAGGGCTTACAAAATGTGCTGGGGTTACAAAGACAACCTCAAGAACGTCACATTCTAATGAAAGAAACAAAATGCACATATATGAGTATTTATATAATACAAATAGCAATGCGGTTTTGGGTAGGAACCTTCACTTTCTGAGCCTTGATTTTTCATAACCAGATAACTATCTTCTTTTCCACTGCCTGTATATTTAACAAATATTCCAATATTAGGCACCTGGAATGGGGATCCTTTTGTTTTCCTCCAGTTCTCCTGGGGAATGGAATTCTGTCCCTAACCTCCACTCTTACCATCTTGCCTTGCTATCTGTTACTGAGAACCACCCAAGAGGCTTTTAGCACTATCCATCCTCCAAGGATTGACCTTCTTTGCCATGGTCCATCCTTACCTTAAAGCAACCCAAGTTCTGGTACTACGGCAGAAGGAACTGGGCTCAGAAACATGCAAACACACACATAGAGTTTGACTGACGTATCCATTATCTATGCCTGTTTTTTAAAACTATATATATTATTTTGTCAGTGTGGGGGGCTCCATCTAAGAATTTGCCTCCACTAATGTAGGTCATCAATCTGAAAGTGAGATTTAGAGAATTATCCAAGGCATTAAGAGGTTAAATGACTTCTGAAGGTTCACATGGTATTTGTCAGAGATGGGACCTGAACCAGATCTTCCTGACTCACAGACCAGAACTCTAAGCAATGGATTTTCCTTTTTCTTATGCTCCTCTCTTCCCTTCTCTTTTCTTTCTCCTCCCTTTCCCTTCCCCTTTCATTCTTCCTTCTCCTACCTTTCCCCATCCCCTTCATTTTCTCCTCTCTCTTCTCCTCTCCCCTCCCATCTTTCTTCACTTTCCTTTTCCCTTCCCCAAAGCCATGGGAAAGATACTTCATGTTTCAGTTCACTACAACCAATATTTAGTGGGCAGATATTGTATATTTTGTTAAAATATTGAATATGTAGGGAGAAGAAATGAGGAATGTGAAATAAGATGGGAGAAAATAGTGGGTGGAAGACAAATTATGAAGGGCTTCAAATGACAGGTGGAGGACTATATAGTTTACCCCAAAGACAATAGAGAGCAAATGAAGGTTTTTAAGTAGGAAACTGACATAGTGAGATCTATGCTTTGGGAATATCAATTTGGCATCTCTTTGGAGACTGGATGGGAAAGACTCCTTTCCATGACCAAAGTCAAGAGAAAGAGCCAAAGAGCCAAACACATGATTCTTCTGCACAGAGAGTCAATGGAGAATGAGAGTGAAGGAGGGGTCTCCAGTTAAACAATTTTTGTCCAAATTTCTCAGATCATCCTTTCCTCAGTTCCTTATGGCTGTGGACAACTTTCCCCCTCAACTCATTTACCTTCCATTTATGCCTCACTTTGGAGGCCCCCAAGGAGACTGGACTCATGGGTATTATTAGAAAAAGTCTGTCCTCTTTGAAAGCCCATGATTTTCCATGCAAGCTTAGCAATAAGCCTTAATCCAAAGGAAAGGCCCATGATTCATGACCCTGTGGACCTTGCATGGTATTGATGCAAATAAATCCAGCATTAAAGTTCCATCAAAAGCATAGATTATGGAAAGAAAGTGCTTAATTTGAGTAAAAATCAAGTCTCCACTGATAAATTTTGTTCTCTAATCTACCCAACTTTTTTTTACCACTAAGAAAAATAAATTCATTTCTTAAAGATTGCTTTTCTTTTAAAGAGCATATTCAATGCATGTTATTGAAGTCCATGAAATATTCCTATTTTGTCCCTTCTGTCAACTTGTCCCCTCTTTTTTCTTTAGTGCTGATCCAGACATTGACTTGTGTCTTAGGTTGGATGCTTCTCTTCCTGAAATTTTGTCTGGGGTTTTTGTTTTCATTGTTTATGAGAGACTGAATTGTAGATTGTAACTTAGAAGGAGTCTCAGGGTTGAGTTAGTCCATGAATCCTTTCTATAAAATCCCTGACAAATTGACATGTATTCATTCATTCATTCATTCTTTCATTCATTCATCCATTCAGCCAGTAAGTTGATACTTGTTTGTTTAACTCCTACTATATATTAGACACTATGCTAAGATCTGGGGATACACATAAAGGCACATGGACTTGCCCAAAGTCACCCAGTTAGCAGAAAGCCTGTGAGATTCAACTTGAACCTTGACTCTAAGGCCAATGCTCTAACTGTGATACATTGTCTCTCCCTGAAATGATACATTGTCTCTCCCTAAAATGATACATTGTTGCTCCCTAAAATCGACCACAGCCTTCTAGATACAGTTTGACTGGCAAACTGGACCCATTGTTTTATGCTACGGACAAAAACAAAGAGGGTCAGGCAGGGAGAAGGGAAATCTGTCTCTCAAGTTCTTCACCTTCGTCCATTCATCTATCATTTGTCAGTTCATTAAAAACATTCCATTGTTTAGTGCTATGATCACTTTTCAATGACTCTAGAATTATAGTATTCCTTTCTACTCAATTCAATTTAGTTTAATACATACCTAACCCATGAAAACTCTGGGACAGACTCTAAGCACCCTCTAAATATCCCCTGTAAATATTCTCTGAAGCTTCAAAATTCATATTGGTGATCCCTTTGACATCCTGACTACACAATTCCCTAACGTCTTTAGCTGCAGTCACCTCCTATAATGGCCCAATGTGTTTATTAATCTATGACTGTGCAGCTTGCAAATGTTTGTGGTGGGATTAAAGCAAGTTTTCCTTGCTTCAAGACCACTACTCTATCCACTGTATCACTGGTTCAGGATCTGAGCAGGGCTAGGCTAATTTTTACTTAAATTTTAAAGTAGCAAGAGAGTAATGACTAAGGTTGGCATCAGTCAGAGGAACAGACTATAAAAATACTTGTTCCTTTTTTTTTAAGATCATTGTTAGGGTCAAGCAAGAAATGATATGATGGAGGTTAGGTTTTGGTTTAGGATTAGAATTAGGGCTAGTTTAGAGTTAATGTAAAAATACTTGTTCCTTTTTTTTAAGATCATTGTTAGGGTCAAGCAAGAAATGATATGATGAAGGTTAGGTTTTGGTTTAGGATTAGAATTAGGGCTAGTTTAGAGTTAATGTAAAAAGTTAATATTGGGAAAAGGTCAGGACATGGTAAGATTTAAGATATGTTTCTTTGTTGTGATGAGTTAAATCCAGGCTTGACAATGAAGTTATCACTAGCAAATGGAGAATTTTTAGGCTAAGCAATGAAGTTTCATGGAGAAAATTCATTTGAAACTAGATTGGTTCAGCAGCTGGAGAAGGATGATGCCATGGAGAGAGCCCTGGGTTTAGAATGAATTAATGAATAAGAAAAACCTTAATTAAACACCTACTCTGTTTCATTCATTGTGCTAAGCACTTGAGGATTCTAATAGAAAAGTGAGACAGCTCCTGACTTCCAGAAGCATACCTTTTAGTAGGGAGAGACAATACATATAAGTGAGTGATGAATCAACCGCAGGAGAATCAGTCATTATGTTTCTATCAGAGGCAATGGAAACATTGATTTGATTATTGTTATCAGAGGAGGAGGTAAAGAATGAGGAAGGAGGGCTGGATGCATGCAGTGCAAATGCCACCAATATGTCAAAGGCAGATAGATATGGTGCATGGCCTGAAGTCAGTTGGATAGAGGTAGGTTGGTGAATTGACGTTTACTCACTAATCAAGTTCAGCCCCAGGGTGGATTAAAGCTGAATGGGTAAACTCATCTAGAGAAAGAACATGATCACTGGTCTGGAGAAGTATATTATTTCAGGAGATGGGAAGGAAGTCAATGGCAGAGCAGATGTCAAGATGTGTCAAGAAATACTGGGTGGATAGGAATGGGAGGCTTGAGGTCTAGTCTTGAATTACTTTACATCTTACTTATTTTACATCTCTGAAAAAAATCTCTTTCCCTTTATGGATCTCAGTTTACCTGTCTGTACAATAAGGGGGTTGGACTGTTTGGCTTTGAAACTGCCTTTCTACAACAGCATTGCATGAAGCAGGGAAGTATCTTCATGACTCTGAGACCAACCCTTGTGCATCTACATCAATCTTTCATGAAGTTCCTTTAAAAAGCAGTTCTCAAAGAAGTCTCTTTAATTAGCTTGGTGTCGATGAATATGGTCACATCAATTACAAACTGTCGTTACACAGGAACCTGGAGAAAATGCTTAGGAGGCAAAATGTATTTGGAACTCAGTAGAGTGAGGGGCCTGCTGGGCTCTTCTTCCACTAATGAGATGGCATATTTCTAGAGATACAGAAGATCCCCAGAGGTGTGGACCATTACCTGAGTCCAAAGGTGAGCTTTAAGCAGTGGTCTTTCATCCCTCAAGTCCTAGAATCTTACAAGTAGAAGGTAAAGGTCAATCAGTATATATCTCTGAGCCTCAGATTCCTCTACTAAAAATGAGAAGGTGGGACTCTGTTATAGAGAAAGTTTGTCTTTCCCAGACAGAATTCTGTGTTTTCGTACTTTCATGTTCTTTCAGCTGTAAAATAAACCAATAGATAAGTAGAAGAATAGATCAATCAATTAATCTTTTTTTTAAGATTCCTTCTAGTTCTCTTTGACATTCTAAGATTCTAGATGTCTACTTAAAAATTTTTCCATTAGTCTTTTTCTGTATTGCATGTGGGAAAGTCAAGTGGTCGTGGGAGTTTGGCAAAGCCAACTCAAATGGAAGAACTAGAGGGTTTTTACTTTCCCAGGTGGTGCTGTTGCTGTCCACAGTGCTGAAGCAACAGGCAGTAGAGAGGGAATGGGGAGAGGGGATGGCTTACCATTGATAAGGCCATAGGGCAAGTTAAGATTGAAAGTTCTTTTTTCCCCTTTAGTGTCTCCTTCTTTGCCTCCTTGGTCACTCCTTTTAATTCTCAGCTCTTAAAACATCCAGTGTTTTCAGGTTATATCTTAGCTGTTATTCCAGTCCCACCACTGGCACCCTCACAAAAGCTACCATTCCCAAATTTGCCATGATTTAGACTCACTCCTTTTTATTCTACTACCTTCCTTATATACTTAAGTTTTTTGTTTACTTGTATGTTTTGTTTTCTAAGGGGAACTTAGCAACAGCAAAGAGGTGGGGGTAGCATGTAGCATCAAAGCCATAATGTGCTACTATGTACTGAAGGAAGATTTCAGCTTTCCCTGTGGAAGCACTTACAGTAGGGATAGCTCTAGTAGTGGTAGAGAAGATTATCAGAGCAGTCCCTATCAAGCCACTAAGCACAGAATGTAATATCAATCTGTCTGACAAGAGGCAGAGACAAGGAGATCAGGAGAAGGCAGACAAGACATATAGCAATCAGAGTGTAGTACCTGGGAGATCTGATAAATTTGCCAAATCAAAATCTGGAAACATTTAGAGCAGAATTTGAAGAGGGAAAGAAAAATTCCTTGGTTCATGGTCCCATGCTGTGACAAGATAGAGTTATAAGAGTAGATCACACATCCTCTTTACTTATAGGTGCTCTATATTCCAGGTTCTCATCATTTAGACTGTTACAAGAGTCTTCTGATTCAACAAATATTTTCAACAAACATTGATTATGCACTTTTATACTAATTTATACTACTTTATACTAATTGGGCAATTAGATGGCACAATGGATAGAACACTAGGTCTGGAATAGGGATGACAAGTTCAAATCTGGCCTTAGACACTTACTAGCTGTGTGACCTGGAGCAAGTCACTTAATCCTATTTGACTCAGTTTCCTCATCTGTAAAATGAATGGAGAAGGAAATGGCAAATCACTCCAGTAGCTCTGCCAAGGAAAAGCCAATGGGGTAATGAAAAGTCAGACTAAAATGACCAAATGGCAATAACAACATATGTTAATTATTCTGTCAGGTGATGAGTATATTAAAAAAAAACAACCTTCCCCTTCAGGCATATAATAGTCTTCTTGGAATTCTAACATAATAGTTAAAATTTGTATTGCTTTTGGGCTTATAAAACACTTTTCAGATATTATCACATTTCATATAACCATCTTGGGAACTAGTTGTTATTATTCACATTTTGTAGATGAGGAAATTGAGGCAGAGGTTAAATAGTTCACCCAGAGTCACAACAGCTAATAAGTGTCTGAAGCTGGATTTGAATATAGATCTTTGTGTACATCAAAAGGGAAATGAATATATATGCAAAATAATTTTAAGAATATGAATTGGAGCCATATCTAACAAGTGGTCATGCCCTTTACAGTTGGTTGTTGTCCTTTTTTCTCAAAGAGGACCAAAATGGCATCATTATGATAAAATGAAGTTTCAATGTGTCTAGCTATGGCTGATCAGACAAATATGAGCTTGGAAGACTCTACCACAGATTTGGCACAGATAGTCCATGTGAACATTTGGGGTGGTTACTCCAAATTTGTGCATCCCATAGTTCCTTTGTGCTGTTTCGATTCCTCTTTGCTCATAGAGCACAGCACCTTTTCTGATGTGAGTACACCATGCTGAGTGATCCTGTGCCACTGTTTCCCAGGTTGCACAACCAAATCCAAAGTTCTTGAGAGAGACCTTGAGAGTGTCCTTGTATTGCTTCTTCTGACCACTATGTGATCAGTTGCCCCATGTGAGTTCTCTATAAAATTGTCTTTTTGGCAAGTGTACATTTTGCATTCAAGCAACATGGCCAGCTCATCGGAGTTGCACTCTCCGAAGCATAGTTTGAATGATGCAGTTTAGTTCAAGCAAGGACTTCAGTGTCTGGTACTTTACCCCACTAGGTGATCTTCAGAATCTTCCTAAGACAATTCAAATGGAAACGATTCAGTTTCCTGGCATGGCACTGGTAGACTGTCCATGTTTTTCAGGCATACAGTAATGAGGTCAGCACAACAGTTTTGTAGACCTTCAGTTTGGTAGTCAGTCTAATACCTCTTCTCTCCCAAACTTTTCTTAAGAGGGCTTATGGAAAATTATGTCAAAATTTGGTTTCATAGAAAAGTTGATAAGTATTGTATGTCAATTTCATAATGGAATATTTGCCCGGGTTCTGGATAGTAGACAATGCTTTTATACCTTCCCAGTCACTAATGGATGGAAACAGAGCTGTGTGCTTGCTCCCATGATTTTTAGCATGATGTTTTCCGCCATGTTGCCAAATGCTTTCAATAAGGATGAACATGTCATCAAGGTCAACTACCATACTGATGGTATGTTTTTCAATTTGAAAAGGCTACAAGCCAAGACCTTTACAGTATCAATAATAATGTTGTTTGATGGTGAATCCTAGATGAAGAGGTGGAAAGTGGGGCAGGATTCAAGAGGAGCATGTATGACTAGCAGGGTGTAGATGGTGAGTTCCTGTTCTTGCTTTATAGTCAAAGCAATAGTTAATATAAGCCTAGGACTTGGCTCATTAAAGAGGGGTGGGATATATTTGAGGTACTCTACCTCAAATCCTCAGGAAAGTCATTCTCCCTGTTTTCTGTTTGTGCTGTTCACATCAATCCTACTGCCAGACTAATCTACATAAGGCACAGATTAGACTGTATTGTTCCTCTATTTTCATAGACCTTTAATCCTCTCTATAACCCATGTTATAAAGTTTCAGCTTCATCTTGTTATGTCTTTCTTCCATGGTTCTGACTTACCTTTGCAGACTTATTTCACATTGCTCCCCTTAATCTATCTTAAAGAATCACAGAAAATTACAGTTAAGAGGTCTTTTAGAAGACACCTAGTCCAGACTTTGCCTGAGTGAAGAATATCTCTACAATAGCTATGAAAGCTTGTCATTAAACCTCTCTTTGAAGACCTCTATGAAGGGACAACTGATTACCTCCCAGTGAAATCCATTCACTTTTGGACAGTTCTCACTGGAAAATTTTCCATTACGTCAAGCCTAAGTTAGTCTCAAGTCAAGTTAGCAGGAATCTAGTTTGAAGATTCTTCCTTTCTCCCCCTTTGCAAAATCAGGAAAACACGTTGCCCTTATTGGATTTCATAATGCTTCATTTCAACCAATCTGATGTACCATAGAATTATATAATTGCAAAGTTAGAATTACCTCAGTGGCCATATTATCCTACAAAGAAATTCTCCTCCAACAAAGCTAACAAGTGGTTATCCAGCCTTTGCCTGAAGACTCCAGTGTGAAAGGGAACATGTTGCCTTCCAAGGTAGCCCAATTCATTGTGGGGTAGTCCTGTTGTTAGAATCCCTCTTCCATATCCCCAACATAAAGATTAATGTGTATCTTCATAATTTTCACTCCTAATTCTGCCTTCTTAGCCTATGTCCCTCTTCTAGATGACAGACTTTCAAATGCTTGAATATAGCTATCATATGCCTCCTGTATCTTTGCTTTTGCAGTTTGGATATCTCTTGTCTCTTCAGGGGATTCTCATATAGCATGAATGCAAGACCTTTGACCATCCTAGTGGCATTCACCTGGGTACTATTCAGATTATCAATGCCCTATGTAAAATTTGCTGCCCAGAACTGAACTTAATTCTCCAGATGTGGTCTGAGCAGGGCAGAGTACAACAGGATGGTCACCTCCTTATTCCTGGAATCTATGCCTCTTACTGAAACACAATAGGCCACTAGTTTTGCGAGCTACTATATCACATTGATGACTCATATTGAGTTTGTGGTGCATTAAAACCCACAGACATTTTTGGGATAAATTTCTTGTTGTCCTTATCTCTTCTGTCACATACTTATGGAATTTATTTTTAGAATCTTAGTGTAGGACTTTTATTTCTATTAAATTTTCTTTTCTTTGATTAGGCCTCATGAGCCCTTAAAAATCTTGATTATGTCATTCAATGTCTTAGTTATACCTCTTCATTTTGAATTGTTTACAGATTTGACCAACATGGTCTTTGTGCTTTTATCCATGTTGCTGATAAACATGGTAAACAACACAAAGCTAAACATAAATTCCTCAGACACTGCACTGAAGACCACTTTCCAACATGACATTGAA
This sequence comes from Potorous gilbertii, assembly GCA_028658325.1. Lineage (NCBI taxonomy): Eukaryota > Metazoa > Chordata > Mammalia > Diprotodontia > Potoroidae > Potorous > Potorous gilbertii. The sequence continues at coordinate 56,775,556 of CM053771.1, read as the reverse complement.
GCATTAGTGCCTACTCTTAGGTTCAAGTCATTGTAATAGTTCTGAATTTTAATGATAACTAGGCCATCACTAGTCACTTTTTCCCTAAGAATAACATTAGATATTGGCAAATGCCTTGTTAAAATCTGGATAAATTATATCTGCATCATTCTCCCAAGTTGCCAGTTTAGTAACTTTGCTGAAAAGAGGAAATAAGGTTAATTTGGCATGACTAGTTGCTGCCACATGCTTTCTCACTCATTCTCATACCTTCTCATCCCCATCAAGCCTTTCCTTATAATTTCTCTGACTTCCACTAATGCAGTCTGTCTAATTTTGAGTCAGCACATTTTACCTTCTGCACCATACTGTTGACTCATGTTATCCCTTATGCATGAAATGCCATTCTCCCTTTCTCCAGTTGCTGAAATAATACCTATCCCTTAAGGCCCAACTCAAATGCCACCACCTTCAGAAAGCCTTCTCTATCCCTCCTGCTGTTTAATATTTTATAGCTTTCTTCAATATATACAGAAGTATTTGTAGCAGCAGGTTTTGTAGTAGCAAAGATCTTAATGGAAAGTGAGTGACTATTAGTTGGGGAATGGTTAAAGAGATCATGGTATAGAAATGTAATGGGAGAGTATAGTGCTACAAGAAACGATGAAGATGAAGGATTCAGAGAAATTTGGGAAAGTTTGAACTGATGCAGCATGATATAAACAAAAACCAGGAGGATAATTACACAATAACCAAAAGAATGTGAATGAAAATAACATGAAAAGAGTAAAGAAGTCTGATCAGAGCAGTGACTAATTATAGCATCAGGGGATAGATGTTCAAGCATGATTCCCTGATCCTGCAAAGAGATGGTAGACTATAGGTACAGGATGATGGATACATTTTCAGTCATGAGGAAAATATATCATTTTGATTGTCCAGTGGATAGAGTGCTTGGCCCGGAGTCAGGAAGACTCCTCAGTTCAAATCTGGCCTCAGTCACTTACCAGGTGTGACTCTGGGCAAGTCACTTATCCCTATTTACCTCTGTTCTTCATCTGTAAAATGAGCTGGAGAAGGAAATGACGAATTTCTCCATTATCTTTGTCAAGAAAAACCCAAAAGGGGTTCCCCAAAGTCAGATGCAATTGAAATCATTGAACAACAACAAACACCAATAGATTTATTTTTTGCAAGGTTGATTTATAATGGGAAGGGGGTCATTGGGAAGCAACAGTAGTATTATAAAAAGAAAAGAGTACCCTTAAATATAGAGATGTACACCTACATATATAATACAAATGAGAATGTGATATATGCAAAAGTTATTTAGGCATAAAGTCATGTATGTTATAATTCATATTTTACACATGCACATGTTATATGCACATATGTAATGTGTTATAATATGAACATGGCTACATATATTGTATATACGTTATAACATCCATATACCTTTATATCTCATCTTTCATATATCAAATTTCTATTTATATTATTGCTATTTATAAACACCTTGACCATTTTGTCAGATTGTAAATTCTATCTTAGGAGGCAGCTAGATGGCTCAGTGGATAGAGTGCTAAGTGTAGAGTCAGAAAAATCTAAGTTCAAGTCTGGCCTCAGATACTTACTAGTTGATTGACTCTGGACAAGCAAGTCCCTTAACCTCTGTTTGCCTTAATCCCTTTGGAAAAGGAAATGGGAAACCACTTTGCCAAGAAAACCCCATGGACAGTATGGTATGGTCCATGGAATCATGAGGAGTTGAATATGACTGAACAACAAATTCTGTATTAGCCATCTTCATATTATCAGTTGAACAGAAAAAATTACTTAATGTTTATGGAATTGGACTTTACACATTCAAAGAGAGGAAGATCACTTGGAGCCCTATACACCTAAGGATACCTCCTTTTTTTTTTTTATTCACCATTACTGTAGCTGACATTTAAACCTCATCCATTGGGGAATTTCTAAAGCAAGTATGGCCCACATTTGTAGTGGGATATTATGAAACATAACGAAGGATGAAATAAGTGGGTTATGAGGAAATCAGGAAGACCTGGATAAACTGATGCAGAGTGAGGTAAAGCAGAACCAGGACTATAATTTATACAATAACAACATGATCAAGAAAAACAACTTTGAAATACTTGAGGATTTCTATCCATTCAAGATGAATCATGATTCCAGATGACTGATGATATATTACCCACCTTCGGAGTTGTTCCAAGAGTTTGCCTAGGTGGCTGGATAGTGCAGTGGTTAGGAATACTGAAAGATCTAAATTCAAATTTTGCCTCAGATACTTTATAGCTCCCTGACTCTGGGCAAGTCACACAACTAGTAGATCTGTTTACCTCAGTTTTCTCAAGTGAAAAACAAGGATACCAACAGTGCCTACCTCCCAGGGTTATTGTGAGCAAATGAGATAAACTATGTACAGTGCTTCTCAAACAACCACCCCAGTCCATTAATGCTAGGTATTATTGGTTAATTATAGCTATTGTTAGTCCTTATTTCCTCTCAGTATTGTACGGGTGCCCATGGAGGACATGGCCTGTTTATTTACTATTCCTCATTCTTGCTCCAATATCAGTCCATCTTTTCTTCTCTTCATACATTTCTCTCTCTCTAAATATGTATATATATATATATGTATGTATGTGTAATTTTGCATTTGGAACATGTGGCAGTACTTTCATGTCCACAATCGCTCCTATATTACCTTTAGCGTGATCATGATTTTCAGGTCTTTAGAGACTGGTGTTCCTTGGCTCACATCCACACATCACTGGAAAAATGTTGTACTTATTGTTTATTAACTATGAAAACAAAAGCATTTAATTAGTTAGAACAAAGTTCTAATCATTAGTCAATGCTCTGGCTATGTAGAGCTCTCCTGTGTCCTCATATCTGGATAATTTCTCATGTCCTGGGCTTGGATGACCCTTACCTTATTCCCTTTTACTTCTTTATATCAATAACTTAAGGCATTATGGTTTCATTTCTGTGAATATTACTTCCACTGATGAAAATTTCAACTCCTTTAAACATCAGCAAACCTTAAGCTTTTGAGAATTGCTAAGGCTGTAGCACATTTAGTGATGAGCCTTTTTGGAAGTGTTCTAGGCTGGTTCACATAGAAGATAAATAACTGGATGCCAGATCTGTACTTGAAGCCTGTCTTGCTTGATAAAGCCTGCCAACGGTGGCACTCTATTGACATAATTTTTGAGAGTCTATGCTATGCTTCATGCTACCATAAAGCACCAGAAGAGTGACTGAGTCTAAACTAAGTAATAGCATTAATAACAGTTAGCAGTCACATAGCCCTTTATGGTTTCAAAGCACTTTACAGATATCTTATTTGATCCTTACTAGTGTGAGAGGGGAGTGCTATTGTTAGCCCTACTTTATAGATGAGGAAACTGAGGTAGGCAGAGGTAAAGTGACTTGACCAGGATCATACAGCTAGTAAGAATCTGAGGTTAGATTTGCACTCAACTCTTACTGTCTCCAACATTCTTTCTTTTAGTGTGCTGACTAGTTGCCTAAGCACTAGACTCTTTTGTACTCCCTCCCCATACTATCCCACCCTGCTCTTTGAAGCAGGGAGAGCTCCCAGAAATCACACTAGATTTGGGGCTGGAAAACCTACATTTTAATGCTGGTTCTGCCGCTTACTAATCAATTGACTGGGCAAGTCTCCAACCCCTCAACACTTCAGTTCCTCCATAACTAAAATAATAATATTATTTCTAATATTATTTTGGGGGTTTGCTAAGGCACAAATGGGATAATGGATGAAAAGTGCTACACATATTGGTGCTACTAGGATTACCTCCTCAATAAATATGGTTCATTTCCCTTTTGGATACCATTAAAGATTTGCTATATGATTAGATAGCTTCCACATCTAGATTGCCTGGGCTGTGGGAAGATTTGCCACCACTGAGAGCTACTTCTCTCCCAGCCTTTTCCACTCAACTGCTTTCCTGACTGGAGCATCCTGGAACCCATCCCCTTGATTGACTGCTCACATAACTTGGATGAAATGGGAGGTACAAAATCTATTCTTTTTTTTAAAAAACTCCACGTTAGTCATGTTGTGAAAGAAGAATCAGAACAAAAGGAAAAAAAAACACAAGAAAGAAAAAAACAACAAAAAAAGAGAAAATAGCCTTCTTCGATCAGCATTCAGATTCTATTCAAATGTATTCCTAACTGTAAGGTGGAGAACTACCAAGTCTTGCCATCTGAGTATTCCTACCTCCTAAGGCTCTCTGGACCTTGCCAGGACCTTGTCTCTGTTCTATGCAGACTCTTGGCACCATTGCCCAATCTACTGATGTAGCCTAAGTACTGCTGGGCCTTGCCACCTGTCCTTCTTCTTCTTGTTCGTTCTTTGTTTTCAAATATCAACGACACCAAAATGTTGGGGTCAGAGTATGGTGTGTTTGGCTAAGCATAATCTGTCCAATATAAATTTGGAAGGTACGACCTGATTGGGTACATGTGATCCATTAGAACTTTTAGGGTAGAAGATGCTCTGGATTTGTGTAGCTCACATTTCCTTTGTGTTTCTACAATTCTGCTTTGTTCATGGAGTACAGTGGGTGGTCCTGTGCTAATGTCTCCCAAGTCTCAGAGTGAATGCTAAAGTTCTTCAGAGATACCTTGAGAATGTCCTTACACCACTTCTCCTGACCACTATGTGAACTCTTAGCTTGTGTGAGTTCTCCTTAAAGTAGTCTTTTGTGTCAGTATGCATTTTCAGGCAATATAGTCAGCCCATCAGAGTTGAACTGTCTCTAATAGAGTTTGAATACTCAGCAGTTCATCTCTAGAGAGGGCCTCAATGTCCAGGACTTTATCTTGAGACAATTCAAGTGGAAGAGGTTCAGTGTTCTGGAATGGCACTGGTAGACTGTCCAGCTTTCACAAGCATAGAATGGAGTCAGCACAAGAGCTCTGTAGACCTTCAGTTAGGTATGTTGTGTGATACTTCTTCTCTTCCATACTTTCTTTTGAAGACTCTCAAACAATGAGCTAGCTCTGGCGACATGTGAATCAACCTCATCATCTATGTGGACATCCCTGAAGAGTGTACCTCTAAGGTAAGGGAATACAATATTAAAAATTTTCTCCATTTACTGTGCTCAGTGATTTCATGTATGGATGATACGGTCCTAGCTGGTGGAGAAGCTGTTTTCTTGGTGTTGATTGTCAGGTAAAAATTAGCACAGGTGGCAGAGATTTAATCCATACTCTATTGTATCTCAGCCACAGAGGGTGCATTGAGTACACAATCATCTACGAACAAAAAAATCTCATACCATGTCTCCCTCCATTTCAGTCTTGGCTTTAGCCTTTTCAGGTTAAATAATTTACCAACATTACAGAAGCTGATCTGGGTTCTATTCTCATCTTTTTTGAAGGCATTTGGCAACATAGCAGAAAATACCATGCTGAAGAACATGGGAGCAAGCACACACCCTTGCTTCACTTTGTTGGTAACTGGGAAAGCTTAAGAGTTCATCCAGAACCCATGCAAGCTGGCCATCATGAAACTGCAGTCCATTGCTCATGAACTTCTCCAGGCAATCAAATTTACCATAATCTTTCACAGGCTCTCACAACTGACAGTGTCAAAGGCCTTAACCAGGTCAACAAATGTTATATACAGAACTCTGTTCTGCTCCTGGCATTTCTTCTGAAGATATCAGACAGCAAACACCTTGTTGACCATTCCATGGCTATTTCTGAAGCCACAATGACTCTTGGGCAAATAACCATCTTCCAGATGCAGAATTGGCCTATTAAGGAGGACTCCGGTAAGGATCTTGACTAGGAGAGAAATCCCCCTGTGATTGTCACAAGATAGCCTATTTCCCTTTTCTTTATAGAAATGAACAATGGCAACCTCCTTAAGCTCCTGGGTAATGACCTCCTCTTGCCATATAATCTGGAGGATTTTGGTCAGTATCTCTGTGAGTGATGGATCCTCTGCCTTGTAGATCTTTCCTGGGATGAAATCAGCACCAGGCACTTTGCCATTTGAGAGGAGCTTGATGGTGTTCAGTACCTCTTCTTGAGTTGAAAGTTTGGAAGTTCTTGGGACTTTGACCCTTTTCCATTTCCTTTAGTGTGTCATCTCCCCAATTAAATTGTGGACTCCTCAAGGTCAGGTGCAGTGTTTTTGCTTTTCTTTGTTGATCTAAGCTCTTATCATAGACACTGGAAAATAGTAAGTGCTTAATAGATAAGGTTTATCACCTTTCTATCTATTTATTCATACATTTCATGTGAAATTCACCTTTACCTTTTCTCCTCTAGGCTGCCTGCTTCTGAATTTCTGTTGTCAAGGTCTCCTTCTTTGCTTTGTTCTCTGCCTTTCCAGGAAAGAGGAAGCATTTGGAAGGGGGAGGGAGGCACTCTGCCAAGGGATGATTGTTATTTTTTTCTCTTTGGTTTCTTCCCTGAAAGGAATGGCCAACAACTCAAATTAATCCAATGAAAGACCATAACTTGGGAAGAAAGAAGATTCCGTTGGAGTCATTTTCTTAGTTTACTTGTTCAACCCTGCTATTAATCTATTCATCAGCTAAGCTCGTTGGGAGAAAACATGCTTCTTCAGGAGTTTTCTAACTGAAAATAAATGCCTCATTAAGTTAAACATATTAACCTGAGAACAGTATTGATGTCAGACAGACTAATGAATGTCATTATAAGGAAAGTATAATGGTACACAGGGACTCCACCAGTCATTAGGGACTCTCCACAAATGTTTTCAACTAGCTGGGATGTAGGAAGGAGAAGGAAGGGAAGGGGAGGTAGCAGAAAGGAAAGAAGAGGGAGGGAAAGAGGAACAAATTGAAGGGAAAGAAGTGAAGAAAAGAGGGGAAGGAAAGGAACGTTAGAAGAGAGGAGGGAAGGGGAAGAAAGACAAGAGAGGGATTGGAATAGAAGAGGAGGGAAAGGAAGGGAAGAAGAGAAGAAGAAAGGAAAATTAATAGAAGGAGAAGGGAGGAAAGGGAAAGGAAAGCAAGGTAGAAGAGGAAAAATGGAAGGGAAACTGAGAGGAAGCAGAGTGGTGGAAGTAAGGGAAGGGGAGGGGAGGATGGGAGAGAAAGAGGAGTGGGGAGTAGATAGGGTGAGAGGGATAGAAGAAAGTGAAATATTTAGGAGGGAATGAAAGAAAAGGAGGGAGCAAGGTGAATAAGAAAGAGAATGGAAGTCAAGGAAAGAGGGAGAGGAAGGAAGGAGGAGTTGGGAGAAAGAGTGGGAAGGGATAGCAAAGAAGAGAGGGAACAGAAAGAGGAGTGGGAAAGAAGAAGGTAAGAGGGGGAGGAGAGAAGGGAAGGTCAGAGAAAGATGGGAGGATGGAGAAAATGGGAAGAGAGAATGAGAGAAGGAAAGAATGCAGAGGAATAAGCAGAGATAGAAGTGAGAGGAGGCTAGAAGGGAGTAAGGAGGAAAGAAGAGGAGAGAGGGGATAGATAGAAGGAGAAAAGATGGAAGAAGTAGAGTGAATTAAGTAGAAAGAGTATGGAAAGAAGGAATAAAGAGGGTAAAGGAGGAAAGAGAGAGTTCAGTGGAAGGGAAGGAGGTAGGAGGGGCAGGGAAAAAGCAAAGACAAGAGGAAGAGGCAGAGATTTCCACAAAGCTGCCTCCCCTCATGAATTTTTGCCCTAATACATTTCTTGGTTTTCCACCAGCTAAGAAAGTGAGCAAAAGAAGCAATACCTGATATGATTCAGTCATGACCATCATGGCAAGTACAGGAGTGAGCAGAAGCTGGTACTGTACAATAAAGGGGACCGACAGGACAGGTGCTTTAGAAATCCCAAGTCAGCACTCAATGGAATCCAAGATCAAGTACCAGTCCCCATCCTTGCATCCCTTCCCCTGACCTGTCCTCCTCTACTTCTCCACACCTTTTACTTTAACAAACCATTCTCACTTTCCCTAGTGAAAAACAAGGTTTAGTGGAACCAGGGTTCAAATACCACTGACACCTGCTGTCTGTCTGACCATAGATGTAATTTCTTTTCCTTTGGCCCCAGTTTTCTCATCTGTAAAGTGTGGGGGTTGGGCAAGATCAGAAAGTCTTAACTTATGGCCTGCATACTTAAATTAAAGAGAACAATTACTATATTTCAATATTGGTTTCCTTTGTGTTCATATCAGTGTCATTTTATGCCTTTATAAACATTACTCTGAGAAGGCTTAATGAGACTGACTGTCTAACGAGTCAAGGATACAAGTGAAAGTTTTAAGGATCCATAGTTGAAATGACCTCAGGGGTGCCTTCCAGTTCCTAAATCCTCAGATAATTTCTGTTTTGACCCTATTCACCACATCACATTCAAAGCGATTGGCATTGTGAGCCCATCTCCTATGTTATTCATTCTTTGATTAATCTGAGGTGACCTGATCCCAGCACACCTAATTTATTTTACCTCCTACTACCCCTGCACATTCTCTTGTTTTTGAGGACAAATATTTCACAGATGATACAGTTAGATAGGATTTCTCTATCTATCTATCTATCTATCTATCTATCTATCTATCTATCTATCTATCTATTGCCAGCACACTTAATTTACTTTTACCTCCTACTGCCCCTATACATTTTCTTATTTTGGAGGGCAAATATTTCACAGATGGTGCAGGTTAGACAGAATTTTTGCATGTGTGTACACATGTATGCATATAATGTTTTTGTTTGTTCTCTATTTTTGAAGAAGACTAGTAGCATCATGATTCTGGGCTAAAATAGTGGATAATGGGTCTTGATTTGTGTGCAAATTAGATGTAAGTGAGACAGAATTGCACAAAGTCATCAACCTCACTCTCTCCCAGAGTCATCCAAGTCCAGGGGTAGGACAAAAGTCCAGGGGATTCCAATGTTACACTTACTGTCAGGGTGAGTTTGAGCAAGCCACAGCAGTCCTGGACCTTGGTTTCTTCAACTGTGAAATGAAGGGATTGGACTGGATGGCTGCAGGTGCTTATTCTAACACTAGATTTGTGATCTTATGGAATTTATTAAAATATAAGCTCCTTGAAGGGAAGGATAGCTTCATTTTTGTCATATATGTATATATACATACGTATGTATGTGTGTATATATGTGTATATATACACACACAACCACACACACACACACACACACACACACACACACACACACACACTGAATCTTGGCTAACCTGTAATGGTAAGAGCACTGGTTTTGAAATCCAAGGCCATGGCTTTTAAGTCCTGCTATTAGACTGTGGCCATGTGATCATGGGCAAACCACTTATCTCTTCTGAACTGTACAACAAGGGCTAAAATACAAATACTACCTAACTTAGAGGATTGTGAGAAAAGCTCATTTCTTCCTCTTCCTTTCCACAAATGATGATTTGAAGCTTAGATAACATGAGCCTCCCAGGAGAGAGACAAAGAGACTAAGATCTAAGACACCATTCCAAACACACTGCCCCCTTGCTCAGGAAGCTTCATTGGCTCCCTATTATTCTAGGTCAGGATAAAATACAAAGTCCCATGCTTGGCTTTTTAATTTTTTTGAGACTCCTTTTTTTTGTTCTTTCTTTTTCATTTAGTCTGAAGAAGCCAGTCACAGACCCAGTTTCATTGCTGATCTGCATGGAAATTTTGATGTGCTCAGTTTCTGATCTGGGCTAGTTCACTCCTCCTTAAGCAGCCTGGTTCACTTTCCCTCTCCCCATATACTGGCAGTTCACCACACTGGTGCCAGACAGTGCAGATACCCAATCAGATTTAGCCCTACTGTATCTCAGAACTCCTCAGCTCAAGGGATCCATTAGCCTAAGCCTTCCTCAGAAGCAGGGATTATAGTTGTAGACTCCCATGTCTCTTGGTCCTGAGTGACACTTTAAGCCCCTCACAATCTGACTGCAATTCATCATTTCAGTTTTACATCTCATCAATCCCACTCACACACTCTACATTTCAGCCAAATTGACTTACTTGCTATTTCCTGACTTCAGTGTCTCACGCCCTTGTTCCATGCCTTTGTAGAGGCAATCTTTGATGCCTGCATTACTTTCTCTCCTCAATTATGTATCTTGGAATCCCCAGCTCCCTTCAAGGTTCATCTCAGGTATCATGTCACACAGAAAGAAACTTGAGAGGATGTTTTTCTTGCCTGTGACTTGGATCAAGGCATAGATGGCATGCTCATGCTCATCAAATTTGTAGAAGACACAGATGTGGGAGGAATAGTTAAGAGGATGACAGAACTAGATATCAGAAGGTTCTCTAGAGGCTAGAATGATGGACTGATCACAGAACAAGAGATCCAAAACTGGGTCTTCAGAGACCATCAAGTCTGAGCCCCTCATTGTATCATGGGAGAAACTGAGGCCCAGGGAAGTTAAGTGATTTGTCCAGCATCTGGGGTGTTCTGCTAAAATCTTAACAACCAATTCCAAATTGTGGTGGGGAATGGATCCACAACTCACTTTTAAGCTTTAAATTTGCATATAGCAACATTTTCTCCATCATTTCATTGGGTCTAGAAATCAACAAAATAGTAAGTTAGCATGTGCCAATGTCCAAGGTGTAGCTACTTACACTAAAAATTTAGCAGTCAGCTCGATAAGCCAGTCCAAGCTAGTTTTAGCACAGCCCTGCCAACATTACTCCAAGAGTGCATGCCAAAGATGGGATTTGAAGACCTCTCCATTGTGCCAGAACCTCTGCACTTTCCCTTTTGTGGCTTCTCTGTGTCTCCTTGCTGTTCCTCACACACGACATTCCATGTCCTGACTCTGGGCATTTTCCCCATCTTCGCCTTCCTTATCTTCATCTCCTGGTGTCCTACAAGTTTCCGACTTGTTCAAGAAATCTTTTTCGATCCTTCATAAATGAGTGTCTTCCCTCTGAGATTATCTCCATGTTTTTCTGGGTATACCTCATGCTTATGCATAGTCATTTGCATGCTATCTTCCCTATTAGATATTTGTCCAAGGTCAGGATAAAACTCCTTATGTGTCAAGAAGGAGAATGCTGAGACATCCCTGCCCCAAAGGGTAGATATCCAACCCTTAGACTTTGAGTTCTTTGGTGATGCCCAAAATAGATGTGGCTAATATAGCACAACAAAGGGAATAAGGGATGTATAACTTAGAACAGAACAATGTAGGGGGGACATGTCAGCTGAAAGAGTGGTTAAATATGTTCTACTCATATTTTTATTTAACATTCTTCTCAATGATTTGAATGAAGTGTTAAAAGACATTTTTATAAAACTTTCATATGATGCGAAGTCAGGAGAAACCAATAGCTTGTCAGAAGAGAGTCATGATCAAAAAGGTCCTGGTAGGCCAGTCAGGTGTGGGCTGGATCAAATAAGATCAAATATAATGGGAATAAATTTGAAGCTCTATATTAAGCATCAGTGAAAAAAAGGTCCAGTGGTGAACATACACATATACGCATACTCACATATGTATATATATATATGTATATGTGTGTGTGTGTGTGTGTGTGTGTATACTATATGTCAATAGTCTTATACGGCATCCCAGGAAAAAGTAATGTAATCATCTGCTACATTATGTAAGGTAGTATAACCATCAAACAAGATTTATTAGATGCCTACTATGTGCTAGGCACTATGCTCGATGGATGGAATACAAAGAGGGAAGCGATAATCCCATTGTACTCTGATTTGGACAGACCATACCTGAAGCTCTGTGTTCAGTTCTCAGCATCACATTTTGAGAGGGAGATAGACATGCTTGAGTATGTCTATTGAAAGTAAGAACTGAAATAATGAGAAAATTGCATAACCTGTCATGGATGATTGATTGAAGGTACTGGGGCAGTTTAGTCTGTAGAAGAGAACACGTAAAAGTGACCTAATAGCAAAATTCATTTATATGAAGAGCTGACGTGTAAAAAGAATGAAGTTTGTTCTACCTTTTCCCAGAGGTTATAACCAGAAGCAATCAACCAATCATTCATAAGCATTTATTAAGCAACTATTATGTGCCAGGCACTGACACTACAAAGACAAAAGTGAAACAGTTTCTTCCCTCAAGAAGTTTACATTATTATGTAAGAGACAATATTAAGATAAACAGGTATATACACACAGATGTGTATATGTACACATATAATGTATACAAAGTGAATTGTAATCCTGGGAGGGAGCACTAACAGTTGGGAGGATAAAGAAAGGTCTCATGCTGAAAATGAGTCTTTGGAGGAAACCAGAGAGTCTAAGAGGCAGAGTTGAGGAGGGAATCCCAGAGCATGAGAGCCAACCAGTTCCAAAGCACAGAGACAAACGATGGAGTATTGTGTTTGAAGAACAGTAAATGGGCCAGTTTGGATGGACTGCAAACTTTGTAAGGGTAGCAATGGTGGTAAGACTGGAAAGGTAGGAAGGGACAAAGTTATAGAGATCAAGAAGGAACAGTCATATATATATAGAGGGAGAACCAAGAGAAAATAGTGTTGAAAAAACCTAGAGAGGTGAGAATATCCAGGAAGAGGTGGTAATCAACAATGTCAAAAGCTTCAGAGAGGTCAAAAAGTATTGGGATTGACAATAAGCCATTAGATTTGGCAATAAAGAGATCACTGGCAACTTTGGAGAGAGAAGTTTCAGTTTAATGATGAATTTGGAAGCCAGATTATAGGGGGTTAAGATGGGAATGAAAAAAGAGGAAGTGGAGATACCTGGTGAAGATGATTTTCTCAAATGTAGTTCAAAAAGAGAAAGAGAAATATAGAACAAATAGCGATCAAGGATGATTGAATCAAGCAAGGATTTTTAAGGATGAGGATACATGGACACATTTGTAGGCAGCAGGGAAGGAAACAACAGATATGAGATGAATGAAGATATGAGAGAACACAGATTACAGAGAGAGTGGAGATGATTGCAAGAGCAACTGGCTGGAGGAGATTTGAGGGATGGAATCAACTATGAATGCAGAGTGATTGGCCTTGGCAAGGAGAAAGGTCACCTCTTCATATGAAGCAGGGGAGAAGGAGGAAACAGAAGGATGATAGATACAAGGAAAGGGTTCAGTAAAGGCGACTCTATGGACCTCTCCCCACAGAGGACCTAGAATTTAGACAAAGGTATACCAGCAAGCCAAGATCTGAACCTGCCAGTGAAGTTAATTAATGGGATTATGGTGTCATCTTTCACTCCTTTCTTTTGATTACATATCCAATCAAATTGTCAGCTCTCATGATTTATTTCCTTACATCTGAATAATACATCCCCTTCTCTCCATTCACAGTCAGTTCCCCTAATTCAAGCCCTCCTAGCCTCTTCTCTGGACCATCATAATTGGATTCCCTGCCTCAAGTTTCTCCCTACTCCGGTTCATCGTTCAGACACCTGCCAAAATGATCTTCCTAAAGCGCAGGTCTGATTACTTCACCCTCTACTTAATAATTTTTAATGTTTCCCTATAAGCTCTAGGATCAAATACCAATTCCTCTGTTTGCCATTTAAGACTCTCATAACCTTCCTGTATCTCACATTTACCAAACATAGCTTGTCCTTACAGTCAGGGTCATTAGCTTGAGCATCATTGATTGTAACATGCTGTTATGTGGTATCCTAAGGGTCTATTGAAATGTAAGTAGGATATTTGACCAATTGCCAGTGGCCTCTCATTGCTGTGATTTTGATGCTCTTGTGTTTGATTTTTATAGTTTTTTTCTGTCTCATCTTGTGATGCCAGGCTGTCTCCTTCCATTGAGAATCATGCAGTTTGTAGATTGAAGGGACTTCAGTGATCACCTAATCTAAATCTTTCTTTTTTCTGATGAAAAATCAAAACCATGGGAGGTTATACATGGCCAAATACATTACAGTAGCAGCAATGGTGGTAATGATGATTAGAGAGAGTGCTTTAAGGTTTGTAAAGTACTTGTCATAGCATTTAATTGTTACTACATGTCTGTGAAGTAGGAACTATTATTTGTTATTCTCATTTTTTGTTGTTATTTTTTAGTCTTATCTGACTTCATGACCCCATTTGGGGTTTTCTTGGAAAAGATACTGGACTGGTTTGCCATTTCTTTCTCAAGCTCATGAGGAAACTGAAGCAAACAGGGTTAAGGGACTTGCCCAAGGTCACACTAATAGTAAGTGTCTGAGGCCAGATTTCAACTCAGGAAGGAGAGTATTCTTGACTCCAAATCTGATACTTTATCTGGCACACCTGCCTGTTCTCATTTTACACATAAGGAAATTGAGTTGGGCAGTAGTTAAGTCACTTGCCCAGGGTCACACAGCTAGTAAGGCTTGAGGGAGGATTTGCTCTCAGATCTTTCTGACTTGAGGCTCAGTACTCTTTCCATTATGCTATATAAAGAACTAAGCTGAGATTCAAACCCAGGTTTCTTGAATCCAACATCATTATTTTTTCAAACTGCTACTTAAAAACAAAGCAAAAAACTTCATTAGCTGAGAGGAGTCCTACTGCTTTTTAATCTGTTGCCTCTAATGTGCTCTGGATGAGGAGGTTAGATAACCCAACATATTGTAACTCTGTGTTAAATAAGAGCTAGGCTCTGACTGGGTACCTCGAGGTTTTCGAGTGAGTAACATACACAGGTTTTAAGTACATGAATTTTTCGAGCATCTATTTTTGTTGCTCAGGGACTTTGTCCCTTCTCTTGGTCTTCTTTGCTGGGATGGATTCCAGCTAAGAGAGGCATTCCTATCAGAGACCATAATATCAGAGAAATGTCAGTATATTTTGAAGACTTGACATTTTTAGAAGTGTAACCATTTGAATTCTCAAGTGATCTATATTTGCAGGAGGCTTCAATATGCTTCAGGAATTATCTGGTTATTTTCTTCCATTTTCATTTATATCTCTTGTAGGATACTTTCAGAGAATCACAGAATTTTAAAATTGGACTTAACTTTGGAATATAGCACAGTTAGACCTGGAATTTAGCTCGGAACACAGAATGATAAAGAATATGATATTGCAGCTTGAAGGAAGATTTGCAAATCAAATGTTAAAGTTAAGAGACACTGTAAAACATAAAAAGGGGCTTTAGAGACTCAAGAGTTCTTAGAACACAGGATGTTAGTGCAAAAGGGGGCTTTAGAACATAAAATATTAGAGCCCAGAGAAATCTTAGAACATAGAATGTTAGAGCCCAGAGGGGTCTTAGAACATAGAACGTTAGGAGAGAGAATGCTGGATCTTAGAATGTAGGCTGGTAAAGGTGGAAGAGACTCTAGAACACAGAATATTAGATCTTACAGCATAAAAATATTAGAAAAAAAGAATGACAGAAATGAGATGGTCAGAGACCATCTTGTCCCTCATTCTGCAAAATAAGTACACAAGTGTTTGGAGAAGATGAATGACTAACCATCCCAAATGGCAGTGCCAAAACTTGACCTCAGTTCTCCTATCCCAACTCTTTCAACTGAATGCTGCCTCTATTTCTAGAAATGACATTTGTGGAACCCTAAACTCCAGCTGAGGTTCTCTGGCTCCAGTGGTACAAGAAGTCAAGTTGGTATTTCAGGTTACCCTCATCCCACGCGCCACCAGGATGACTGATTTCTTGTGAAGAGTGTCGATATTTAAAGCTGGGAGGCTGCTGACATATTCATGGCCTCTAAGGAGAGATGCTGCCTTCACAGGGAGAGGATTTGGAAGAATCTTTCCCAGTGCTCCTGTCTGCCAAGGAATGGGGACTGGCTGTTGATGCATTTTTTAATCTTATCCTTCAGAGTCTTAAATGAACTTTAATTTCAGTAACAAAATAAAATAAAATAAAATAAGGGCTTATAAAAGAGTTGATGTAAATCCTGCTCTAGGGCTCCCAGCAGCATAGCCAGCCAGTACTTTAATCATCCCTGAATCTTAGTCAGACTCTCCCTCTGCAAGCCATTGGCCACTTAGCACTTGTTAATAGATCTAATTTCCACAGACTAGAGGTGTTTTCTTGGAATTGATCTTCCTGTGAAAAATGTACTTTGGAGAAATGAAATAAGCATGGAACCTTTAATGAATTACCCTCTCATCAAGGGAAGAAAAATAACCCACTTGAAATGAGAACTCCAAGGTATGTCACATGTGGTGCTGAGATAGGGCCAGATGAGGGGAGTGCAGAGGCAGGTGAATTCATTGGCCACACACGTTTTGATCCACCAGGGGATGGTCCACCTTTGCTCATAATGTAATGTAGCATTTGCAAATGACTTTATCTCCCCTTTTCCTCATTGATAGTCCTTTATCTCCCTTTCTTCTTCATTGTAGGATTAGCCAGTGGAATGTAGACTTTTGTGAGCCTTGTGAGGATGAATCTCCATCAAGGCAGCTAGGTGGTGCAGTGGATAGAGTGCCAAGCCTGGAATCAGGAAGAGTCATCTCCTTGAGTTCAAATTTGGCCTCAGACACTTACTAGCTCTGTGACCTTGGGCAAGACACTTAATCCTGTTTGCCCCATCTGTAAAATGAGCTGGAGAAGGATATGACAAATCATCTCACTATCTTTGTCAAGAAAACCCCAAATAGGATCACAGAGGATTGGCACAGTTGAAAAATGGCTAAACTAAACAGAGTTTAGGGCAGGTGTATCTTGCTGCATAAATATCTTGTAATTTGTGCTGACCTGGTTACCTTGACTTGACTTCTCAGCAAGTTGAAGGCCTTGGATGCTGGCCTCAATTTCCCTTCTTATTCTCTTGATCCAAGCCTTTAAGACTGGACTTGGTCTATTACCATCCATTCCATGGTAGTATAAGTTAGTCATCAATTAATAAGAAAATAAATATTTTTTATTTATTGGAATTGAATTGAAGAAGCATAATGGTGCAGTGACTTCAGCATCAATGGATATGAGATTGGACATTGACTCTGTTATTTACCACTTATGCTATCTTGGGAAATTCATTTAACTTCTCTGTGCCTCATCTGTTTTAAAAAAACTAGAGGGACTCTGAGTTCCCTTTCAGCTCAAGATCAATGCTCCCTGGCTTCCTGGGTTGTGGTCCTTTTAATGGCCTGTGTAGACATGGATATTACATAAAGAATCCTCTGAGATATCACTGAGTCCAAACCCCTCATTATCAGATGAACCAACCACACCTCGTCCTTCAATAATTCATTTCTAGATTAACTGAGCTTCATGCATTTCTGCCCTATTCCCTAAAGTCTATACTGTGTCTGATAAAAATTTTGTCTAGGTATTGGTCTATAGTATTAATAAAATCCATTTGAAACTGGGGGGCCTATGATGGAGTGATAGCAACATATTCCAGTCCAGAAAGAGTTTGGGGACATGGTGCAACAAGTCACTACTTGGAACTGAGTTGATAAGTAACTGAGTTGGGAAGAACCAGAGATGAGAATCAATGTCTGAGAATGAAAGGTGCATTCAAACTAGCTAAAAATTCACAATAAAGTCTTGGAGGAGATTGGTAAGAGGTCACATTCAGGTTCCAGGATTCAGGTAAATGAATGTGCAGTGAAACTAGACAAAAACCTGGATTTAATTTGTCATGCTCAGAGGCCATATGGGCAAATGAGGATTACATGAGATAACATATAATTTGCACACCTCAAAGCATTATTAATATAAAAGGGATAGGTTTGTGTTCAGTCCTGATAATCACAACTACTCAAACAGATAATGGTCTGTCTTAGGAAGTCATAAGTTTCCTATTATTGAAATCTTCGAGTAGAGACCGGGTGGGGATATATAGAAGAATTTCATACACTTTTGTCATGATTCTGCCATTTGGTGTGACCTTGGGCAAATTAATTTACCTTTCTGGGCCTTGGTTTGTTCTTGAGCAAAAGAGGGAGGTCAAAATTCTAACCTTCTGTGTTCTAAGGACCCTCCCTGCTCTGACATCTTGTCTTCTAAGGGTTCTTCCCACTCTGACATGTTCTGTTCTAAGTCACCTCCTATCTCTGAAGTGCCATGGTTCTAGTCCATAAGTCTAAGACTAGCAAAAGTCTCTTGTTCTAGACAGCAATGAGCCTCATTCCTTTCTGAATTCTCACAGTCTTGCTAGAATCACCCAGTAGCTCACAACCAATGTGGAACAATGCGGTAACAAGGCAGCAATACATTCTTACCTATGTTTTCAGCTGCTGAAATGAAAAGGCCAGAGAACACCACTGTCCCATAAGGGATTTCCTCATACTAAAGCATGCAGTCTCAAATCAAAGACACAGAAGGCTCAGTCAACACTCAGTCATGAAGATGAATACATGCAAATATTGCAGTGAAGCAGAAGCCAACTTGGCTTGGGCAAAGTCTTAAGCCAACTCTACCCCAAACTATCAGTGGCAGGCCTGGGAGGCCAAACAAGGTTATCTGTCTTTTTCTCTGTAATTGCCCCACTGTCATGAGCTGCCTTTTAGTCACTGTCCAGGGTCCTGGCCTCTGCTGTTTAGGCAGAGTTAGTTTTGCTTTATCTCCTGGGGTCAGAGAGCTGGCCAGATATTCCATCTAAAGTTTCTTCCCAAGAGGTTGCTTGAATGGTTCCTAAGTCATTCTAAGGGACTCCTGTTCTCTTGGAGTGCCTATAGGCTGCCTGAATGGAAGGACTCTTCATTCTCCCCTTCCCCTTGGAGGGAGCTTTGATGAGCTGTGGGGCTTTGGAGTTTTCTGCTGACGCCTGGCTGCTAGTGTAGTGCGAGACATCTGCTAATGAAATTTCACAAGTGCGACTGGAATCCAAATGCCAGATTCCAACAGGAGTCAAATGGAACATGAACACATTGTGGGCTGGGGGGATTGGGGGTCAGCTGAAATCCTGGTGGATTTGTAGGAAATGGAGGTGCTGGTGTACTTTCAGTCCCTGAGACTTGGGAGATTCATTACAATGGATGTGAAGTGATTTTGGAGATGGGGGAAAATTTCATGTCCAGGCTGATGATTCAGTATATGAACAAGCAGCAGGTGTGGGGGATGAACACTGTGACACATAGGCTATTCTGATATGCCATTAGGGTGTGAGTGGTAGCGGAATAGGACTGGTAAGACAGGGGACTGGCATAAAGAGAGAGTAGGATGAGGAAAATGCCATCCAATAGCCAGGATCTCATATCCTTGAGAATTTCAGAAGTTGTGGTGAGGATTATTTTTTTATTACTGTTGTTCAGTCATGTCTGACTTTTTTTTGACTCTATTTGGGGTTTTCTTGTAAAGATACTGGACTGGTTTGCCATTTCCTTCTCCAGTTTGTTTTACAGATGAAGTAACTTGCCCAGGGTCATCCAGCTAGGAAGTGTCTGAGACCAGGCTTTAACTCAGGTCTTTCTGGTTCCAGGCCTGGTGTTCTATCCACTGTGCCATCTAGCTATCCTGAGATGAGAGTAGGATCACATATTTAGAACAGAAAGGTAACTTAAAGGCTATTGAGTTCAACCCTTTTATTTTACAGGTAAAGAAACTGAGGCCTATGGTGCTTAAATAACTCATCCACAATTATATAGCTAGTAAATACCTTGGTGGGATTTCAACCCATGCCTTCTTGTCTCTAAGGCTAGTGCTTTGTTCTTCTATTACACACTAGTAAGACACAACCACTAGTCCTTGAACATAGCAAGCTTGTGGGGTCTAGAATGACAAGGTAGGACAAACCAACCAGATCACAGAGGTCAGGGCAGGTAAGAATTTGGAATCTGTGAGTTCAGTGGTAGCAGAAATCAGAATGTAAGCTTCGTTCTGGGGCAGATATTATTTTCCCTTGCTACTTGAAAGATGTAGATGGATCTAGACCTACTAGCTCTGGGCAGAAAGGTCGATGGGGAGCCACAGGTGTACCTTGATTTTGACTGGGGCAGAAGATGAGGAGTTGAGCTTATTAGGGAATTTCATAAGAGCATAGGATTTCAGATCTTAGCTTCAGAGGTAGAATGGATTGAAGAGGTCATTTCATCAAATCTCATCATTTTATAAATAAAGAAACTGAGGCCCAGAGAATGAAATATTTGACTAAGATCACAAAGGAAGAGGGTGGATTTGAACTCAGGTCCTCTGACTTCAGAGACATGCACTTTTGATTGCTTTGTGTTGTCTTGGATGAGTCCTCGGAGATCACTTAGCTTAAGTTCTTTTTTTAATATCCAGGTTAAAGGATTTGCACATGATCAAAAAGTAATGGGGCAGAATTTGAACTGGACCCTGCTACTCTGAGTCCAGCAGTCTCCTCATTATTCCATACTCTTTCTTAGATAGTTACATTCCTGAAATCATCTGAATTCATAAGAGAATTCATGATGGATACAGGATGAGTTAGGACACATAACACTGTATTTTACAAACATTCCAACAATTTAATAGTTAGCTAACATTAGCATTATGACCCTTTTGCAGGTGAGGAAATACTGAGAGCTCAGAGACTATGAAACTAGTCAACATCAGGGTCACCATTCTATTCAAATCATCTCCATTAGAATAGGAACTTCTTGAGGGCAGGGATGGTCTTTTGCCTTCTTTTGGATCCCCAGCTTAGCATGATGCCTGGCAAGTAGTAGGCACTTAATAAATGCTGATTGGTTGATTGATTGATTGATTCTGAGCCTGGGTCTCTTGATACTTTCTACTACAGCTCTTATCACTCATTAGAGATTCATTCCTTTGGCTTCAGCATTGTCCCCTCCAAAAATTCTTAGTGCCCACTGGAAGGGAAGTTGGCTCCTTGAAGGAAGTTATCAGAAGTTTCAGGCCTGTTAGCAAGAGGTGGGGTAATTAGAGTATTGATATTTTGGGGAGAGGTGAAGGGATATAAAACCTAAGAATATTCTGGCAACTAGGAAAAGAACATAGAAATGAGGCCAGAGATGAAGGTGATTGGAAGCTGCCAAAGACAAGCCTTGCTGATTTCACAGATTGAAATGATGGAATGGGGCTAAGGAAAAGGGTGGGGCAGGAGTTGTAGATTTTGGTCATCCACATACAGGAGAGAGTTGGCAGTGGGAGAATGAGATTTCCACTGGGGAGAGGGAAAAAAAGAGGAAAAATAGGCAAGAAGAGAGCTTTGGGGGAGAAGGAACAAAATCAAACAAATGAAAGAAACAGAATGTTACAAGTCCAAGAGTCTTTAGAACACAGAATGATAGAGCTAAGAGGGCCCTTAGAACAGTGTCAGAGCTGGGAGGGGTCTTAGAATACAGGATATCAGAGCCGCAAGGGCTCTTAGAACACAAAATGTCAGAACTGGAAAGGCCTTTAGAATATAGAGTTTTAGAGCTGGTAGGGGCCTTAGAACAAAAACTAATTGTCAGAGCTGGGAAGGAACTTGGAATGTAGAATGTCCAAGCTAAAAGGAACCTTGTCTTTACACAGGGAAATTGACAGTTCTAACTCTAAGTAACCGTACTCCATAAGTCATCTGACCTGGTCACTTCCCACTTTTTACTGTTGAGCAGTGTCTCAAAGGGAGGTAAGCCTACTGGGCATGTGTTGCCCAGTCTTCACTCCTGCAGTGTCCTAACCTGTCTTCACTCTGTGGTGTCAGTGTATTTTCTTCAAGAAGCAGGGCCAGGGTCCCTAGCACAAGGGAAACAAAATTCTGTAATTCTGTGAGAAAGGAGGCACCTCTAGTGTGAGCTAGCAATGTGAATCTTGTATTGATTGATCTTTTCGGACCACCGGTTCCTTATATATAAATGTAGAGATTAAGTTGAATGGTCTTTAAGGTCCTTGTCTCCTTTCAATCCTAGGAATCCATTAGCTAATGAAGAAATTGAGGCCCAGGGAGCAAATGTCCATTTGGAGATAACAGAGATTCAGGGGTGGGTCTAAAATGAATCAGTCAGCCAGAGCTGGTGGCCAGTGATGAGAACTGATCCCAAGCTAATTCAGCAAAGTGTGCTTGAAATCTGACTCTGGGGCCCACTTCTGATGTCTAACAATGGTGGGAAATACAGGGGAAAAGACAGTCCCTCTCACAAGGTTGGTTCAGATGGTTCTCATAGATGTTAATCGCTCCCACCTTCCAGAAGCATTAAAACTCAATATGGATTCACTCTTTACCTCTCCTCTGCTCAGGTCACCATCATGGTGTCTACATTAATCTCCTGCACGGTTAAAATCAGAGCCATTATTATTATTTTTTATCATTGCCATTATTGCAATGTACTTCCTGGCTTGCAAAGCCTGGCTTTCAATGACTGCCAGAGCCAACCATACATGGCCTATTCACCTGCTGGGAGGGGAAGAGATGAAACATTTGGATGTCTGCTTAAGCCTGAAAGAGATTAATGGAACATTATTGTGGGTTTCATGCTGGAACCTCAATTTGCATTTTGAAAAGCCATGATAATGTCAATTATTTGAGTTGGGGCTTTGTGTTTATCTTGGATTGATTTCTTCACTGATAGCTAATAATTAAAACTTGCACAGTCCAGATTTCACAGTCATGTGAACTCCCTGGCAGGCTTAAACAAGAGTCACCCCTTAGATCGGGTCACACTGGGTTTGGGGACAATGAAGGGTGAGAAACTGATCCTCCTACAATATCTTCCCAAGGGTATGGCTTGTCTGTAGGCAGAACAGGTCCACAGGCAGTCACAACTCTAAAGATGCTGGTGAAATCTGTCTTTGGATCAAGTCAATTCAATTCCCTGTAAGCAAAATGGTGTTGTGGAAAGAACATTGACCTTGAAATCAGAAGAGGTGAGGCCATCCTGACTCTGTCATTTGCAAACTATAGGGTTGTATTAAGAGGAAAGAGTAGCCAGGACTAGGTCACTGATCATTCTGCTGGATGCTATGTAGGGTATTGTGTTCAGTTCTGGACATCAGGTTTTAGGGATGACATCAATGCACAAGACTGTTAGGGAGAGAGTGGCCAGGATTGTGACTAGATCTTGCTGTATGAGAATTCAATGAATGAACTGGGGATGGGTAACCTGGAAAAGAAAAGACTTAAGCCTGGGAGACAAGAGAGCATTTCCCCCCCCAAATATCTAAAGGAACATCTTAGGGGAGAGGATTAGACTTTATTTGCCTGGTCCCAGAAGGCAAAACTGAAAGAAAGGTATGGAAATTACAAAGAAGCAAATTTAGGCATGCATGATGAAAGGAAAAGACAAAAACACATTCGAACATTCAGTTGTGTCAAAGTGGAATGGGTTCCTTTGGGTGGTGGTGACTTCCTTCTCATGAGAGGTCTTCAACATAGAATACCCACTGCTTAGGGATGCTGTACCAGGGACTTTGGTTAAGGAGGGGTCAGACCAGAAAGCCTGTGAGGCACCTTCCAACTTTGACTCTATTTTGTTTCAGCCAAGGGTCCTAGACTGAGAGCTGGACTGGACCATATTGTTGACCTACTTTAAGCCCCTCAGTGTTTGACTGAGGCAACTGAAGCTTAGTGAGGTGAGATGATGTGCTCCACGGAACACAGGGGACATGGAGTTTCTAGTTGAACCTGGGCCTTCTGGCTCTAAATCCAGGATTCTTTCCTGTTTGTTTGCCCTCGCACAAAGCATGGAAATTTAGCCTCTTATAGTTTTTGTTTCCTCCTCTGTAAAATGGGAATAATGGTAGCTATGGCAATGATCTCATATGGTTATGATGAGCAAAGAACTTTATAAACTAAATTCCTGAAGGAATATGGAACAGCCACAGCAGCAATAAGAATAATAAAGGCAACATACACAGTATGTAGAGTGCTGGCCTCAGAGCCAGGAAGATCCGGGTTCAAGTCCAAAATCTGTCACGTACCAGGTTCATGATTCAAGATCACAGTCTTTCAGTGCTCTAGGCCACTCTCTAAGACTATTATCCTAGAGAAAGTGCCAACATGAAATGGCAGAAGGGATTTCTTCATTTGTGAATTTCTTATATTAGTGAAATCACAGACCCAGTCCTATCCTTCTCATCTTTGTCATTGCCATTCTTGTCACTATCATTCTGCTATTGGGGATGACAACAGGTCACAACAGTCCTAATGATGAGGTTGATAGTGGTGGTGATGATGATCCACTGGCCAGCCAAGGTGATAGATGTAGAGACTTCCTGTTTTCAGATACTGCTGTAATAGCTATGAAGGACGACCAGGAGCATGTGAACTTCAGCCATTTGGGCTTCAAAGATACTACCAATGAGATCAGTCAGTGTGATAAAACTACTCTGATGAATCTAAGAAATAGACTGGAATGGCATAGGGATGTAAGCTGACCCATTGAAAGTTAACATGAAGCCTAACTTGACTGGGAGGACAAAGGGGTGAAAAGTGTGCCTTTGTTTTGTGGAATTGCAAGAAGATACATCAGAATAAATCAGAAATACCGATGTTTCTCCTGTTGGAAATGGTTCAGGCTAGATGGTACTGGCCACTTAAGCAGATAAAAAAATACCCATGAAATAGACTGAAAAATGAATAATTCTATTATTGTAAGAGGTTATTTGGATCTACATCGAAATATATTTGGCTGTCAGGGAGATAGGAAGAGTTATTCTAGAGTCCCCTCCACCCACCTCTTTCCAAGGGAGATTTTATTTCCTTCTAAGAAGCGAAACAGGAAGTTGGAGTCAGAGGATGGCCCCTCCATTCACCTTAGAGAGTGGGAGTACTGGGCTAGAATTATATTTCTCTCTCCCATCTAAATATTATGAGTCTATATGAAAGAATTTTTGAGCTTATTAATATGTCTTAATGAGATAGGAGTTCCACAAGCAATATATCCTAAGATAGACTCTCTTCCTACCAAGTTCCATTTCCACAAAGAGCACATGTTGCAAATAGCAAATAAACGTAAGTTAATAAACCTAGGCTGATTGCAAACAGAAATCAGAGAAGGCAGACAGATGAGAATATGCTAGAAAATACACAGAGTGAATGAACTCTTTCATCGGAGTGATACATCTCAGTTCAACCCAGAGAGTCCCAGACAAAACCCAAGTGCAAATTCTCTGAAGTTTTCAGTGCAGTAATCTAGACAAAGGAAAATGACTGAGGTGCTAATCTTATCAACATGTCAGCTTATTTTCAGTCTTGTTCTCCCTTCAGTCCTGAAAAGAATCTTGAACCACATACTTCTCTCTCAAAGACAGGAGCCAAAAGAACATGATTGTTTTCCTTTGGACCTCTCTCCAACTCTAGTCTTCATACTTATATAAAACATTCAATAATCAATCAGCACCAATAAAGAAAGTATTATGCAAGTAGACTTTGAGCTGTGGATCACCCTAGACACTAACCTTATGATGTAAATGAATTTTAAGGACTCTATATAACTTTTTGTTAGTCACAACTCCAAGTCATGTGACAATGTATTACTGACTAGTATATGGCAAAAAAATAACTTTATCCCTATGTACATAGTGTACAAAGTAAGAGATGAAATTAAGGAATGTTTAAAAATTTGAAGAATAAAATGTTTAAGATCCCAAGGTCACTGAAAACCTATATTTAATGCAAATTTCAGGAATTATACCTAATAATAAATCAAATGGCCAAAATGACACTGAGGTTTCAAATGATTTTGAAAGGAAATGGGCATACTTAGATTGGAATTTGGAAGAGCCCTTTTTTGTTTGACAGCATGAGTCAAATTAGCAGGCCAAATTTACCAAAACACAGTAATTTAAAAAGCTGTGATCATCTATAACCATCAAGAACAGATATCATCCTACAATATTTGACAGAAAGTATGAAAAGATTTCAGAACCTATATAAAATAGAATACACAGTGACCATTATAAGAGTAAAAATTATAGGATAAAAGGAGCAACTATCAAAGAGTATCCCCTAAGGACAGATGTCAGACACCACATTGAAATAAGCAACCTGAAAGAGCTATTGAAAAACTTTGGAAAGTTACTGAAAGATTAGCTAAAATATTGAATGCCATATTGTCTAATTAAAAGGGAGGAAAGGAAGGTAGGAGGGAGGAAAGGACAGAGGGAGGGAGGGAGAAAGAGAGAGAGAGAAAGAGAGAGAGGGAGAGAGAGAGGTATAAAAAGTATCTAGAAAACAAAGACACATTGGCAATTCAAGCATTACTTAATTTGAATGCAGAATTGAATGCAAAAGCCAAATAGTGAAAAAGATAAAAGGATTAAACAGTAGAAGGTACAAAATAAATAATTTAATGTTAATTTAAAAAACCCTTTACTACAGAGGCTTGAGAAGTTAAGAGAAGGGCAAAGAAGAGCCCCCAAAGAAGGTGGATGTGGAAAATATCTGGTTATCTTTTCAGTTGCAAGTATATTGCAATGAAAATCCAAGTTGGATCAAATGAGAAACCAAAAGCTTGTGCACTATTTATTTGATGAACAGTACAATGGTTATATTGAAGGTGATGGAAATTTCAGGCTTTCTACAAAGTTGGAAAGCACTGGGTAAGAACCATAATTGTTGACTTGAAAATTTCATGATAATGTGTGAATTCCTAAAAAGATACTTAACCACCATCCTCCTAGATATAAACCCAATCCCATCTTTCTTAACAGAAGACATCACATATTAATTACCAAAGGACAAGAACAACAGTAATCCCTTCACGTAAAGGCATCCTGGCAGCAAAGGTGCCAAAGTGGGAAAAGATAATAGATTTAGAGTTTCTACAGCAGCTCATGAAGAACATGTAATAAAGACTAGAGGGGGTTCCACTCAAGCTAACAATTCATCTAGCATTTATTAAATGGGCACTATACACAATACCCTGAGCTAGGCACTAGGGAGATGAATATAAAAATGAAAGTCTTTTGCCCTCAAAAATGTCACGTTATATTATAGGGAAATGCAGCATGTATAACCAAATGCTGAAATGAATTTGTAGGCATTATCTCCAATAATTTATATGAAGACTTATCCATGGTACCTATCCTGTAAGCCAATATCTTTCCACAGTGGGTGTACCCATTGTTCTAGAGGCCTTACATGTATTCCTCCAATATCCTGAGGATAGCAGTGGAGTTTCTTAGGTATATATCTATCAGCCTTTGTTCTTAACACATGACCATCTCCTCTTCTCTTCCTGTTGGATACTTGCCTGAAGACATTTTACTTCTATCCACAACAACAATAACCATCTACATAATGCTTTGTGTTTGCCAAGTGCTTTATATATGTCATCTCCTTTGATTCTCATAAGAACCTTTTGAAGTTCTTTTGGCAAATGATGAAGCAGAGGATACAACAGTGACTTGCTCATGGTCACACAGCTAGTAAGTGTCTGAGGCAGGATTTTAGTGCAAATCTTTCAGACTCCAAATCCAACGGTCTATTGACAGTGTCACTGAGTTATTGGTTCCATGCTACAGCTTGCTTACCACTGCACATCCCATTTTCCCACCATAGGCTTCTCCATTTCCCTCTGGGTAATATCTATTTTCAGTTCTTTGGAAACTGCGGTGGCCCATTAGGCACTAGATCTAGTAGAATAGTGTGAAAAAGATGGGATTTTCTTTCTGGAAGAAGCTTGGATCATTAAAGAAACTTTATAATTCTTTGGAGACCATCCAACTCACTCTTTTCTTCCTGTTTGATCATGGCCTAACTCATTGTCCATTTCTGTTTTCTCTTCCATGTAAAAATTTTGCTGGATAAGCTCTATTGTTTGCCCATTCAACTAAGGGCCATAATCTGGGCCATGGACATTCTTAATCCAATTGGTGAGTGGTATCATGCATAGAAAAAAGTAAATACAAAAAATGAGGAGAAGGCATGAATTATTGGGAGCAGAGGTCAGGGTCAAGGAAATCTTCAAAGAGGAGGTGACCTCCAACTGAGGCTTTGAAGGAAGATAAGGATCTCTGGAGGGAGAGTTGAGTAAAGAATACTCTCTTGGCGGGGGAAATGATTTGTGTGAATTCATGGAGGCACAAAATAGAGCATGGGATCCAGGAACAACAGCAGATCAGTATGAGTAAAACATAGAGTGTGAAAAAGATTAATATGATCAAGATTGGAAAATGTAGATGGGAGTCAGATGGTAGAGGGCATTAGCCAAGTAAGAGGTGAAGTCCTCTGTTCAGAAAGAGAGGTCCAAGGACTCCCAGGAGAGCAAAGTACTTTGGGAACACATGCTGAGCATGTGAAACAGAGCATCAAGAAAGGTTCATTGTGTAATTTAGGGGCCCATTTAAGATGAGATAGTATTGATTTGGAGAGCACATAGTTTGCATAGGTAGATAACTTCTACCAGTGGTGTTCTGAAGCTCAGGAGTAGCAGTGAAGATGACAGATGATGGGGCTAATTGAGGGTTGAGGACTGAAAGGAAGTCAACCTGGGAAAAACGTGGGGGCACTTCATGGTTGAACTGGTAAAGAACTTGAAGGAAAGAGGGTGAAACAAAAGCCAGGGTGATAGACTGGGCAAATGAGCAGAGATAGAGAGACTGGGCATAGGGATGAGAAAAGAGATATATTTGGGAGGAATGAAGTAGGGAGAGAGGTGGATAGATAAGATATTATCAGAGAGAGAAATTTTGGAGTTCAAGATGATGGGGAAGGAACAGTTTGGGTGATGGTAAGTTCTAAGGTATGACAATTTCCTTTGGTGACTGAAGTAGAGTGATGTAGATGTAAGTCAAGGGAACTGAGGAAGGGGACATACTCTATGACCAGGATGTTCAGAGGAACATCAGTGTAATACTGAAGTCCCTAACTAGGGGCTGGTAAAGAGAGGAAGACAGTGAGCTAGGTATGAGAAAGAAATTATAATGACCCAAGAATAGGACATGGAGAGGGTGATCCAGAAATGGTATAATCATCTATATATATCTATATAGATCTATATCTGTATCTATCTATATATCTATATAGATCTATCTATATATACATATATATATCTATATCTATCTATATATCTATATAGATCTATCTATCTATATCTATATCTATATATACACCAGAGATGGTATAATCACCAACTTAGAGCTAGAAGGGCCCTCAGCAGGCTTTTAATCTAACACTTATCCCTAAAAGAATTCCCACTAGTAACATACCCAATACATTGTCACCCAGCCTTTGTCTAAAGATCTCCAACCAGGGAAAACCCACTGTCGTCCAAGGCAGTCTATTCCACTTTTGGACAGCTGGGGAATTTGTTGTTGTAGCTTATTTGTTTACTTCAAGTCTAAATTTGTCTCTCTAGAACTTTTTCCCATTTCTTTTAGTTCTATACCTTAGGTTTCAACCAAGAAGGCTAACTTCTCTACCCCAAAAGCACACTGCCATCATGTTTCCCTATCTCCTCTTCTCCAGATGAAACATCTCCATTTTGTTCAATTGATCCATATAAGGTATGAACTTGAGTCTCTTTACCATCCTGGTTGCATTCTTTTGGGTATTCTTCAGCCTACTGATATCTGTCTGAAATTATGGCACCTAGAACTCAACCAAGTACACCAGATGGAGGAATAAATCTCAAAAGAAAGTTTCTGGAGGTCACGTGAGAGAGGAAGGGACTCGAAGGGACAGCAAGGAGGAAAAAGTATGCAAACTTCTCTTGAATTAGAGTGACTGGGGATGGAGGTAAATGGGGGTGGGGGTAGGGGGAGAGACAGGGAGGATGTGAAAAGGAACAGTTATCTGGGGACACAGTGGCCAAGGATGAGGGGTCAATTGGAATTTCTCTGAGTGCATGATGGTAGGAAGAGGAAGAAGTCTAGATGAAAGGCAAGTTCAGTGACAATAGAATTGGGGTTCTGTAGAGTTCAGTAGAGGGTAAACCTGAATTATTTGGGAACTAGAAATGAATAAGACTAGACTGCATAGCAATAAAAGTCTGGGGAAAGGTAGCATGGAAATGGAGTTTCCCCTGTAGCAGATGTTAACACTAAATCTTTGGAACTAGAGCAAGAAGTGAGAGATATGTCATTGATAGAAGAAGTTTAAATTATGTATCTCTTTAGGACTGAGCTACTAATTACCACTATTAATTACTATTAATACCACAATCTCAATAATTATGTATAACCTACCACCTGCTACCTACCTACTGCCATCACCACCACCACTACCATCACTGTTACCACCTCATTGGCTCTGTCCTTCTTTGATATAAAGCCTCTTCAAGCTTTGTTTCTTTAAAAAATGTTGACCTTGGACCCAGGAAACTTGGTTCTGAGACCTACCTCTGTCACTCTCAAATTGTGTGATGGGAAAAATCACTTAACCTCTCTGATCCTCAATTTTCTCTTCTGTCAAATGGAGCTAAGAACCCTAAGTTCTTTACAAGGTTGTTGTAAGGAAAGGGCTTGGGATCCTTAAATGCTCTACAAAAATGTGAGCTCTTATTTTCAGGCTCCAAAGGGCCTCCCAGACCTGACAATCTATGAGGTCTTGATTCTGTGATATGTGGTCATAATGCTCCATGCTACCAGCTGCTAGGATATTCATGTCACTGAACAGGAAAAGCAAAGGGCTTGATTTTCCTTGATGACACTGCCTCTGGACCTAGGATGATCTGAGGGACCTGTCTATGTACCAGGCATTGAGGGTGGGGTGTGCAGGAGGAGTAGCACCCCATCTTTAACACCCATCTCCCAGAGTTCTGATCCCCACTGTAGCATTCATGACCCCTGAATTCTTTTGGCCCCAGGCCTCTTTCTGGCTGCCTTTCTGTAAATATGCACTTAGTTATTGGACTGAAATAAGGATTTAATTACAATCTTAGATTGCTCATTGCATTGTCATCATATGCCTGAATGATCAGGAAGCATACGTTTGTCTGGGTTCTGTCCCCTTCCCCTGCCCCCTGTGAAGATCTTCATCAAAACCTCTTTAACCTCCATAAATCATCTTTAATAATGAATCACCTTGTAATTACTGCAAATCCTCCAGTGGAACAAGCCTCTCTTTAGATTTAATGTGCCGATTATTGCTGGGTAAACAAGGGCCACTCCCAGAGCTGAGCTTGAAGCTCTTCAGTAATGGATCTGCAAACTCATGATAGAACAGCGTTGGCCTCAGGGGTTCTTGATATATACCTTGAAAACTCCAAGAGCATCAGAGAATAGAATACCAAAACACACAGTTAGATTTAAAATGTATTTATTACGCTGCCACTGTATGCCAGGCATCATAGACACAAGCACAGAAACATTTCCCACCCCAAGCAAAACCAGCTAAAACCAAGCTGTGGCCTCCCATCATGGAGTGGTCATTTCCCCAGGAACTTGGAAGGGGCTTCAAACCATATCTATATCTGCTTAGATGGATAGATAGATAGATAGATAGATAGATATAGACAGACAGAGAAGAGAGAGGAGAAAGGAGACAGGAGAGAGGGAGAGGGAAAGGGAGAGGGAGAGAACTCTTTATGTTTAAAAATTGCTTTAATCCATTATCTTATTTGATCCTTACAGGAACTTCATGACATGGATATCATAGAAATTCCTTCCACCATTTTGCTGTTGTCATCCATCACGTCTGACTCTTCATGACCCCGTCTGGGGTTTCCTTGGCATTAGAGATGTTTGCCATTTTCTTCTTCCATCCCATTTTATAGGTGAAGATAGAGAAGAAAATGAAGCTTTATAGGAGCTACTGCCCATAATTGCACAACTCATACCTATCAGAGACAAGATTAAAACCCATGTCTCTCCTTACCTGAAATCTGGTGTACTTTCCATTATACCACACTGCCTCTCTTGAGATAGGATGGCACAAATAGTGTAGAGACAGTAGAAGCCATAGGAGCATAGATCCAGAGCAAGAAAGGACCTTAGAAGCTATTTGGCCCAACCTCCTTCTGATAATTAGGGTTAAAATGAGGTCTAGTAAGGTTAAATAGATTACCCATCTAATAAGTATGAAATGTGGGGTCTGATCCTAATTTCTCTGATTCCAAAGCCAACATTCTTCCTACTGCTTCATTTTACGTCTAAGTAAATCAATGAGTGGGGTTTGCATTACCTTGAGTGGTGAGTGCCTCCCATGGCCCACCTTAATCATATTTCACTCTATTCTGGCACTCTTTCCCCCTTCTCAGCTCTACCATCCCATCCTCCATCCTCCAACTCTCATTCTGGAACCGTAATCAACTCATTATTGATGCTGCTTCTGAAAAGGGTACGTCAATCTACTCCCCTAACTCCCTCTCACCATCTCTGTGCCTTTGCATTTAATTTTATTTTTTCCCAATTACATGTAAACAAAACATTTTAACATTCTTCTTTATAATTTTGAGTTTCCTATTTTCTCCCTTCCTCTCTTACCTTCCCCCCTTCAAGAAGGCAAGCAATTTGATATAGATGATACATGTACAGAAATGCAAAACAGCCTATGTCTTTCTAAACCACAATACTGCTCTCTGGGAACCATCCCCTATGTGTATTGTCTCTTCCAATAGAATAAAAGGTCCTTGAGACTGGATATTGTTTGTCCTTTTTATTTTTATCCTTAGTACTGTGCAGAGGACCTGGCAAGTACTAAATTTTAAATAAGTTTTTCCTTCTTCCTTCCCTCCCTCCCTCCCTCTTTCTTTCTTTCTTTTCCTCTCTCCCTTCTTCCTTCTTCCTCTTTCCTTTCTCCCTCCCTTTTTCCCTCCTTCCCTCCCTTTTCCCTCCTTCCCTCCCTCCTTTCCTTCCTTTCTTTTCTTTCCTTCCTTCCTTCCTTCCTTCTTTCACATTTCAGGTTAGTGACAAAGATGGAACTGGAATCTAGGTCTCCGGTTACACAGCCCTGTGCTCTTTCTAATACACAATCTTGCCTCATTTTCCCACTGCTCACCTTTTGATCACTGCCCTGGTCCCCAGTCACTGAATCAAAGATTTCCTTAAAATTCAAGGACTTCTCATTGAAAGAACAACTGGGACTTTGTCCCTATAATGTAGTGAACCAGGCTGGGATATGGCTTGCCATCCTGGGATGAAACCAAGGCAGGCAGTAGCTATAGGTAGCACTCACAATAGGGCTGGGCCTAGATAAGATAGTAAATTAATCTGGGTTCAAATATCTGTTCTGGTATTTCCAATTCACTTGAATTACCTTAGGCAAGTCACTTTGCTTCAGCTACCTAATCTGTAAAATGGCTCTAAGAAATCTTTGTAGCATGAAGCTGACTGGGTTAGTGTGAGGCTGAAATCATGTAATGTACTTTGCACACTTCAAAATGCCTTGTAAATGGAAATTGTTAATAAAGCAATAATAACGACAGCTACAACAATACTCCCTTCCCTTTACTAGGCCTTAGTTTTCTCTCTGTAAAATAAGGCACTGGGACTAGATGGCCTCCTTCGTACCGTACAACTCTGAATCAATGATCTCACGAGACAGTTGACATCAAATTCACATATGGACTGGAAGAGGGAGTCATAGGATAATGGTTTTATGCCTGCATGGAATGCCAGAGATCATCTAGTTCAACCTTCTAAATTTTCACTTGAAGAAACAGGCTGAGGCAGGTTAAGGATTTGCCTGTCAGTCAGTCAATAAATATTTATTAAGCACCTAGTGGATGCCAGGCATTGTGCTAAGCCCTAGGGATACAAAGAAAGAGAAAAACCAGTCCTGCTCTCAGGGCGACCACTGAGTTCTCTAAATACAAAGTCAGTATTCCATCCACTGTACCACTCTACAACCAGGGCCCAGGCCATGGCAGTAACCTGGTGCTAGGTGCAAGTGGACTTAAAGCAACAAGATTAAAGGCAGGAGAAAGCATAGAGAAAGAGGTGTCTGTCTAGTTCATTAAGTCAGAGAGAACTTTAAACAGAGGCTGCTGACTAGTACCCTGGAGAGTTCCCTGGGAGCGCAAATATTCAGAGGAAGTCAGAAGTCAGACTGGGTCCTTTTATATACTAATAACCTCAGGAGTACTCTATTGAACTTGTTAAAAGGACTCCAGTCCATTTACATGGGCTTAGTCTCCATGGAGTCTCATTCTTCCACAACATCCCCTCCAAAACCAAACCAAAACAACAGTTCATTATTAGCATAGTTTGAAAGGGATACATATTCTGTTCTAATTTGTGACTCCACATAGCATGACTATATCCCTAGGGAGTTTGGCAGGTACTTTTAGAGACCTCTCCTTAGTCTTCATCTGATTTTTCATTATAGATATTCTTTTTTATTCAAAGGAATTTGCTATTACAAAAATTCGTCAGCAGCAGAGCATATACATACATCATATGCATATATACACACATTATGTGTATATATAGAATATACATACAACATATGCATATATACAATATACATAAGTATTGACAAGGAGCCCAGACCCATGTTTTCATTGATGTAGTAAATACTCTATGTATTGAAACTTCTAATAACGCATATTGGCAACTGCTCTGCAACTTAGTCTTTAGAGAGTAGTAACCTGGAGATACTGAGATGTGTGGAACAAGAGCTTGAATTCAGGACTTCCTGACTCTGAGGCCAACCCCCTCTATCTATGATACTTCCTTTCATGAATAAATAAGTAATGAAATATTTTTCTTTTAAAAAAGTAATTTAATGTGGAATGAACTTTAACAACCAATTTAACTTATATTTACAGCTAATTAACATTTAAAAGACCTCTAACATATAGCAGCATCTATTATTTCCCCTCTCAGTGTCCTCTCTATAATTATTTTCCCATTCTTCTGTATTTGTGTATATATGCAGATTTATTCATATATTCATATAGACTATCAACTCTGCTTTGCCTGTGCTCTCTTACTTTCTCAATTTTACAGGAATATTAGTGAATCAATTATTTCTACACTGTCCTTTACTGTTGAATACTTTGTTGTGTTTTCCTATTATCACTTACAACTTGCAGAAGACCAACCCTGGATT
>CM053771.1:56679447-56740327 GCA_028658325.1 Potorous gilbertii | reverse complement strand
GATGGAGGGAAATATAGTTAGTCTTACACAACACGACTATTATGGAAGTCATTGGCAAAACTACATAGATATGGCCTATATTGAATTGCCTGCCTTCCTAAAGGGAATGGGTGGGGAGGGAGGGATGGGGAGAAGTTGAAACTCAAAGTTTTAGGAACAACTGTTGAATATTGTTCTTGCTATTAGGAAATAAGAAATACAGGTAATGGGGAATAGAAAGTTATCTGGCCCTACAGGACAAAAGAGAAGAAGGGGACAAGAGAAGGGAGGGATGATAGAAGAGAGGGCAGATTGGTGATAGGGGAAATTAGAATACTCGATGTATTGGGGTAGGGGTAGGGGACAAATGGGGAGAAAATTTGGAACCCAAAATTCTGTGAAAATGAATGTAAAAAAAAGTTAAATAAATAAATTTATATTAAAAAAAAAGCTTCTCCTGATCTCCCTTGTCAGAAGTGAATTCTTCCTCCCCTAGATTCTGTAATGGCATTCACTATATTCTCATTGGAATCATCCTTGTTTGACCCCAAGACTTATTCTATTACTAAAGAGTAAGTAAGTTTCTTGGAGGCAGATGCCATGATCATGTATCTCTTTGGATACCCGTTCCAAATTTCCCTATTATAATCAAGGTCACTTGCCAGCACCCAGTGCCCTCAACTCCTCACTCATACTCACTCCTCTTATCCAATTAATTGCCAGATCTCTGTCAATTTCCACCTGAGTATCCTCTCTAATCACTCAGTTACTCCCATGGATAGTGGCAGTAGTCTCCTTGGTCTCAGCCTCTCCCTGCTCCACAGCCACCATAGGTCTGCCTGGGTCACCTCCCTTACCTCTAGCATCGATCAGAAACCTCTTGTTTTGGCACATAAAAGCTAGTTATAATCTGACTCCTTCCTATTTTTTCCAGTCTGTCCATGGACTCCTATTTACTGTTGCTCTCATACTATACTCTTCCTTGGTGCGTTAGCTTTGGATCTGTCTCACATATCTGAAATGTTCTCCCTTTTCACCCATGCTTCTTAGAATCCTTAGTCTACTTTAAGACACAAGACAAACACCACTTTCTCTCAGAGGACTTACCTCACCAACCCCCTCTAATGTGTGGGAAGCATCTTCTCTTCTAAAGTCATCTCCTGTCTACTTTGTGTGGATCTTCTATATACCAATATATGTCCACGTAGCCTCCCCTGTTCTAATGTAAGTTTCTTGAGGGTAGGGAGTCCCCTAGGGTTCAGCAGTTGCTTAATAATAGGGGGCTGATTTATTGTCCCCAATTAGAGGTGAATGAGACTCAGTCTGGATATGGGATCTAGGGACCTGAGCAAACAGATACATGGACAAGAAGGGTAAAGAGACTGAGACAGACAGAGAGAATAAGGATCAGAGAAAGGACAAAAGATGTCAAATGTTCCCAACTTCTCAGTTAAGTCAGTGTCTTGAGATCCTTGAGTCCTGTGTTTTGAGTCAGAGGAACCTGAGTTCAACTATCCTACTGATTACAGATATGACCTTGCCCAAGTCTTTTACCTCACTGTGCTCCTGTTTCCTTGTTTGTAAAAGGAAGAGGTGGCTGTCTATGACCCCTAAGATCTCTTTCAGTTCTGAATCCAATGATCCACCACCACAAAGACATTGCCACTCCAGAGTGGCCAGATCTCCCACAAACGCTATATTATTGCCCAGGATGCACAGTTTGAGCATCACAGGCCTTCCTTACCTCCAAAGATGCAATTCAAAGTCCTGGCTAACTCACAGGCTCCTGAGGAAATATCTTATTTCCACCCTTAGGGGAAACTTTCTGCTCTAGCCTGGTCCATACACTTGTCTTTAAGTACCATCTAGCTACAAACTATACCATCCAGGAACTCTTAAACTTTTTGTGCCACAGACGCCTCTGTTGAAACCTTTAGATCCCTTCTCGGAATAATGGTCTTAAATGTATAAAAGAAATACATGGGATTACCATACACACATGTATATACATATATATATATATACATGTACATACATAATACATATTTCAACACATAATACAAATACACAATACATATTCCAATACATGTATTGGAATTTAATTATCAAAATATTAAAAAAAACAAAAACAAGTTCACAGACTCAGATTGAGAGCCTTTGGCCTAATTAGTAAGTAGCTATAGTGTTTCTACAGATCTTAGGGTCCTCTAGAAGATAACATTCTAATAAAAATCCTATTACCTTGGAATTAGAAGGATTATATAGCTATGTCCTGGGCAGCTAGGTGATATCATAGTGCCAGGTCAGGTGTCATCTTCCTGTGTTCAAATCTAGCCTCAGACATTGACTAGCTGTGTGACCTTGGGCAAGTGACTTCACTCTACCTCATTTGTAAAATGTGCTGGAGGTGGAAATGGCAGACCATTCCATTGTCTTGGCCAAGAAAACCCCCAATGGGGCCAGGAAGAGTCAGACATGACTGAAAATGGCTAGACCACAACATAGCCATGTCAGACCTATATTAGTAGGAATTTCCTCTAGAACCTTCTTGTTAAGTCTCTACTTGAAGCCTTCCAGCGATGGGGAAATTTATCAGGAAGCCCATTTCACTTCTAGTCACTTCTTGTTAGTTGGTTTTTTTCTTATGTGGAGTCGAACTATATCCTTTTGGGTCCAAACAAAATGACTTCAATCCCACTTTTAAATATTTGAAGAAAGCTGTCATGCACATCCCAAGATTTCTCTTCTCCAGGCTCAATGTGTTTGAATCTTTCAATTGATCCTCATACAGCATAACATAAACTTTCCTGCCTTGGATGTAGTTCTTGCTAGAGTAATTCTTCTTCTTTTCAAACCATTACAATATGTCTAGGATATCTCTGTAAAAGCTCCATGCCCCATTGACTCATAATGTGGGTGCCTCCCAGTTTATGGCTTGGATGACAACAGCTTGTCGACTAGTGGGGAAGCCAAGACCCAGGGGAAGGGCCTAGAGGTTGGAAACAATTGGTTCACTCTAGCCATGCTTTGTCTTTTCTTCTGGCACTGAAAATCAATATTCAATTGAGGCCCCATAAGAAGGGGCTGAACTCCCGGACCTGGGAGATGGCAGCCAGAAAACATAATCATGACAAAATCTAAATAGAGATGCCTCTAGTAAACTGGAGGGAAAACAATATGTGGAATACTTCTTGAAAAGTCCATAAATCTGTGTGCTGATAAATTCCAGGGGACAGGGCATCATGCTGGCCCTGGCATTCTAATTCAGGTCTGGGAGCAGTGATAATTACTTCTCCGGCTGCTGTTATCTAGCACGAGCTGGCCCATTTTTCTCTTTTATTGCCATAGGTTTTTCGGCAAAGCATCACCCCTTCCCCCTCTTTCTAAATGTTGGATTTATGTGATGGCTTAACCGGGGCCTGACCATGGCAGGTGAGGCGTGCCCCTCAATGACGGATGACTGGCTCCCTGAGACATGCAGCAGGAGATGACTCTTGGTGGAAAATGATTGGTTGGTGGCTGGACAGCCAGCCATTCATAACCTTCATCTGTGTCATTTAGATCATAAATTTCCCTTCTTTCTCTGATTCCTGAATGGTACTGAGTACCATCCCCTTCCTCCTAACTCTTCCACCAACTAGGACCTCCTCAAAGAGTTATTTAAATACCCAGGTAAGATAGAATGTTTGTGCAGAAAGGAACCCAAGAATCATCTAATCCAACCCTCTCATTTTACAGAGAAGGAAACTGTGACCACAGGAGAAAACATAACTAGCCCAAAGCCATTGTGAACTAGGGGCAGAGCCAGGACTAAACGTCAAGCTTGACTAAGTTCTAATCCAATATTTCCTCCTTTATACCAGTCCTCTTCCAATGTGAGGGATTCTTTCTCTCTCTAACACATTAATGCCTTTATCACACTAGAAATTTAATAAAAGCTTGTTGAATTAAAGTGGATCTGATCCATGTTGTGGGAATGATGTGGCTAGAGATACCTCCCACCTCCCACAATGAGCTATATTATAATGTCCTAGTGAGAAGGACCTGTGTCTTTTCTTGTTAATGAATTCCCTCTTATCCATCCTTCCTCATCCCTGACCCCTAATGCTTAGCACAGTCCTAGGCACAGAGCAGGAATCAATGAAAGTTTGCTGCCTTGAATAAAAAAATGGTTGATAGAAGATCCTTGGCCTGTGTTAACTAAGGATTTAGTAGCAGTCAAGGCCCCCAGGAATGGAGAGATTCCTGGGAGGATATTTTCTACCATAGAAAGAGAAAGCTCTGGTTTTCCCAGTTCCGATATCACTTGTTCTCTTATCCCTACTGATACTTCATTCATGCAGAACAAAACATTGCAGAGAATAATTATTTAGATGTTAAACTCTTGGAGGCCAGGGACTGGTCTGTCTAAACTTGGATTCTGTCCCAGCCCAGTGCTCAGCACATTGTTGTTCAATCATTTCAGTAATTTCTAACTCTTTATGACCTTTTGGGGGTTTCTTGGCTAAGATACTGAAGTGGTTTTGCCATTCCCTTCTTCAGCTCACTTTACAGATGGGGGAAACTGAGGCAAATAGGATGAAGCCACTTTCCCAGGGTCATACAGCTAGTAAGTGTCTGAGGTCAGATTTGAACTCAGGTCTTCCTGATTCTAGCTTCAGTGCTCTGCACATTAGAGGTTTTAATTAATTCTTGTTTAGCATCGGTTTGTTAACAAACTGATTCAGCCAATGTGTGAGTCAATTATTTGTGCCAAGGTTTAAAAAGAAGGTAGCTAGGTGGCACAGCAGATAGAGCACTGGGCCTGGAGTCAGAAAGACCTGAGTTCAAATGTGGCCTCAGATATTTACTAGTTGCGTGATCCTGGGCAAGTCACTTCACCCTGTTTACCTTAGTTTCCTTAGGAGAAGGAAATGGCAAATAATTACAGTATCTTTGCCAAGAAAATCCCAAACATGGTTCATATGACTTCAAGGAGTCTCCATTCTAGTGGGTAAGACAACATGCATGTAGCTATCTACATATAAGATATATGCAGTTTAAATGAAAGGCAATTTCAGGTGAATGTGTGTGTGTGTGTGTGTGTGTGTGTGTGTGTGTGTGTGTGTGTGTGTATAGAGAGAGAGAGAGAGGGGAAGGAAAAGCCTCCTCCAGAAAATGGATTTGAGTTGAGTCTTTAAGGAAGCCAGAAGTCCTTGGCTTTGAGGAAGGAGTTAACATGATCACACCTACACACTAGGAAAATCACTTGAGCAACTGAATATAGGAGAGATTGGTGTGGGGAGAAACCGGAGGCAGGGAGGCCAATTAAGAGCTATTGCAATAGTCTGGGTGAGAGATAATTAGGGTGAAAGACAGTGGTTTGCCCATGTGCAGAACACTAGGATGGATCCCATCATCACTGTTGTGAAGGAGATCTGGGTGGTGAGCTGCTAGGAGAGACTTGGAGCAATAAGGAGGATAATCCAGGCCTGTGGGTTAGAGAGTTGAAGTTGACCTAAAGTCCAAAGTAAGCCTGGACATCAGGATGCTGAATTCCAGGAGAGTCCTTTAGATAGAACAGGGCTAAAGGTCTAGATACCTGCACTTTATGTTTAGTTCTGAGAATATCCTGATCCACCCTACTGTTAAGTCTTCAGTGATTTAAAGGCTCAGCACCTTCTATTTTAAAGAAAAAATAAAAAACAAAAAACTTTAGCTTGATCGGGGTCATGTGGATTCACCTTGTTAAGATGGTTAAAGTTCTCAATAGTCTGTCCCATTCAGACTGTAAGATGTCTCAGCCTTTGTTATCCTGGATTGGGGTCTCTGAGCATGTGACTTGTACTCCTTCAAACCATCCTTTCCCTAGTTCTGGAGTCCTCCTAGCACTGTTCATTAGAGTGGACATTCACTACAATTTTAAAAGGTTTAACTGAAGTACACATCACCTGAACAGTGATAGAAACTCACATGTCCCAGAGGAGCCTGCTGATGTCTCTTACTGAATGACTATTGGGATGAGTCTCTTGGGGTATCTCCAGCCTTCAGGCCCTCAAATATGTCAGGGTCTGCTTGGGGAGTACCAGTACTTGGAATTTTTAGTGTTCTCATGTAGGCAGATGTCCAATAAAAATACTCCTGGGAATTTCCCAGAGGTCCCAAACTACTTGTGGTCCCGGAAAAGCTGATACAGAGCAATCCAGAAAATTACAAAGATTAGGTAGAACAAAATGCCAGCTATAGTGATGACCCTGGATAAAACCCGTCGTCTCAGTGCAGCTAAAGGACTGTTTGGCAGAGAAGGGAGTGACTGATGGAAATTGTTTCCATTAGCCCCCGCTGACCTCCTTCTTGTTTCATAGCTGAATTTAAAAGCTTATCTAGATTAATACTTGCTCTTCAAGCCCTAGCTTAAAAGAGAGGTGAAAAAAAAGACCCTTCAGATTAACCCTTTACAGCATGGTCACTAGACTCTGGGGCTGTCCCTCTCAGATATTTATGCTTTAGTTGCAGGCTTTGTGAGAATACAGATTCTTACTCTACCTTAGTCTTTCTTTGGCTTCGGAAAAGAAATGGTCCATGGATTCTGCCATGAAGTAGCACTCTTCAACAGCTCTGCTATCAACTTGCTGCCTAAAAGATTAAATTTAGTTTTTACTTCAAAATGAGAAATGGGTTGAATACCTGAATTTGGATAAAATCTCATCACCATCCTCCTCCTCCTCATCATCAAAGTACTTTTGTTAAAGCATCTGCTTTTTGAAAACACTTTTTTTCAGTTAATAAGCATTTATTTTCTTTCCTTTCTATATCCTCCCTCACTGGAAAAAAAAAAAAGGAAAAGAAAACCCTTGGAACAAATATGCATAGTCAAACAAAACAAATTCCATCACTGACCATATCCAAAAATTCGTGCTTCATTCTCCATACTGAGTCCATCACTTCTCTGACAAGAAGTGCTGCCTGCTTCATCTTGGTTCTTTGGAATAATGACTGAGCACTGTTGATGAGAATCCTTTCAAAATTATTTTTCAAAATTACTCACTTTTACGACATTGTTGTTGTATAAATTACCCTCCTACTTCAACTCACTTCATTCTGCATCCATTCATATAAGTCTTCCCAAGCTTTCTTGAAACTATCCCTTTGGTAAATTTTTATTGTACTATCTTATTCCATTAATTCACATACCATAATCTGTTTAGCCATTCCCCAATTGAAAGGCACTTCCTTGGTTTCTGGTTCTTTGCCACTACAAAAAGAATAGCTATAAATTTTGTCCATATCTGACTTGCATTTCAGAAATCACTGACGACTAGAATATCGGAACTAGATACTGGGCTTGACTCTTAGAACTACAAGACAAAAGCAAAATGGTCTCTTACATTCTTTTGAGACAGACTAGGGAGGTAGCACCTTCCAGGTAGGATGGGTGGTCAGTATAAACACACTGAGGTAGAAGAGTGCTGTGATGAGAAAAAGCTATTAGGTCAATTTGACTGAATCAAAGCATGTAGGAAGTAAAGTCTCATGAGGCTAGAAAGTAGATTGAGGTTAGGGTCTGCAAAGTTTTCAAAACAAAAAAAGAGTTCATATTTTATTCTGAAGGCAATGAGAAGCCACTAGAGTGAGCCAAATAGGTGAGTCACAATATCGGATCTAGGTTTAAAGAAAATTACTTGGCAGTCATGTGTGGGATGTACTGGAGTGGTGAGGGACCTGAAGCCAGGAGATCAATTAGGAGGTCTCCTAATAGATACTATGGGCAATAATTTATGTGAGATATGATGAAGTGGTCGCTTTGTTAGTGTATAGTCGGGGTTGGATGTGGGAGTTGATAGAAATGTCAAGATTCGGCAACTTATTGGATAAAGAAGTGAGGGTGAATCAGGAGTTGAGGGTGATGCCCAGATTTCAAATCTGAGGCACAGGAAGGATGGTGATGTCTTTGACAGAAATGAAGAATTTTGTAATGGGGGAGGAAGATAGGAGAAAAGACAATGGGTTCAGTTTCAGGGATGTTGTGTTTAAAAAGTGCCCAGGACATCATATTTGAAATGTCCACTAGGCAATCAGTGATTTGGGACTGAAGCTCAATGGAGATCATAGGGCTGGATAGATAAATTTGAGAGACATCTGCATGGATTAATTAAAGTCATGGGAGCTGATGAGATTACTAGGTGTATCTGTAAGTACCCCAACATGCACAGGGGGGCCTGCTATCATAGGTTCTTAGATCTGTGTTCATAAAAGGAGAGATGATTTTTGAGGGGGTGATAATCACTTTAATTGAACACGTGTATCATTCCTTTAACCAAGCACATATATCATTCATCTAGTTCAGGGGAGTTAGCGCTCTGAATTTCAAAGAAAATACACAGAAATCAAAAAGTCAACAGACATAGCTTACTCTGCCTGACTATAATTCAACAGACAACTGTCTGACCATAATTACCAGAGAGGGAAGCACAACATATGAGTTCTCAATGACTGGGGGTGGGGGGATGGTGGGGAGAGGGCGGCTCCTTAAAGTAGCTTCCCAGAGTCCTCATCTGGCCAAATATTTCCAGTCAGTAAGCCCTAAAATAAAACTGCTTCTCAGCATCTTTATACACTTTAGAGCCAGAGGGCATCACATTCCTTGAGAACCACTGCCTTATTAACAAAAGGTATGCACCTTCCTACAAGTCTTCCCAAGCCTGACAATGGGTGGGAAAAATCTTCCTTAGTTATATTCAAGTAGAAGCATTAAACTTCTTGATTATACTAAAACAAAAACAACAAAAGATTATATTTTATTTGCCATTACACTAGGTCAGAAAGTATTGAAGGAGAGAAGAAGGTCCATGACAAATCCTCAGAAAATATATGATAGAATATATGATGAAACATTATAGGATGATAGAATAATATATTTATACAAATCATAATATAATTATAATATCATAATATGTCTATTGCATTATTAAATATAATAATATAGTCTATAATTATATATACACATGTGGTATGGTATGGTATGGTATGGTATGTATGTATTTGTGTCTCCAGGGCTTAGCAGAGTTCTTGGAACATAAGGACTTAATAATTATTTCTCATTCATTAATTCATTGATTCACACATTTACTTACACATGCAGTAGAGAAGCAACATGACCTAATGGCTAGAAGACTAGCTTCAGAGCTATGAAGATCTGGGTTCAAAAGTCTTGCCTTGAAACATTAATTACAGCAAATCACAGCCTTTCCTTCAACCAATGCTGGTCAGTTGTGACTTTACTACCACTTGTGTTCATCCTTTGTTGCCTGAAGAAGACCGTGCCATCAGAGAAATACTGACATAACTTGCACTTGACTTTGTTTTTTGAGTGAGAGAGGGCTGTGAAGGTTACCAGCCTCACTTCTGCTCCAAAGCCATCTGCATCTAGTGACTAATATTCATCAGAATGACCAGAGATGACCCAGGATAAGGCAATTGGGGTTAAGTGACTTGCCCAAGGTCACACAGCTAGTGAGTGTCAAGTGCCTGAGGTGAGATTTGAACTCAGGTCCTCCTGACTCCTGCACTGGTGCTCTATCCACTGCACCATCTAACTGCCCCTAAGGTACCCTAGAACATGAGAAAAGCAGTACACTTCTGGGGATTCAAACCATGAGGATGACTGCAACTAATTAGGAGAGTAATCCAAAGGGCAGTTAAGTGGCTCAGTAGACAGAGTCCTGAACCTAGAGTCAGGAAGACCTGAGTTCAAATTCAGCCTCAGACACTTACTAGCTGTGTGACCTCAGGGAAGTCACTTAACCCTATTTGCCTCAGTTTCTTCATCTGTAAAATGAGCTGGAGAAGGAAATGGCAAACCACTGCAGTATCTTTGCCAAGAAAAGCCCAAAAGGGGTCACAGAGTTGGACATGACTGAAATGACAGAGAGAGTACATTTTCTCTGTCTCCGTCTCTCTCCATATATGAATATACACAAATATATGCATGTATTAAAATGTGTATTATATATGTATACATGGAGATAAGAAGAACTAGATGAAAGATTTTAATATAATCTATCATCTCATCTACATAAATATAATATACATATAGACAGGTATATATTATATGAATATACACATAAATGCTTATATATTATTTGTTTATCTATACCATAAAGATATACATATAATGTGGACTCAACACATCATATACATGTGTGTATATATATATATATATATATATATGTACGT
Organism: Potorous gilbertii; assembly: GCA_028658325.1. Lineage (NCBI taxonomy): Eukaryota > Metazoa > Chordata > Mammalia > Diprotodontia > Potoroidae > Potorous > Potorous gilbertii. Next base: position 56,730,133 of record CM053771.1, on the reverse strand, counting down.
ATATACACACATCCACACAGGATGTCCGCCAAAGTATTTGTCTAACTGTGAGCTAAAACCTAAAACTTCAGTAAGACTTTTTGGACATCTCATATAAAATATCTCCTCTGCTTCTTCCTTTCCATTCCTAGCTATAACATAGAGTACACTTATGAGGGGCATTATGGACAAAAGTACAAGGATAAGGTAGGAGAGTTATGAGGAATGAGAAATAGTCAAGTCTGGATTTAACTTGGAACATATTGGCTCCTGTGTCTCCATTTGTAAAAGGAAGAGGTTGGACTTATTGATCTCCCAGTTTCCTGTGACCTTGTAATCATCTGTGAAAAGGATATAGTTGGGAAAGTGGCACCAGCTTGTGGAATGATGAAGTCAAGAATTTTTACTTTATTCAGTAGGTAAAGGGGAGTCACCGAAGGTTTTTAGTAAAGGAGGGATACAATTATATCAGATATTTAAGGCAAATTGATTGGTAAGGTGAATTGGAGTAGGGGAAGTAGACTGGAGGCAACAGATAAGCAACAAAATTGTAACCATAGTCTAGGAAACCAAAACAGGGGCATGAAATAGAATGGTTGCTATAACAATGGACCAAAGCAAGAGACACTGTGAAATAAACAAAATTAGGTTTTGACAACTGATTAGATTTCTGGGTTAAGAAAAGGAGAAATGGCCAAAGAAGATGCTTTTAAGCTTAAATGACTGGGAGGATGGCAGCTCTGTCAGTGGAAGTAAGGAAGCTGAGAAAGGAAACAATTTAAGAGGAAAAGATGATTAGGTCAGTTGGGATATATTGCTTTCAAAGTCTCAGTGGGAAATAAAGAAGAGATGTCCAGAGAGTAGGTGGAAAAAATAAGACCAGACCTCTTGAGACAGCTTGGAGGTATACACATAGATTAGGTTATAGAGAACACAAGGTTGGAAGCAAAGGTGATTCCCACTGGTCAGGGAGCCAGTAAAGAAGCTGTGGTACATTAATGCAATGAATTATTATGATGCCATAAGAGCATGATGAATACAGAGAAGCCTGGGAAGACTTGTATGAACCGATGCGAAGTGAAATGAGCAGAGCAAAGGGGATCAGTGGTCAGAGTGACTACAATATCCATAAAAGAAACAATATAATGAAGTTAATCTCTGTTATTACAATAGCCAATCTTTGTCTTGAAGACGGGCATCCTTCCCCCTTTCATTTGGTCTCCTTAAGTCCCAACTAAAATCCTGGGGGAAGTTTTCCCCAACCCTTCTTCATTCTAGCTTTTAATTATTTCCAATTTATTCTGTATATAGTTTGCTTTCTACATATTTGTTAGCGTACTGTCTCCTCTATTACGCTGTAAACTTCATGAGAGCAGGGACTGTCTTTTGCCTCCTTTTGTATCCTTAGTGTTTAGCATAGTAACTGGCACATAACAGATGCTTCAATAAATGTATACAGAGTGATTAATTGACTGAGAGATAGGTATTCTGATAGTAGGAGATGTGCTCATAGATGGTCTATGCATCAAATAGTTTTACTGAATTAACTTTCTTTTTTCTTTATTATGAAAGAAGGCTCATTGTAAGGGGAAGGGGAAGGGTTTGCATCTATAAATGACTATAATATAAGAGTGAAACTCATCAATAAAACTTTTTTTTTGAGGCAGTAAGTGTTAAGTGACTTTCCCAGAGTCACACAGTTAATAAGTATCTGAGGTCAAATTTGAACTCCATTCCTCTTGACTCCAGGGATGGTGCTCTATCCATATTCACTGTGCCACCCAACTGCCCCCTCCTCAATAAAACCTTAAGGAAATATATATGTATGTATGTATGTATATATATACACACACACATTATATAAACCATTACATATACATATATAATATATGTTACACATATATTATATATGTATACATGTATACAAAATTATATGTTATACATACATATTATATATGTATACATGTATGCAATATTATACATATATATGTATATAAAACCATAGATTTTTGGAACTGGAAGGGGACTTGTACTTTGACAGATGGGGAAACTGAGGGCTAAGGAGAAGCAATTTGCTTATGGTTACACTGTGAGTTAGGCAAAGTTAAGGATCCTGGAAACCAGATATCCTGATGCAGTTTCAAGAATCTTTCTATTTACTTCCTACTATAAAAATTCCATATATTTTCCTCCTCACCTTGTGTCTCTGTGTATATGTATACAGAACTGTTTTAAAAACACTGTTGTATTGAATTATGTTCTGAGGAGGAAAGATCGGGGCAGAGAAAACATGGAGCTCATCACACCATGTCCTCTGTACCATCCCCCTCCCAGATGTTTTTCCCTGACGAAAATGTCTAGTTATTGCTCTGTGCGTAGATGTGTATGTGTGTATGTGTGTGTGTGTGTGTGTGTGTGTGTGTGTGTGTGTGCATCCCTTCGAATGCTGCATGATTAAACAGTCGAGCTGAGACATTTTTGTCCCCTGCTGTGCTCCCTTCAGTTGGGGGAGGATATAAGAAAACTTCTGGCAGAGTTCAGTGAGAGCAGGGGTCCTAATTGTCCCCAGCGCCGCTCTTCCATCTCTGTTGGGGACCTTCCATTTCTGTTCTAGAGGCTTGCCTGACTGCAGAGCTGGAGAAAACATTGTCCTCAGAACCAGGAAAGGAGAGGCAAAAGCAGCTGTTATTGCTGCTCAGACAATTTCCTTCTGTGGTAGAAAATCACCTATTTTATCTCCTGGAAACCAACTCGAGGAATTCTGCCAGCCCTCCCAGAGCTGTTTCATTAGCTGGATTTCTAATCACAGCCCAGAGGACTGGAAGCAAGCCCAACGTCAGCACATTGGACAGAGAAGTGAGCCCCTCAGAGAAGGGTCATACCCCAGAACCCTCCACAAGGCTGACCCTACAGAGAGATCAGTGCAGCTCACTTTGGAACATTGTTCTCATGTCTCCTGCCTCTTGCCTCACCAGATCCTCCCTATCCTTCCAGTTCCATCTCACCTCCACTGGGAAGCCTTCTTTGATTGCCCCCACTTATATCTATCTTTTTCTTCTCCAAACACCTATGGCTTTTTTACAAGAATAATGCTTGGGTTCATATAGACCCAGAACTCATTAGAGCAAAATTCTGGGGTGGAAAGGAGAGGGGAATTTAATTCTACAGACCTTGTCACATTTCTGGGACTCAACAAAATGGTGCCTATTAATAGAGTAGGCTATTAATGGAGAGATAGCTGGGTGGCAGTGCACAGAGTGCTAGACTTGGAGGTAGGAAGGACCTGGGTTTGAATCCTGCCTCAGATACTTCCTAGCAATGACACCATGGGTAAGTCACTTAATTTCCCTAAGCATCAGTTTTCTCATTTTTAAAATGGGGATAACAGCATAACCTGCTTCCCAGTGACTGTGAGGCTCAAATAAGAAAAGATATGTAAAGTGCTTTGCCTATAAAACGACAGAAATATTAGGGAACATAGGACATCAGGCTCCAGGGTCAAACGATCTCAGAATTCAGAGGTAAGAGCAGGACAGGTCAGAAAGAGCCAATCCAGTGCAATTTAAGAGAGGAAATCAATGAAGTATGAATGAGGTTAACTGTCTAAAGAAATGCTTCCCTAAAACTAATAACAAACTGATTTTTAGATAATATTCTAAGGTTTGGAAAGTCCTTTACACATATTATCTCATTTGAGTCTTATGACAACCCTTTGGGGTAGGCAATACGATATTATTGTTTACCTACATTTTACAGATAAATTGAAGTTCAAAGTGTGATTTGTCTACTGTCACATAACTAATACCTGTCTGAGGAAGAATTCACATCCAGGTCTTGTTGAATTCAACACCAGGACTAGATTCACTACATCAAGCTGCCAGAATAGCTGAGATTTTAGGCAAATCACTTAAACTCCCTGTGTCTCAGTTTTATTGTTTGTAAAATAAGGAATTTGAATGAGATGACCTCTCAGTTTTCATTTCTAGACTAGGGATCTTATGAGAAAAGGGTACAGTGAGTTTGAAGGATCACTCATAGATGAACAGAAGGTACCTTTCTCTGTGTCATTAGGAACCCTGAATGCCCCATGTGATCATGAAATAAATTCTTAACCATAGGGGCTATGAGCCATCCTGAAATAATGCTGTAATGAGGAGGAGGGATATTGTAATAACAAGTGCAAATAGGCCAGGCTGGTTCCCATGGAGTCTGGACAAAGGAGAGTTAGAGGGTAAGAATTTGTCATTGTCTCCAACTCTGCCCAGGGCAGAGGGTGCTCTCATTCTGGCTCTGTAGACAGAAATATCCCTTGGGTGGGGTTGGGTGATTCATCAACCTGTATGGAACTATTGCTTCACCAGAACCAATTCCCTTTACTCTGTTGTGCTGCTATCTCTCACAAAGGTCTGCATGTTGTGATTTGGTTTGCTGAGTGGATGGATCCCACTGGGGATGGAGGGATGATCTGGTATAGAGGAGTTGTGTGTTAATAAGGCCAGATCTGGTTCCTAGTTTAATGGGGCCATACTGGCATCCTGGTCAGTGAGGTACCAGGAGCATGCTAGCACTAGGGCAGAAATGAGATAGAGATGGTCAGGAGAAGGCAGCACAGGGGTCTGGCCAACAGGAATAGGAGCTGTCCAGACAGGCAAGGGAGGTGTAGGAGTAGTCACAGAGCAGATGATAGGATGGAGTGAGAAACACAACAGAATGAATCAGAGAACTGAAGAATTGGACCCAGGGACCATTTCATCTGACATATACCTGCCAAGGATCCCCCCTACAGCAGAATGGAAAATTGGCATTCAGTCTCTGCCTGACTACTCTCAAAGAAGGAAAGCCCACCATCCTTCAAGGCGACCCATTTTGTTTTTGGACCACTCTAATTCAAAGAAGTTTTTTTCTTAACATTAAACCTAAGTGAGAATTAAGAAATCTAGATTTTAGTCCCATCTCTAGGGCTTCTTTTCTTTCTTCCTTCCTTCATTTTTTTCTTTCTAATGAGATGCTTTGATAAGATGATTTTCAAGCTCTGTTTAACTAAAGAATTCTGGGCAACATACAGAACTCAACCATAAATGGGTGAGAAGTTCCCACCGCTCACAGGGGAAAAATAATCACAGAATTTGAGAGTTGGGATGGACCTTAGTAGTTATGTAGTTTGGGCAAGTAGGTGGTGCAGTGGATAGAGTGCTAGGCCTGGAGTCAGGAAGACCTGAGTTCAAATCCAGCCTCAGATACTTACTAGCTGTGTGACCCCAGACAAGTCACAACCCTGTTTTCCTCACTTTTCTCATATGTAAAATGAGCTTGAGAAAGACATGACAAACCACAAGAAAACCCCAAAAAGGGTCACAAAGAGTCAGACACAACTGAGCAACAACAGTCATCTAGTCTAAATCATACACTAAATGAATGTCCAAGCAAGTGATTGTTCATTTGACAAATGGCTGTCCATCCATCTTTTGCTCAAAGACCTTCCAAAAAAAGAAGCTCACAATATCTGCATTGCACTTCTATACAGCTACAATTCTTAGGTTTCTCTTAGACACAAAGCCTAAATTTGTCCCTTTGAAACTTCTACTTATGCTGACTCATGGTTCTGATCTATCGGACCAAACAGAGCAAAAGTTTAATCTCATATCCATCTAATGATCCTTCAAATAATTGAACCCGGTATTAAGAATTCTCTTCTCCATGATAAGCATGGTAGGTTCTTTCAGCCAGCCATCATGTAACACAGATTCCAGGCCTTTTGCCTGGATTCTCCTCCTCTAGACACTTTCTACCTTGTAAATGTCCTTCTTAAATGGTAGTCATAACTGAACCCAATATTCTGGAAGGTGCCAGAGCAGGGAAGAGGAGAGTGGGGCACTCACCTCTAGATTCTTGACATATGTCCTTTTCAACGTACCCCAAATGTTCCATTAGCTTTTTGACTGCCCATCACACTTCTGACTCCTATCAAGTCTGCGGGCCACTAAAAATCCCAAACCTTTTTTTGGATCAACTGGCATCTATGCAGGCTTTCCCCACCTTGTATGTATGACATTGATGGTTGTTCTGTATCTGAATGTAAGACAACATTTATTCCTATTGAATTTTATTGTTGTAGATTTAGTCTAATGTTCTAGTCTATATGTTCCTATAGAGGAAAACTGGTTCCCAGGATCATAGATTTTGACCTGGAAAAGTCCTTTAGAGATCACCAAACTCAGCTCTCTTGTTTTATAAATGAGAAAATTAAGGTTCAAAGAAAATATTTTATCAATGGAGGAGGGGCCTATTTTTTGATGGGTTATAGATCATAGGTGTAGAGCTAGAAAGCATCCCAGAGGCCATGATGTCCAACCATCTCCTTTTACACAGGAAGAAAGTGAAACTCATAGTCAATGATTTGCCTAAGGCCATACTTGCAGTAAATAATATGGGTGGGATTTGAACCGAGGTCACCTGATACTGGGCCTAGTACTATTTCCACTAGAACATACTGCATATATGTGTGTGTGTGTGTATATATAAATATATGTGTGTGTTTCTGTATATATATGTATATGTGAATATATTTATATACATATATATATATTCCAAATATACAATACTCTTACTATATTATGCTTCCTCTCACCTGTGGTCAAGGAGAGAAGGATAGGCTGGCGCTCCCTCATCGATATAAGAGAATGAGAGGAAGCTTCTGCATGAATGGGAAAAGTGAAGCTAAGGATGGGTCTCTTCCATGGTTGAGAAAGGGGAAGAGAAATAGGCTTCCTCAAGGATGGAAGAAGAGGAGGGTATGGGATTCGTTTATTTCCAGGAGAATGTGCTGATGGGCTCCCTTACAAATGGAAGAGGATATGGTGAGGATGGGGCTTCTCTATGGATGAGAGAGGAGAGTCTGGTAGTTGCCATGGATGGGAAAAGAGGTTCCCTCATGGATAAAGAAAAGAAGAAAGGAGTTCCTCAAGCAGAATCAGAATGGGAGGGCAAGTATTTTAATGACACCAGAACCAGAAACACTGGGCCACTTCCCCATGGAAATGCTGCCACTATATTCTTGACTTTTGCTATAAATATCCCTCCCTCTCCCTCTCCCTCCCAGAGGTATCTTTGTCTAAGAAAAGGTAGCAACTGGAACAAGTTCTCTGTCAAACATCTGCCCTCTGGGGGCCTTCTCCTTTTCCTCATCCCATGCTGCTCCCTCTATTTGGCGGAAGAGACATTGCAAAGAAATTCAAAGAAAGAAGCAAAGGCAAGCCTGGGAAAAACCGACGGTGAAGCTTGGACTTTGATCCCCTTCGTCATCAAAAATGGGGTCAGACCATCAAGGGACATCCCAGCCCATAGAGTGATTGCTTGGTTAGAGGCAGTCTTAGAGGAAAGATAGGGTGAGGGGATTCAAGAAGGAGCAATGTGTGTCTCCAGTAGAGTCCTCCCACTGGAAGCAGGAGGAAAGAGAAATCCCCAAATCCACGAACCCTGGAGTGGAGCCTGAGAAGGGAAGCCTGGGTTAACAGGTAAGATCATGGCACAGGCACTCTGAGATAGGGCTCAGAGAGACCTCTGAGAGTGAAGACAGTGTTTCTTTGTCACCTTGCCTGAGATGCCTTTGGAAGACCCCACTCCATTAAAAGCACTCAAACTACCTAATCCCTAGTGGAGATTCTGTTCTCCTCTCCTTTACAACTGGAACCAAGAGCCTCCATGACTCCTACCAGGTCCACCACTCCTCTATTGCTCCCAAGTTTTCCCTCACTCTTCACATTTAGTTAGTCAATAAACATTTATTAGGCATCTATTAGGAGTCAGGTACCATGCTAAGCACTGTTAGTCCCTGCCCTGAAGGAACTTAACAATCTGATGGGAGTAGACAAGCCTGCAAAGGGAAACTGAAGGTGGGGAGGGAGAAGGGAGAAGATAGCCAAAGTTCCCCTCCCTCAGCATTTTTGCCTTAGTCAGCTTGCGAACAAGAAAAACCTGGGACACACTCATCAATATGGAGCCGAAAGAGACCTTAGAGCTCATATAGTCTAAAAACATCATTTAATGGAACAGTATATAGCATGTTGGGTACCTAGGTGGTGCAATAGATAGAGTACTGGGTCTGGACTCAGGAGGACTTGAGTTCAGATTCAACCTTAGACATTTGCTAGCTGTGTGACCCTGGGCAAGTCACTTCACCTTGTTTACCTCAGTTTCCTCATCTGTAAAATGATCTGGAGAAGGAAGTGGTACACTTCTCTAGTATTTTTGCCCTAATGGGGTAGTAGAGTCATGAAGAGTCAGACAGCACTAAAAAAACTGCAAGAAATCAATACTTACAAGGGAAGGTTTTGTGGGACACGAGGGAAGGGGTTATATTCTGAAAGGAAGGAGGTTTAAAAAAAAGTCCTAATCAAAATTAAAAACTTTTAAAAAGAACATACAATCCCCCTGAGGGCAGACACTACTGTATTTTTATCCCCAGAGGGCAGCACAGGGGCTGACCCTTAGGAGGTATTTAATCAATGCTTGTTGATTGCTTGATTTGTAAAGCACTGACAAGTGTGAGCGGGTATGATTTCATTTGACTCACATGTTTTGTTTTTTAATTACAAAAAGGTGTTTACATGTTGTACATACTTAAAATTCTTCCCTAACCCACTGTCAAACCAACCATAATTCCACACTCAATTAATCACATCTCAGGATTTTATGAGCTCCCGGTTTCCTCCATTCCACCGCTCTGTTCCTGTGGTTCTTCTGCCACGTGAGCCCCATAGTCTCTGCCTCTCATTTTCTGGGTCCTCCATCTTATAAAACAGGCAGGGCCAGGGTTGACATCCACACTCAAAGGCAAAAACCCCAAAGCCCTGGGGATGATGGAGGGTGGGAAAACAAGGTAGCCTTTTGTAGTGCAAAGACCCCTGAAATCTTGGAGTCAAAAGAAATCTGGGTTTGAATCCCAGGTCTGACACTTGTATGACAACGGACAAGTCATTCCAATTCCCTCAGTTTCTTTATCTGTAAAATGGATTAATGATCATAACTCACATTTATATGGAAATGTTAAGGTTCGTATAGGGCTTTCAAAACACCCATTCAATCAGGCTTTGTACACCAGGCACATGTTAGGTGTGGGAAAACCAAGATTCAACTTACATTATGTTGAGGGGACATAGCCTGTATTCAGATAAGTAAATGCAAATAAATCAGGAAATGGGATGGGGGGCTTCAGGAATTTGAGTGCTGAGGGAGAATCAGGAAAGATCTCTCTTGGATCATAGAGGTAGAGCTGGGAGAACTTCAGAGGCTGGTCCAATCAGTCCAACACCCCCTCTGCTCCCCAGTTTTACAAATGAGAATCCCAAGGATCAGAGAAGCTAAACAATTTTTGCCCATGGTTACACAAGTAGTAACTGACAGGGAAAGTATTTGAACCCAGGTTACCTTACTTTCAATTTAGTGATCTCTCTACTAAGCTGAGCTTCACAGGTTGGAGATAAGGAGGGAGATCATTCTAGGAGGGGAAAACCTGGGCAAAGGCATGAAAGCAAGAGGTTGAATGTCACATACAGATAAAGAAAATGAGACTGAGAAGGCAAATGACTTGCTCTTGCCTACTTATAGTATCTCCCACATTGGCATGCTGTAAAGAAATACTTTGTAAGCCACTCAGGTCCTGTTTTTCAATTTGTCATTGGGGTCCCTAAGAAATGGATGTTGGATAGCACTGGACTGAAGGCTACCAAATCAGGTTATTATTCTGTCTGAGAGGCAGCCTTATGTAGGAAATGAAGAGCTGACCTGGAGACACACAGGTTCCAATACTGCCTCTGATAGTTCCTATCTATGCGAGCCTGGGGAAGCTACTTGCCCTCTCTGTTCCTCAGGGACTTCCCTAGGTCTCCTTATCCATGACATCCTAGAATCTTTCTCACACCAGGATCCCAGCCTGAAGAACTTTGAGATTTCTCAGGATTCACGTGAACAAGGCTAAGCATCAAGTTATTAGCAAAATGGAGGCTGGAACCCAGGCATCCTGACTCTCAGTTCTGTGTGTCTTCCACCACAGTACCCTAACTATGCGGCACACATCCAGGTACCCTCCTCACCATTATTCAATTGCTATACAAGATATTTTTAATTAGGATATTTCCTGGGGAGACATAAAAAGGCCTTTAAAGAGCAAGCAATTTCCATTCTCTCCCAGCATTTCCAGGCCCAGCATTTCCATTTCAATCGATTTCCTTCTCTTTTTCCTTTTGTGAATCAGCTTTCAAACACTGCTACATGAAAGGCCAGCTGGCCAGCCCCAGCCCCAGCCCCAACCCCAGCCCCCTTCCATATGCTTTCCAAGGTCCAGTTTTCCTCTCCCTCATCTCTTAGTAAGAAACAGTTATTCTGGGAGGCAGCAGATTGTTGGGCGCTCATTGTCCAGTCCCTTAACTGACTCTTCTCTGTCTATTAGACATTTGTGGCTGCAGGTACTCTTAGGGGTACTAAGAGCCCTAAGGTGGTGAGTCATTAGCATCACAGCCAGCATAGGAGAGATGGGATTGTCCCCTGGCTCTCAATATAGTAAGGTGTACTTCCTTCATAGAGCAATTGATTTAATTCTCTACACAGGCTCAATGGCTCTCCAACTGCCCTCTTTCCAGGCTCATTCCACCTGTAATTAGACTCTTCTCTGTATGGTTAAATGTCCCCTCCCCAAATCTGCCTGTGTGTGTGTAATATGGCCACATGACCATTTTTGCCTCAGGTATAAATATTTCCTAATTACAGCGATAATTAATATCAAGGAACCACTGAGTACAGAGCCTTGCCAAGTATGATGCAGGGACAGAGAGCAATGGACTTGGAGTCAGAAAGACCTGGATTTGAACCCTAACGCAAATACTTCCTAGATGGGTGAACCTAGGATAGGGACTTCCTCTCTCTGCACTAGTTTCCTCCTCTGTGAAATGAGGAATTTGGATTTAATGACCTCTAAGATTCCCTTGGTTTTCAAATCCACCATCCTATACATCATTATGTCTTTCTCTATGACCCAGTTTCCTCCTCTTTGAATAGGAAACAGATTTAATGAGCAGTTAGTTGGTGCAGTGGATAGAGTGCAGGACTTGGTTCAAATCTGGCCTCAGACACTAGCTGGGTGACTCTGGGCAAGTCATTTAACCATGGTTGCCTCAGTTTCCTCATCTGTAAAATGAGCTAGAGAAGGAAATGGTAAAGCATTTCAATATCTTTGCCAAAAATGGTCAGACATGACTGAAGAGCAATAAGAAGTAATGACATCTAAGGTTTTCTTTAGCTCTAAATCTTTGATCCCTTTCCCTTCCACACATTTGATTCATACAGCTGCATGTGAGAACATACAACTGGTTATCTTACTTCATCTGTGTTTCATGGACCTGGTTACTAAACAAACTATGGATCTCCAGTTCAGGAATTGTATCTTCCCTGATAGAGAAGAATCTAGGGTGGTGTGAGGAGCAAGCATTTAATAAAAACTTGTGAAACTGAATTGACTTAAAACAATAGATTCAGAAAATGTCAGAGCTGGGAAGGATCTCAGCTATAATCTAGGCATCGGCTCAGAAGATTTAGAGCTAGCAGGGACCTTCACTGCTACCCAGTGCAACAGCCTCATTTTATATAAGAGGAAGTCAATGTCCAGAGAGGCGCAACTTGCTCCCAATCACACGTCTGAGGAGCGGAAGGCAAGGCAATAAACATTTATTGAACACTTTGATTGAGGCACTGTGCTTAGCTCTGGGGATGCAAGCAAAAAAACAAAACAAAACTGGTAAAAGCCAGTCCCTGCCCTCAAGGTGCTCACAGTCCAGTACAAACCACTACGTACAAGCAAGCTCCATGTGGGATAGATTATAGATGATCCATACAGGGAAGACATTAGCATGAAGGGGGATGGAGAAGGATTTTGGGGTTGGGACTGAGCCTTTCACCATGATTTCTCATCTCCGAGGGTGTGGCACTTTGTATGGTTGTTATTACTTAGACTTGCTGAATTATTATATAGAATTATTAGTTGTTACTTAGAATCTTTGTATTATAGCCCCTTAGAGCAGTTTAGTGTTTTACAGTTTATCAGACTTTTAAAAAATGTGCCTGTCCAGTTGACCCACCTAGAAACAGGACCTTCCAGAGTAGGGGTTCTGCCTAAAGAGCTATTGAGGTAATAAGCGCCAGGGGGCTTAAGGGAGTGAAGTGGGAGGAGAAGAAGGAGGAGCAGGGGAAGAGGAGGAGGAGTGGGGAGACCTTTTTTTCTTTAAGTATTTTAAAGTTTATAAGGGCTTCCCTCAAAACTACTCTGAAGTTGGTAGAAAGAAACGTTGGCTACTATTGCGAATTGTAACAATAGCTACCTTGTATATAACGCTTCAAAGTTTGCAATGAGCTTTATGTGTATGTGTGTGTGCATATGTATATATGCTTGTTGATTAGTTAGTTGATGTATGATGGTATTGGTAATGAGAGGGTTAGAGATATGGATGATAGTGGAGTCGTAAATGCTGTCTGTTTCTAGAAATGATTATATGGAAATGATGGTGATGCAGATAAGGGTGATGACAGTGGGGGTGGGGATAATGACTGTGATTGTGGTGAAAGGGAGAGAAATAAGGAGGATGGCAATGGAGCTAGAGAGGATGCTGGACATGTTTTGATAATGATTATAGGGATCATGGTGGTAGTGGCTCTAATAATAATAGACATGATGATGGGAATGATGGAAGTGATGTTGGCGCAGGAGGAGGGAAATGGGAATGAAAAGGGTGACGTTGACTCTAGAGATGATGATAAGGAAGATGAGTATGGTGATGTCTATGATGGTTTGCGTGGAAAGGATCCAAGTGTTGGTTATTGTTTTGGTCATGGGAGTAACGATGGCTATAAGGAGGAGGGGGCCAAGGATGGGAATGCGAATGATGATGGTGGTGAAAAAAATGATGTTGGAGAACCAGGGGATGCTGAGGATAATGATAGTGAATATTCTTTCAGATGCTCGTCTTTCCCGTATCTCTTTCTTCCAAAAACTTAATTTCTTCCCGTGTCATTCAGCCATTATTGCTCTTCTATTCCTGAGTTTCTGCTACATCATTTGATTTCCGTTTTCTTTTTCACTCTTTGCATGTATCCTCCCGGGTCTCTGCACAGTGTCCTTGGAATCCAGCGACAAACACTTTGTCTGAGATTACATAAAATGCTTATGTGATCCCACCACTCAGAACTTGTCAGCCCAGTCCTTCCACTGGAAACTGGGAAGAGCTGAGTATTTGGACCCATATTTATTTCACTTCCATTAGCGAGTCTCCTCTCTGGTCCTCACATGTTCTATGTGGTAGAGAGGGTTCGATGAGTTGGAGGGCAGGAAGAGGAAGAGCAGGATTCATTTCCTTTCCTCCCCGTGTGTGTTTCATGCTTCTCAGGGTATTTTTCAACTGGGAAATTCCACAGCTAGGATAACCTCTGACTATGTGATTCGGTGGATAGAGTTTTCAGGGACTAGAATATTCTGTGACCAGGGAATTCTATGTGAAGGTCATTTAATAGCTAGGATATTTCATAGTTAAGATAGCCTTTATCTGAAACATTTAATACCTAGACCTTTTTGTGGATGGACAATTCCCACAGTGGACCATTCCATGGATAGAATATTCTGTGGTAATTTACTGCTCAGCTGTCTTTCCACCAATCAACTTGCTACTTGGACCAGAAACTGTGTTCTGGTTCCTTACCCCTTTTAGCTTCATTTACCCTGAAGTCCTGATTGCTTCATGCCTCGTGTATGCCACTATATTTATGTAAGTTTCTGCCACATTTTACCTGACCATCCTCTTGCTAGCTACCATACACTCCCCTGTTTTCTAGATATCAAATCATAATAACATCAATACTACTTTTCCTATTTAGAAAGGTCGTAGGGCATTGGGATCATAGATTTAGAGCTGGGAGGGGCTTTTGAAGACCACTTAGTGCTACTTCCTCATTTCATAGATAAATAAACTGAGGTCAAAGGTTAAGGGACTCACCCATAATGGAGATGAGATTTGAACTCAGATTTTCCTGATTCCAAGTCCAGTGCTCTCGCCATTGTGCCATGCTGCTCAATTCACTATTCCTATAACTTTTTAAACCAAAATAAACCTTCTCGTTCAACATTTACCCACATGCATAATGTCAAACATTAGAACATAAGCTTGTTGAGGGCAGAGGCTGTTTTCATTTTTGTTTTTGTATCCTTGGTGCTTCATACACTGTTTAGTGAACAGTAAGTACTTAATAAATACTTTTAAATGAACTAATTGATCAGTTCACTCAGTCATATGACTAAAACATCCCACAGATGAGGCAAATTTGTCTAGGATGGTATACAGGAGGGGGGCATGTGGCATTCTGTTTGGAGGGATTCCATAGCCTAGACATTCCATGGTTGTGGGTGAATTAAACATCAAGAAGTTCCACAGCTTGAACAGTCTGTGTGTAAGTCGTTCTATATACTGGGGGTCTGTTAGTGACGTTTTCCTTGAGCAGGACTTTTCATATCTGGGAACTTCTGTGACCAAGGCATTGCACGACTGGTTCGTTCTGTACCCATAAGAAATTCCTTTAGCTCCCTCAGACAGAGGCCCCTTGAAGGCACACATAGCCAGTGAAATAGCTTCCCTTTTCTCCTTAAACACTCTATTCTCTGACTAATATCCCTTTTCATGGCTGGTGACTCTGAGCCAGCCACTCTACTAATGAACCTGTGGGTAATTGAAGAGGCTTTTTGGGGGGGAGCCCAGCTGGGGGAAGGGCCTAGCAGAGCCTATGTCCTTCATCCCCTCAGGTTTATGGCCAGCATTAAGGGGGGGAAGGGACTATGGGTGTTGATGAAGTCATGAATTAGGACTCAAAGGCACAGGCTGTGATAGACAATGGAGGAGGTGATTACATTGATTGACAAAGCCATCAAAGCTGGAATGATCAGGACCAGGCTTAATTGGGAATAGTTTCTTGGCAGGGGATCTGCTGGCTGTCATTGAACCTTCTGGGACTAAGTCTGGATTCCTCTCCTCAGCTCAAGACCCTGACTGTGCCAAGGTGATGGGATGTACAGTCTGGTGTTCTGATGGCTCTCGATGGGACATATATTCTATCTTTATGCATCTGAACCTTGACAATCACATATACTTTCTTTTGTAACAACTATATTACTTAAGAGATGCATATTTCATCTTGGAGTCCAATCCAAGGACTCCAATCCAAAAAGGATTTCCAAATCTTTTCCCACCCACCAGAATGGGGTTTTGAATTTCCTTAAACTTCAGTTTTTAAGTTATGAGTTTGAGCCTAGATTTTTATAAATCTTCAAAGGGAAACCCTCCATAGTTAGTATGGGCAGGGAAAGGCAGGATGCATAACCTCATGTGACAGAGGGAAAAAAAAAACTTATACATGACCATTGTCCTGCCTCCAAGTCATGGCATGTCCCTTTTTTCTAGGCACAGACCTAGTGTGTGATATGGATGATAACCTTGTACCTTCTGCCTGAAGATTCTTTGTCCTTGTGTAGGGAGCTGAGCTTGGCATGGGTTTTCTCCCTCTACCCACAATTTCCTGTTGAATCTAAATGCCAAATGGTACCACTACAGCAGTATATAGGAAACTTTTTGTGTATTGGACCCCTTTGGCAGCAAGGGACTCCTCAGAATGATATTTTTTTAAATAAATAAAATATAAAAGATGACAAAGGAAATCAGTTATAATGAAATATAGTTATCAAAATACTAGAAAAAAAACAACCAAGTTCATAGACTTTCTAAAGTCAGAGGTTCATGGACCCCATGGGAGGATGTCCTGTTCTAATGCTGGAAGGAATAATCAGGAAGTTGTCACAAAATAAAATTGATTCCTGATTGTGAATGAAAGGAGACTAAGGCCCAACACTGACTTCTTGCATGGGTCAATGATATGAGTCAGGTAATATGGACTGGAAGAGTACCCAAAAACTTTCTCTGTCTCCCAAACTTCCCCACCACCTTCTGCCTACCTTATTGCCTGAAATATTTCCATCAGCAATTCATTCCTTTGAGTTTCACCTTCACTTGATCTATGGCAGAGAAGGAATACATCATCGGCCCCTCCTGCTGGGGTACGGATTATCAGGGTCCTCTCTATTAGAGTCCTGTCTAGTGGGAAGGTGACATAGAGATGGAAGAGGAGAAGTCACCAAAGACATATTCTGTCAAGCTCATAGGTAAACTGTTGACCCACCCTGCAAAGATTACCTCTGAACCTTGACTTTCTCCAAATGGCCCTACCCAACCTGCCTGACCCAATCTCCTTTGGGTCCTCCTCAAAGTCTGTTAGCACTTCAGGAGCACAGACTGGAATCTTCTCCATTTCCCACTGTACCTGACCCAGGGCTAGACACACAGTAGGTGTTCTTTAACTATTTGGAGTTATAACACATCAAATATGGAAGGAACCTTAGAGAGCATATTCTGAGGCTAGAGGGAACACCAAAGAACATCTGATCTAACCCTGCTTCCCTTTGTATAGTTGAGGAAACTGAGGTCTAGGCAGGATATATGATTTGCCCAAGGTCAACAGGGAGTTGTAGGAGGTAAGTATAGGAGGTAGGAGCTGAACCCAAGTACCTTGGCTCCAGAGTCAGTGCGCAGCCCACTGGACATCCTGCCTTACCCTTCATAAATAAAGAATTGAAGTCCTAGCCTGGTTGTGAGGATCAAATGAGATAATATTTGTAAAGTCCTACACCAGCTTTAAAGAACTATATAAATAGTTTCCAATGTTATTGTTACTACTATGGCTACTACTGCTACTACTACTACTGCTACTACTACTACTACTACTACTACTACTACTACTGCTATTACTGCTACTGCTACTACTGCTACTACTACTACTACTACTACTACTACTACTACTGCTAATGCTGCTGCTAAGTGACTTGCCCAAAGTCACACAGGAACACATGTCAGGGACAGGACTAGGTCTTCTGTATCCTAGTCTTTAGTCCAGTGTGTCTTCCATGGCATCACAGGACTATACTTTATGTTGACTACCTAAGAGCTATGGAAAAGGCATAGATTTAGAGCTGGAAGAAACCTTGAAAGTCATTGAATTAATATATATGCGTGTAGTGTGGTATTCAGGCATGTTCAACTCTTTGTGGCCTCATTTGGTGTTTTCTTTTGCAAAGGAGCGGCTTGCCATTTCCTTCTCCACCTCATTTGACAGATGAGGAAACGGAGGCAAACAGGGTTAAGTGACTGACCCAGGATCTCCCAGTTAGTAATTGTCTGAGGCCAAATTTGAGCTCAGGAAAATGTGTCTTCCTGGCCCATCAGTCTATCTACTGTACTATCTAGATACTGCCATCCATTTTTGGAACTAAGGTTCCTATATGTTAACCCATTTGTCAGTCCTCATGGGGCCGATTTTGGTGTAGAAAAGGACTTCAGGGTATAGAATGCCAGATAAAATATCAAAGCTGGGAGAGCCCTAAGAACAGAGAATGTTAGAGCTGGGAAGGGCCATAGAACACAGGATATCCTAATTGGAGGGACTTTAAAACCCAGAATATCAGAGTTGAGAGGGCCTATAAATATAAAGCACAGAATGATAGAAATAGAAAACACTTTTAGAACATAGAATGACAGATCTAAAAAGGAGTATTAGAGCCCATCCAGTCAAACTTTATTTTAGAAAGAAGAAAATGGAAAACTCGAATGAAGTGATCCCCTTTCCCTCTAAGTCATTAGTTGTCATCTAATTTAAGAATCAACTTGTTTTGCCCTGAAAGAATTTTTTCACTGTCCTGCCTCCAAGAAGAGCAATCATGCACCTGTACACAGGCTGAGTTTCTCCTACCCACTGAGGGAAAATGGATAGCCCAAACTGCTCACCCCAGACTTCACCCATTCTGCTTTCTAACCAGCCAAGAGATAAATGAATTACAGGCTTCATTTCCATCGCCAACAAGGTCAGCTACTCCATCCATAATATTGCCCTTGATGGATGGTCCCCATCCATCTTCCTGGAACCAATCTAGTGCTTCCCTCAATGACTAGGGCTGAGCCTTCAGTGGCTGGTAGATTTTTTGAAACACATTTGGAAACTCTAGTAACCCTTATGGCTTGAAATTCTCTCTGCCTTCTCAACACCCTTCACTGTCCCCCTCCCATAGAAAGGATATTTTTTCATTTTCATTTTTCTTTAGGTTTTTTTGCTTTTATATCATCTTCACCTTTGAGCCAATCCACCTCTTCACACACATATCCATGAACCATGAACCATCCCTTGTTTTAAAAAAGAAAAGGATAAAAGAGAAAGGGGGGAAAGCAATTCAGCAAAACTAACCCAATATGTCATCCCAATGTAAGAATATAGAAAATTGATTCTGCCATAGCAACCCCCCCCAACTCTATTTAAAAAAATAAAAAGAATGAAGATTCATTTTCTCATCTCTTCTTCTGGGAGAATCTTGATCACAATAATCACACAGGATTATTTCATTTTTTTGTTTTCCTTTTGATATACATGGCTGTAATGATTGAGTATAATGTTTTCCTGGTTCTGCTTACTTCACTCTCCATCAGTTCATATAAGCCTTTCTAATTTTCTTTGAATTCTTTTTATCTATTATTTGTGATGGTGCAGTTATATTTCATTACATCTATGGGCCACAATTTGTTTAGCCAGTCTTTAATCAATGGATACCTACTTTGTTCCTTGCTCACATAGGAGGTGACATCTTAGCAAGGAGGGAACTATAACTCATTGGGTGTTGGACCAGACAGAGATGGGGACTGAATCTATAGTTTCATCAGTACTAGATTCTCTCTCTTTGAACGCAGGTGGGTGCCTTCTCTCTAACATAGTCTTAGAATATTGCCTAGAGCATTGATGGGCTAAGTGATTTACATATGGTCACACAAACAGGTCTTCCTCACTTTAAGGTCACCTCTTTATCTGCTGTATCACACTAAATCTACCTTCTAGCAATTTGTCACTATAAAAAGTACCATGAATATTTTGGTGTATAGGAGACCTTTCTGTCTTTGACCTTCCTGTAAATTCTAATGGTTATCTTCCCCCTTTAATTTCCTAGCTGGATTTGGGATTTTGTTGGTGTTGGGACTTTCTATTAAGGAAACTTCCCTCTACTGATATGGATAGGTAACTATCATAATCTTATAATATAATACTTATAAATATATGTTATTATATATGCAAATATGAGTATATATACATACACATATATACATACATATATACACACATACATACATATATGGACATATATGAATATAATATACATACATATACATATATATGCATTTATATAAAATACTTGTAGTCTCAGACTTTACCAGAGCACTGAAAGTTGGAGTGTCCTGCCTAGGGTCACACAATCAGGACACTTCAGAGGCAGGACTTGGACCCAGGTCTTGTTGATTTTCCATAGAACATTAACAGGTCACATGTTTGACCATGTAGACCAGGATGATGGATCAGCACTGCGCTTCTAAACCTGTCTGGCAGCAGGATGGGTAATGTATCTCCAGCAGATCAGACCAGAGGGTAGATTGTCCAAGAACTCAAGCAGCTACTGCTGCTGCCTCTGCCAGCTTTTTCCTGGGGTCTGGGGAAGGGGGCTCTGCCTCCTATTCTAGGGTCATAGACAATTAAGAATTCAAGGGCATCTTCAAGATGATAAAACACACATTTCACAGCAGAGAGAACTGAGAGTCTGCGAGGGGAAAGGATGTAACCAGGTCATGCACTGAGTCTGTGGCATGGGTTCCTTGGGAATGCACCCCCTTTCTCTAATTTAAGAAGTACTCAGATACTACCTGTTAATTCTCATATATTCTGATGCAGTGTTAGCTTCATCACCAAAAAGAAGAACGTTTGGAATTCTATCTGTTTCAGAGATCCCTGATCACTGCTCTTCACTCCTGCTCTGGCAACTCTGTTCAACCTGCCGTGGACATGAGAGCTCAGCTAAGAGGATGCTCTTCTTTTAGAGAAACAGTAGCTAAGGCCCGGAGAGGGATACCTATTCACTTAGGTCACACAGCAAGGTAGCAGAAGAGATAACGTAGAACATAACTTCCCAGCCTTCCTGATTTTGGATGTCTGTTTCTTGTGATTTGAACAAATGAAAACCAAGTCTTAGCCTCCAGGGCACAAGAGGAGCCTTCCACGTTAGAATCTGCCTGTGTCCAATGGCCAGCACATCACTGTGTTACTAAGGGAATTAATCAGTCAATTTAGTTCAACCATTCACCTGTGATTTTGAGTCTGGCCCCACACCATCTCCCAGGGCCTCCTCAGAAATCTCCAGGTGGTAGGCACTCTTGGCTTCTGGGGGCTCTCTGGGACTAGGTGTAGTGTGATAATTAGCTTTTAAGCTATCATGATCCTGGGGTAAATATCCCTGGTGAGCCTCACCCTAGAAAAGTTGCAAATTTAGAAGAGTAAATGTCAGTGATATATAAAGGATGGAAGGTTCTATACATAAAACTCCCATAGCAGTGAGGGGCAGAAGATGGGCAGGAATGGGAAGCCTAAGAGACAGAAATGCAGAGATAAGAAGAAAAGACAGAGGCACACAGGAAAAGAGGGAAAGAAAAACAAGCAGACCTTCAGGGAGAGAGAGAGAAAAAAGAAACTCAAAGAAACAATTTCAGAAAGAAGCTGAGCGAGTATTTGAAAGACATAGAGACAGATACAGAGAGAAGGGGAGAGAGGGAAATACAGAGAGAGTTCGAGAGAGAAGCAGGCAGGCATAATAGAAAGCTTGTCCTTGGTTCTTAAAGAGGACCAGTGATGTCACAGGATGATGTATTGACTTGAGCATGAATTGGATTTAAGTGAGGCAAACCTGCAAAAGTTAACAGCTTCACTCTCTCCTCCAAAGCTGTTCAAGTCCAGTGGTAGGACAGAAGTCAAGAGGACAGCGATGACCTGGGATGCAGTGGATAACCTTGGCTTTTCTAAAGCAAGGTCTTTCCCAGGCCTTAGTTTGCCTGAGACATTGCTCAGTCGATGACTTAGGGTTAGGTAAGATTTGAGACAGAAGATGACAAAATTATCAGTCTGGGAAAATATCAGTGTGAGGCAAAAACTGAGAGAGAGAGAGAGAGAGAGAGAGAGAGAGACAGAGACACAGAGAGACAGAGACAGAGAGACAGAGATAGAGACAGAGAGACAGAGAGAGAGACACAGAAATACAGAGGTAAATAGAGGGACAGCAAGGACAGAAATATAGATAAGGCATACAGATATGGGAAGAAATATAGAGAAATAAACAGTGACAGGGACATGTATCCAGAGACAAAGGAAGAAAGAAACAGACAGAGATGCATAAATACAGATAGAAAACAGAGGGAGAAAAAGACAGAGACAGACAAATACAGAATGAAAGACATAGGAAAAAGTCAGACAGAAATAAATTGTCAGCAATAGTAAAAGGAGAACAGAGAATGAGAGAGAAAAGCAGAGATTATAGAAGGCAGAAACAGGGACATGAAGAGAGAAAAGAAAGAACAGAGAAGAGAAAGAGCTAGTGATATGATGCTACTACAGATATAACTCTTGAGTTATAGACTCAGGAAAAGGATGACCTGGATTACACTGGGCTATTTTCCTACTCTCTTACTTGTAACCTCAGCCAAGGAAATCAGGGCAAAGGTATTTCTGGCCTTGCCCAAGATACTTAGACTCAAGGAGTAACTAGCATGGGGTGAACAGGGCCTTGTTCCAGGGGAGCAACATGGTGGGGACAAGAGGAAAAGGATAGTTCACCTTTTTCACCTGCTGTTCTTTCCAGAGGTAGCTGGCATGCTTCTCAATTCATAGTGCCATACAGAAGCACCTCCTGTACCACCCAGGAAGGTCCCCCTGCTGAAGTACCTGCCTCCTATCCTTTTGAGGTGAGAGTCATACCACCCCTTCCCTCTGTATAGTCATACTGTGTGCAGCTATTTCTCCCTTCTTCTTGGTTCTGATGCAATAGACTCCTCTAACAGGGAGAAGAAGCATGGCAAAGGAAAGGAGGCAGGCACTGGAGACAGAGGACCTCTGATTTTATCAATATAACCCTGCTTGTTAGTTGTGTCAGCCACATCTGGCTCTTTATGGACTCCATTTGGGGTTTTCTTGGCAGAGATACTGTCATTTTTTTTTCCATTTTATAGATGAGGAAACCAGGGTGAACAGGGTTAAGTTGCCCAGGGTCACATAGCTAATAAATGTCTGAGGGCAGATTTGAACTCAGGAAGATGAGTCTTCTGACTCCAGGCCCAAGGATCTATCCACTGCACCACCTAGTAGCCCTTACCCTAGACTTACCCTTTAATGTTTCCAGGTTGTTTTTCCTCATATACAAAAAGGAGTTGGACTATAAGGTGTTTGATGTTCGTTGAGACTGCTGACTGGACCGAACCAGCCTCTAACCTGTGGATGGCAGGTGAACAGAGCAGGCTAGAGACAGGAGAATCAGGAATCAGATTGGAGTTAATTTCACAGTGAGGGAAATAGTTTTCAAGCAAGGAGGGAACAAGACACATGTGCTGGAGTTCCGCTCCTAAAAGGGGACTCAAGACAGTGTAGGGATATCTCAGTACTTATAAGATGGTTGCACAGTGAGCTGTGAGGTGAGGGGGAAGATCAACCATGGCACAAGTTTGATTCATAGCCGGGCTTCATGACCAGAACTTGTCTGAGCTTGTCCAGTGCTTGTCCAGGCTCAGAGAATACTTAGTGCTGGTCAAAGCAATACAGTAGTTATGTGATTTTGCCAGAGGGTGAGATCATCCTGGGAGTAAGCACAAAGGATTGTTATGCCAAGGTCAGGGCACAGCTTGCTTGCTGGGTCTTAGATCTGGAGAGGGTGTCTCCTAATATCTTTCATCCATGGTCTTTGCAGGTACTCAGGGTGAGACAATAGGTCTCCCAGTGCATCCTGGGTCATCTTCAGTCATCCTAAGGAATATCAGGTCTCTGGATTCAGATGACTCTGGAGGAAAAGTGAGGCTGGTGACCTGGACAGACCTCTCTCACTCAAAACCAAGTCAAGTGCAAGTCATGTCATCATTTTTCTGATGGCATGGCCTTCTTTGGCAATGAAGGACAAACACAGTCATCCATGGCTGTCATCAATAGACATATATAAGCCATTTCATTATAATGGGCATTCAAGAAACTTTATTTATGTGGTTTTTAAGAGTGAACATTTATTGAATACTCAATCATAAAACCTAAAATGAAACTAACTTAAATATAATATGTAATCATAAGACAAGGACCAAAACTTTAAAACTAAATGAGTTTAATGCTCCTTTTCTTGGGATACCTTCAAGTATGACTGGAAATACCAAACTCTCTAAAAAGGTGTATGACCATTGTGAGAACCCATTGACCTAAAATAGGAAAGACCTACCCGAATTTTTCTCCATGGAAAAAAATAAGGGAAAGGATCGGACTTATGATTTTAGTGATATAGAGAACTCTTGGATGAAAATCCTTCTCTATTAGTTTATAGTCTTATCATCAAGCATTTATGAAGTGCTTACTGTGTGCCAGGCACTGTGCTAACTGCTGAGGATTCAAGGAAAGGCACTAAGAGGTTAGGTGACTTGCCTAGGGTCACACAGTCAGCAGATTTCATAGACAGAAGTTGATTCTAGGTGTTTCTTCCCTTGATTAAAGTCCAATTCTCTATCTGCTACAAAATTTTGCCTTTCTTATTCCTGGAAATGGGATGCAAAAAGTCAGAAAGTTGAACTTTCCTAACATCAGGAAGGACAGTTATTATGAATTTGCTCTATATAAGTGGTGGCAGGTTCGTTAAGGACTATGTGTCCTCACCCAGAATCCTTAACAGAAATTTTGGAGCCTGAAGCAAGATGAGAAATTTCATGCCACCTCCACCCTATCTCCCAGTTCTATACAGTTCTTTTGGCCTTTAGGAAAAAGTCTGTAGAGGACTGTGTATGGGAGGAAGTGGGAGAGGATGTTGAGTGTAGTCATGGTATCTTTTAGGTGACAATGGAAGGTTCCCAATTTTATCCCTTTTGGGGAAGTAAAGGGAAAGGAAAAGCAGCAGGTGGGTGCTGACAGCTTCATAGTAGAAGGCAAACTCAGTAGAGATACAAGACCTTAGATTGTGATATAGCATGGCTTACACCACAGAGGAGGCATCTCCTCACCCCATCACATTCCAGTTTTTCTCTGATGTGCTCCTACCCCCCCTTCCTTCTCAGTTCTGGTGTCAGCTTTGAGACTGGAAACCACAGACCATCAAACCTTGAACCTTGGCGTAGGTTCAGGGAAACTGGCTCTTTCATTTTGTTCTAATCTCCAATGAATGCCTTGAATCATGTCCCAGTGAATTAATGGAATGATGGATGCATGGTCTTATGGACTGGCCAACTGGATCCCTGCCTGAGACTATGAAATGTCAGCAAGATAACAAGTCATGGTCACAAACACAACGACTTGAGAAATCAGTCACAAAAATTGTCTATAAGCGGTTGGACAGAGGGAGTGATGTCACAAGATTAAGGCTCCATTGGGGGAAGATGGGCAGAGTGAGGAGAATTTACAGCACCATAATAGCTACCCTTTCTGCATGCCTTCTTTTACACAATCTGTCAATGGAAGCCAAGATGTTGTAGTATACCTCTGTACTAATATGGAAGTGCTGCTTGACTGATTGAAGAAATGATGGATGGAGAAATGTTTAGCTGGAAGAAGAGATGATTTAGGGGGTGCATGATAGCTGTCTTCAACTATTTGAAGGGCTGTCATGGAAAAGAGGAATTAGACTTGTTCTGTTTAGTCCTGGAAGTAATGGGTGGAAGTTACAGGGAAACAAATCAAGGCTTGATGAGAAGAAAAAAAGAAGATGGCTTCCTAATAATTAGAGTTTGGTAAAAGCAGAATGAGCTGCTTTTGGAAGGTCTTTAGCAGAGTGTGAAGGGTCATCTGTTGGGCAGAGTGGAGAAGGAATTTTTGTTCAGGTATGGGTTGGGTGATATTACTTCTGAGGTCACTTCCAATTTTGAAATTCCATGATAGATCAATGGCTGAAGGATCTGATAGATGGATGAATCCTTTAACCCACCAACCATTCTATATAAGACTTATTTCGCCTGCTTTAAACTCATTATAAGGTGAAACCATCAGAAATACCCTCCAAGGTCCATCCATCTGAGGGTTCATTTTGATAAGGACATCAAGGATAGGGCTACAGAAAAGATTCTTATTTCTGGTAAAGGCTAGGTTATGTCATTTTCAAGTCCCTTTCAACTCTGTGATCCTTTGCTTGCATGAGACTCTAAGTATAGTCACTGCCCTCGGTTGAACAGGTTAGGGGTGTGTCCATATGTCCCAGACTTCTTTTGGCAGTTCATGATGAATCTGCACAGAAGAAAGGTGGTGGATAAATCAGACTGGAGAGAACATGCTTCCTAGATCACCTAGACAAAAACAAAAAGTCAAAACTCACCTAGCTGTAGGATGTCAGTTTCTGACCCAGCTTCTTGTCCCATATCACCATTACTGATAGGATTCCTTCTATCTCTTTCCCCTCCAACCCCTCTAATTCTCCTGTAGGATTTTCCAGATGAGTAGACACCTGTGTCTTCATAATGGTCCAGGATGGCAGGAGGGACAATTTGATTCTCTCCTCTTTTGAAGGGTGGCAGCATTTTTTCTGTGAAATAAGGAAGCTGGTGAGATAGATGATCAGGTTGTAAATCAGCTGAGGACTTCTGATCATTTCCCCAACCAAGGAGCAGAGGGTGCGCTCCAGGAAGATATGAAATCAAATCCAAAGGATTTATCGCTCTGCACTCTATTGCCAAACATCCATCATGCCTTTTAATTCTATACTGATGAGGCTTAAAGTATGCTCAGCAACTAGAGGATATCATAGAGTCACTTTGGCAGTAGTATGGGTAGGGACCTTCTAGGATTTGTGACTTCTCCTTTTAAGCCTGAAATTATCCAGGAAAGGCCAATCATCCTGTTTCCACCCTCAGTCTCTCAATTGACAACCTTTATTTACTCAAATTCATTGCAGCTGAAAAGGACAGTGCTTCAAAGTTGGTTAAATACTTCAAACACCTTATCTCATTTGAGCCTCAAAACAATGTGGTGAGATAGAGACTGAAGGTATTTTACCTTCACCTTACAGATGAGGAAACTGAGGCACAGAAAGATCAAGATATTCCCATTGTCACATAGCCAGAAAGTACAAGAGATGTGATATGAGTCCAGGTCTCCTGACTCCCAATGCAGCACACTACAGCAGGGTTTCTTAAACTTTTTCCACTCACTACCCCTTCAGTGCTTCTTAATTATGTGAGTCACAACCCCCAGCTTAAGAAATACTGAGATACAGGATAAATGTGGATGAATAGGCTCATGTTAAGTCACCATATGTGACATGTTATCTATTTTGACCAGACTGCTGACCTATCAGTGTAAGGAGCCCCTGTTAGGAATTTTCTCTACCAAGGGAGATTTGCAGCTATTCTGGGGCTGAGAGTTGTACAGTGCTACCCAGGATATGGAGAGGTGAAGGACTCGCCCAACTTTGCACCAACAGTAGGAATTAGTCATGACTTGAATTGGAAGGGATCACAGATTGAGATCCAGAAGGGCTGTGGAGGTTGCCAAGGGCTAACACTGCATTTCGCAGGGGAAACTGAGGGCCAGAGAAGTGAAGAACCTGTCCAGGATCACCCAGCTCATAGGTATTGGAGGTAAAATTCCAATCCAGTTCTTCCTGATCTCAAGGCCAACTCCATACTATGCCAGGTTGCCTAATATGATATGATATGATGTGACTTGATAGGGTAGGATATGCCATGACACAGGATAGACTATGAAATGTGTCATGTGATGTGATGTGATGACATGATGTGACATGGCATTATGTCATA
Organism: Potorous gilbertii; assembly: GCA_028658325.1. Taxonomy (NCBI): domain Eukaryota; kingdom Metazoa; phylum Chordata; class Mammalia; order Diprotodontia; family Potoroidae; genus Potorous; species Potorous gilbertii. Next base: position 56,703,182 of record CM053771.1, on the reverse strand, counting down.
TGGTGTGCTATGACATGATCTGATATATATGACATCATAGTATATTAAAAGTGTGACATGGCATGATGTATGATATGACATGATGTGATATGATACAGCATGAAATGGCATGGTATGACATTATGGTCTGGTATAAAGAGGCATGATTTAGGGGCTTGAAGTGAGGAGGACATGTATTTGCATCTTAGACCAATGCTCTAGACAACTCATTAAGACTAGGAGCTGCAAAGAGGAGCCAGCCTACATTTGTGAAGGGGATTTTCTTTACTGGGACTTCCTCATACTAATGAAGTCCCAGGTGCAGTTCTTTATCCAGATATTCTGTTATATTGCATGCATTGCTCTGTTAGGCTATATCATGTTATATTATATTGCATCACATCACATCATGTCATGGCATGTATCCCCTTACCATATTATGTTTCACAGAATTTCAAAGTTAGAAAGAAACTTAACTGCCATCTAGTTCAACTCATATCTCAAAAAAGAATCTTCTCAGTGACATCCATCTCCAGCAAGGGATTATCTCCTTTTCATGAAAATCTCTAGTGAGAGATAACTTATTCCCTCCCAAGGCAGCCCATCCACTTTTGGACAGTGACAATTGCTAGGGAATCTTTCCTGACATCAAGCTCAAATTTGCCTCTTTGCATTTTCCACCTACTTCTGTCAAGCTGAACACATCTCATCTCCCTTAGCCAAGAAAGAAATCCTGTGTGCCCATCCAAGTCTTCTCTTCTCTAACCTAAACAGTTTCATCTCTTGCACGTGGCCTCCGTATGGCTTGTACGCTAGACCTCTCCCCGCCTTTGTCACCCTTCTTTGGCTGTTCTCTGGCTTGCCCAATGAACCTTCCAAGCTCTCTGGTCAGAACTAGAGGTAACAGGTCAGATGTAATCAGCCTAGTGATAATACAAAGTAACGATTGTCATCCTTCCTTCTTGAAGAGAACCAAGGTAACATCACTGTGTTAGAATCAAGGCACAGTGGATCTGACCGTGACTGATCAGACCCATACAAACTCAGAATGCTCTACCGCAGGACAGGCAGAAATAGTCCATGTGAACACTTGGGATGGATTCCCTAAATCTGCACATCTCGCGTTTCTTTTGAGCTCCTTTAATTTTCCGTTGCTCATAGAGCACAGCACCTTTTTGGAAGAGGGCATGTCACACGGGATGGTCTTGTGCCAGTGTCTGTCATGTCATGGAATCAATTTCAAAGTTTTTAAGAGAGACCTTGAGTGTGTGATGTAGTCTTCTGATCACCATGTGAATTCTTGTTTTATGTGAGTTCTCCATAAAAATGTTTTTGTTTTTATTTTCTTTTTTTCTTTTTAAATTTATTTAAGTTTTCAACATTCATTTCCACAAAATTTTGGGTTCCAAATTTTCTCCTAATTTCTCCCCTCCCCCATCCCAAAACACCCAGCATTCTAATTACCCCTATCACCAATCTACCCTCCCTTCTTACATCTCTCCCTTCCCTTATCCCCATCTTCTCTTTTGTCCTGTATGGCCAGATAACTTTCTATACCCCATTACCTGTATTTCTTATTTCCTAGTTGCAAGAACAATAGTCAACAGTTGTTCCTAAAACTTTGAGTTCCAACTTCTCTTCATCCCTCCCTCCCCACCCATTCCCTTTGGGAAGACAAGTCATTCAATATAGGCCATATCTGTGAAGTTTTGCAAATGACTTCCATAATAGTTGTGTTGTATAAGACTAACTATATTTCCCTTCATCCTGTCCGGCCCCCCATTTATTCTATTCTCTCTTTTGATCCTATCCCTCCCCAAGAGTGTTGACTTCTAATTGCTCCTTCCTCCCATTGCCCTTCCTTCTATCATTCCCTCCACCCTGCTTATCCCCTTCTCCCCCACTTTCTTGTATTGTAAGATAGGTTTTCATACCAAAATGAGTGTGCATTTTATTCCTTCCTTTAGTCAAATATGATGAGAGTAAGTTTCATGTTTTTGCTCTCACCTCCCCACTTTGTCCCTCCACTGAAAAGTCATTTACTTGTATCTTTTATGAGAGATAATTTGCCCCATTCCATTTCTCCCTTTCTCCTCCCAATATATTTCTCTCTCACTGCTTAATTTCATTTTTTAAAGATATGATCCCATCCTATTCTATTCATTCTGTGCTCTCTGTCTCTCTATGTATGAGTGTGTATGTGTGTGTGTGTGTGTGTGTGTGTGTGTATGTGTGTGTATAATCCCACCAACTACCCAGACACTGAGAAAAGTTTTCAAGAGTTACAAATATTGTGTTTCCATGCAAGAATGTAAACAGTTCAACTTTTGTAAGTCCCTTATGATTTCTCTTTGCTGTTTACCTTTTCATGCTTCTCTTCATTCTTGTGTTTGAAAGTCAAATTTTCTTTTCAGTTCTGGTCTTTTCATCAAGAATGCTTGAAAGTCCTCAATTTCATTGAAAGACCATTTTCCCCTTGAAGTATTATACTCAGTTTTGATGGGTAGGTGATTGTTGGTTTTAGACCTAGTTCCTTTGACTTCTGGAATATCCTATTCCACGCCCTTCAATCCCTTAATGTGGAGGCTGCTAGAACTTGTGTTATCCTGATTGTATTTACACAATACTTGAATTGTTTCTTTCTAGCTGCTTTCAATATTTTCTCCCTGACCAGGGAACTCTGGTCCCTAGGAATTTCTCTTTTTGGATCTCTTTCAGGAGAGGATCGGTGGATTCTTTCAATATTTATTTTGCCCTCTGGTTCTAGAATATCAGGGCAGTTTTCCTTGATAATTTCATGAAAGATGATGTCTAGGCTCTTTTTTTGATCATGGCTTTCAGGTAATCCCATAATATTTAAATTGTCTCTCCTGATCTATTTTCCAGGTCGGTTGTTTTTCTAATGAGATATTTCACATTATCTTCCATTTTTTTATTCTTTTGGTTTTGTTTTGTGATTTCTTGGTTTCTCAGAAAGTCATTAGCCTCCATCTGTTCCACTCAAATTTTTAAAGAACTATTTTCTTCAGTGAGCTTTTGAACCTCCTTTTCCATTTGGCTAATTCTGCTTTTTAAAGTCTTCTTGTCCTTATTGGCTTTTTGAACTCTCTTTTGCCAATTGAGTTAGTCTATTTTTCAAGGTGTTATTTTCTTCAGCATTTTTTTGGGTCTCCTTTAGCAAGGTGTTGACCTGCTTTTCATGCTTTTCTTGCATATCTCTCATTTCTCTTCCCAGTTTTTCCTCCACTTCTCTTCCTTGATTTTCAAAATCCTTTTTGAGCTCTTCCTTGGCCTGAGACCATTGACTATTTATTTTGGATGTTTGGGATACAGAAGCCTTGACTTTTATGTCTTTCCCTGATGGTTATCCTTGTTCTTCCTCATAAGAAAGGATGGGAGAAGATATCTGTTTATCAAGAAGGTAATCTTCTATAGTCTTATTTTTTCCCCTTTTTTGGGCATTTTCCCAACCAGTTACTAGATTTTTGGGTTCTTTGTCAAGAGTAGGGTATACTCTAGGAATCTGCAAGATCTCAGTTCCTCCAAGATGGCACAATCAAGCGTGTACACTGATCTGGAAGTAGGAAGAGATTTTTGTGTCCAGAATCTTAGCAGTTTCCTCTCCCCAGCCACCTGGCCTCCAGTTCCTCCAAATCAGCACTGGGGGATGATTTTCAGATAAGCTGGATGGGCAGGGCCACCATTCAGTGTGAGACAAAGACCAGCTCCCTCAGAGCCTCTACACAAGGCTGAGGTAATATTCAGCTCCTTAGTGCCCCCAGGGGTTTTTACAATCCAACAATGGATGCAGGCTGCTGCAGGGGCTGCCATGAGAACTGCTGCACCTGTCCTATGTGGCCTCTGCAGGGTGCTGCCTGAGGCTGGAGCTATAGGAAGGCCCTTCTCCCTTCCCAGTCAGCTGAGAAAACACTGTCACTGACCTTTGGTGCCTGTGGGTTGAGGAATCTGCAGACCTGCTGCTGCTGCAACTGGGGATTCTGCCCCTGAGGTATCCTCCTCCCAGAGTCATGCTGTACCACATGGCCAAGACTGGGGTAGGCTCCATGCCCCACTCTGTGTCCAGTGTAACCGACATTTCCTGTGGGCCTTTCAGGTCACCCTGGGCTGGAAATCTCCTCTACTCTGTTGTTTTTCACTTCTGCTGCTCCAAAATTTGTTGAGAGTCCCTTTCTACAGGTATTTTATGGGCAGTGTGGGGAGACCCTGTGTGTCTTTCTACTCTGCCATCTTGGCTCCTCACAAAAGTGTTTTTGGCACACAATTGTCTAGTATTTGAACAGTGTGGCCAGCCCATGGGAGTCTCTCTCTTTGCAGTAGACTTTGAACATTTGACACTTTAGTTTGAGAAAGAACCTCTGTGTCTGATACCTTATCCTGTCGGGTTGCCTTCAGAATCTTCCTAAGACAATTCAAGTGGAGTCAGTTTTCTGGAATAGTGTTGATATATTGTTCAGGTTTCACAAGCACACAACGATGAAATCAACACAATGGCTCTGTAGACCTTCAGTTTGGTAGTCAGTCTAATATCTCTTCTCTCCCATACTTTCCTTCAGAGCTTCCCAAACACTGACTCTGGCAATGCATGCATTAGGCTCATTGTGAATGTGTGTATCTGTAGAAATGAACTTATCCACAATATTCAAAACTTCTCCTTTTGCTATTGCTGATGGCTTTACATGCGGAAGGTATGGTCTTGCCTGGTGAAGCACCTGTCTTTTCTTGGTGTTACTTGCTAGGCCAAGAGCCCAGTGGTTTAATGAATAAGGTATTAGCCTTCTAAGTCAGGGATTGTGGATTCAAGTTCTATCTGGGGTGAATTAATAGTACAAATAATGAGATGCAAAAGCATATAGTTTAGGCAATAAGAAGGGAAACAATATCCCAACCCAAGAAAGTTAATTGGACTTCCTAAGTATCACTGAGACTTGATGAGATGAGACATGTGAATGGCTAACAATTTGGGATAATTAGACCTGATTTAAAAAAGGATAACCTAAGACATGTGCCTGTGTATTTGTGTGTAGGGCAATGGCAAAATTTTATATTAATAAGATCCATTCATGTAAAAAATAGAGGAGGAACAGTATAGGGAAGCATGGTGGAAAGTATTTGAGTGGACAGAAATAGGGAGGTGGTTTTGACATTACAGACTAACTGGAAAGAAAGAGAAAATAGATGATGACTTAGGGAAACAGACCTCTAGTCTGAGAGGAGACTGGCTAGGTGCAGTGAGGGGGGACCTGAATTACTCACATGTCAACCACAGCTCTCCCTTGGCCAATACAGACAATAACTTCTTGATTTATGTTTAAAGTAATTTCATCCTTCAAAATGTGGAGAAAGCAAAAGAGGAGGGATTCTACTCTTGATATGATTTTCACAACGGAGAGGAACTAGTTGCTGGGTTGGAAATGATGGTAACATTGGGGAGGAAAGTGACTGTGGCTTCCTAGAGTTTGTGATAATAAAAGAATCAAAGACACTCCCTAGATTTGGGGAAAACACAAATTTTAAAGCAATCATAGGAAAAATAGTTAGGATGCTCTGCACAAAAATTGTACAAGGGAAATCAGATGAGGAGGGATTGGAAATTCTATAGAATCAAATATTTAAAGCACGAAGTAAAACAATTCCAACAGGGAAGAAAAATGATATTGTCTGAAGAGACTAATGTGGATGCTCAGAAAACCCACTAAAGAACTCAGATTATCTAACAGATATGTGTGAAGGGTAAAAGCAAGAGCAGATAACAGATGATGAATATAGAACTATGGCACGAAACTATAAGAGTAGTGTCAGGAACGCTAAAAAGTTCAGAATGAGCGGAAGCTTTTATGAAAGTCTAAGGACATCAAGAAGGGTATTTTGTTTTGTCTTGCTTTTTGCTATATAGGGAACAAGAGAAGGAACGATACAGGACAGCTCAGATCTATGGGGTGGATGAGATCATAATAGCAGACAATGGAGAGATGGCAAATTGCTTTTCAGAATGGTTTTATCCTTTCATCATTCTATCCCTACCTGTGCCTGTTTTTCTACAGTCCCTCCAACATTGACTATTATTTGTCATCTTGGACAATTTACAAAGTGTGGAGTATAATTGCATGGTTGTTTTGATTTATATTTCTCTTATTTATTAGTCATTTGGAACATTCTTCCATATGGTTGCTAATAGTTTATAAATTTTCACCATTGAGAAATACTCATTCATAATCCTTTGACCATTTTCCCCTTGGAATTGAAAGCAGTTCAATTTTTACCTTGCTTCTATTTTCTTAGTCAAGAGTGGCTTTCAGAATCAAAAGGATGCAGCAAAAATGGATGATAGGAAGTTGATGCACCACATAAGTAAAGCAATAACTGAGATAACACTTAGTTTCCTTTGATGAAGCCAAGTCACCTGATCCAGATGGACTGCATGCTTGGGTACTCTGCGATGACCAAACCATTATCAGTGACATTGGAAAGATTGTGGAGAAAGGGAGAGGTGTCACAGAAAGAGAGGATATTCTAATTATCATAAAACAGGATATCTTGACTTTGATTCCTGAATATATTGTTGAGAAGAGAGGCATAGAGCACAGGGAGCAGTCTTGAAACCAGAAAAATTTGGATTCAAATTCTGCTTCTGATACATACTGACTGTATGACTTTGGGTACATTACTTTATTCTCTTAGTATTCTAGGTAGCTCTCTAAGACCTGTGGAGAAAGAAATTACCTGAATAGGTAGAAGGAGCTTCCTCATCTAGGAGTCAATGAAATAGCAATGAAATCATAGGTCTAGTCCCCATCTAAATGTTATTGTGGAGGAGATTGTTGGTGAACATGAGGAAAAGGAAGGGATGACCCTAGAGGGTCAGCATGGATTCATCAAGAACAGGCCAAGTCAGATTGATTTTGTTTCTTTGTTTTGGACGAGTTGCTAACTTAGTAGACAAGGGGGATGTCATTAAGAGTCTATATGGTCAATAAACATTCATTAAGCAGCTGCTCTGTGCCAGGCACTGTGCCAAGAGCTGGGAATACAAAAAAGGCATAAAACAGTCCCTGCCCTCAAGGAGATTACAATCTAATGGGGGAAATAACATCTAAAAAGAAGCTAAAGACTGGGGGAGGTTACTAGGCATGTGGGCATGATGAAGTCATCCAGTTATGCAGTTGAGCGGGAAATGATCTGAAGAAGTGTAAGTTTCTGAGTTGATTCATTTTTTTCAGAATGATGAGTTTTTGGAGATGATGAAGTTCAGGAAAGAAGATAGTGAAAATCAATGAGAATTCCCTGGGAATCGTCAATCTAATCAATACAGGTTACCTAGATTTTTAGCAAAGTATATGACAAGAGAGTTTCATGATATTCCTTTGGAAAAAATAGAGATGTGAGCTAGGTGTAGTACAACTAGGTAGATATATGACCATCCTCAAAGAGTGATCATTTATGGGCCTTTGCCAGCTTGCAAAGAGATCTCCATTGGAGTGCTCCAGGGATCTGTGCTTGACCTTGTACTGTTAAACATTTTTATCAGTTGTTTATGTGATGAAATAGTGGCAATCTTATCAGGTTTGTAAATGAAAAGGGCTATGGGATAATAAACACATTGAATGAATGAGTGAGGCCACTAAAAGACCCCAATAAACTTGAATATTGAGTTGAATCTAACAAGGTGAAACTTATGATGGTTAAATGTAATGCCTTACACTTGGGCTTGAGAAATCAACACTATAAGTAAAAAGATGAGGGAGGCATGGTTAAAGAGTGGTTTGTATGAAAAAGGCAGTTTTAGTGAACTTCAAATTCAATATCTGTCAACAGTATGCTAGTATGCAGCCAATCTGAACTGTATTGAGTAGCAGAGCTTCCTGGAAAAGGGGGGCAATAGTCATGCTCGCCATACATGAATGCACATACAGAGTCAACAAGAATAGGTTTCCTAAACTGTGAAATTAAAGTAGCTAAGCTTAACCCTAAATAAGACAAGTAAGAAAGGGCTTTGCCTCATTCTTTGCAGCAGTGGGGCACTATGGGTGTGAAATACTATGTAACTGTCAGATTTTGTATGTTAATTTTGCTTAATTCAATTTAAGAAAAAAAAAACCAGAATCTTTCTTTTTGTTATAAAATGATGAGGGGTTACAGAGAGTGGGGTTTTAGGGGGGTGAGGAATGTAGGTGATAAAAAATAAAGTAGCTCAATAAAAATATATTTTAAAGTTGTTAAAAGTTAAGAAAAATAAAAATCATTGATTTGGTAAAAAATATAAATGGGTTTCTGGGATAATGTTTTTATAACTATAAGGGTGCGAATCCATCCACATCCCAGTTAATCACAAAAGGCCCTTACATCTCTATTGCATCAATCAATGGAGAGTAAAGTAGGTGTGAATTAAACTTAATAAATATAAAAAAGATGAAAGGAGCTTTGGATCATTGGATGAAAGTAGATAATGCCACATTGGAAATATCTTGTAATAGTTGGATATAATAAGTCATGACCTGTGGGACTATAGATAAAATAGCAAGCCAGTCCAGGATTTCAATAATGCCAACAAAGGACCATTTAAGTAATAGTCAAATTCAATGGTAAAATAAAATCCTGAGAGTCCTTTTGAGAGAATCATCTTTAACTGAAAAGACTCTCTCTCTCTCTTTCTCTCTCTCTCTCTCTTTCCCCCCTCTCCCTCTCTCTCTCTTTCTCTTTTTTCTTTATCTCTCTTCTTTTCTTTCTCTATCTCCTGTTTCTCTTTGTATGTCTCTATCTCCTCTCCTCTTTTTTCTCATTCTCTCTCCTCTCTTTTCTCTCTCTCTCTTCTTTCTCTTGCTCCTTATTTTCCCCTGTTGTTTACTGGTGAAGAGAAAATGAACTTTAAAAAGTTGGAAGATCCAGATTTCCCATTGGTATCAGTAATAAAATCTAGTGGAGGTGACAGCCATGTCCTGAGGACTCCATAAAGAGAGAAAACAACTTCAACTCCTCTTCTAAGAACTATGAGCTTACTCTTTGACCACATTTGTTCTCAGTGTTTCCAAAGGGATCTTGTGCCTTCAAGGGAAGATATGTCCCTCGTTGGAGGGGATGTTTCCATAACAACTGTCTTTACTATATCTGCATAGTAAAAGCAAAACAAGACAAGAAAAACCCCGTTTCTGAAAGCTAATTAACTCTGAGCATTAATCAATTGGAAGAATACCAGTGAGATATGGTCCTGGGCAACAACACTAGAAATCCCCAGCTTGGAATTTGACTTGCCAAAGCAAATAGGAGCTGGAGAATTAACCCTGGAAAGAACATGACATAACAAACTCTTTTTCCATCGAGGAGAGTGGAGACCCCATATAACCCTATAGAGGAGGCAAAAGTGTTACTGAAGAAAACAAAGAATAGAAGAGCTTTGGAAATAAACCAAATCCAGAGGAGATTTGCTCTAGAATCAGCACAAATTGGAAGGCAGTGAGTGATCTGTTCTCAAAGCGTATGAAGGAGGGGAAGATAACAATTTCCCAGGGAAAAAATCTTCAACATTATAGTTTCCTCCCCCCAAAGGCAATCAAGCAAATGTCAATGGCGTCTAATTCATACACCAATTTTGACATAAGCTGCATAACTTTTTGTGATAAGAATCTATACACTCATTTAGGACAACATTCATGAAGGTATCAGATTGGAATGGTAAGGCTTTCCCAAGCAAGATTGCCCAGTAAACCACATACCTGCTGTCACACCATTGAAAGATGCCAAGAATACAAGATCATACTTTACTTACTGTTTACTAACTACTAAAAAGTATTTTAATTTGATGGAGTACAATTCTGCCCTTCAAAAAAGTGTCTGACATGCACCCTATTAAAGTCACACAACATTTTGCTCAGGCAGTATAGAGTTGGCTGTGTTCATGCACCTACTTTTTGAGCATTAGTATCTAACCAGGCAAGAAGCAGGAAAAAAACTATATTTCCCAAAGGAGCTTTTTCTTCCCTGCAGTAGATCCAGCCCAGAACTCAAACTGAGAGGAATTCTCTGTATTTGGTGAGACTCTCCAGATAGGATGTCTTGAGGATTTGTTTGTACTAACTGATAGCATTAAGTCTGAAAATGTTGCAGAACCTCTGAAAGAATCTATAAGTATCATGAATGAGATTAACAGCCTACTCAGGAAAGCCAGTGTAGTGATGTGGAAAGACCACCAGGATCTAGAGTTAATGGTCCTGGGTTCAAATTCCATCTATGCCTTTGTGACCTTGGATGAATCATTTAACCCCTTCTAGGACTCATTTTCTTTGCCTGTAAAAATAAGGGATTAGATTAGATGACCTCTGAGATCCCATCCAGCTCTAGCATTGTGAACTTATAAAAGACCAAGGGACTGAATAATGTTTGATTGTTGGGATCAAAGTTGTTATCTAGTCATATAGATAACCTATAGAGTTCATTTAGCAGCAAACATCCTAGGACCAGAGATTTACAGATGGAAGGGACCTCAATGGCAGTCTAGTCCAACTTACTTTACAGATAGGGATACTGAGGGCTAGACAGTGAAAATGAATTGTATGAGGTCACACACAAAGGGAAGTAGTTAGGTACCAAAGTCAAAAGTGAAACCTAGATCTTCTGACTCCAGAACCATCACTTACCCCACTGAATTCCCCTCAGTAAAAGGAGGAGTACAACCTCTGATGAGACTGGATTTGAACCCAGACTTTCTGATTCACAGGTTAGCACTCTTTATATGATTTGTGTTGTTTAGCTGTTTTTCAGTCATATCTGACTCTTTGTGACCCCATTTGGGGTTTCTTGGCAAAGACACTGGAGTGGTTTGCCATTTCTTTCTTCAGCTCATTTTGCAGATGAGGAAACTGAGGCAAACAGGGTGTTTGAAACAGGGCAAACACACAGTTTGAACTCAGGAAGATGAGTCTTTCTGACCCTAGCCCCAGTGCTCTATGCAATATGGTGTCACCTAGCTATTCCTTCTTTACACAATATGATTATTCTGAACTAATACAATATCTTGCCATGTCATGTCACATCATATAATTTCATGTCATGTCACATCACATGGTGTTGTGTTGTATTATGTCATACCATAGCACATCACATTGCTTTGCATCATATTATATCACATCATAATATGCCATTCCATACTGTATTATACCTTGCTGGATCATTTCATATCACACATCCTATCCTCATCATATAGCTATTATAATATATTACAGCATATTATATGTCATATCATGCCATGTCACATAAAATGTTATGCAATTTTATGTAATATCATATCATGTGTTATGTTATCTTATTTCATGTTATGTTGTCATATTTTATATACTTGTGCATGTGCACATATATGCACATGCACACATGTGTGTATATACACACATGTATATATGCATGCACGTGTGTTTAATGTGCATATAACATACATGTATGGGTGTATATATACACATATACGTGTGTATTCTTTCCTGTAGCTATTCAAAAGTGCTTTTGTCAAACTCCATATCTATTTCCGTTGCCTAAAGGGAAAGAGGGAGTCTAATGATCAGTCTCCAACCTACCTCAGTGCCTCACTGAACACATAGAAACACTAGCTTTCCTGGAAGAAATACTCATCTTCTTGGACATCTAATGGCTGGATAAGACCATTTATTCCCTCAATATATACATTCAACTGATAGCAGAGAGCTATCAGAGTTGGTGAAATACTGCTGACTATGTTAGTTTATTGACCTGAGCCAAGAACTGTGTCCAGAAGAAGGTGAAATTATTGGTTTGTTTTCATGTACTGGGACCGCTCCTCTGTGTGTCACAGCATTTGTTTTCATCTCCAACTCTTCTACATCCATTGATTCAGAATGAGACTGGTGGGAGTTCTCCATGGGAGAGAGGAAGGAACTGGGTGGATGGGAATGAAGAAAGCAGCTCTAATCCGTGGTTGGAGCATTTGGGGAGAATTTGAGAGCTTTCAAAAGAGATTAGTAATTTACAGCCACCATGATTTAGGTATCAAGACCGTAATCCAAGTGAAAAACTCCCTGGGTTCCTCATTAAAGATCTAATATGTTTGTTCTCCAGAGGAACGATAATGAGGACAGCCGAACTTGATATGTCTAGTCTGCACTTAACACGGCCTTTAAAAGCATTTAGATGCCAGGAACTTCAGAGCAACTGGAGATAAACATTCAGAAGCTCAGAGATACGTGTTCAAAACCTTCCTTCCTATGAGGAAAGCATGAAACCCAGTTCAGCTGCCACAGGATTCAATCAGTCATCCAATGAGTAGTGTCATGAGAGTCGGGGACAGATGCAGGGTGTCTTAGACAAATTGGAATGGTAGAGAACCCTGCTTCAAGAAGAATCTTTTAGTCCTGGGCACTCTGCCCATGTCCCAGACTCCCTTATGCAGGAAATGATAAGATGGAGAACCAAGAGGGGTTTTACAGATCACCTAGTCCAAATATTTGCCAGGAAAGAACTTTGTACTCAATGATATGCAGAAATCAAAGGAGAAAGAATCCTTGCCCTCACAGGACTCATACTCTTAACTAACACAAGGTAACTTTCCCCTCACGGAGGACTTAATATTCACTTACATACAAGACAATCAGAGGAGATACAGATTATTTTTCATGTGAAAGTGAAATTTAGATTAGGACTGCTTATTGCTCAGAAGGGAGAATTTAGCATCAATGAGGAAAATTAATAAGCAAGTAGATCTTGGCCCAATATGAAGGAGAACTTCCTAATAATTTGTGCTAAAATTAAAATGAACTGCCTCAGTAAATAGTGAGTTATCCCATACTAGAAATGTTTAAGAGCAGCTAGGTGATGCCACAGAGAGAGTGCTGAACCTGAAATCAAGAGGATCTGAGTTCAAATTCAGCTCCAGACACTTACTACCTGTGTGACCCTGGGCAAGATACTTATCCTGTTTGCCTCAGTTTTCTCATCTGTAAAATGAGCTGGAGAAGGAAATGGCAAACTACTCCAGTAGAAATTCAAAAAAAGGGTCACAAAGAGTCAGACATGACTGTAAAGCAACTATAGAAATGTTTAAACATAAGTTGAATCAGAGATTTGAAGGGCTGGGGCAGACTATGGGAATATCTGGGACATCCTTCAGTATGGACTGAACTAGAGACTAGAATATTCTAATATCCCTTCCAACCCTGACATTCTATGATACTTTATAATTCTATATAATCACTTATTATTATGTGATTATATCATCATATCTGTCCATATATTAACCTCATTTTCACCCCAATCTGGCTTGTACATAACTTGACTATGTCCCATAGTCAATGTTATTTTTCAGTGCATACCAATGTATTTCATATTTTCTTTCAAAGAGATCTAATTTTAGGGAGATTGTTTTATACTAGGGGTGAGTATGTTTCTGCAGTGGAGTGTACTATTAAATGCTAAAAGTGTATGGTACAAAAATAGAGACTATGTTGTTAATAAAGGGTTAATTGGGTGGATTGGATTATATTATATATAATATACAATATTATACAATAATATAAATATAATATACAACAAATTATATATGTGTATGTATGCATGTACCTGTATATGTGCATGTGTGCATATGCACAGGTACATAATGCATATGTGTGTACATGTATATATTTATGACAAAGAGAGTTTAGAAAGAGAGCTCTTTTGCAATGGAAGGAGGCTTGGAACTGCAGTCAGAAAGCCTAGGTTCAGACCCTAATTCTTCTACTTACTAGCTATGTGTCTTTGGGCAAATCATGTCACAATTCTGAGCTTCAATTCCTGCAACTCGAAATCCCTTGGGCAATGTAGAGTGGGGTAAAGAGACTTGGAAGCTCCACCAAGTTCTCTTCTAAATGCCCCAAAGAGAAAAAAACACTCTCTTGATTGAAGAAACCAGCATCTCAATGTCCATCAGGTGCTAGGCTAGGCCAAGTAGGTTGCTTAGGGATTTATTCCTCATTCACTGCTGCCAGGAAACTTTGGCATGGATTCCAGTCCTCCAACACTGCTTCTCTCATGAGTCTTGAGAGTTCACAGGCTTGGTTTTAACCTAATCTATGATGGCTCTAGTAGACTGTCACTTCAGACAGGAAAGAAGAGATATGCAGAGAACTTAAGTAACAGTAGAATGGTATGCTCATGTCTTCAGGTGGACCCGGGAAGAGTGGACCACTGGCACTCCCCCCCACCTGGAAAATTACAGCAGTTATCCCTTTGTCCCTCAAACACAGATATGCTGGAGACTGAATACAACCCTATTTCTGGCTCAGCAGACAAGTAAAAATGTATACAATAGGTAGACTGGATACAATAATCATGTATTAAAGTCAATGTAGGGGGTTGCTTCAGGCCAAGTACTCCACACATACTCAGAAAATCTGAGCTGGCATTGGCAACTCCCTTGCTTCATTTATAATTCCTTTTATAGCCACTATTATGATTTCCCTGGAGGTCGGTGCTTAAAACATTAAGCCAAGGAGCATTTAATGGGACTGCTTAACCAGCATCTCACCCATTGCCCACTTCTTCAGTCTGAAGACCCTTAAGGTCTATTGCATACTAGGCCATGGCTGACTTCATCTTTCAGCCGGTGGTCTTCTGCCCCAAGAACAGTAAAATTTCAGAAGACTTCTCTTGCAGTATAACTGGGACCAACCAGAAGATCCAAAAGCTTCCAAACTCTTGTTTGTAAGGTTTCTTCCCAGGTTGGGTTCCAGAACATCCATCCTAGTATGGTTGGTTGTTCTCCTTTGTTACAAAAAGAAATAAAACAGATGAGGCCAGTATGATCCTAGGCCTACACTCAGGCTTGTTTGTTTAAAATCACCATAATTGCTGGGTGGTGGGTGAAGGTGGTGTGGTGGAGGAGGAGGAGGAGGAGGAGAAGAGGAGGAAGAGGAGGAGAAGAGAAGGAGGAGGAGAAGAAGAGGAGGAGGAGGAGAAGAGGAGGAGGAGGAGAAGAGGAGGAGGAGGAGGAGAAGGAGGAAGAGAAGAAGAGGAGGAGGAGGAGGAGAGAAGGCGGAGGAGAAGAATAAGTAGTAGTAGCAGTGGTTCCTTTCTCTTTTATCCACTTGAAGTTTCAGAAAGAGAGTTACACAGGACACTTCCACAGAGAGGAGGAAAGAATGATCATCAAAGGTCAAAGTCACTCCTTTTAAGGTCTACTGAATGCATAGCTATTCCTGGATTCTTGATCAATCCTTTCTGGTGTGGCTTTGATGCAGTGCCATCCATCCCATTCCCATGAGGTTTAGAGCAGGACAGGAAGTGGAAAACTGACCTGTGGAATTCAACCATTCAACCAGAAACCTTCAGCTGAATATGTCCCTTATTAAAGAATTTACTAGAAAGGGCTTAGATGGGTAAATATGCCATCAAAAAACCCCAACTCTAAGGACAACAGATATGGCATTGCAAAAGACAGTCCATGTACACTCAAAGTGGCTCAGTTCTAGATATACTCCAAGGCATATACATTAGACAGTTGATTAGGGGATTCCCCTGATGACAGCCTTTCCATTACTATAATACTGTTTTTATTTATGACATACCATTATCCCATTCCACTGATACCACAATTGCTTCAGCTGTTCACTAATTGTCAGTTGTGTCTTCTTTCCACCACAATGCTGCTAGTCTATGTATAAGACCCAGTGTTCAAACAGGTCTCCTCGTTAGGCTGATACCTTCCTCCCATGAAGGGAAAGACGCTTTAGACCAAGTCTCAGACCTGTCACACTATTTGCTTATATACAAGAACCCAACCTGAAATACTTTAATCCTCTAGATATAACCAGAGTGACTCCTGCTCGTCAAAAAAGAGAAACATGGATTTTAGAAGGAACTTTTGAGAGTCTTACAGGTCAAAGACAGAGGTAAGAGTAGTTGGCTCCTAACCTCATGATCTATCCATTGGGCCAATCTACCTTCCATATGACTTCCACATAACTTCAGTACCCTGAAGTCCAATTATGAATCTTTCAGATCATGCTCTACATTTTTCCTTTTTATAAATTAATCTATTTGTAGTTTTCATCATTCACTTCCATAGTTTTAAATTTTCTCCACCTATCTCATCTTCCCCTCCCCAAGACAGCATGCAATCCAATATAGGCTCTACATATTCATTTTTCTTTAAAAACAAATTTATTGATATCTTTCAAAATTTTGTCTGTGTTTCTGAATATATCTCTCGCCTGGAATAGGAAACAGAAATTACTGAATCATTCTTTTTTAAGAATACATACATATATATATATATAATATACATGTATATTTAGCATACACACATATATATACAATATATTATAACATAGAATAAATTGCTCTAGTAGATCTAGACAGTATCCTAATGAATTATCATTTAAAATATATGTACATACATAAATCACATGTATTTTAAGACATGGGAGATTTCTAGGAGTCTCTGATGCTTTTCCATGGCCTACCACCATCACTGAATATATGCATCAAGACAAAGGCATGTATGTCTATACCCATATCCACATCTACACCTACATCTACATCCACATGTACACTTATACACACACCTATCATGCCTATACCTAGACCTAATTCTATATCCATGCCTATTCCTATACCTACATCTAGTTGGCGCTTTAAAAATAATTCTTGATTGACTGTCTAACCAAAACCTATGCTTAACATCTACATCAACTTTGAAACCTGTATACCTACATCTAATATTTAGATCTATGTCTACCCACACAGGACCCATATCTGTCTCCATCTACGTAAACATAGATATTTTCAGCTAAGTGAAAGAACACCAGTCTCCCAGATTCTTGGCTTGGTGAGAAAAAGGGTTGATCAATCCAACTTCACCATGTGCCCAAAAGCACCAAAGAGCTTATCCAGAGACACTACCTTACCCTGAAGTGTTCATGATGAACATAAACCATCTACCATGGAGATAATGGCAGATAAGGCACCATCATGTGCTGTAGAGAATGAAGAAGAAGGGAACTTCCAGGGAGTACCTAACTAGGTTCTCCAAGCAAAGTCAACAATACCAGCAATGTGAACACAGGTATAGAAGAGAAGTCACTGAAATCCGTGTTGGAAATGCCAAATTGTGGTTCAGGCATAACTAATATAAGAGGTTAAAGGCTCATTTATAGACTCCTGAGAAGACTCCCATCTGTGCATCATGAACACTTGTCTTTAAGAAGAGTCAGAGGTGCTGGATGTGACAGGCACCAAAGGATATCCCAAATAAATGAAATTGATTATATCTTAAAAGATGGGAAATGACAAGTTACTGATGTGGGAGCTGTTTCAGAATCAGCTGTCTGTGTGTAGTCAGAGCATTGATTAGTTAGGGCAGAGGTTGAAATCAACACTGAATTAGAAGATAGCATAAAGATGAGAAGACAGAGTGTGTGTGATGACAGAAGCTCTAACCTACCCTGTTTAAACAAGCCATCTATCGGCTCAAAGAAAATCAAATAGACAAAATTAAAAGCATCAGTTCTTTTTTAAAAATCTTATTTTGTTGATATCTATTTCATATCTGACTATAACTCTCCTCATTCCCTTCCATCTCCTGTAACAAAGATGGCTAAAGGAGAAAATTAAAAGCAGTGTAGCAAAACTAATCGACACCTCAATCGTTTCTGACAGTGTATCAATATTTCACAGCTCTAGTATTCTTCTCTGAAAAGAGGGGAGGGGGGTACGTTTTCTTTACTCTTTTCTGGGACCAAGTTTAGTTATTATAATTATTCAGCATTCACTTTTGAAAAACATTGACTCTCTGCAACCCAAAGAGATAAAGAAAGGGGGAAAGGAGGGACGTATTTGTATAAGGATATTTATAACAGCTATTTTTTTGTGGTGGCAAAGAATTAGAAATTGAAGGGATGGTCACCCATTGGGGAATGGATGAACATACTGTGGCATATGAATGTAATGGAATACTATTGTGCTAAAAGAAATGATAAGCAAGATGATTTCAGAAAAACCTGGAAAGACTTAAATGAACTCATAACAAAGCGAAGTGAGCAAAATTAGGAAAACGTTGTACACAGTAACAGCAACATTGTATGATGATCAACTGTGAGTGACTTTACTATTCTTGGCAATATCCAAGACAATCCCAAAGGCTCATGATGAAAAAGGCTATCCACCTCCAGAGAAAGGACTGATGGAGCCTGAATGCAGATAGAAGCATACTATTTTCACTTTATTTTTTTCACTTTCTTTTCACAACATGATTGATATGGAAATATGTTTTAAATTATTGTGTATATATATATATATATATGTATACATACATACATATAAACATATATACATACTGTCTTAGGGAGGGGGTGGTGAGGGAGAGAAGAAGAAAGTTCAGAACTAATTGTTTTAATGAATGTTAAAATTTATCTTTTCATGGCATTGAAAAAATAAACAAGTTTTTTTTTCAAAGAAAGAAAAACATTGATTCTTACTTTCACCATTTCTTAGAGATGAGGTTTGAACCCAAGGTTTCTGGCTCACTCCCAGACCAGAGCTTCTCCTCATTAGACCTCAAACTTTGGCATCCCACTTTTGGGGCATCAGAGATGATATAGGTTTCCCTGTGCTAGGATCATAGATTTTAGAGCTGGAAGGGACCTGACGAGCCCAGTTTAACCCCATTTTACAGATAAGGAAACTGAAGCAGACATATTAAACGCCTTACCTAGTAAGTATGTGAAGCTGGATTAATCAATAAACATTTCTTAAATGCCTGCAATGTGCCAGGAACTGTGTTAAGTGCTGGATCTCAACTCGATGACTTCAAGTCACCTTAACCTTTGTTTCTAGCTTATCTTTTTGGCCATTATAGGCAGTAAATTTTTAGAATAAATCTAATGCACTTTTCTTGGACAAATTTAGATAGAGGCAAAATTCCCTATCCCCTTTAAGCTTAGGAAGACTTCCTCCCCCAGGCATGCTGTGCATGCTTAAATCATGAATATCGTGTGGAAAAATCCATGAGGTTAGGAACTTCCTGTTCCCCCCACCCTACTCCACCTCCAGTGACACTGGGTAGAAGCCACCAGAGGCCTCCTAAGTCAAATGTTTGAACTAGGAATGTATTAGAAAAGCTCCTATCAATTAGATTCTGATTTTTTGTTATTGTTTTTTTGGGGGGGAGGGAGGGGAGGTGTGGAGGGGTGATTACTGGGAATGTCAACTGCCATGTAGACTCTGTAAGAACCTCACCAAGGCATAAGTACAAAACACACCCACCCATTCCTCACCAAGACCCTAGAGAAAGGGATCATCCAGAGTCTCTGCTGATATCCTCCAGTGCAGGGCTAATCCAGGACTTAGGAAACCAACAAGATATTTATTCGGCTTTAGGCCCACCCTATCAACCTCCTCTTTCCCTGTTCCACCTCTCCTGTGGCACCTCTCTGCAAAGTTTCACCTTTCCTTTTTAAATGGACAACAGGAATAACTGCAACATCAACAATTCACATTTTGATCACTTTTGTGGTTCACGGATATTTCTTCACCGCAGCTCAGTGCAGCGGGCTGCACAAGTGTTATCTTCATTTCACAGATGATAACCCTGAGGCGAGTGGACTTGGGTGACTTGTCCACAGTCACACAGAGAAAAGTGCCCCACCTCTACCACAGTGCCTTGTGTATATCGAGCACTGGGTAAATGTGAGTGAACTTGACATACAAAGGTCAATGGAAAGGATGCTGTTTTTTTTTAGCATCAGAGGCCCTGGGTGAAGGGCTGCCTCGAATGGTTACTAACCTTAAGCCAAGTCATTTTACTTTTATGGGACCCAAGTTGCTCATCTGTAAGAAAATGCAATTGAATTAGATGACTTCAAAGTTTCCTTCCTCCTCTAAATCTTAGTGGAAAGCAGTTTGAGGGCATCAGAACACGAGTTCAAATCCAACCACTGATATTTATTTCCCTGTGTGAGTTTGAGCAAGATACTTAAAGGTTCTGTTCCTCAGTTACTCTTCTATATAATGAAAAAGTTGGGCTATTATAAAGTATATTATAATATTTCATAACCATCATAATCTAAACTATAAATTGTTCCTTTCTATGTCATGTATATTATATACCATATAATAAAATGTATATTGTATAAATTAGATATTTATATGAGATAGTTTCTATGATAGTCTTTAACTGTGGTAGATTAATTTATTTTTTATTAATTTGTTTTCAGTTTTCAGCAATCACATCCACGTTTTAAATGGTCACCCTCCCCGTCTCACCTCCCTCCCTAAGATAGCACGCAATCTTATATAGGTTCTACACATATATTCCTATTAAACACATTTTCACTTTAGTCATGTAAGCTAATTTATTTTTTAAAACAATTATAAACTGTGGACTATTATTTGAGTTGCTTAGGGCTCTCAGTTCCAGAAATAGTTATGATGCTGTGATTTATTTTAATATTACATAGACCTTCAAGGTTTGCAAGCAGTCTTATGTACATTAACTCATTTGAGTCTCACAATAATCCTGTCAGATAATCACTACAGCTATTATCCTTTTACAGAAGAGGAAACTGAGGCTTAGAGAGATTATCTGGTTTGACCAGGGCTATCAAATAAGAATAAGTGTTGGTCACAGGATTGAAACCAAGTTCTTTCTATCTCTAAGCGTGGCACTGAGTTGACTATCATGCTGTCTCTTTGCAATGAACTTAATTGAATCCACCAATTCACTGTAAGCTGCAAGGCAGCTGGCACTGTGTAGTATTTCATTTTGTCCCTTCTGGCTCTAACACAGGGTCCTGAAGATCGTAGGTACTTGATAAATGTTTGTGGAAATCTCAGCATGGGAGATGAGTCAGAACTCAGCAGCAATTACTAGTTGAATTTAATGAGCTGGGGCCTGTGGTCAGTCTTCTTTGGGTCCTGTGGATGAGAATCTCAGCCTCAGTGGGATGGCAGAGGAGATGTTAATTTGCAGAGTTACTTATATCCCCCACTCAGGGAGACACAGCTCTCTGAAAGCAGCATCTGCCATTATGGCACTCATCGTGATATCTGTCACAGAGCTGTGATTTCATCAGTGAGTGCTATCTCCACTGACGTAGATTGCAGCGCATCTCTCCGTTAGTAGATGTTCCCTGAGAGTTGCTATGGCCAAAAAATTAGCACCCCTCACACTTCTTGGAAAACAGCTGGGTTAGTCCTTGGAAAACAGATGTATTATCACAACAGGCCCTATTCAAAACCTCATGAGTTTGCTGAGACCAGTCATCCAGAGCCCAAAGTTACAGACTCACCAGGATAAGGTGTTTGGATCAAAACCTCAGTGGACTATATAGCTTCTTAGGCTCTTTTTAACTCTCGCTATCTGATAACTTGATTTTTCTTTTAAAAAATATTCCATTTTCCCCCAATTACGTGAAAGAGCAATTTTTAACATTCTTTTTTTTCTCATGAAAGTGAAAAAAGTTTGTTTTAATCTGCACTTAGAATTCATCAGTTTCCTCTTTGGAGGTGGTTAGCATTTTTCATCACGAGACCTTTGGAATTACCTTGGATCATTGTATGGTAGAGTATCCAAGTCTATTCCAGTTGATAATTATTATAATATTGTTATTATTGTGTACAATATTCTCCTGGTTCTGCTCATTTCATTTTGCTTCAGTTCATATAAGGTTGCCCAGGTTTTTATGAAACCATCCATTTCATCATTTCTTTTTCATTTTATTAATTAATTTTTAGTTTTCAACATTCACTTCCACAAGATTTTGAGTTCTAAATTTTCTCCCCATCTCTCCCCTCCACTCACCCCAAGACAGTATGCAGTTTGATTACCCCTTCACCCAATCTGTTCTCCCTTCTATCACCACCACACCCATATCTTATCCCCTTCTCTTATATAGATAGAATTTCATACCGCATTACCTGCACATCTTACTTCTCAGTTGCATTTAAAGACAATTTTTAATATCAAAGTAGAATTCCAGATTCTCTCCCCTCCTCCTTCCCCACTCACCCTCATTGAGAAGGCAAGCAATTCAATATAGGTTATACATGTGTAGTTATGTAAAACACTTCCATAATAGTCATGTTATGAAAGACTAGCGATATTTCCCTCTATCCTATTCTGCCCCTCCACTTAATCTATTTTCAACTTTGACCCTGTCCCTTTTCAAAAGTGTTTGCTTCTGACTACTTCCTTCCCCAATCTGCCCTTCATTCTATCATTCCCACTGCCTTATACCCTTCCCTCTTATTTTCCTATAGGGTAAGATTCTCAATTGAGTGTGCATGTTATTCACTCCTTAAGCCTAATCAGGTTCACTCATTTCCTCTCACCTCCCACCTCTTCCCCTCTATTGTGAAATCTTTTCTAACCTCTTTTATGTGAGATAATTTACCCCTTCCTATCTCTCCCTTTCTCTTTCTCCCCATATATTCCTCTCTTACCCCTTAATTTTATGTTTTGGATATAATCCTTTCATATTCAACTCACCCTGTGCTTCCCTTTCTCTTTATCTTCCTTCCTTCCTTCCTTCCTTCCTTCCTTCCTTCCTTTCTTTCTTTCTCTCTTCCAACTATCCTAATACTGACAGGTCTCATGAGTTACAAATACCATCTTTCCATGTAGGAATGTAAACAGTTCAACTTTAATAAGTCCCTTATGATTTCTTTTTCCTGTTTAACTTTTCATGCTTCTTTTGATTCTTGTATTTGAAAATCAAATTTTCTATTCAGCTCTCTTCTTTTCAGCAAGAATGCTTGAAAGTCCTCTATTTCATTGAAATTCCACTTTTCCCCCTGAAGTATTATACTTAGTTTTGCTGGGTAGGTGATTCTTGGTTTTAATCCTAGTTCCTTTGACCTCCAGAACATCATATTCTAAGCCCTTCAATCCTTTATTGTAGAAACTGCTAGATTTTGTGTTATCCTGATTATATTTCCACAATTCTTGAATTGTTTCTTTCTGGTTGCTTGCAATATTTTCTCCTTGACCTGGGAACTCTGGAATTTGACTACAAAATTCCTAGGAGTTTTCCTTTTGGGATATCTTTCAGAAGGTGATGGGTGGATTCCTTCCATTTCTATTTTGAATTCTGGTTCTAGAATATAGGGCAATTTTCCTTGATAATTTCTTGGAAGATGATGTCTAGGCTCTTTTTATCATGGCTTTCAAGTAGTCCAATATTTTTAAATTATCTCTCTTGGATATATTTTTTCAGGTCAATGGTTTTTCCAGTGAGATAGTTCAGGTTTTCTTCTATTTTTTCATTTTTTTGGTTTTGTTTTTATAATTTCTTGATTTCTTATAAAGTCTTTAACTTCTATTTGCTCCATTCTAATTTTGAAAGAATTATTTTCTTCAGTGAGCTTTTGGACCTCCTTTCGCATTTGGTCAATCCTGATTTTTAAAGAAATTCTTCTCTTCATTAGCCTTTTAGACTTCTTTGACATTTGGGTTAATTTATTTTTTAAGGTGTTATTTTCTTCAATATTTTTTGATTCTTCAACTCAAGCTGTTGACTTGTTTTTTGTGATTTTATCGTATCACTCTCATTTCTCTTTCCAATTTTTCCTCTACTTCTTTTACTTGATTTTATTTTTTTTACCTCTTCAAATATTTTTTATTTATTTTTTTAATGTTCTACAATCACTTCCTTAAAATTAAGATTTTTATCCCCCCACACCTTCCCCCCACTACCCCCCTCCCTCCCCATGACAGCATACAATTCTGTATATGTTCTACATATACTTTC
>CM053771.1:56599920-56678947 GCA_028658325.1 Potorous gilbertii | reverse complement strand
ATTTTTGAACTTCCTTTTCCATTTGTTCAATTTTCCTTTTCAAAGAGATGTTTTCATCAATGAATTCTTTCTTAATAATTTTAAGATCATTGGCCAGTTTATCTTCTATTTCCTTCTTCAGCTGTTTCAGGAGAGCTGCTTGTGCTTGCGAGCAGTTCATAGTCCCTTCTGAATTTTCAGGTGGAAGTACAGTCTCAGCTCTGACGTCTTTGGTGTTTGTGTTTTGGTCCTTATCCCCATAGAAAGATTCTATGGTTTTTTCACCCTTCATCTGCTTTTTCTTGTTCATGATGTTGATTGAGTGTTGTGGCTTCTGGTTCTTTCAGTCCAAAGGTAGAGAACTTTTTGCTGAGCTGATGTGCGAAAAAGGTAAAAGCAGGCTTTTGTTTGGTGTTTCCCCAATCAGCCTTAGGTTTAGCTTGTTAAGTGTGAGGGAGGAGTGGTCTGGTCACAGGAGATCTCCTCAGCTGAACTGAGGTAAAAACAGGCTCAGGGGCTGGTGATCCCAGCTGCCCTGTTGTCTTTCTGATTCCCCTGGACAGATGAGACATGCCTAGATGCTAATGTATGTTCCCACCCCTCCTGGGGCTCCTCTCCTGGCGCTGAGGCTTGCCTGAGTCCTAGTGCAAGTTTTCCCTGCACTGGGTCCTCTGTCCTTCTGATTTGCCTCTGCCACCATAGGAGGAAACCCCCTTAGCTATTTTCCTCATCTCAGGTGTTATGAGACTATTGGCCTCCTTATGCTGTTGTTGCTGATCTGGGATTTTTCTGGGGAAATATTTTATGGTTCTTTCGTGGTCATCAAGGGGGGAGGAGAGAGCATTTACTGATCACTCTGCCATCCTGGCCCCCAGAAGTTCAAGTAGGTGACTTGCCAAAGTTTGATCTTCGGGCTGAAGGTCTCAGGAGCTGCTGTGCTGATATCTGGTGCTCGGCGGCTCTCACTGACTAGGTTAGGCTTGTCTCCAGCCCTTGGTGCCATTCCTCTGGTTCCATCCACCACTCAGGTTTCTTGGGTCCCCTGTGCTCTGCTGCGCTGACCACACTGCGCTGTGTACTGTGGGCTCACTCCCGCGGAACAGATCCTTCCCATGGACCTTCTAGTCCAATCTGAGCTCCGAATTCATCACCGTCTGTCTCCCACTGGATTCTGCACCTCCAAAATTTGGTCAGATTATCCTTTCAGAGGTACCTGAAGGAGTTTGTCCTTTTACTTGGTTTTCAAAATCCTTTTTGAGCTCTTCCATGGCCTGCAACTAATTCCTATTTTTCTTGGAGGCTTTTGATGTAGGAGCTTTGACTTTGTTGTCTTCTTCTGGTTGTATGTTTTGATCTTCTTTGTCACCACGTAAGATTCCATAGTCTGAGTTTTGTTTTGTTTTATTTTGTTTTACACTGTTTGTTCATGTTCCCAGTTAGATACTGGACTTTTTAATGCTTTATCAAGGTAGGACTCTGTTTCCAGTGGGCATAGGCGTGGGGGTACTATCCCAGGTTTCAGGGGTTTTGTAACTGTCACTTGATTCCCTCCCATCTATGGGCCCAGATGTTTGGAAGCAGCCACCACTGCCAGCTACTGCTGCCACCAATGCCACTTCTTCCTTCACCCTGGGACTGGAGCTGGACCCCAGCCAGAGCAAGTCCTACAGAGTTTTCCCACTGACCTTTAATCTTGTCTTTGGTTTTTGTGCATTGAGAGGTCTGGAAACTGTCATAGCAGTCAGTGATTCAGTCCCCTGAAGCCTACTCTGACTCTGTCTGCTCTGGTAAGATCCATGTTGGACTGTACACCACTCCATTCCCAGCCTTGTGTGATAGACACTTGCTGTTGACCTTCCAAGATGTCTTGAACTGGAGATTTGTTTCACTCCATCATTTTGTGGGTTCTGATGCTCTAGAATTTGTTTAGAGTCATTTTTTTCCTAGGTATTTGGAGGGGTTTGGGGGGAGAGATCAAGCAAGTCCCTGCTTTTACTCTGCCATCTTGGCTCCACCCCCCTTCTCCTAGGAAATTTTTTTTAGGGAGTTCATTGGTGGCTTGTTCAAGTTCTTTTTCTAAGATTGAGTTAAATATTCTATTTCCTCTTCTGTTATTCTGGACCATTTATATTTTTGTAAATATTTATCCATTTCACTTAGCCTGTCAGATTTATTGGCATATAATTGGGCAAAATAACACCTA
The DNA here is from genome assembly GCA_028658325.1 of Potorous gilbertii. Classification (NCBI taxonomy): domain Eukaryota; kingdom Metazoa; phylum Chordata; class Mammalia; order Diprotodontia; family Potoroidae; genus Potorous; species Potorous gilbertii. The sequence continues at coordinate 56,676,765 of CM053771.1, read as the reverse complement.
ATAATGCTTTAATTTCCTTTCATTGGTAGTGAATTTACCCCTTTCATTTTTGATAATGTTAATTTGGTTTTCTTCTTTTAAAAATCAAATTAACCAACAGTTTAATCTATTTAATTGGCGTTTCCCCCCATAAAATAAACTTCTGGTTTTATTCATTAGGTCAATGGTTTTCTTATTTTCAGTTTTATTAATCTCTCCTTTGATTTTCAGCATTTTTAATTTGGTGTTTAATTGGGGATTTTAAATTTGCTATTTTAATAGCTTTTTTTTAGTTGCATGACCAATTCACTGATCTGTTTTTTCTCCTTTTTTTAAGATGGGGCAGCTAGGTGGTGCAGTGGATAGAGCACCAGTGCAGGAGTCAGGAGGACCTGAGTTCAAATCTCACCTCAAACACTTAACACTCACTAGCTGTGTGACCTTGGGCAAGTCACTTAACCCCAACTGCCTCATCCTGGGTCATCTCCAGTTAACCTGATGAATATCTGGTCACTGGAATCAGATGGCTCTGGAGGAGAAATGAGACTGGTGATCTGCACAGCCCTCCCTCACTCAAAACAAAGTCAAGTGCAAGTCATGTCATCATTTCTCTGATGGCATGGTCTTCTTCAGCGATGAGGGATGAACACACTATTTTGTTGCTATAAGTACTTAGATATTTAAAATTTCCCCTATATATGCTTTAGCTGCATCCTGTAAATTTTGATATTTTTTTCATTGTTGTCATTCTCTTTAATGAAATTATTGATAGTTGCCATGTTTTTCTTTGAACCCTTTCTAGATGGATGGCTCACTGACTCTGCTGTGACCAAAGCATAGTCAGCATGCCCTTATAAGGGAAAGACTTTCTAATCACTGCACTCTTGCAGATAGGAGTCAATATAAGAAACAGGTAGCTTATCTAGATTTAACCAGTGAAACCAGCAGAGGGAAGCTTCTCTCATGGGTGATAATGGGCTGGCAAGAACAGAAGAGCAACCCTCAGCAGAGATCATAGGCCAAATGGCTGCCATAGGACCATCAAAGAAGTCATACACAGGGGATAGAAGAGATGTTTAAGAGAGTTACATGAGGATAATATCAATTCACTTTGGGAGTCCTGTAGCATTAGAAGGATGAATTTCTAGACAATATATGTTTAGCCAAGATATATATGCTGTTATCCCAGGGGTTTCTTCTGGCTTTTATCTCTTCATATATGTTGCTTTGATCACCTGTGTGCTCTGCCCCATTTGTAATATATTATACAATAGGACAGCATACCCCAAGTGCAGAAGGGGCAGGGGAAAACCTTTTTTCACTTTATCTACCATGTTTTTTGATAAAATGTCTTCTGTTTGAATTTTTGTGCTTTGTCTGACTAGTAAAAGAAAATTCATTGGTGGGGGCTCAGGAGCTATGATTTTGAATAGATGAGGCCCTCAGAATGCCTCAAATTTAGAGTAGCTTTTTTCTGGGGCCCCTAAATATGGTATGAAGTACCAGGCTATGCAGATATTATTAAGCACATTATATAGGTGAAAAAAAAACAGATTCAAGAAAAATTAAATGCCTTCTCAAAATCACATGACTTTCATCAGACCCATGATTCAAATGCAGTGCTAATTAACTCTAGGTCTAATTCTCTTTACACTACAGAGGTAAAGAGGCTAAATCATAGGCCCAGGGGAATAGGAGATCCAACATGATTCCAACATCCTGGGAAACAATTAAAAACCCAAAGAGTTTCAGGAGGGGCAGATCAGGCATAACAGAATTAAGTATCATAAGCAAGAAAGACTGAAATCACATAATCATATCTCTCAGAGATGGGAGGGTCTTCCCCTTCATCGAATCTAGCTCATACTAGAAGAGAATCCCTTCTTGCACGTGCCTGATTCTTGATATTCCATTCAGAGATTAGTGATGGGGAACTCTTTAGCTTCCATGGCAGCTAATTTTTATTTTGGGACAGCTGTAATCATCAGGAAGTTTTATCGCCTAACTTGTCACCTCTCCAACTTCTTTTCATTACTTATAGTTCTGCAAAATAATAATTCCTGGACTAAGCAGAAAAAGACAAATCCTTCTTTCATCTCTAAGAGATGTTACTATGTCCCTGACCCAGGAGAGTGGCATATTCTCTTTAGAAGCTGCAATCCTCAGAAGTCTACACAAGTTCTGGCAGGGGATAGTGCCACCTGGGTAGCCTCATGGTGGGGTGAGATGATGTATTAAGGCTGAAAGGGAGGGTAGATAGAGAAAATAAAAGAAATCGTGATAACAGCAGCTAGCAAACTTATACAGCACCTTAAGCCTTGCAAAGCTCTTCACAAATATTCTTTCATTTTATTCCAGGAAGGAGCTACTATGAATATCCCCACTTTAAAGATGAGTAAGCTGAGACTGAGTGAGAATTAAATGATTTGCCCAGGGTCCTACAGTTAGTAAGTGTCTGAGGTTAGATTTAAACCCAAGTGTTCCTGACTCTGAACTCTATGCTCTAACCTCTGAGGCACTTACTTCCCTCTAGGAAAATGGAGCTACTATAGTAGAAGGAAAGAAAAAGAAAGAATCACAGAGTCAGAGATTTTTCGGTAAGCTGCAAGTTTGCTGGTAGACAAATAGCTACTTTATCTGCATTGGAAGCTGTCCCATTTTATTGGTAGGGCTTCTAGTAAATGTGGTGGACAGAGAGGTGACCAAAGGTCCATGGATGAGGAACACAGCCCCTCAGAGCCAACTGTGTGGGGCAGCTGTAGTTGTGCTGGAGTCGGCTCTCACTGGGAGTGAAAGCCAGTTGTTAAATTTTCAGGGTGTATACAACTCAGAAATCACCAAATGCACCAAATCAGGGCTGGATTTAATGTTTTGAAAATTGCTTCTTAGACTTAAGAAAGTGATGGAGAAAATGTCAAAAAATGAAGATTCCATTGTGTTATGCATATTTTTTTCCCAGAGAGTCAAATGTTAAATGTTTACCAGCATACCTCTCACAATAACATTCCTGAAGTGTACTAAGTCCAGTATCCCCTGATAGAAGCAGCAAAGTTCCTTCTATCATTCTGTGAGTACCTGAACCATGCCTTTTTGGGGGTTGGGGAGACCAAAAGGTTAATTAGGATACAATGAAACTGCCTGGGACCCTTTCCCATTGTGCAGAGGATATAAGGGGTTTGAAGAGAAATTCAACTGATAGCCTAGAGTTTAGGAGAAGAGTCTTGGGGGATGTAATGTTTGCTGTTGGTTATTTTTGTGTTATTTACTTTGCATAGCTATTTTAAGTAAATTATCTTTTTTTCCCTTTATCATCATATGCAAATAACTGTGGCTGGTAAGATTCATGGGAAAAAAGCCTGGGCCTTGGAGGAATAAAATTGAAAATAATAAAGGCCTTGGGAATCTGTTTGTAACAATTATGGGGTGAAGGGATTAAAAATAACTGAAGTTCATAATTATGTCAACCCTGTGGTAAATGGGAAAGAGCAGAGCATTGGAGACCATTGGAGACTCTGTTCAAATTGCACCCCTGCTACTCCCTAACTCTACACACTTGAGTAGGTTGATTTTCCTTCCTGAGTCTCAGAACATTCATGTATAATATGAGGGGGCTAGATGAGCTTATGTCTCTTGGCCTCTTCCAACTCAGATGCCTGTGATCTCCCATAATTCTCAGGCCATCTCTTCTTCAGACTGATCTACCTAAATTCCATCCTCTCATATTAGGGGGAATGGGGGAATGGGAAAAGGGGGAAAAACAAACCAAAAGCATGCCTTACCTCAGCCTTTTAAATGAATCCTGTACTGGCCATTCCCCAAGTGCCTGGCCTGAGGCCTGAAGGATTCACCTGACTGGAATAAACAAAGCAGTTACTAACACGGAGCTATTGACACAGTCAGATCGGAAAATTACAGAATGTCAGATCTATAAGGAATCTTAGATGATAGGGTATCACAGCAAAAAAGGGGATTTAGATCATAGAATGTCAGAGCTAGGAGGGCCCTTAGAACACAAGAACATTAGAGCCCCAAAGATAATGATGCACAATGTGTAGCAGGATGGCTGTAAAATTGGGAAGATTTAGGTTCAAATCCTGCTGTTGAAAAATAATGCCAATGTGAGTCTGGGCAAGTCACATAAAGTCTCAGTGTCCTCAGACAACTGTTCGAGTCTATAATTCAAAGCCTTTGGCAGGCAAGTGGATAGAGTGCAGTCAGGGTCAGGAAGACCTCAGCTCAAATCCTGCTCAGTTTCCTCCTCTGTCAAATGGAATAATAAGAACACTTTCTTCACAGGGTTCTCATAAGAATCAAATGAGAGAACATATGTAAGATGCTTCGCAAACTTTAAACTGCCAGTTAAATGTGAGTTGTTATCACCATTCTTAGGAGTAAGAAAAATAGGTAACATGCATTGATGGAGGGAATTTTTACTCTGGGATGTACCTGCATACCATCTGATTTCTCAGTCTCTCCTGGAAATTCCATTTTGAAGGAGGGAACAGGTCAGCCCTTTGCTGACTCCTTACTCTTTTCCCAACTTCTGATCTTTTCATCTCCATAACCTACCCTTGCAAGGTTTTAAGATCCCTTTTGTATTACAAGCTTATATATTATTAATGTAACACTTGTTAGTAGTATATTATATCAATATAATTATTCAAAATTCATATAATATAATAAATTAATATAATTACTATATTATATATTGGTCACATATTTGTTTATACATGTAATATATATAATATGCAATAAAATATCTTATATTACTTATATTCAATATTATATTAACTTTATATTATATTTTCTATTATTTATATCATATACTCATATATTTATATTATATTAATTTTATGTTAATTATATTAATGTTCAATATTGTATCTAATATAAGATATTACATACACGTTATATAATATGACATACACATGTGTATATATATATATATATGTATGTATATATATATATATATATATATATATATATATATATATATATATATATATACACTTTTATAGTGTGTATACACACAGATACACCCAGTAGAATATAAGCTCCTTGAAGGTAGGAATTGTCTTTTTTTTTTTGGCTTATATTTTCCTTCCCTGAGCTCAGCATGCAATAAGCACTTAATTAATGCTTATTGACTTGTCTAAGAAATCTCAGGTTTGGATAGAAACAAATAACAACAAAAGGTTAGAACATAGAATGTTGGAGCTAAAAGGAACTTTCAAGACCATCCAGATCAAGCCCTTTCCTTGTATAGAGGAAGACACTTAACTGTTACTTAGCAAGTTACTCAAAGAGCCAAGACTTGGACCCATCTCCCTGCCTAAGACCCGGGCTCCTTCCTTTTTACCCCATCTCTGTACAAAAGCAGTGGATAGAGCACAGGACTTAGAGCCAAGAAAATCTGAGTTGAAATCTAGCCTCAAAGACCTACTTACTGCATGACCCTAGGCAAGTCTCAACCTCCCTCCTTGGTTTTCTCTTCTGTAAAATGGGAATACTAGTAGGACTTACTTTCCCCAAGTTGCTGTGAGGATCAAATTAGTATTTGCAAAGAGCTTTGCTAATTGTAAACTGTTGTGTAAGTTTCTGGCTATGATTGCTATTACTGTGCAGAAATAATCCACTTCTGTTCTTCTGTTTTCAGTGTCATAAGGAGAAAATTAGAAGATAGTGTGGGTTAGGGGGGTGGGGAAGTGGGGGGAGAAGGAAGGAAAGATGGCAGGCAGGAATATATTCTCTCATTGTAATTCTTCCCAACGTTAATTTGTGGAGGAAAAATGGGGAAACCTTATGGTTCCAGCAGAGGTGAGGAACCTGTGGCCTCAAGGCCACCTGTAGCCCTCTAGGTCCTCGGGTGCAGTTTTTTGACTAAATCAAACTTCATAGAACAAATCCCCTTAATAAAAGCAGTTGTTCTGTAAAACTTGGACTCAGTTAAAAGGTCACACTTGAGGATTTGAAGGCCACATGTGGTCTCAAGGTCAGTTTCCCAACCCCTGGTTCGGGGGAAAATACCATAGATTTGGAATGACTGAAGTTGAGCTCCAGTCTCAATTCTACCCTTATCATTTCTTTTCTTCTGGTCCCAGTTCCTGCCCCTGTAAAATGAGGAAGCCAGATTAGAAGGCCTTGGAGATTGTTAGCAGGACATCTCACCTTTCTCTGCAGCCATCGTGTCTCTATGGGAGATAGGGGAAGGACTAAGAAAGGTCTATCTCCAGTTGGAGTCTAAGAATAAACAGGCTGTGTATTAGGCAGGTTGACTGCATTTTTACCTTTGAACAGTGCAGGTTGGTGCTCTCTGGGCACCCCAAAGGGTCCAATTAAGTAGGTAAGGCTCTATCTGGTTCCTCTGAGACTCAGCATCCCTCCAGACATTGTTCAGGGCAGGAGCTAATGGGTGGGAAGGATGAGACTCTTTGAAACTCAGATCCCTCTGAATCCAGGGCAGTGATCCCACTGGGGCAACAGCCAGTTGTCTGAGCTTTCAAATGAGAAGAGACAGAAAGGGGAGCGTGGGAAGTGGAATGGATTTCGCTTTTCCTTTGTGATTAACTTGCTGTGTACAATGAGAGGGAGAGAGGGGACTCATTAATTCATTCAGCAAGCATTTATTAACAGCCTATTGTATATCAGGCACAGTGCTAGACACTGGTGATATAGAAGAGATAATACAAGGTGATTCCTACACTTAAGCTTATATTTGTCTGTGTATGTGTGACAGAGAAACAGAGATAGAGAGACACAGAGACAGAGAGAGACAGAGACAGAAACAGAGAGACAGAGGAATAGACAGTCTAGAATCTTAGATTTTGAGCAGGAAAGGTGCTTGGAGATCACTGGATCTAAACTCTTCATTTTATAGATGAGGAAACTGAATCCAAAACAGAGAGACAGACACAGACCCAGAGAGAGATACTCAAGTAATTAAAAATAAAGTATATACAAAATCAATATGAATTGATTTCTGTGGGAAAGGATGTTAGTCACCTGAGAAGCCTCGTGTAGGAGAGGGCACTGGAGCTGAACTTGGTTGGATGGAAGCTAAGGATTCCATGAGGTGAAGGTGAGTAGTGAGGCTGTTCCAACATGCAAAAGCATCGGGGTGGGAGATGGAAAATCAAGTAAGCCAGCTTGACCGTTCAACAGCATGTATGAATAGCAAAGCTGGCCAAGGAGTCTAAAACCAAGTTATGAAGGGTTTTCAGTGCCAAATGGAGGGTCTCAAAGGTCTTTTCCAGTTCTATAATCCTGTAACCCTGGGATCTTAAGATATTAGGTGAAGAAACAGCAAAAATCCAGCTGAAAGAGGGAGGAGATTACAATCTGTTCCTGTCATAGTAAGGTATTTACTGTGTTTACCTTGACCAAGTCCTTCCCCATTTCTTGGCATCCTTTCTTCTAACCAGGGAAAGAAGGGGTCAGGTCTAGCAGTCTTCTGATGTTCCTTCTGGCTCAAGCAGCCTAGGATCCAAGACCCAAGTCTTTCAGAGGAACCCTCCCCCTCCTCCCCTTAATCTCTTGTTTCCAGGAGCTGCCCTACTGGGAAAACTCCCTTCTCCCTTCTCTCCTTCAGAGGCTTGAGGCCCCAGCCAGGTTGGATACCTGCCTTTCATGGAACGGTTTCAGTCTTTCAATTGTTCCATCACCTACCTCTGAAAGGCCTTCTTGTTCCAACCCACTTCAAGTTGATGGAATAAGACATGATAACAACAGCTTATTATATTATATGTCAAGTACTGTGCTAAGCACTCTACAATTGTTATCTCAATTGACCTTCACAACAACCCAAGGAAGTAGGTGCAATTTTACAGTTGAGAAAACTGAGATAGACAGAAGTGAAGTGACTTGCTCGGGATCACACAGTAAGTGTCTGAGGTCAGATTTGAACTCAGGTCTTCCTGATTCCAGGTCCAGTGCTTTATGCACTGCACCACCTAACTGCTTTTGGTCAGGGACCCTGTCTTATGTATTTTTATACCTCTTCTCCCCAGGTCCTAGTGAATATAAGAAGGACTTAAATTGTGCTGGTGTGAGGGACTCCTTCCATCTTACATAGATGACAGTTATTCCATCAGTCTAGCAGTCAACACATCAATAAACATATATTAAGCAGTTACTTTGTGCCAAGCACTGGGCTATGTATTCATTAGGGATCCAAAATCCAAACAGTCTCAGACTTCATGGACTTTACATTCTATGAGGGAAATATGTGCACATTGACATGTCCATCAGTCAATCATCAGCCCTAAATTAAATAGGACGGCTAGGTAGTGCCATAATGCACAGTATGCCAGGCCTGGAGTCAGAAAGGCGTATCTCCTTGAGTTCAAATCCATCCTCAGACATTTACTAGCTGTGTGACCCTGGGAAAGTCACTCAGCCCTGTTTACCTCAGCTTCCTCTTCTATAAAATGAGCCAGAGAAGGAATGGCAAACTCCTCCAGTATCTTTTTCAAGAAAACCCCAAATGGGGTCACAGAGTCAGAAATGAGTGAAATGATTCAGTAATCACAAAAAAGGTACAAAACTGTCCTGGCTTGGGACTCTTCCATCCACAGAGGGAGACTGCAGCTGTACTTACAAAAAGGCTCCAACAAGTGTATTGATAATGCATTTTTGCTCAGTGTTAATATGATTTTGCTTCTTAGTGGGAAGATCTTCCCTACCCATTAATGAGCCTGCCCATTAAAAGGAGTTTGATTGGGGAAGATTTGTAGGAAGGTCCACTCCTTTTGTTAATGAGGCATTGTTTCTCAATGGTTGTAATGCCCTCTGGATCTGAAAAGTGTATAAATATTCTGAGGAGAGGTTTTACTTTGGGGCTTACTCTTTGGAAGTACTTGTTTCACCAGAGGAGACTCTAGGCAGCCTCTAAGGAGATCCCCTGATTTTGTAAACCTAGATGACAGTGCTTATCTCTCTGGTAACTATGTATGTATGTAATGGTCTGTTGGATCTGTCTGTTGATCTATGATGTATGTATTGCTTATGTCAGACAGTTCGGAAGGACTGTCTGTTGATTCTGATTTCTCTGTATTTTCTCTAAAGTTCAGGGTGCTGACTATTCCCTAAACTAAGTGAATGATATATGTACTTGATTAAAGTAGATTGTTGACCCCTCAAAAGTTGCTTTCCCTTCAGAAAAGCAGATCTAAGAACCTGTGATAGCAGGCCCTCCTGTGTATGTTGAGGTCTTTTTACACAGGGTTTAGGGAGGGAGGGCACCAGTGGCTGAGGGACATCAGCGAAGGCTTCCTGGGGAAGGTGGCACCTGAACTGAGCTTTGAATAAAATCTGGGAATCTAAGGGACAGTGGTGAGGAGGGGGAGAGTTCCAGCATGGGGAACAGAGAGGAGGGCTGGTGTTGGTGGAACCTGCGTGAAGGGGGTTGGATTGAAAAGTGTTTGAAATGCCAGACAGAGGGATTTACATTTTCCGAGAGGTAGAAGCCTTTGACTGAGCAGGGAGTTTATTGAGTCGGGGATTGACGTGGTGCAACCTGGGCTTTAGGAAAATTGCTTTGGCAGCAGCGTGGAGGATTGGTAGAGAGAACCAACAGGAGGTTCTCACAATAAACTGGCTGGGAGGTGATGAGAGCCTGAGCTGGAGGACAGAAGGGGGTCTTTGTAGATGCCAATGATTCATTCAACTTGTGTTCAGTCACTTTTCAGTCATGTCCAACCCTTCATCACCCCATCTGGGGTTCTCTTGTTAAAGATAGTGCAGCAGTTTACCATTTCCTTTTCTGGCTCATTTTACAAGATGAGGAAACTGAGGCAAACAGGGTGAAGTGACTTGCCCAGAGTCACACAGCTAGTAAGACTAGATTTGAACTCAGGGAGAAGAGCCTTCTTGACTACAGGCCTGATTCTTTATTAAATACCTCGCACTAGTACAGTATCAGGCACTATGTTTGTTTCTAAAGACACAAAGACAAAATTAGAAAACAGCCCTTGCCCACAAGGAGCTTATATTCCCCAGGGAGAGAAACAACTGTACATTCTAAGTAAAGATAAGCAAAAATGGATGGAGATGGTGGCTGGTGCAAGTGAATTGTTTGAAGCTCAGTGAAGATAAAATACAGGTAGTTGAACAGCAAAGTCAGAATTCTAACACAGACACCTTGACTCCAGATACAATTGCCTTTCCCCAGTCCAGGTCTGCCTTTCCTCCCACCCTGCTACCTGGTCAGCCAAACCATTCCAGAAGAGCAAAGCCATGGAAATCCTAGTGTGTCTGTGTACATTTGTTGGGATGATTATTTTGCCTTCAGGTGCTATCAGGGCTCCAGAAATCCCTGCCTCTCCCCCGATCCTGCCATCTGAGCACTGAGGCAGACAGCGCCTATTGCCAGCTTTATAGATGCATTTAATCACACTAAATCAATGCCTCACGAGGGGGAGGTTTAAAACCAATCTTGTATGCAACACCGCTCACGTTGAAAAGGCCCATTACAACCCGATCAATCAATAGGGCCTGTAACAGTAAAGTAACTCCTGCATCGAATCAATGATGCTTATGAAGTCAGAGAGGGGGCTGAGGCTTTTAGTTTTTTACCCTTCTTTCTCCACATCCTTTCTGAAATAGCCAACAGTTTATCGAATTGAATACCAGCACTCCTGAGGAGTGAGCAATATTGTAGACTGAAACAATAAAAAAGAGACCAATGACCATTAACCATTAACAAGTATATGACCGAACAAGGATGTTAGATGGAAGGGATCTTAGAATGTAGAGTGTCAGAGATGAGAGGGTCCTTAAAACATAGAATGTTGAAATTGAGGGGGCCTTAAGAATGTAAAATGTTACAGCTGGGTTTGCCTTAGAACACAGAAGGTCAGAGCTGGGAGGGCCCTTAGAGCACAGGATGTCAGAGGTGGGAAGGCCCTTACAACATGCAATATTAGACCTGTGATGACCCTCATAGCAAAAAAGTTAGAATTGGGAGGGCTTTAGAATATAGAATGTTAGAGCTACAAGAAGCCTTAGCACATAGAATACAAGTGTTAGGACAGACTTTAGAGATCAGCTAGTCTAATCTGCTCACTTTACAGATTTATCTCACCCAGTTCAAGAGAAATACAAAGAAGGGTAAAACAAACAATCAAACAACTCCTTCCATCAAGGAGCTCCCATTCTAATGGGATGGGGGGAGAAATACCATGGAAATAACTGGTTACATACAAGATATATCAAGAGTGAATGAAGGTATCTGAAAGGGGAAGGTGTTGGCAGGAAAAAGGGCTTCTTATAGAAGGTGCTCTTGGAGTTGAATCTTAAAGGTAGCCAGGGAAAGCCCGAGATGGGAGGTGAGAGGGTAGGGTTCTCTATGTTAGGGGGAGCAATTCATGCCAAGGAGTAGCAGGTGGCCCAGTGCAGCTGGACCATGAAATATGTGAAGGGGAGTAGGGTATAAAACAAATCTATAAAGATAGGAAAGGGCTAAGGTAAAAAAGGCTTTAAATGCCAAATGGAAGACTATATTTCAGCCTGGAAGTAATAGGAACCCAATGAATTTTCTTGAACTGGGTGGTTACCTAGTTTGTCCTGTACTAAGAAAAAACATCACTTGGGCAGCTGTATAAAAGATGTATTGAAGTGGGAGAGTTGAGAGGAGGCCAGTTAAAGTACCATTACAGTAGTCACCTTGAGAGGTAATGAGGGCACAAACTTCGCTTGTGTTTCTGAGTGGAGAGAAGGGTTAGCTCCAGATGTTGAGAAGTTAGAAATGACCACATCTGGTACTGAATTGGGTCCCTAGAGTGAATGGGAGGGAGGAGTCAAGGATAGCACTGAGGTCTGGATCTCTTTTGTGTCCCAATCAGAACTCATATATGTGCTTTTTCGCCTTTTAATAGTACCTCAAATTTTCTTGACATTTAAAGGTGGGTGGTACCCTTAAAGATGGTCTAATCTAAAAGATTCATTTTACAGATGAAACCCAGAGGGAGGAGGAAACTTGTCTGAGCACAGGCTCACGAGAAAAGAAAGCTTGGCTGACCTGTGCATCCTCAAGTAGAGGTTATGGGAGAAGCTGTCTAGTCAGAGGGAGAGGTCATAAGGCTAGTGGCTAGTGAGCTCCAGAAGGTCTCTGAGGCATGGTGGAGGAAGCCCAGAGCAAGGAATGAAGACAGTATACCTTTTTCACTTGGGATCTGAGCAGATGAAGACAAGGAAGAATCTTGCATCCTCTATGGACCTGCAGCCCTCGTTCAACAGCTCTGGACTATTAGAGAAACCAAGCTTCAGACCCAAGTCAGAGTGATCCATTGTCTAGAGCTAGACAGAGGAGAAGAAGGCAGCTGTCCAAAGCATGGAGGCCCACACGATCCCTGCCCCTTCTCTGCATCTTGCCTTCGCCCTGACCATTTCAATCAGGCTGATGAGATCACTGCTTCTATGGTCCAGATCTTTCTGCTGGGTAGAGATAAGTTGATACAGTCTTTCTCTCTGGACATCAGGTCTCTCTTAACCACCATCCAGGAAGAAGAAATACTCTGCATCCATCAACCCCCAGTCCATGCTATGGTAATAGCCTCAGTACAAGAGGGGAAATAGGGACACCTCCACCCACTTCCACCAACCAGCCCTATGCCAGGCACACTGGGGGCTTCAAGAGAAGAACATATGTTTCTTGCCCTGGAGGCTTACAAACTTCTTATCTATTAAAGATCTTACTCAATAAAGACTTTATTTTCTTAAGCTGATTTCTTTTTAGTGTTCAACATTAACTTGCATAAATTTTAAATTTTCTCCCTTTCCTTCCCCATCCCCCTCTCCAAAATGGCATGCCATCTGATGTAAGTTCTACATATACATTCTTATTAAACTCCAGTAAAGAGTCTTGAGACTATTCGAGGATAAGACAAAACAGTAGTAAGTGTGTTGCTCTGGTACAGACAATGAAGCTTATTCAGAGAAGTAATAGTGGAACTGTGAGCCTAGAGTTCATCACAGAAGGCTTCCTGCACAAGTAGGTGAGTTTCAGGGGACTTGACAGAAACCTTCAGAAAGTAGGGGAAGATTTTGCTGGGGGGGCACAATGTGAGCAAAGGAAAGACTACCACATTGATCACAGTTTGCAAGGATGATGTTAGAGGTCATCTAGACCAGCCCTTCCATTTGGTAGATGAGGAAGCTGGGACCTAGAGAGTCACATCTTTTGGTTAGAGTCACATAGCCGTAAGTACCCGAGTCAGAATTTGAATCCAGATCATCACATCTTAGAATTATAAATTCAAAGAAGGGAACTGAATCAAGCCTCCTGTTCTACAGATGAGGGAATAGACTCATCAAGGTTAAAAAGACTTACCCAAGATCATCCAGGTTACAGCTAGCTTTTCTCTTTGGAAGAGATCTCAGACATTATCTCATTAGAACTCTTAGTTTTAGACATGGGAAAATTGAGGCCCAGAGAGTCACATAACTAGTAAGGAGTAGTGACAGGATTTGAACCCAGATCCATGGTTCGAGTATGTAACCTGTGGTTGTTGGTTACTATAATGGAGAGACTAGGATTGGAAGTTGCCATGAGAAACACAGTTGTTGGAGCCAGATTTGGTCAGTCAATTGATTACAAAATATCAATTAACCACTTAATATGTGCTCCTATTATAACAGGGGAAACATCTTGTAAATAGCTAGGTACCTATAATACATATACAAAGTAGGTGGAAGGCATTTTTAGAGGGAAGGCACTAGTTGGGAGGCAAAAAAAGAGGGAGAAGGGTGGGAGATGGGATCTGAACCCTCATAGGCCTGGAGGAACCAGCCTGGAGGCAGAGAGGAGGTAGGAGAGACTTCCAGACAGTAGAGTATTGCTTCATCCACACCCTTCATCCCTCTCCCATAAAAGGTCAGAGTCCTTGAGGTACCAGACAGGCTACCACCTCCACTGTGGGGAGGAGGCTGTCCTCTCTAAGGGGAGAGACTGAGTGGGCCAATAAAAGTCACTTGATTTCAGCCTCACTTTGGAAATCGATGAGCTATGATTGCAAACCCAGCCTGTGTGGGCAGCATGGTGAAGCTTAGCTAATCTTAGCTGTTTCTAGCCTGCTCTGGCCTCGCCATGGATCACCAGCGAAGCCCAGGGAAACGTTATCGATCTCTTGACTAAAGTGTCCTAATGAAATACAAATCTGCTTTCATTTAGAGAGCCATCTGTCACAACCATACAGGAAAAAAGCAACACACAGAACAATAACCATGATTTAATTTTCGGGCCCTACGTTCTCCCCTCCATGAGTTGGGCTTCTGGTCTCCCTACTCAGCTCTGGGAAATCAATAACAGTTACTGTTTTAACTTTGTCAAAGACTGGCAGGGAAGAAAAAAAGTCATCAATAGCATCTTAAAGATATTCCCAATTATGTGTAAGTTACCTGCTACATGCACTCTTGGCTGACTCACGATGAATTAAAAGTGATTTGGAAGAACGAGTTAGAGTCCGTTTAATTCCAGGCTCCCTTTCTTGATTCAATTAATTCAATAAAGCATGAATTTATTAAATACCTACTATGTGTAAAGAATTGTGTGAGGCACCAGATATACATATCAATCAACTAACAAGCATTTATTAAATGCCTACTATGTGCCAGGAATTATCCTAGGTACTGTAGAAGCAAAGACACACAGATATTGTAGTTGGGAATCCTTCCAGCTATGGGTTGGACTAGATGGCTACTGAGGTTCCTTCTCCAAAATTCTGTGATTCCATAAGATAGATCCCCCCAGCAAAATAAAATAGAATGTGAGCAAATTCAGGGGAAAGAAATTTCCTTAAGAGTAGGCATTATTTTTTTTCCTTTTACCTGTCTGGGGTCATCTCCAGTCCTCCTGATCTATATCTGGCCATTGGATCCAGTAGCTCTGGAGGGGAAAGTGAGGCTGGTGGCTTTGCCTTACTTAAATCAAATTCACTTACATGTCATGGCATGATCTCTCTGATGTCATGGTTCTCTTTGAGAACAGAGGACAAACAACAGGTTTACCCCAGTGACTAGCATTGTGCCTGGCATGAGTTTTGAATGAATGGATGGAGTTACGAAATAAAAGGATCAAGTCTCAGAAAACTCTGGCTAACCCTGTTTAGGACTAGCTTCTTCTACCCTTGAAGCTTACTGGTTAGCTCCTTTCTCATCCTATCTTCCACCAAGGTATTAGAAAATCCCATGTTTCCTTTATTTTCTATACCCACAAGGATATTCTGAGTCTTAGCATGGATCTTGTCTTTATCTCCAATTTCAAACTCAATAAACATCATTCAGTACCTATTATGTGCAGTGTTGAGTTCCACACTGATCCAATCAACAAGCATTCCTTGAGGGTTTACCATGTTCCAGGCAGTGTACAAAGCAGTGGGGGATTCTTGGACAAAGCAGAGACAGTCCCTGCCATCCAGGAGCTCACACTGCACTGAAAGATTGGAACTTCTCTTCAACTTGTGCATTCTGAGAGGTGCTGAGAAGTTCAGTGATTTGTCCATGGTCACATAATTAGTATGCACTGGAGACAGGATTTCAACCCAGGTCTTTGAAGCTGATTTCCAGGCTGACTTGCTCTTCAGTCATAATGATACTGTATCCCTCCTAGAGGGGATATAATGGTTAAATAGAACATGGTTCTGGCTTTATGGAGCTCCCAATGTGTCATAGAAACAGGATCACAGAAGACATCTTGTTCAACCCATACCTGAGCAGAAATAACCTCTACAGCAACCACTCAGAGTGGGCATTAGATCTTTGGGATTGTAGTACTTCAGTCAGGGTATTGTGTTCTTCTCTGGTTGTCACATTTTAGGAAGGGCGAGAAAGTTGGAGGGGATCTAGAGGAGGGTGACCAAGATTGTGAAGGGCATTGATTCCATGATACATGAGGGTCAGTTGAAAGACCTTAGGATATTTGGTCTGTAAACAAGAAGAATGGGAGGAAGGAAGAGGATATGATAGTTTTCCTTGAGAATATCATGTGGAGAAGGGATTAAACTTTCTTCTCTTGGTTGGAAAGGGTAGAGTGCTGATTGATGGATGTAGCAGAAGCATACCATTGTGATGGTATCAGGATATGTCTCCTAATAAGTAGAGCTTCCAAATATTGAACTGGCTACCTAAGGATGTAGTGGGTCAGAAATTAATGACTGTTTTTCATGTATGTTGCATGGGGATACTTCTCTAACTATGAGTTGGACTATCTGGTTTCTGGGGTTCCTTTAACTTTGACCTTCTGTGATTCTGTGACCTTAAAAATCATGGAGTTCAACCTGCTGCTTGTAAATGATGAAATGGAGGCTTAGGTTAAATAATTTGCATATGGTCACATGACCAATTCTCAGATAGGGTGGGGTCAGTAACTCTCACTCTTGGCAACACAGTGAGTACATAGTGTCCTCTCACTGGGTAGGCAGAGGGCCTTACCAAGTTCTTTAGTCCAATGTAAATTATTTATGAACACCCACCTATGGGGACGCTTCCTTCTCTTTTTCCTCCCACCCCCTGCCCCGGTTCAGATTTATGCAATCTTTGGCGTATCTGGTCTGGTGGCTTCTCCTTCTTGAAACGCTGACCCCTTTACCACACAGGGTTGGTCCTAAGTGCTTCCATAAGATATTAGACATCTGGAGAAGGTACCTGAAAACTTATACCATCCCCTTCTTCTATCCCAGTCAGTTATTGTACCAATGACAAGAAAGAGACATACATACACCTATCAGGAAAATAACTCCTCAAAAAACACAGATAATGTAATAATACACTTTCCATCTTCTAGGGGCTCATCTGAGTCTTCCTCTCACTTTGTAAACAATTCAATCTGATAAAAGATACAAAAGTCAGTCATTCAACCTAATTTAATCTACAGGCACTGATAACAGCTCTTCTTCTTCCTTAAATATTTTCCACCATCCTCCAGTACCCTTCTCATTCTGGAGGATTCCTCCACCCAAGTGACCCCCTCCCCTGATTGTTTATTGTACAACCTCCATTTTGATAAAGTACCCGAGTCAGCCATTCTCATTCCTTCAACACTCTCCTGTCTCTGTTTCTGACTCTGGACTTGACTATATCCCTACAACTTTCTTACCTTAAAATTGCCTCTTTCCATGTGACCTCACCCTGAAAGATCCCACTCTCCTTGAGACTGCTCCTGTCCCAATGGATAATATTTTAAGGCTTTAGTTATGTCCAGAGGAAGGGGACAGGGTTATTTAACTGAGAGAATAGGAGATGTTGGGGGCTACATGATAACTTTTTCCAAATATTTGAAAAACTATCACCTAAAAGAGAAATTAGACTTCCAATCCAATCCAATCCAATCTAATTCAATCCATTTCAAGCCAATGAATATTTATTAAGCAGTTTCTCTGTGCAGGGCATCATTCTAGAGGCTGAGGATACAAAGACAAAAATAAAATAGTCTGTATACTCAAGAAGGTTACATTCTCTTTGGGAAATATGATAGGTAAGAAATAAGTGCATAAATAGGGAGACCAGGAAAGGTGAATCATCTCTGTGTTTGACTTCAAAGGGAAGAACTTGCTGTTCTGAGGAGAAATTGCAAAAATGTAAATGTAGATAGCCCTGATGTCAGGAAGACCTCTCTAATAACTACAGCCACCCAAGAGTGACATGGACTGCTTGGAAGGTAGTGAGTTTCCCCTCCAGGTGGTCACCAGCAAAGGTTGCATAACCACTTACCAGGTATGTTTATAGAGAAGACTCTTGTTCCTCTATTGGCTAGATTATGAGGCTTCTTCAAACCCTGATATTTTGTGATTCTAGAGAACATTCACCCTGAATGTCTGGCTATGCATAAAGTGGTCCTTGTGTGGAATTCAGAAAGGTCAGGCTCTTCCAAGCCTGTTGGAAGCATTGCCCAGAGCAGATGTATGTTGCATGCAACAATAACCTCTTGCCAGACTCCAATCCAAAGCTCTATCACCAACTCTAGGACAGTAAGGACATTTTTAGTGGAGGTTTACATCCGTATATAGAGTGCACTTAGCCTAATCCAGGAGGCTAAGGAAGCTGGATGGTTCAGTGGATAGAACAGTAAGACTTGGTATCAGAAAGACCTTAGTTCAAATCTGGCCTAAGATACTCTGTGTGATTCTGGGCAAGTCACTTAATCTCTGCCTCAGTTTTCTTTTATATAAAAATGGGGGCAATAATAGCATCCATGTCCCAGAGTTGTGGGGATCAAATGAGATAACCGTAAAATGCTTAGCACAGTATTTGACACATAGTAAATTCGAGACATGTGTGTGTATAAATATATATATATATATATAAATTATTTTTATTCTTATATAGTACAATTAGCTTAGTCTAAGAGAAGCAATTCTGGCTCAGTGAATCTAGAATCATTCTTCTTCTGGTCCTCTTGCTGACTTTCTGGACTTCCAAACCATATTCTCTCTATGGAGAACTTCCCCCAGTGCCTGCTGCCTCCACCCCCAGGAATCTCTCTCTACAGGGTCTGTACCCCTCTCCCATTGGTGAATTCCCCCTAGACCCTGCATTTTCTGGGAGAGCCGGATCAGCCTGCCATCGTTCTCCTCCTGGCCTCCCTCTTGACTTTGCGGATTTCCAAACCATGCCTCCAAACCTGGTACCTTCATCTTGTCTCCCACATCTTGCTCTTTGGCTCCCTTTTGTGACTCAGCTTAAGATTTCAGGCTCCTCTCTGGCCATGATGATCCACTCATTGGCAATGTCAGAGACCATAGGCATTTTGGTAAAGAATGGCAGTCTTCTACCTGCTCTTTTCTTCAGTACTTTTTGTCATGTTATAAAAGGATCTAAGTTTCCTTCCCACTAGCAATTGGAGAGTTTCATTTTCCTAAGTCTGAGCTCCTTGAGAGCAGTGACCATGCCTTATTACTCTTTCCATCTCTTCTGCCTGGCAAGTATTTAGCTGATGTTTGTGGAAGGAGTGTAGTGCTGATAACGGGCTCATTAGCTTTGCCAAATCTTTCCTGGGGAGTACACAGGCCTGCACACAAACAGCAGGGCTTCCTTAAGCCTGGCCCTCCAACCTAATACAGAGGCATTCTGTGAAGGTACTCACTATTCAATAAACTCCAACAGTTCCCTAATACTTCTGAGTTCAAATACAAAATTCTCCTAGTTTGGCAGTTAGAGTCCTTTATAATCTAGTTCCAACATACCTTTCCAGTTTGTTTACACATTACTGCTCTAGCCATCTAGCTGCCTGGACCTCAGGGGTTCAAGGCAGCTAGGTGGTGCAGTGGCAACCTGGGCCTGGAGTCAGGAAGACCTAGCTGTGTGACACTGGACAAGTCACTTTACCCTGTCTGCCTCAGTTTTCTCATCTGTGAAATGAATTGGAGAAGGAAATGGGAAACCAATTCTGTATCTTTGCAATGAAAACCCCATGGACAGTGTTGGCACTCCACTCCTTGGAGTCATGAGAAGTTGGACACAGCTGAACAGCAACATACTCTACAGTCTATTCATGCCAACTTGCTTGCTTTTTCTTACACACAATTCTCCATCTCCCACCTCCAGGTCTTTGCACTGGCTATCTCTCATGCCTTCATTCTTTCCCAACTTCCTCTTGGAATCTATTAAGACTGAAATCAAATGCCATTCCTACAAAAATATATTCCTGGACCTTGCCCATGTGCTAGTGCCCTCCCTCAGCAATCTACTTAAGAATTTTGGGTATATAGTAAGGGATAGTAGAAAGAAAGCTGGTCTTGAAGGCAAAAAGACCTGGGTTCATGTCTAGTCTCTGACACATGCTATGTGACCCTGGGAAAGTCACCTAAACTCTGTGCTCTAGGCAAATCTCTAAGACTTTAATTTGCATAGAAGGTCCCACTCAGAAGTTCTCTATACCAATAAGATCACAAGTCTAGTCTCTGTCCCTATATTTTTTATGTAACAGTGACCATCCTATATAGGATGTAGAGCGATAGGCCTGGTCCCTGGCTACGACTGGCAATAATGCTTTGTCTGATCCACTTCCCCTGGGAGACTGAGCCTGCATACTAACTGTTTATGGGGGCATATAGACTAAGCAGAAATGGCCAGACTCCCAGACCCATTGCCAAGAATTTTTCAAGACATGACCACAGTAACGTGTATGCTTCCATGTGTATATAACATCCATCTCCCTTGTTACAACATTAGCCCCTTAAAGGCAGGGAATATTATACTTCTATCTCTTTCTTCCCAGGGTTTAGCACAATGCCTAAAACATGGTAAGTGCTTAGTAAATGCTGATTGATTGATCAAGTAGAAGAGTGGTAAATTATGATTCTGCCACAACCTTGGAGAATAATCAGTTATGACTGGTATTCTTTGCTCTATATGCCTTGCCAATGGGACCTGCAGATAGTCAGTGGTAGTAGTTAAATTGGGTCATTGGAGACACAAAATCTGATCCAAAAACAAGAAGGCAATCAATGGAAGATGGCTTTCTAGATCCATGGTGGCCTTTATGAATACCAGGTCATGTTCTTCAGTCTGGACAATGCTCATGAAGTCTTTCAGAAGTTCATGAACTTATTATTTCAAGACCAGATAAACCCCTAGGTGGTGGTCTATCTCAATGTTATCCTTATCAACAATGGGGCAGCAGCTCATAAATTAGAATCAGCCTGGGCCAACCTCCAACACCTAGCCCAAGACTGGCTACTTTCCAAGTTGGATAAAGGCCATTCTGAGAGGGATGTGATAAAATTTCTGAGCCATTTAGTAAGCTGGTGGGGAGTGGCTATCGGTGTAAGATATAACTGATACTGAGGTGGACTGCCATGTTGATGAGACATGTAGTGGTTCCTTGACTTTATAAAAATACTACTATCATTTCATTCTCATGCTTTCCACTTGACCTTAGCAATTCTGTTGGTGGAAATAGTATAGAGCATTCATTTACCTAGTCCATTTTTATCTCTCTTGACTGATGGAAACTTCATCATTGAGATCATGGGGGACATTCCCTCACAGGTCACATTACTCTTGTCAGTGTATGGGCTTATAGTTATCTCCTAGCTTGCCTGCTACAAATGGGGATTATACTATATGGGAGGAGTTCCTTACAATCAAAGCTACATCTGAGTTATAGAACAGCACCTAAAGAACTATGGAGTCTGAACATTATGCACAGTGAATATAAGAATCTGTAAAAACAACCTCTGAACACTCAGTGGACCAACCCGTCTAATTGGTTCCACCCACAAATCGTGAACTTCGTTAGTTTTTGATCTCAAAAAGAGCAACTAGATCTGACCCCTTGGCATCAGGTACAAGATACTCAAACCTATGCCCAGTTGTCCTCCTTGCATGCTGGCACAATGCCCCCACTCAAAAGAGGACTAGTCCCCCTGAATCTATACTCATACTTGCCTATAGGCAAACCCTCAACCCAACTCCCTCCATCCCTTTCCCTAGTAAGGGTCAGCTGGCAGCAAGCCATGTTAGCATATTCAAAATATTAGCCTTGGTCAACTGAGCTTTTTAGTTGTCATGAGCATGATGTGACATCTTTGTATGTCCACTGTTCTGAGGTATATGCTTCAGTCAAGGACCCTGTGGAGAAATCAAAAATATTGTTGCAATGTCTACTAACTCCCTTCCACCTTTAGGCAGCAGTGATAAGATTGAATTGCAGCTCCACTTCCTGTCATTCCTAGGACATGAAGCCATTCTCAAATGAGATCATTCATGTGAAGTACTTCACACGCTTTTAAGCTCTATCTAAATATAAGAAATTTTTATTGTTGTGGTGGTGGTGTTGGGATAAATCCTGGCCAAGAGGGATCACTTTCTCTCTTCTGCTGGACCTCTTACTTTTGCCAAGGTAGTCCACTTGAAATGAACATTTAAAAATATATCTTATTTCATTAAATATTTCCCAATTATAGGTAAATTTTTAACATTTTTAAAAATGTTGAGTTCCAAATTCTCTCCCTCACTCCTTCCCCTTGAGGAGGCAAGCAATATGATATTAATTATATGTGTCAAGTCATGCAAAGCATCTCTATATCAGCCATGTTGCAAATAAAAAATGCAAACACATACACACAAACCAAGAAAAATAAAGAAAAGTATGCTTCCATCTCTATTCAGTCTTCAAAATCTATCAGTTCTCTCTCTGCAGATAGATAGCTTTTTTCATCCTGGGTCCCGTCTTGGATAATTGCCTTGATCAGAGGAATTAAGTCCTTCATAATTTACCATTGTTAAAATATTAATGTTACTTTGCACAATATTCTCCTGATTCCGCTTATTTCACTTTGTATCAGTTCATGTAACTCTTCCCAGGTTTTTCTGAAACTATCCTTCTGGTCATTTTTTTATAGGACAATAGTATTCCATTATTGTCATATATCACAACTTGTTCAGCCATTCCCTAATTAATGAGCATCACCTCAGTTTCTAATTCTTTGCCACCACAAAAAAACTGCGATAAATATTTTTGTACAAATAGATCTTTTTTCCCTTTTCCTTGATCTCTTTGGGATACACATCTAGTCCACTTGAAATGAATATTTTGCACCACAGTCTTCTCTATCACATAATCTTCAATTGGGGGTCCCTAGCTCATCTCTCATTAAAGATTAGCTATATTTGAAGTCTTCCAAGTAAGGGTCAATCTTTCTATCATTTGTAACTCTAGTCCAATGAGCAAAGAGAGCACAGATGTTGTCATTGATAGTGACTCATGGGCCAGTCTCATCTTCCTATCATCAAAATAACTGGGCAGGCCTACTGCCACGGTGGAATTCTATTAGAATGAGGACATTCATTTATGTATGCCTATACTATCCCCTTTATATGAACTTTTTCACGGCACTATATGTGTGTGTGCACGTATGTGCATGTATATGTATGTATGACCATATGTATGTATTTAATGACTATCTGTTTAATAAAGGATTCATAGATTGAGAGATGGGAGGGAAGTTCAAAGCAGGCTTTGGAGCCAAGATCATTCATTTTACAGATGAGGAACTAAGGCAGATTTGTTAAAAGATTTTGTCCAGGGTCACATAGTTAGTAAATGTCATAGGCAAAATTTGAACTCAGGCTTTCCTAATTCAAGTCAAGAATTCTATCTACTATATCACTTAGCTATCAAATTTGTGGTTTCCAGACAAAGTTGCCACTAAAGATAAAGTGTCATGTAAATGGATGACTGACCACCATGGTACGCCGAAGGAGCATGTTGACCTAAAAGAATGATTTTTAACCTTTCTTTCATAGCCTACAAACTCTTAAACTTTAAAGAAGGAACTGATGGATAAAGTAATTGGACCTTTCTCCATCACTAAGATGGTGAGCCTCATTGCCTTCCAGGTGGGAATACCCTCCTCATTGTGTATCTGCCCTGTGACAACCAAAAAATGACATCTATTGAACCTTTACTTGACCCTGTAATTATGGACTGGCTAAATACCAGAAGGTTCTATTCAGTAGAGGAACACATAATCCAGGAGATCTTGGATTTATAGAAGTGACAGGATCTATTCTAGAAACTAGTTTATTGGTATGGTTATAGACCTGATGAGGGAACATGGCAGCCCACACTCAGCAAGCATGTACTCAATCCAACTCAGCAGAGACTTATCTTTGCTGCTGGGCTTGGTCTTAGGGATTCACAGACAAAAACAATGGTCCCTGGCCTTGAGGATGTTACATTCTATCGGGGGAATAAAATATATATGAACCACATAATCCCTTTGGACCTCAGTTTCTTCCCCTGTTGGATTAGATGGCCCCTAAGGACCTTTTAAGCTCTGAATCTATGATTCTACTGACTTATATGCACAGAGAAGTAAATGAAAGATAATGTGAGGAAAGGGAAATTACTAACTGGGGATGAGTGGGAGGGAGGGATCAAGAAAGGTTTCCCCTTGGCATTGAGGCCTGAGCTAAATGTTGCTAAGAGGCACAACTGGGGAAGGAGGCATGGAGGACAGACAGCCTGTGTAAAATGCATCCACATAGGAAATGGAATGCCATGTCCAGGCAATATTAGCATGAATATAGACTGTACGGTGGTTAATAACATAAGTCTGAAAAGGAAGGGGGAAGTTGGATTGGAAAGTGCTCTTAATGCCAGGCTGTGGAGTTTATGTTTCATCTTTCTCCAACCTGCATGTACTGCTCTTCCTGGTTTTACCTGCATGGGGGACACAAAGATGCCCTTCCCAGGTTAAACTCATTCTCTCTAATCTCATCAACCAGCTTTTAACTCAAGTTTGACTGAATCCACCTCCCTGCAGCCTCTTCTCCCCTCTGACTGGAGGGCTGGGGGCAATGCCTTTCTCTATAGAGGGCAGAAAATGGACTTTGGGGCTTGCTAACCTATGTGTTTGCTGCTCTGCCTGGTTTCAGCTCCATGGAATAAGATGCCCCTCTGCTGTCTACTCCAATCAGACTGCAAGCTCCTTGAGGGCAGTGATGCTTTATTTATTTTATAAACTAATTGTATCCCTAGCAAACTAATTGTATCCCTAGCACTTAACATAGTGACTGGCACATAGTGGGTACTTATAAATGTTTATTGGCTTGGAGCTTCCATGGCACAGGGAGCTGTTGAGGGTTTTTTGAGTAGGGCTGTGACATGGTAATAATGGACCTATATGTGATGTTTCAGAGTCTATAAATCACTTTGCATATGCTATTTCATTTGAGTCTCACAACCCCATGTGACATAGGCATTACAGGTATGTTTCCCATGATAGTGAAACTGAGATTCATTGAAGGGACCTAACTCCCTCATGGTCTTGTAGCTAATAGGTGCAATTCAAACCCAAATCATTGTCATATCATCTCCTCTGGGCAGACTTGGAGTTTAGGAGGATATATTTGATGGCTGGGTGGAGAATGAATTAAATGTGGAGAGACTGGAAGCTGGGACCTGACTCATCAAGCCCCAGCCTCAAGTCCTGAGGTAGCCTTCTCGAGATAGAGGGTGGTTCAGTCCCACAACAGCAACAAGATGGTAAAGTGAATTAAGGATGGTAGCCAGTGAATGAATCCACAGTGAGATGAGACATAGGAAAGGAGGGTTAGGGCTAGTAGACTATAGCAACAAGGGAATGTGGTCTTTGGTGGGGTATCACATGGACAAGCTGCCATCTTGGATATACCTAGAACATTGGATTTATGGTCAGGGGCACTGGGTTCAAACCCCATTAGTACCACTTACTGCCAGTGTAACCATGGACAACCTTACCTCTCTGGGCCTTGACTTTCTGATCTCCAAAATGGATAGACTGAATCAGATGTGTCAAAGGTCCCTTCCCACCCTACACCTGTAATCTTTTGAGCCTGACCCATTTGCCTTTGCAGAGTGTTTATCCTGGCAGACTGCAGCTCTGGAGTCACTGTTAACAAGCTTCATTCCTGCTGCTGACCTCCTTCCTCACCGTTTAATCCTGCATTCTGGTGAACTCAAACTTGATACAGCAGGGGGGCTGGCTAGAGTGCTTTGAGCAGGACTGGGGCAGCTCCTGTTTGCTCTGCAGGAGACTCCTTCTGTCAATCCATGTTGATTGCTACCTGCCCAGTAATCACTAGAGTATATTGACCCCAACTCCATACTCCCAGGCCTGGGGACTGGACAGGGTCAAGGACGACTACAGATTCTCCAAAGGGGCCTGGACTTGTGAACCTCTAAAGTCCTGGAAGTAAATTATGAATATAAAGTAATTTATGAAGTATGTCTTATGTTTATAGGTATGTATGTACACATACAAATATATATGTGTATGTGTATTGTGTGTGTATGTATACATACATGAATATAAATATAAGCATATGCATATATCAAATATATCTACATACATGTATATATACACATACATGTTATATGTGAATATATATGTATATATACATACACATAAATGTACACGAGAGAAAGAGAGAGCATTAAATGGCTCAGTGGATGGAGCATTGGGCCTAGAGTCAGGAAGACCTGAGTTCAAATCCAGTCTGAGACACTTACTAGCTGTGTGGCCCTGGACAAGTCACTAATCCTGTTTTTCTCAGTTTCCTCATCTATAAAATGAGCTGGAGAAGGAAATGGCAAATCACTCTAGTTTCTTTATCAAGAAAACTCCAAATGGGGTCTTGAAGAGTCAGACATGACTGAAATGACTGAATAGCAACAACCACATATGTCTGTACATATATATATATATATATATCTTTGTGTATATATGGACTTGGACTTGGGGACCTCTAAAGTTTTCTAAGTAAATTATGAATATAAGGTCATTTATAAATATAAAGCAAATTATATATATAATATGTATGTATGAAAACATATAAATAAATATGTATATTCACATAAGTGTATGTATATATACATAGATATCTATGTGTGTATGCATATATTCATATACATGTAAACAAATATATACATATACATATCTATATCAATAGATGGATGGATGGATAGTAGGCAGATAGACAGACAGACAGACGGATGCACACCAGACCCATGATTTCATTGATATCTCCCCATACCCGGATAAATTGGCACCTGCACTGAAACTTATACTATTAGAGTTTCCCTGGGGAATAAGAGAGGTTAAGGATGGGGAAGAGTATGGCATCCTCGAGATACAAGACCGAAGACAGGGAGAACTTGAAGATGATGCTAAGCTGCCACAGGATGACACAGAAGTCCCAAGGTCTTACATTAAAGGTTCAGTCCTACGCTATCCTCACTGTATGGTTTTAACTTCTGAAAAAATTTAAAGGAGAATAGACTATACTACATTAAAGGTTAATGAGTCTCTCTTGAGATTTCCCACTTTTAATATCCGTCTCCTCAGTCCTTTCTTTTTAATGTATGCTAAGGCGGAGGATGCTCTTTCAAATGCCAATGATTTCATGAGTTGCCCTGCCCTCTGCCCCCCGCCCCACCAATGACAAGTGGGTGCATCAGGACTCTGGGTAAAGCACAGACCAATGCACCCTTCTCTTCACACTTCACCCCTCCCACTCCCCCCACTTCTTATCTTTCATTTTCCCAGAGATCAAAGCCTTCGACTGACAACTCTCCTTCAATGTGGTTTCAGATGGGAATTTGATTTGGGAGCTGGCTGCTGGGTTCTGGCACTGGCTGAGGAGTTAATCCCCTCAGTGGTGAGAACATTTCCCTGGGCAAACTTTTTAGAATTGGGGCTGGGGGGAGGGGCAAGGGGGCACAGTCAGCCAAGGAGGGCAGGGAATGGCTAAAGCGAAGGAAGATAAGAGGATATCCACTAAAGCTCTGTTTACTCCCATTCTCTCTGAGCTACCTTTAAAAAGGATAAAATTATCCCTTAATCCCCTTTATCTCCTTCAGTGCTTCTATAAAAGATCTTCTTGACATTTTAGGATAGGGAAAAAGAAGGTAAAAAAAATAATATTCAGTGGAAATTGTCAGGTGGAAGAATTTCAGTGAACTTGGCATTTGGTAGTTCTTTAATTTTAAGAAAATAAACCTGGGTGAGGCAAGAAGGCTAGATTGACAGACTCGCCCCCCAACCCTGGCATAGTATCTCATGGCAAGGGTCTGGGTGACATGTTTCTCATCCATCTTGCTCCTTGGGGGTGATGCCAGTTACCTTGCATGCATGTCTCACGCTCGGGAAGAGCCCTGATTGACGGTGGCAGGGGGGCCCTGCCCATCCTTCCTGCTTTGCATTGATTACTGCTTTGCTTTTAAAACTCCAGCCCGCCTCCCTCCAACTTATTCCCCTCATCTTCCTTCCAAACAAACCCTTTGGTCTGAATAAATATGCATCCTTCCTGCCCTCAGCCCCTTTATTTAACACCTTTCTCAGTTTTCAACAAACACTGAGTGATGACTTATGAATTAGTTATGAAGAATGATGCTGGAATGATGTCAAGTGAGGCTGGCCAGCTCCGTAACAAGAAGAGGGAATTAACTGACACATTCAAAGAATGTCACAGCAGGAGGAGACTTTGAACATAGAATGTTGGGGCAAAGCAAGTCGAATGTTGGGGCTGAAGGAACCTTAAACACAGAATCTTGGGGCACTGACTATACATAGACTTTAAACATAGAAAACTGGAATGTAGAATTGAAGAATGGTGGGGTTGGAAGGGACCTTTGAAGCACAGAATATCTGAAATTTTAAAGGCCTTAGGACATAGAAAACCAGGAATTGGAGAAATCTTATAACAGAGTAGAGAATGTGGACCTATCTAGTCCAACTCTATAGTTTAGTTTTACATGGATAAACTGAGGGTCATGGAGAGAGATTAAGTGACTTGCCTAATATCTGGAGGGCCATCATAGAGTGCTGAACCTGGAGTCAGGAAGACTTTCTGAGTTCAAATCTGACCTAAGACACAGTCTAAGCTGTGTGAACCTGGAGAAGTCATTTCACCCCTGTCTGCCTCAGTTTCCTCATCTGTAAAGTGAGTTGGAGAAGGAACGGGCAGACCACTTTAGTATCTCTGCCAAGAAAACCCCATATGGAGTCACAAAGAGCAGGGCACAACTGAAATCACTTAAACAATGTCAATGTCTCAAAGAAGATGAGTGGAAGTGATGAGACTAAAATCCCAGTATTCTGGTTCCAAACTGAGGCTCATTTTGTTCATACTGTTTGCTCTTTTTGTCTCCCTACTGAATAAGGACCAGAGTACACTCTAAATTTAAAAATTGTGGAGGTTATCTCACTGCAATATGGATAATGGATTTTATGCTCTGACCCCCAGAGAGGTGATAGCATATTGACGTGCAGAATGAGAATTCTCTCTGCAACCTGGGGGAAGGGAGGGTGTGACAGGAGACCAGTTTAAAGTAGCAAAACGTAAAAACTATAAATTCATCTGGAAGAAATGAAACACGAATACTTTTAGGAAAAGAAATGCTTTTAGGAATATATGGTAACTTGATGACAATGATTGTAACTGACAGAAGCCACTTGAAGGGTAAGGTTTAAAAAATGGAATTCATATTTGAATTATTCTTCTATAACTTGAGGTTTCTGGAGAGTTTGTAAACCATTTGATCACTTGACTATGGCCAATAATCCCGTCTGATTTCATTTTTGCTGGCATTTGGCTTAGCAAAACATGTTTTGCCTGACATAATTCAGAGATGAACTTCAGCTCATTTTATGCCCAAATGTTAACTGAAATTTGAGTAACTGAAGTTTCAGTGTATCTGGAAAGGTAGGTCAACATCCTCCACCAGATAGCTATCTCTCTATCCTTCCCTCCCCTTCCTCTCTCTATATATCTATAATTTGTGTCTATTATTTATCTACGTATCTTTACCTATATCTACCTATCTATATCTGCTCCTTCAGGGTCCTATTCATCCTTTCTACCTGGCCTGAACTCTGGGGCCTATATGCACAGTGTAGTTTCCACCTAACAGTGATAGCTTTTGAAAAGAGCTTGCACACCTTGAGACACACACACAAAAAAACTGGGCCATATGACAGCAACTTCTTTAGGTAGCCAGACTGCATACAACAGATCTCATATTTGATGCTGGTTCCTCATCCCTTTTCCCGCCAAAGTCAACAAACCCCTTTATTGATATGCATAGTCATGCACATGAACAGTAGCGAAAGCATCTTCCCAGCCCTGGACTGTGGACCAGATTAAAGAAGGGCCCAGAGAGGAGAGAAGGGTGTATGGGTAGGAACCATAGGATGGTGGGTTTCCACCCAGCTGTTCACTTCATGGAGGTCTGGAGCTGGATGGAGATCCCCAGAACCAGACTGATGAACAGGCAAAAGCAGGATGTTAGCTGGCTGTGCTAAGGGGTACTGTCTGACCGGGCACGGCAGTTGCAGGAGGCAGAATTACCTCAGGGGCTGATGCCTTGCCAAACCAAAAGGATGGGTTTCAGTCCATATGCCGGGAACTTCCTGCTGAAATTCTGACAATATAGGTGAAGTGGCATCTTGCTGGTTATCAGAAACAGTCATTAGCCTTGATTCTTCCAAGAGGGGGCAGGATACCATCAGCTGGGGTAGAGGCTCAAATTCCAGAGAAGGGGAAGGGCCAGAGAATAATAGCTTGTAAGGAAGTCTTGGCCCAATAAAGGATATGGGCAATCAGGCATGACCAGGAAAGAATGAGAAACCAGGCCCTTGCCTAGGTGGACGTACCTTGCCGCGGTTACAGGGACATTCCTAACTTGGACAGTGGCCCCCCTGAACTGAGACGGAAGAGTGAGACAATGGACCCGGGGGTTTCTTCAGGACCGAGGCTGCAGATGACCCCCCCACAGAGAGTGTCACCCTCGACTCCTGGGGAAGCTTCAGCTAGGGCTGCAACCACTGTTCTGGAGACTTTACAGGCCACCTCCAAGTGGTCAGAGGAGGGGTGGTCCTCTGGCTCCAAGATGCCCTTTCGGGCTTTCAGGAGGATACAGTCGCATTCCTCACTGGTAAAGAGCTGGCAATGAGTAAAACATCTTTTGACTCTGTTTGAATTCAGGTAGGGGTGAAACTTTCCAATCATGCAGTATCTGTATTAAAACCAGACTCAGGAATAGTCAGATGGGAAACATTCCTTTATAGAAGGACACAATGGGGAAACTGACCAGGAGGATCCCATCCTAGACTGAGTCTAGAATTATCCCCTCGGTGTTTCCTCTCCAGATATGAATTTCACCTGATGACAGTACAGGATGGGAGATTACAGTCCTTCTGAGCAACGTGTGGCATATTCTCTCAGATACTGATTTAATGCAGACAACTATACCCGAATTCAAACTTAAACAAAATATCCATGGTCCCAAATGCTTTTACCTTAAACAGCAAATTTCATTAATCACAACTTAAAGCCAAATACAGTTCACTGTTTCAGACAAATTGTTCTCTTAGGACTGATGACCTTGTCCACATGAAAGGAGCCTTGGTAATTTTACAAAACAAAAGTAATTGGCACGAGTCCCATGCCTGCCAACCCCCAGATACAGGAGGACTGTTCTGTAGAACCAGTTGGGCAGAACCAGTCTAAATAAATTCTTACTCCATTCATTTCTTTCCACTCAGAAACCAATTAATAATTTTAGGTTTAGTATTAAAATAGCAGCTCCAAAAATTTAGTTGACTATCTTACAACTTTTATAAATGATAGCTGTAACTTCTTTAACAGGTAAAGGTGAAAATACTTGGTTTTAAATAATATTACTGGCTTTACACAATTTTTCCAACATCTTTTA
Source organism: Potorous gilbertii (assembly GCA_028658325.1). Lineage (NCBI taxonomy): Eukaryota > Metazoa > Chordata > Mammalia > Diprotodontia > Potoroidae > Potorous > Potorous gilbertii. The sequence continues at coordinate 56,645,591 of CM053771.1, read as the reverse complement.
GTTCCAACAAAATTCAGATTACAAATTGCTTTCTCTAACATAATTTCTGGATTTCAGAGTAAAATAAAATCTTAATGGCTCTAATTTTTACTCAAGAAAATTTCACGTCTGTGTCCACTCCTTAAAAATGTTTTTGTTTTTTTTTTTCACAAGAAGAAGTGAAGGAGACTCTGGAACAAGTCCAGTGGCACCTAGTCCTCTCCTTTCCACTTGGGAGTTCAAAGCTTTCTCAAATTGCTTAGTGCCAAATAATACAGCAAATTCTGACCTGTTTTAAACATCCAATTAGGAGTGACATGTTTTACTTAAAATATGACCAGAATAACTACCTTTTAGTTGTATCCCATATACAAAAACTTTTCTCTTTTAGGTGAGGCATGAGGCAATTAAAAGCTATTCAATCTGCCTCGCTAATATGAGGGGAAATATTCCCAATTTCTTCTTGTCTTTCTCTCTATCTTCACAACTTGACCAGGGTTAGAAGGAGGAAAGAGAGAGAGAGAATTTTTGAGGGAAAAACAATTCCTGATTTCTTCTTGTCTTTCTCTCCACCTTCACAACCTGGTCAGGGTTATAAGGTAGAAAGAGAGAGAGAATTTTCCAACAACTTTCCAATAATCCTTAAACTTTATATGCTGTCCTTAAACTTCCTACCCATGTTGTTCTCTTAGTGGGCTTTGACTACAGCCCCTTTTAAAAACTGCACATACAATATTTCCTTGCATTCTTTATAAGATTAATTTCTCTCTTTCTCTCTTTCATTGTTCCATTCTCCTCTCTGATGCTGCATCCATCAGAGAGAAGGGAAGAGGGGGAGGAAAAGAGACAACATTCCAAATCCCAGCTACTATGGAGCTGGCCATGATAACTCACAAACACACACACAGAACATGTAAAGACCACAAGCATACACACAGAACATATAAAGACAGAACACATATACAGACAACTTTGGCTTACTTTCTATCACTGTTCAAATGCTGATATATGGGATCTGATCTGGATGGCTGGGTTCCCATTCATTATTTTCCATACCTGCCCTGAAGTTGATTTATCAAAAGTCCCTCCGAGTGGCCAATCCACCCCAAAGGTGGGCCATTCCTGTTGACAGAATAATTTTTCTCGGAACCTGATTATACTTGACCCATGAGAGTAGGGAGGGAGAGTAAGACACAAGGTCTGATTAAACAGAAACACAGAACAAAGAACAGACAGGATCCCAGGCAGTTAAGACTCTCCTGCGGAGGACTCTCACATGGCATCCTGTGGAAGTCAGGGCAGTTAGGACCTCCTGCAATACCTGCAGAAGTTATGGACTTCATGCAACACCTGCAGAAGTCAAGAACCTCATGCAATACCTGCATAGGTCATCCAGGTTCTCACGCGGTCTCTCGCGGGAGGTCTAACAGGGCTCTTGGCAGCACCCCGCGGAGGCCAGTAAGGGCATTTTCCCACTGTGTCCAGCCCGCCAGCCACTTACTATACCAGAATACTCACTGGAACAGACAGACGCTCATTTTTTTGGCCAGATCAGGAAAATTTTGCTACCGAAAGCCTGGCTCTGGCTGTGCTCCAAAATCGGGGCCGAGATAAATCCCATTGGCCACTCCCAAAGTTAAAGCCCAGTCCAGTCATCTAGGACAGATGGATTGCCTGTGCATGCAGAGCCAAAGGCTATCTTGGTGGGACCTCCAAGTGAAATGGAAAGAATTAATAAGTCACAGGCAAAATTAATTGGGAATTTCGAGAGCGTCAGTTATTAGCCAGACTAGCGGCTGTCTCCTCTGGGTCTCTACATGAGGCAGCCGCCAGCCTGGCTAATAAATGACGCTCTTGAAATTCCCAATTAATTTTGCCTGTGACTTATTAACTGTCCATTTCAAGTTCAAATCTATGAACTTACTATCTGTGTGACAGTAGGCAAGTCAATATTTGCCTCAATTTCTCATCTGCAAAATGAACTAGAGAAGGAAATGGCAAACTGCTTCAATATCTTTGCCAAGAAAATCCCAAAATGGGGTCATGAAGAGTCAAACATTACTGATACAACTCAACAACCAACAAAATAACCTATTATCTATCTGTATAACTATCACTTGCCTATCTTGTCAAGTAGAAATTAATCTCAAGGTATGTTATGGCTTTGGGAATGCCTTTGTTGCTGGCTACAATCTCAGGGTTGGACTACACCACTCCTTGGATACTACAAGCCTTAAGATTTGGCAATTCTTTCCCTCTAACTTTCTCACCATAATCAGTACTGAAAGAAAATTATAAAATTGTCTGACTTTGGTATAGCAGAGATTCAGTGGTTTGCAAGTTAAGACAGCTGAGAGTTTTTTTCTTTTATTTGCTCATTATATTTTTGGGCAAATCAATTCAATGACAATAACACAGTTATTAAATACATACTGTGAACAAAATATTGTGTTTGATGCAGAGAAATGTACACAATTTAGATAATAGATTGTCCTTCCCCTAAGAAGTTCATGTCCATGATAAAGATATTATTGAATTATTAAATTAATTTTTTGAGCTCTGGGAGAGAAGTTTGGTTTTTTAACCTTCAAGGATCAGAACAAACTTCCTTGAAGAAATGACATTTAGTTAGCTTTTAAAGGATGGGAAGGCACTGAGTTCATTTTGGGTAAAGACATGCAGGCATGATACCACAATATTGACCAGTTTAGTTGGGATGTAGAATGTGCAGGACAAGTGTACCATTAATGATGCTAGAAAATGAGGTGATTTCAAGTTGAGGAGACCTTTGAATTCCAGGTGGTAGAGTATGCACTTTAAATAAATAGGGAGCCATCAGGGTACTTTGACCAGAGGAGTATCAATGATAAGAAATTCTCTTCTCTCTATATCTTGTGAATACCTAGTTATTTACATATTTTCTTCCCTGTGACAGTGGGAATTCACCAAGGGCAAGGACTCAACTTTTTTCATGCCCTCAAAACTTAGCACAGTGCCAGGCACAAGTAAGTTTTTGGCTGGATTTTAAAAGGTTATCGTGGCAATGTAATTAAAGGTTAATTTGAGAGATATGAGAGTGCAGAGTTGGAAAGTCTCACTAAGATATAATTGCATTAGTCATAGAAGGTGGTTGAGAGAGCCTGTACTGGGAGACAGAAGGGGGAAGAGAGAGAATTGGAGACATGATGCAAAGATGGAATCAGTAGCATCTGGTACCTGGTTGTCTACGAAAAAATAAATGAGAGACAAGAAAAAAAGGTCATTCCAAGCTTAGAAACATGGGAAACTGACTGGGTGAGGCTGGTGCTACAGGCAGAGAAGACAGAAGGATCAAATCAGGGGAAAAGGTATTGAATTTGATTTGGAACATGGGGGACTTAAGGTGATGGTAAGATGAAGAAGGAAGCCTGGGGCTAGGGAAAGCACAGGAATAGGGATAAAGAGGGCATGGAGAGCAATGCCAGAGCTCAAATCATATGAGAATGCAGTAACTGCAATGCAGTACAGTTTTTTTTTAAAGGCAAGTTGATCAGATTAGGTAAGCAAGACTTAGAAGCAATCAAAAACACAGCTTAGGATTCAAAGTATCCAAGAACACAAGCTACTCGGGGAAAAACTTCCTACTTAACAGGCATTGCTGGTGGTTTGGCAGGAAAATTTCTTTTGATCAGCATCTTATACCATATATACATATAATGAAATCTATACACATACATACATATATACATATGTAACAATGCATATGTACATATATACACATATGCATACATATACATAGATTTGTTGTCTATAAGTTTTGGGACAAATCACTTCAACAGCAATAAAAATCATTTATTAAACATCTGCTATGGACAAAATACTGTGGTGCAAGGGGAGGTATTATTTACACATACACACACACACACACACACACTCCTTGAGAACATTTTTGTCTTTGTACCTCCAGAGACTAGAACAACGCCTGATAATAGTAGCTATTCAATAAATATTTGCTGATTAATTGTCTGATTAGTTGTCATAGCATGATAATCTTGAAAATGGATATGCAGTTTAAATCAAAAAATATAATGATATAGTAATAACAAATCAGAGGACAGCAGAAGGAAGTATCTCTTACAACAACAGTTGGGGAGGAATTTCACAGCCAAATAAAGAAGTAGTCCTAGTCCTATCAAGTGATCCAAAAAAAAGAGAAAATAAACACTTTTATTACATAAAATTCAAAAGCTTGTGCACAATTTCATTGTAGCTATGATAAAAAACTAAATTAGGTAAATAACTGCACCAAATTTATCTTTTAAAGGTCACATTATACATGATATAATATGAAAATACTACATACATGTTTATATGTATATATTTATGCATATAGACATATATAGGTATATCTGTGTATATACCCATGTACATGTAGATGTGTATGAATATATGTATGTGTGTACTGCATATGTATCTATTGATATCCAGGACCAATTCCCAATACACAAATATGAGACGAAAGCATACGCAGGAAAATATAATGGAGAGGAGGGAGGGTGATCTATAAGAAGCAATTGACTGATGGAATCATAAATTTAGAGCTAGAAGATACCTTAGAGCCCATACAACCCCTAAGTGTTAGGGATAAGGAAATTGATACACTTAGAGGTTTACTAAGTTCCTTAGAGTCACAAAGCTCATATTCTTCCAAAGTGAGATTCAGAACTCGGTCTTCATAACTTCAAGTCCAGTGCCCTAATCCCTATACCATATCACCTTGCTTTGCCAACTTTTCAGACCAGGAAAAGTCCTGTTATATTGTTATTAGACCTTTTATATTTAAACTGCATATCTTTTTTCAAGGGGACTAGTCTAAAAGACCCAATAAAATGGCCCAAGTAGGGGCTTAGCAATTTGATTAAGATACTCTCCTGAGAGTCAGGGGAACTATGTTTCATCTCAGTTCTGACACTAAGGCATTGTGTGACCTTGGATAAGTCACTTCCCTCTCTGGGTTTCAGGATACCCCTACATCAAATGAGTAGGTTGGAAAAGATGGTTCCCAGAATCATAGATAGTTTTTGTACCTGGGACAATTCCAGGTGTTGAATGAGGAGAGGGCAAGCCCAGAGGACAGTACAGCTGAGAGAGAGAGACAGAGATACAGAGAATGATACCATAGAGAGTGGGGAGAGAGAAAGACAGAGACACGGCATGAGGGGGGCGGGGAGATAGAGACACAAAGAGAGATAGACAGAGACAGAGAGAAAGAGGGAGACAGAGAAACAGAAACAGAGAACGGTACCTTAGACAGTGGAGAGAGAGGGGGAAGGGAGAGAGAGGGAGGGAGAGACAAACAGACTCTAGGATCTTAGATTTTGAGCTGGAAAGGTACTTAGAGATCATTGAATCTAAGCTCTTCATTTTGCAGATGAGAAAACTGAATTAAAAGCAATTGAAGTGATTGGCCTAGGGTTACACATCCATGGAGAAGGGAATAGAAGGTCCTGAAAAAGGGGAGCTGCAGCTCTGAGACCCTGGGAGGAGCAGTGGTACAGGTTGGTGCAAGACCACAATGAAAGCAGCAGGAACAAAAAGCTCCCCCCTTCCCTCGACATCAGCATTCTGAGGCAAAGCTCTGCTTGCCATATGCCAGTTCCTGCTCTGATGATTTCCAAATTTCATGGTTCTAAGTTTGTTGTCAATATAGGGAATATTAAGTAAATAATTAAGTTGAAGTCATTTTAAGGAATGTGTGTGTTGAGTTGGAGTAGTATACAGCAGGTATATACAGCAGATTCCCTAGAACAGTGGAGCTCCTCCCTGCCATTCCTGAGATCTTCACTTCCAGTCCCTCCCCCCAACACCTATGCACCCGAGCTCTACTCTAGAGTCCTCTGGCCAGATGGGCACAGAGCTTGGACTTTTCCTGAGCAGGACTGCTTTTGCCTCATGCTCATCAAGGGGAAGAGGTAACCATGGCAACAGGGGTTTGGGTGAATCCACAGCCTTCAGGGCAGATGGTGATGCTCTTTGTTTTTGTAATAAGTAGCCTAGAGCCACTCGTAGGCCCCCCAACTGGCCTGGGATCAGATCAGACTGGGCAGGACTATCTGAGTCCCATGACTCCTCTGATGAGCTAGGACAGTCCCCGAAGGTATTTAAGAGCCCAACGATGACAATGTAAGAAATTTCAAAAAAAATCTGCCCCTCCCTTCGGGAAATGGAAAGATGCCGTAGTGACTCAAATAATTGGTCTTTTGGATCAGATGAGATAATTTTTGTAAAGTACTTGGCACAGTACCTGAGCACATAGTAGGCACTTCCCTTTTCTCTTCCAGTTTGTAATTCACACTAATGTTTTGCCTTTTGAGGTATACAGGGCATGAGGGTTGGGTAGGGCTCCAGGTAATTTGACTTTCTGCCTAACAAGACTAATCTGAAAATCCTTTTTTGTTGTTATTTCAACTCTTTATTTCTGAATATTTTTCCCTAATGATTGTTCTGCCTTCTTGCCTCCTGCTTTAGTAAGTAGAATTACTCTTTAGTCATTTTTAATCATGTCCAATTCTTTGTGACCCCCCCATTTGGAGTTTTCATGGCCATTTCCTTCACCAGCTCATTTTATGGATGAAAAAACTGAGGCAAATAGGGTTAAGTGACTTGCCCAGGGTTACACAGTTAGTAAGTCTGAGACTGGATTTGAACTCAGGTTTCCCTGACTCCAGGTTTGGCACTCTGTCCACTGCTCCACCTAGCTGCCCCTAGTAAATAGAATACAGAAGCCATAATAGAATTCTATGTGATGGTCATGGGCCTTGAACACTGTTCATCAAGTAAGGATAATCGTTCATTCAGAATGGTGAGGGACAGTTCTGATTAGTTGAGTTTTCTGATCATTTGTTGGTTGACTAAACTAGAGTTTATTATATGGAGTATACCATATTCATGCATTGACCTGAGTGTAGAGGTGTATCTCTCCACACTAATATCCCTGTAAAACAACGGGCACAGTCTAGATGCAAATTAGCAAGCACACCCTGACAATATGCAATGTAAGGTCTTAACTAAGGACTTACAACATCTTTTTTCTTTTTAATTAAAAATATTTCAAATACCAAAGCAGTGAGTTCAAAAGTAATTATGCTATCTTCTAAAACTCCACTTTTACTGAGTTAGCTAAAAGTAAGATTAATTACAATAAACTTTCATTGGGTTCAAAAAACAATGAAATAGTTCTATTAAGCTATTTTGTTTCTTCAACTCAAAAATATTTATCATTAATTTCATTCTTTTTAATATCAGCATTTTTTCCAGCAATGCATTATAGATTGCTGTGGTCTAAGAAGAATCCAAATTTTATATTGTACCAAGACCAATGGGAAGATATAAGAAGATTACAGTATATGATCAATGTTGGCTTTTGCATGAGGAGTAGTGTGAAAGACAATCATGGGTCCAAATTTTATACCAGGTGTAATCCCAGATGGGCAACATATAAATATATTTTATAAACATAAAAATAATTTATAGAAAAATCTAGAAAAAAAGAATGAATTTATTTAATTTCTGGAGGAGACATGACTTGGTTTCCATTCAACAAACTGAAGGCATTCCTAAGGGGATATTAGAATTGTTTGTTTTAATTAAGCTTAGTTGATAAAATTAATCACTAATTTTTAAAGATCCACATAAATATATACATATATATGCATATATAAAAGAAAAAATTAACACACTGGAAAATACTTGTAAATATGACAAATTTAAAAATTGTTTTCTAAAATAAATAAAAATTGCTCATTTACAAAGAGAAGTCCCAAACCATAGTAGATAAATGGTCAAAAAACATAGTTTTTTTCCTCTAAAAAAGAAACACAAATTGATAACAGTCACTTGGAAAAAGTTAAGACACAATAATACCAAAGAGATGCAAGCTGAAACAAATCTGAGATACAACTTCACACAGATCAGATTGGAAAAAAAATAAAAGGCAACAAAACTCCAGAGTGGTCGAGTGCTGGAAAAATAGTCACATTCATTTGTAGCTGGAGGAATTGCAAACTGGCAGAATTCCTTTTGGAGAGCAATCTGGCAGGAAAAGTTACAAAAATAATCATACTCTTTGACCCAATAATTACATTGTTGAGAATAAAGCAAAAGGAAAAACAAACAAAAAATCGTTCAAAGATTTTCATATTAACATTATTAATAATATTGAAAAAATCTACAATGCTGGAGGCAACATAAATATACAATAGGGGAATAATTAAATACGCTATGGTAAATACATGCAATGGAACAGTAAAATGCAATCAAGATCAGCAGGTTTGAAACGTGGAGAGAAATACAGAAAAAGCTTTATAAAATAATGAAAGTGTTGGGGAAGGAGGAGGGAGGGGAGAAAATTTAAAACTTATGGAAGTGATTGTTGAAAATTGAAAACAAATTTTAAAAAATAATGAAAGTGAGAAAAAGCAAAACCAAGGGAATGGAATATACACTAACCATTGCTACAGGAAAGTTCAGTTGGAAGAGTAACCAGGAGAGAGGATACCCTCCTGTATAGTTCCAGCTACTGGGGAGGCTGAAGCTGGTGGATTGCTGGGATTGTCTGGAATCCTATTAAGAGTTCACACTAAGTATTGGGATTTGGGGGATGTCTAAAGAGGAGGAAAGGAGCCCAGGTTACCAATGGAGCAGCTCAAAGATTGCATACCTGCCTCTGAGTGATCACTTGGCTTCCCGATTGGGAGGGATAGAGAGACTAAGCTCAAGCAAAAAGTCATTATGATGTCATCAAGGTTATTGGTAATATTAACGCTGATATTATCGATAATTAATAACGTGCATGCTTTAAGGCGGCCAGAGAATTTTTACATATGTTGCTCTCACTTAGTCCTCACAAACAAATGCTGTTATTATCTTCATTTCACAGATGAGGACACTGAGGCAGAGAGAGGTTAAGTGATCTGTTCAGGGTCGTACAGCTAAGGAAGTAAATCTGAGGCAGAATCTGACCCCAGATCATCCTGATTTCTTGTGTAGCGCCCTATTCACAGCACCATCTAACTAAAGTAAATTTAATTGGCTGTAATGTATGAAAGTATTTTCAAAAAGCCATCACCAAGGACATGCGTAACCCAAAAAGTACTGGGCCAGTCATGTGACAAAGGTAAGAGATAACACGGATGGTCATATAGGTGTTACACAAACATTTATAAAATGTTAAAAGATGTGGAGGGTGATGGATAGATCTGTACATTGTAGGGAAAGGAATTCTGGCCTTGAAACTAGGGGACTCTGCCTTTGGTTGGGGCTCTTTGTCTTCCTTCTTTATTTAGCTTGGGAAGTGTGAGCATCTGTCCTAGTTGGATTGGTGGTTGCTGGCCCTAGTGCTGAAAGGGTTAAATATTGCACCACAGGGTTGTGTGTGTGAGTGTGTGTGTGTATGTGTGTGTGGAGTAGCTTCTACCCTAGAATACTTCTTTTTTTTGCCCCACCTCCTTCCCACAATGCTCCCAGACTTAGGGGTCTCCAGTTATCCATAAAGCCTTCTCTTAAACCCATTCAACAAAAGGCCCTCTTGCTTTAAGCACTTACTAGCCAATCTAATTCTGCAGCAAATCCTCTTTTAAGTTGCAGCAAAGTACCTACATCTGAACATAAAACACTTTGCAAACCTCAACACATTATATAAATGCCAGCTGTTATTTTTCTGCTCTCTAGAGAATTCGCAGAAAGCCATGGACAAGAATGGCACAGGATGAGAAGGTCTGTATGGCTAGTGGGGACTCGCATCAAGTAGTTTACTGATCCATCAAAATTCTAGAGCTCTTTATTGGAATCTTAAAACCCCATAATTGTGCTGTGGCTTGTGCCACTGGTGTCTGCCAGTTTTCAGATGGCTTCAAGTGAACTTGTTTCTGTCTATGCCCCTTCACATGCACACACACACATGCACACGCACCCGAGCAATGACTGAAGTCCAAACTCAATGTACTATTCTGTGCTTAGCCAATCAACATCAACACCAAATGGTTGTCCAAATTCTTTAGGCAACATTCAGAACGTTCTCATTCTTTGTTTTCCTTCTTGGCTTTGATTTTTAGACAATTATTGAGATTACCTGGATAAGCAATAAATCAGTCTGTGAGTAATTGGGATCTACAGCTCTCTGCTGCTATTTACAGTAACACTAGGAATGGGTGTGTAGGGAGGGAGAAAAAAGGTAGACAGAGAGAGAGTAGTGAGAGGAGAGAGAGAGAGAGAGAGAGAGAGAGAGAGAGAGAGAGAGAGAGAGAGAGAGAGAGAGAGAGAGAGCTCTGTATTACGTAGATGATAGAAAAGGAACCAGGTCCAAAAGAGATGATAGAAGGTTAGGGGTACAGAAAAGGTGTGAGCTAGGAGTCTGGAATCAGGTATTTCAGAGTAGAGGAACATTCAACAGGTACCAGAGGTCTGAGAAGATAGTGGACTAGGAATCCCAGAAATCAGATAAAATTTGAGGATTAGGGTTTAGAGCCAGAAGGGATCTCAAAGATTATTGAATTTAATTGACTTTTTCTTTTTCTGATGAGGAAGCTAAACCCTAGAAAGGTTTAGTAAGTTGCTCAAACTAACACAGGTATTAAAAAGACTGAGCTAGGATTGGAAATGTATCAGAAGTCTGCGTGTTCCATAGATCCAACATTCAGTAAGCGATCATCAAACATATATTAAGTGGCTAATATATTCATAATATTGCTAGTGCACTGCTCTCTCTGGGTTGGACCAAGGCTAGGTCCAGGTGTGAGGTTAGTAAGGAGTAATCAGGCATCCTCATTGACATCACTTGACTTCTCTTGGCCTCAGTTTCCCTTTCTGCCCAAGGGCTCTAAAGGTAATATGTATGCCCCAAACCAGTCTATAAACAAATGATCCCATTGACAGACTAGCTGCATCATGAATCCATTTCTGAAAACAATGTACAAAGCACATAACTGAGATTGGTCAAAATAAAAGAACGGCCACTTAATTCAGGTATCATGGATTCATTTGTACACACTGTTAATTGTGCCATACCCAATCATTTATTTCATACATTAAGCTCTAGGCCCATTTGTTCCCTTTGATCTCAGATAATAAGGCATCAGAAGATAGTGACATTAAGAAAATGGTCCATTAATCCAATCTGGAACCACCTCTCCCCAGCTCTGTGCGTATGTGAAGTAGGGGCTGGTGGAGGGAACATTGGGATCCAGAGACCCTCCTACATTCCTGTTTTGAAGGCTGAACACAGAATCAGGGTGGACCCCTGTACCATGGCTCTAACTCCCATAGTCAAAATTCCTTCCGGGGCTGCCAGACCTTCTGCCGACTCTCTCCCTCTTGTATATAGCCTCAGGCCCCCTGTTTGAGACTCATCCGGTTGGTGCATGCGGGAATATTCTTCTGACTTAACACTCCTTTGTGAACCATTGCAAGCGGTATCTTCACAAACCCAAAGGTTCCTGTTGAGCCTCACACTTTCCCTAATGTGAGTGCCAAGTACATATTGTGATGTTTCCTTTTGCTGACATTTTCAGACTCTGACACTAGCTGGGGAAAGAAGTGGAGGTGTGGACCTTGAAGCAAGAATCTCTGACCCAGGAATTCAAACAGGCCATGCTGTGAAGATACTCAATTAAGTTGACTGCAATTTGAATTATTCAATTAAAAGTGATTTAAGCTGTTCAGAGGTAAAAAATGTTCTGTGGCCTTTACGGAGGAGAAAAGGCAGCAATTCCCCCTTCCACCTAAGGCTGGACACCTGGCTTGCTTCAATAACTTGCAGTGTAGATACCTTCTCTAACATATGTATCTAGTGTATACTGTGACATTTCTTTATTATTGCTGGGGCAAATTAGCCATTGTAGACAACTATAAATCCTTTTTGCCTTCCACGGACAGCTGTTTTCTTTTTGCTGGCATTCTCAGATTCTAACACAAGCAGGGACTACAAGTTTCAGAGACCCAGGAAAAAATCTAAGCAAAAGAGGCTGGTAAGTCTAGGCAAAATCAGGACAGTAGAGACCAGATGGCAGGTTCACGTCATAGTGAGGGGACAGGTACAGCCCACCAGCTGCAAACATAACCTTGATACTACACCAGCTCCCTTCCTCAGGCCCTTGGCATTTATATGGTTGTTGTTAGAGGGCAGAACCTGGTAGAGGGAGGAACCAATCTCACTCTGATGTACACCTGGGAGCCAGAGGATAATTAAGAATGCTGGAATGAAGTTAAAAGTATGTGAGAGGGTTCTGACAATTGGTGGAACCAAGCCTAGCTTTGCAAACTCCTAGACAAACAGACTCCCCTTGCTCTCTCTCTTCATTCAGGGAACAATAGTACTGGCCACTTTAATGGAAATGTCTTTATTTCCCTGGACTGGAGAGAGAGAGAGAAAGCAGGCATTTCTCATTCTGCCAGCAAGTCCTTTCCAAATCAATTTTGCCTCCAGCTGTCATTTGGAGGCTGACATTGGCTGTGATTAACCACTGGCTGTTTACTTACCAGTTAGACTCTTCCTCCCTAACCATCGGTTCTCTGCCATCCAATGGCTGTGAGTTAGGAGGTATGGCCTCCAACCTTTATTCTCTTACCTGCCTCTCCCCTGTGACTTCACATTGGAAAGAGAAAGTATTCTTTCTTAGAATCACTTTTCAATCAACTTTTAATCTCTCTGCATTTTGTTCAGTCTTTCATACCTGAATGTCTTTGCAAGGGCCAATTGCCTCCTAGATTCGTATTCTTAGTTTGGGGAGTGGATTATTTTCCTCAGTGTTTGTCTGAGCTCAATCCAGTGGAAGTGTGCAGAGCCAGAGGAGAGGAAGAAAGTAGGAGAGAGCAGAGAACGAGTACTGCCAGCCTCCTCCAAAAGAATATTAGAGTGGAAGGGAAATTAATCAAGAGGTCATTTTCAGATTTTCCCAACATCTGTGTCTACATGGTCATTTCCCAATGTGATGTATAGGGACATATATTTAGGATCATAGATCTGAACTAATCATAGGTCATAGAACTGAAAGGGGGCCTCAGAGGTCATCCAGGTCAAGCTTCTCATTTTACAGGTTAAGAAAATGAGGCCACACTGAGTGATTTGTTTCAATGTCAGAGAATACCTCAAGTTATCTAGTCTAACCTTTTCATCATTTTATGAATTAAAAAATTAAATGACAGGGAAAGGACATGACTCATCTAAGGACTTGCAGAAATGTGACACCAGAAATCATATTATCCACCCACCTCATTTTATAGATGAGACTGAAGGTCAGAGAGGCTTTGGGTGTCACATAAGAAAAAGAACCATTATTTGAACCCAGGTCATTTGACTTCATTTTCATTGCTTTTTCCCACTTTATTCATGCTATGTCCCAAAGAATATGATGCAATGGAAAAACACTCTGGACTTGCATTTGGAATGCTTGGGTTCAAGTTCCTCCTCTGGATCTTGTTCCTTTTGTGTTTACATCTCACCACTCTGTGATTGAGAGTTGTTTTATGTGTCTCTTTAAACCTTAAAGGGTCCTAGAGAATCTAACAACAAAACTTCCTCGGCACATAAGAAATGAGGGGATAGGAGTGGGGAGAGAATGCCTTCCATCTCCCATCATGCTATCTGAACTCTCTGATAGATTTCAGCACTGCTTGCCTGTGGAGCCCACCAGCCAGTGGCTAAGGGGGAAAAAAATCTAAGTTCCATGAAGGCAGGTCTTGCTTTTCATTTTGTCTTAATATCTCAAGCACTCATGACAGTACCTTGCACAGAGCAGTCCCTTCCTCGTCGATATTTTGATTGAATTGGATGGAGCTTCTTTTAAAAGCAGCCAGGCAGATATTCCTAGGACTTGTTGATAGCTCAGGTTCTTTGCAACATCTGGATTATCAATTTTGGTACATGTTCACCCAGATGTTTACACAGCCAAGAAATATGCTGCTACTAAAAATACCATAAAATATCTTCAGATCCCTACTTCCAAAGGAGAATTTGGTTCAGAGGCAGTAGGAAGGTCTGAATTAGACATGAGGGAGAGGTGTCTGATCTTGAGGCAATGTCGACATGATGCTACTGGATGGATGAAAAAAAAGAATCTGTTCAAAAGACCCACTGAATGTTTTATCTACATGATACTACATGTCTGACTATTAGGGAAACTCAAGATTTCTGACAAAATGCTTCTGCCTTCATTCAGAGGTTTGGCATGGTGTAGACATGATGTTAAGGATCATGTTAAGAACCTTGGTAGGGAGGGACCAGAGACAGGTGTGGAATCTTCTTCCCCAGAGACTGTCAATTAGGATTAATTTAGTCCTGCTTGGCACCAAAGGAGTGGATGACATGACCTCTTAAGGAGGACCTGTTATATAAGAAGAGAGAACCTTGGATTTGAAGAGAGGTGAGACTTGGGATCATATTCCATCTCTGTCGCTGACTATGTGGCTATGAGAAAGGCACTAAATCCCTCTCCTCATTTTCTTCACATGTACAATCAGGATAATATATTACCTGTGGTGTCTAACTCATAGTGTAATTTGGAAATCAAGGGTATAGCCCCAAGCTCAGGGGCTTTGTGTTGGACTTACATGGACCAGATTGAGTCTTGGGAATTTTCCTCTAAAAATCTTTTTAAGTCCTGACTACACACTAAGTTTCCCATAGGAATATTAGAATTTAGATCATAGAGGATAACAATAGATTTCGAGCTAAAAGAGAACTCAGATTTAATCCAATCTCCTCATTTTGTAGGTGTGGAAACTGAAGACTAAAGAGGTTAAATAACTTGCTCACGGTCATACAGATATAAGCAATGGAGAAAGGATTTGAATGTGAGTCTTCTGATTTAAAAGCTAGTATACTTTCCCCTGTGCTAGGCTGCCTCTATCATGTTCTGAGTTCTCAGTTCTCATGCAAGTGCTCAGGCTGACAAAACATTCAGTTTAGGACAGATTTTATTTAACCCAGAAACAACAAATGCAACAACAAATATCAAATCACTTACACTTGATACAATCAGGATAATTTGCTTCTTTTTGATAGTTCTCTGACTTCCTGAGGGATCTAGCCAATCCTCTATTTTTTCCCCCTTTTGGGGGCATTTTCGCAGTCAGTTACTTGACTTTTGAGTCCTTTGTCAAGAGGAGGGTATACTCTGGGGACCTGTTAGTTCTCAGTTACTCCAAGGTGGCACAATCAAGGCAGAGGAGTTTACTCCTCTCCTGGCCTACACTCTGCTCTGGGAGCAACCAAAACTTTTCTGCCCAAGATCTATAAATAGAATTCCCTTTCCAGAGTCTCTACCAGCTCCACCACTCCAGCACTCTTCCTCACCCCAGGACCAGCAAGGTATGAAATAATGTAGGTGTAAATTTAATGGGCTATATAAATGTCAGCTATTGCTATGAGTAAGGTCACTTCTGACCCTTTGGAGTCATAGTTTTAAATTATCTCTTCAGATAGAGCAAAGTACTAAAAATGGTCATGTTTGGAAACCTATCCCTTGAAGCCCTTGAAGCTATTGTGGGGGTGGGAGATCTGGGGGACAAAGACTTTCATGACCTTCTGATAAGGCAGCTGGCCAGTCCATCACCCAGCAGTGTTTGTTTATTAAGATTAGGGACAAGTAGGATCAAAATGTTTGGGCCATGGCATTGCTATTGGGATGAGCTTTCTGCCAAGGTGACCATCTTTAAAAGAGTATATTTACCAAGACCTCTCTAGGTGCCCTAGACCTGAGAGAAGAAGAAAAACGTGGTCTTTGCCTTTGATGAGCTTGAAGTCTCTGGAGAAATTAATATTCTGTTCTTCTTTGAAGGAAGGGAAAAAATAAATAGCCATTGGATCCATGCTATATTGCCTAACAATGTCACTAAATTGGTGAGTACCTTCTGGATAGCAGATTTTCTCTTTCTGTGATGGAAAGAGCAGTCTAGTGATGCAGAAAGATCAATGTATAGGGAGTCAAAGGACCAAGAGACCAAAGGACCAATGTATGTGGAGTCAAAGTACCAATGTATAGGGAGGGAGTCAAAGGAGTCAATTAATCATGGCTCTGCCATTAATTCTCTGTATAACCTGCGGAAAGTCACTTCCTTTTTCTGTATCTGATAATTCAATGACCAATCATCATTCCAGAGGACTGGTGATCTAGTAGGTACCCACCTCCTGTCAGAGAGGTGATAGACTCAAGATAAAAAAGGAGACATACATACAGCTTTTGACATGACTATTGTGGGAATTCATTTCGATTGTGCATATTTGTTTCAAGGATTCTTTCTCCTCTCTGTCTCAGTGACTGTCTTTCTGTCTGTCCCACAACACTGTCTCTCTCACTTCTTTTTTAAATGGGGGGAGGGAGAGAAAATAAATGTTTTTTAATTGAAAATCAATCAAACTTCAAATTGTCTTGAAACTTCAAGCTATTACTGGTTCATCTACACCATGGAGTAGAGAAGAACAAGTCCATGGTACTTCTTCAGATTGACAACTATTGCATTCCCTTTCATGTTTCTCCTCCCTTCCCCCATCTTTTCTTTTTCTGCATAAACATCCACAGCTCCTTCAATGGATCTTCATGTAGTCACAGATATTTTTTAAGCATCTACTATTTATTAAGGACCACACCTGGTACTAAGTTGTGGAGATACACAGACAGGGTAAACACAGTACCTACTCTTAAGGAGCTCCCTGTCTAATGGGGGAAGCTCCAGCCCTTCATCCTCTTGACCACTGTTTTCTGGGATCTAATCAGAATTGATTTTGTTGGCTTATAAATAAATTGAATTCAGTTCAAATCAATAATCCTAATGCCTAAGGTTCTCTGTAGAGCTTTTTTATTGGGGTGGGTGGAGAGGGAATGTTTGTGGCAGAGTAGGAGAGATGGGATGCCTCATGGGGTGAAGATCCAGAAAGATCTTAACTTGCAAGAGACAAAGTCTACTTCCAGGCCTGGAAAAGAATTAAGAAGGCCTTGGTACACCCATCCCATTCCCCCCCTCCCTCAGATGTTATGTCTAGACAGCAAGCATTAGGAAAAGCTTCCCAGCATACAATGAAGGAGTCAGGTGTTGCAACCCAGATAAGGATCAGTAAAACCAAGGATCAAATCTGGTGAGTAGGATTAACTAAATTGTGGGGCAATTGGGAGGCTCAAGTCAAGTCACATACCCAAGAATGGGTAGACAAGAATGGGCACGGGGATGAGGATGGAAAATTAGCAGGAGCTGGAGAATCAAAAAGTCAGATCAAGCTAAAAGTCCAGAGCTTTTCGGTGAAAGACAGATTTCTGAGCTCACTAAGGGCTCGAGGGTAGCAGCTTTCTGCTCTCCCTTCTTAAAGGAGCTTAGTTCTCAAACAGTAGGATAAGTGGGATGTAGTGGGAAGAATATCATGTCTTGAGACAAAGATCATTGTTGTCCAGTTATTTCACTTGTGTCTGACTATTTGTGACCCGACTGCGAGTTTTCTTGGCAGATACTGGAGTGGTTTGCTGTTTTCTTCTCAAAATTATTTTACAGATGAGGAAGCTGAGGCAACCAGGGTCAAGTGACTTGTTCAGTATCACACAGCTAGTAAGGGTGTGCAGCTGAATTTGGACTCAGGTCTGCATGACTCCAGGTCTGATGTTCTATGCTCTGTGTTAGCCAGCACAATTTCTCTGAGACCAGGATCACAGCCCACTGCCTAAAAGCCTATTTCTTGCCTCCCTGCTTCTGGCTGAAGAAAAGACAAGTCTTCACTCAGTTTCTTCCCAGAGCTCTGAAGCCTGTGGAGAACTGGGACAGGGGACCTGCTATTCACAGTGACACCCACATTCTAGCTGCCTTCTTATCAATTAGTCACTGACAGAATTAATTATGTCCACCCAGATGTTTACACAGCAAAGGTAGGGGAGATGTTTTCTATCCTTGTCTGCCAGGAGAGTCACTAGGTTTCACCAACTTGGGGGAACAGGGTAACATAATGAGATCCTGAAGGCTCCTAAAAGCTTCCGGGAATGAGGTTTAAATAGAAATCATCGAGCTTTCAGAGAGTTATTTTTGGCTGATGTTTGGGACGCTAGACCAAGAGGCAAAGGGAGGAATCTGGAGCTATTCAATCCAAGAAACCTTTACTGAGCACCTGATAAGTGCAGACCTAGATGCTGAACAGATGCAACTAATTAGAATAGCTAGCTACAGTGTATGTAGCGCTTACAAAAAGCATTAGGAATGTTATCTTATTTGGTGACAGATGATAAGACAAATGGAAATGGTGTTCACAAAGCAGCACGAGGCGGAGGATAAAGGACTCAGTAAACAAGCAATTTTTAAGCACCTACTACGTACCAGGCACTGTGGGGAAATGAGGAAAGACAAAAACAGTCCCTGTTGTCAGAAAACTCTTATTCAAACAAGTGACTTGCCCAAGGTCACACAACAAAAGACAAACAACATTCTAACAGAGGAGATAACCTGTAAACAAATAGATACTTGTGAGATGTATAAGAATGAATAAATGTAATCTCATAGAGGAAAACAATGTTTCCTAACATATAGTAAGGCAACTAGGTGGTAGAGTGGATTGAATGCTGGGCCGGAAGTCAGACAGACTCATCTTCCTGAGTTCAAATCTGGCCTCAGACACTTACTGGCTGGGTGACCCTGGGCAAGTCATGTCACCTTGTTTGCCTCAGTTTCCTCATCTGTAAAATGAACTGGAGAAGGAAATAGCAAACCACTTCAATTTCTCTGCCAAGAAAACCCCAAAGCAGGTGGACCGGTCATGAAAAGTCAGACATAACTGAAACAACTGAACAACATCGTGTGGTGCCCCAAATTGAACCAATGCCTATAAGTCAAGTCTCTTGTGGAGGAGGAATTAAACTTAGGCAGAGTGAGATAATGTCTAGACTACTAGACTTGGATCCAGGGAGACCTGAGTTCAAATTCTGCCGCTGATGCTTATTAGATGTAGACCTTAGGCAGGCCATTTAGCTTCAATTTGTTCATGTGTAAAATGAGATAATTTAATTAGATGGTCTCTGAGGTCCCTGCTAGCCCTAAGTCTATGATTATATGATTTGTTCTGCTTAGTTCTAGAGAGCAGGGCTAGGAGAATGGTGGGGTGGGGGAGAGGATGTGGGAATAGGAGTGGGGAATAACAAGGATTAGGAGGAAATTTCCTAATTAAATCTGTTCTCAAGTGGAATAAGCTGCCATGAGATTTAGGACCTACCTAGCAGTTGAGGTCTTCAGACAAGGCTGGATGACCATGTCTCAGAGTTATTAAAGAGAGGTTTCCTATGCAGGTGTGACTTGTACTCAGTGGCCTCTGCTGTCCCTTCCAGCTTTGACATTCTTTGATGCTGAAGGCCACACTGGTTACACACTGCCACAGAACATCTATTTTTACTGGGATCCTTCCATTAGTGACCACTTCCTCCCCTTTCCTCTGCCTCCTCCATCCTGCTCTCCTGAGGCCAAAACAGGGCAGGTATTCTTAGCTACTCTGCTGAGATGTGATCTCCCTTTAGCAGAGAGGGAGAGGATGTTCCTGGAATCCCCAGGGCCTAGGGAACTCAGCTCAGAAATGCCAAGCTATCCTCAGAAAAGCTCCCCATAGTCCCCATACAAAAGAGAACTGAAGTAATTACCCAGTGGCCTCTAGCCTCGTGGACAGCCCTGATGACTCAGTTCCAAACCCTCTTCTCCCTCAGAAGGGCTTTGAAAAAGAGAAAAAAAACTAGGTTCTACAGATATACTTCCCAACAGTTTGCTATCTTTTAAGTGAGTATGGACAGATGTATTTACCCTGTGGTCCTCTGAGTAGTAGGAGGATTAGCGTGTTATAGAGAAAGATGGTCTGAAGGGGACTTTTTTTGTGAGAGATAAGGAGAAGAAATGGGCAGCGAGGTTAAATAGTGGACAGAGAGCTGAGTCTGAAATCAGGAGACGCATCTTCCTGAGTTCAAATCCAGCCTCAGACACTTAGTAGCTGGATGACCCTGGGAAAGTCACTTAATCCTGTTTGCCTCACTTTCCTCATGTGTAAATCGAGCTGGAGAAGAAAATGGTGAAACCACTATAGTATCTTTGCCAAGAAAACCCCCAAAGGAGTCACAAAGAGTCGGACATGACTGAAAAGTTACTAAACAACAAATAAGGAGAGGTAGAAGAGCTATCTAATCAGAGATGGGGGTCCATCAATTTGGATGAGAAAAAAAATGCATTTTTATTTTCATTAACTTCTAGATGAATTTTATCATTTCCTTCAATTACAAAAAAAAGCAGGTAGCAAAGCATTATCTGAAAAGGGCATCCCTAGACTTTCTTTTATTGGGTTACCTAAGGGGCCCATGGAGGGAAGGAAAGGAAATAAGTATTAACATAGTACCTACTATAGGCCAAACACTTTTACTAAAATTCTCTCCTTTGATCACCTCAATAACCCTATGGACATAGAAGTTGTTATTATGCTTATTTTCCAGATGAAGACACTGAGGCAAACAGAGATGAAGTGACTGAGACCGGATTTGGAATCAGGCCCAGCATCTATCCAACTATCTATGATGCACAAAAGGTTGAGAGCATTCATCATTTATTTTACAGAGAGGGAAACTGAGGCTTAGAAAGGTAACATGAATAGTCCCAGGTGACATGGATAGTAATGGAAGAGCTAGGTTTACAGTCTAGGTTCTCTGAACCCAAATTGAGCACCAGGTTATAACCAAAATAGGGTTCTAATCCAGTTTTAGGAAGTCAATTCAACAAGCATTAATTAAGTACCTACTTCATGGTAACCATCATTATTGGGCAAGGCTCTGAGAATCCAAGCATAAAAATAAAAATGTAAATGATCCTTGGCCTTGATTTCAAGGCCAATAGCATCTGTTCTAATGTTGGGGGGGGGGGCAGGGTTTTGGTGCAACATGGACAAGATGAGTAAATATATTGTATAAGAATGAAATATGAAGTTATTTGGGGTCAGGGGCAATAGGTGGAGAATATCAACAAATAGAGAAATAAGAAGCATCCTCTTCATGAGGTGACCCTTGAACTGAACCTAACAATGAAGCTAGAAACTTCAAGATGTGGAGGTGAGGAGGAAGAACGTACCGGGCTTGCGGGGAGGGGGGCATCCATAGCTAAGGTATGGAGGAGGAAAATGGATTTTGCAGAAAAGGGAACCACAAACATGCCATTTGGGTTAGAAAGTAGATTGTATGAATGGAGTTAATGAGAAATTGTTCAAGAGCTAGAAGGTGGAATCAGTATGTTCAGTCATAAGGTCATAGATTTAGATCTCAGAGCAACCATCTAATCCAGTGGCATCAAACTCAAATAGAATGCAGTACTGCTGGCCCATATATAAGGATCTCCATAAGCGAGTATTGATGTAGAGAACTATGTATTAATGTTATCTACATTTTATTATATTTTTACTTATTTCATTAAATTTTTCCCATTACATTTTAATCTGATCCAGTCCCTACTTGGGAATGTTGGGACATATATTTGACATCTCTGATCTAATCAAAGCCCTCATTTTTCAGGTAAGAAACTGGAACCTAGAGAGAGGTTGATTCTAAGGTAGTGTCAGTCAGTTAAATGCCCTCCTTCCCAAAACATAAAAGTGTGTTACTATCCTGAGGGCCATCGGAAGCCATAGAAATTTCTTGAATGGGGTGTGAAATTATTGGGCCAGATGATCCTGGATGAGTCATTTGCCTCTGGTTCCTCTTAAGATGAAGAAAATAATTTTTCCACCAGTAACCTCACAGGCATATTTTGAGAACTGTGGTCTGTAGAATGCTACATAAATGTGACTTATCTTCCTGGTTCTCTGTTTTTTTCAGCAGAACAGTAGAATGATTATGGCAGGGGCCAAGAGGGGTTAGTGGGGAATAAGGTAGTTGTGTGGGATGATTAAGGAAGGCAAGAATACAGAGGGCAAGAATAGTTGTGGAAAACTAAGAGGAAAAAGGTGCCGGTATGGGGAAGACAGGATCAGAGACTCATTTTTGCTGCCATCAACCCCAGGTTTGAACCAAGGGGAAAGTGTCCCAACTCTGGAGCCAAATGGCCTGAGTCTAATCCCTACTCTGACACTGTCTCGAGTATTCTATTTCTAAAGTTCTTTTTGAGGTCAAGTATTCTCAATTCTAAGGTCCCTTTCCATTTCCCCCTCCACTTCCCATTGAAAAGATTGAAGGGAGGCTAGACTTAGGGCTCTGGAAAACATGGAGTTAAAACCCCATTTCTGACCCTTAGAGGCAGTCTGGTGCAGTGGAGAGAACACTAATTCAAGATTTAGATGACTTGAATTCAAATGACTATTTTTGTGATTTTGAGCAAGTTGCTTAATTTCCCTGGGCCTCAGTTTCCTCCATTGTCTCTAGGGTCCCTTCAATGATTCAATGACATCAGCTGCATAATCACAGGCAAGTCACTTACCCTCCTCATCCTCAGGCAGCTCCCTACCTTACCTTAATAGGAAAGGCAACTTATGTGCTAAGCTAGAGATCAAAGGTGATGTCTACTGGAAGGCCACTGATACGGAGAGTTCTCATGCCTGGCAAAAATCAATGGAAATGGACCAAATGCTTCATGTTACAGCTGGAACAGCTGAAGCTCAAGGGGGGAAGCAACTTGCACAAGGCATACAGTATGTTAGTAGGAGAACCAGCACTAGTCTCAGGATCCCGTTATTCTCAGTATTCTCTCCGTCTTCCCTAGCCCAGCTCTCTATAACTTCCCCATTGTTAGCTGCTTTTCTGAACAGAACATCCCTGCCTGCTCTGGCTCTAGAGACTCTTCTTGTTCCATTCCTCAGGGATCATCATTGTCTTTGCCCAATGACAGACCTCATCAACACTCATGAAATTAGCTAGCCTTCTCCCCACTCCCACTCGGCATCTTTTTCTGCTAATTTTTTATCACTCCTCTCTGGATTCCTAATAATGGCCACATATTGAGAGTTTGAAGAAAGGACCATTAAGGCCAATCAAGTGAATAATTCACATTTTTTAAAATGGTCCAAACACAAATTTACACAATAGCCTGTGACAAATGGATCTTCAGGGGACAATCTGTCAGAAAACAGCCATTTTTCAAAAGGGCGCTGATGCCAACGGAAAAGTAATGAGGGCTTTTTTAGAATTCTAATTGTTCTTGGGGGCAGAACGCTCCCATTTGTACCCGACTGTAGCTATTCCTGCACTAAACAGGTAAATGTCTCCAATCTTGGACTGTCCATGTTGTTTCAGTCACTTCCTCACTCCATCACACTGACCTCCCTTCAACCTTGCAAGTGACTCATGATATCTGCCCTCCTTCCACACGGTGGAGGAATAGTGGACATAGTTAAAGGTTGCAGGTGCTTGGAAGAGGGATTAAATACACTCTGATAAAGAGAACATTGGTGGAAATCCTAGCTTCCCCGTCTCTGCCCAACTTCACCCACTGAGTAAGTCACTTCTCCATTCTCGCACTCAGTTTTCTCATCTACAAAATGAAAGGTTGGGCCAAATGATCATCTGAATCCCACCTCCCACCCAAGCCCCACCCACAGCTCCCAAAGTCTATATTCTAAGATCCCTTTCCACTTTGACAACATGTTCATAGATTTAGAACTGAGAAGAGATCATCTAATCAAACTCTTCCTCCAGCCCTGATGGTTTGTATTCTAATATTCCATGGTCTAAGCTAGCTCCTATCTCTACCATTCTATGTTCTAAAATGCTTTCCGGCTTTGACCGTAAGTCTCAGGGGTTCTTAATCTTTTTGTGTCCTGAACTCCTGTGGCAGTCTAGTGAAGTTTTTGGATCTACTTCTCAGAATAATAATTTTTCAAATACATAAAATGAAACACATAGGATTACAAAGGAAAACAATTCTATTAAAGTAATTATATATATATTTCTATCCAAGTCTCCTAGATGCCCCAGTGAAGTCTCCTGGTATCTCTCCATGGACGCCTATTTGTGGACCCATGGTTAAGAACCTCTCATCTATATTATAAAGTCTCTTCTGCCTCTGATATTTTATTTCCTAAGACTCCTTCCAACTTTGATGTTTTATAGTAAAGGTCCTTTTCTAGCTTTAAAATTCTAAGTTCTAAAGTCTCTCTCAGCTCTGATATTCTTTTTTTAGTAAATAGTATTTTTGCAATTACATGTAAAGATAGTTTTCAACATTCATTTTTATAAGATTTTGAGTTCCAAATTTTTCTCTCTCCTTCCTTTCCCTCCACCCTCCACAAAACAGCAAGCAATCTGATATAAATTATACATGTATGATCATGTTAAATATATTTCCATGTCAATCATACTGTGAAAGAAGAATCAGAACAAAAGAGGAAAAAACCATGGGAAAGAAAAAATTAAAAAAGT
Organism: Potorous gilbertii; assembly: GCA_028658325.1. Taxonomy (NCBI): domain Eukaryota; kingdom Metazoa; phylum Chordata; class Mammalia; order Diprotodontia; family Potoroidae; genus Potorous; species Potorous gilbertii. Next base: position 56,621,244 of record CM053771.1, on the reverse strand, counting down.
GAAAATAGTCTGTTTCGATCTGCATTCAGACTCCATATTTCTTTCTCTGGATATGGATAGCATTTTCTATCATGAATCTTTTGGAATTGTCTTAGAGCATTGTACTGCTAAAGAGAGCTAAATCTACCTTAGCTGATCATCACACCATGTTGCTGTTACCATGTACAATATTCTGCTCGCTTCAGTCAGCATCAGTTCATGTAAATCTTTCCATTTTTTTTCTGAAATCCACCTGCTCATCCTTTCTCATAGAACAATAGTATTCTACTACATTCAGTTGCCACAACTTGTTCAGTCATTCTACAATTCATAGACACTCCCTCAATTTCCAATTCTTTGCCACCACAAAAAGAGCTGCTGTATTTGGGATAGTTGTAGTGTTGCTGGAAGTATACACAGTTTGATTGCTCTTTGGGCATAGTTCCAAATTGTTTTTCAGAATGATTGGATCAGTTCACAATTCTATCAACAATGTATTAGTGTCCAAATTACCCCACATCTTCTCCAACATTTATCATTTTTCTTTTCTGTCATATTAGCTAATCTGATGGGTTTGATGTGGTATCTGAGAGTTGTTTTAATTTGCATTTCTGTAATTAATAGTGACTTTGAACATTTTTTTTAATGACTACAGATAGTTTTAATTTATTCATCTGAAAACTGCCTGTTCATATCCTTTGGGCATATATCAATTGGGGAATGACGTGTTATAAATTTGACTCAGTTCTCTCTACACACACACACACACACACACACACACACACACACATATGTGTGTATATATATATATATATTTGTGAAATGAGGACTTTCTCAAAAATATCAGTTTCCTACTTTCCTTCTAATGTTGGTTGGTTGGTTTTGTTTCTATAAAACTCTTTTAATTTAGTGTAATCAGTGTGGCCCATTTTGCATTTCATAATGTTTTCTTTCTTGTATGGTCACAGATTTCTCCCTTCTCTGTAGATCTGAAAGGTGTAAACTATTTCTTGCTCTCTTAATTTGGTTATAGTATCACCTTTTATATCTAAATCATGTACCCATTTTGACCTCATCTTGGTATACAGAACTCCGTTACTCTTTAATCTAGTCTTTTCTAGCACTATCCTCTGTTTCAAGAGCCCTCCTAGTTCTGCTTTCTTTTTTTCTAAGTCTCTTCCACATCTAACATTCTGTGTTCTTAACACTCTCTCAGACCTGCCATTCTCTGTTCTAAAGCATCTTTTAGATCTGTTGTTCTGTGTTCCAAGATTCCATCAGTATTGGCATTCTTTGTTTGAAGGTCCTTCCTAGGCTTAACATTCTATGCTCTCATGCCTCTTCTAGCTCTGATAATCCATATTTAATTTGGCAAAGCCTACTATATGCAAGGTACTATGCTAGATGCTAGGAGTATAGAGATAAGAATGAAACACTCCTCCCTCACCCCTACCTCCAGGCAAAATTCCAAGTAGCTCTAGTCATTATCAAGAATAGCCTAGTTGGAACCCAGAGAATCTACTTGGCCATTACCACTAGAGTGCTTTTAATAATAATCACTCTTTACCTGTGTCCTTTCATACATACTTTCTCTTTTTTTTTAAGACTGTAGTATGTTTATTTCCACCTGTCATCTTTTTCCTTGAAGGTGGATAGCATCTTCTTTCATAGGTCCAAATCTTTCCATGTTTTTCTTTTTTTTTTTCATATATATTTTCTCAATTGACTTTCATAATTGTGCTTTGAGGTAGACAGGGCAGGCATTTTCATCCCCTTTCAATAAATGGAGAAACTGAGACCAAGAGACTTTCTCAAGAACTTATCTCGGATCACTCAAGGAATCATGAGATGAGAATATGGATCACTAATTCTCTCTTAGATATTGCAGATGCTCATGCTGCTTTGAGAGTGTGGGCATTGAAAGATAGAGTGAATTTATGGGAAGGGTGTCAGTACTGTGTACATGGAACTGGCAAGGTAAAAGCATTGGGAGACCAGGTCCTTACAGAAGAGAGGAAGAGAAGACCAGGACAATTGTTTGGTTATAAAAGATAAAAATGAAGGATATTGGTTTAATTATTTAAAGCCTTTATATAAGAAAGCACATGTTAAAGACCTACCTCAGTCATTTGAAATTTCTAGCTGTCCCATTTCAAGGTGTCAGTCCCCAAAAGTGGCACAACGGACAGAATGTGGGTACTGCAGTCAGGAAGACGAGTTCAAATCCAGCCTTAAATATTTATTAACTGTGTGATGGTGCCTCAGTTTTCTTATCCTTGAAATACTTTCCCTTTGTAATTCTACCTGCTTATTCACTTCCCTGGCTTTTCTCAAGTCTCAAATAAAATCCCATCTTTTACAGGAAGTCTTTCCCAACCCTTCCTAATTCTAGTTTCTTTTCTCTGTTAATTATTTCCTATTTATCCAGGATATCACTTGCTTTGTATACATTTGTTTGTGCATTAGTTTCTGCATTAAGTTGTAAGCTCCTGGAGGTCAGGAAAGGGACCGTCCCTTGCCTTTCTTCATATTTTCAGTGCGTGGCACAGTGCCTGGCATAGCATAGCTGATTGACCTGGAAAAATGGACTAATAATAGCACCTACTTCTCCGGGCGGCTGTGACAATCAAATGAGACAATATTTGTAATGTTCTTGGCAAACCTTAAATCTGTACGTAAATGCTAGCTATTATGATTAGGCATCTCAGGAAACTGTCCCTAAGGCCAGCTATCTGGATGTAGCATATGTACATTACAAACACACCACCATCAACCATTTGTGCCTTGAATCCAGATTACTGGGGTTAGGAAGAACTTTGAGATGCCTAATCACAATAAATTTATTTATATTATATTATTTATATATATTTATATTATATTTGTAATATTATATTTACATTATTTATATAATGATTTGAATTTTGCAAACCACTTTATAGAAATAGGGATATGCACAGATAAGCACAAGTCTATCTAAATGGATACTTATATAAATATACACAAATGGACAGCACCCTCCCAACGCCCCTCTTGTTCCATTTGGCTCCTAGGACATTCTTCCTGTCAGTTTCAGGCTCATCCAGCAGAATAAGAAAGGACCCCCAGTCTGGGATGGGTGGACTTGTGGAGGGGGCTTCCCTGGAAACCACAGAAGCCCATTAATTCCCCAGGACAGCGCTTCAGGCTCAGGACTGCTCCAATTGCCCTCAATCTTGCTCTCTGCCCCTCTGCCTCCTGCCCACTTCTCCTCCCAGAGCTCCTCTGCATTGGCACTCTGGCTGACTCGATTCAGGTCTATTCCCCTCTGGCTGAGTTCCTGTTTTCAGACTTTCCTGCTCTTTCCCATCTGATGGCCATCCACATCCCTCACCTTGTTACATCATCGGTCCATTTTGTTTTCAAGTAACCACTTTCCAAGCAGGCTGGATTCCAGGAAGAATACTGTGACAGATGAGTACTACACAGTCAGATTATTCAGTTGTTTTTTTTCTAAACACCTGGAGGCCTTTGGATAATGGCTGCACTTAAAAATAAACATCAAAGAAATAATAAAGACAGCAGTAACACCATGACTTGTTTTGCATCTTTATGAGAAGTTATTAAAACATCAAGTCATCTCCCACAATGGGGGATTCTAATCTGCTCTGGCTATAGACCTAAACCAAACCTTTAGTAGAAGCCTAGGTACCAGCTGCCAGGAACAGATGGAGAAACTCTCATGGCCATCAGTTTGTAAGGGCTATTTAACTTGTGGTAGGGTCCATGGGGACCCAGGGGAGGGAGTCAGAAGGCAGTAAACATTATGCCCATGGGAAGGAACCTGAATCAGGAAACCAGTTTACTTTTCCCATGGCCTCTTTCTCCTAGAAGTCTTTGGGAGTGAAAAGTGGTGAGACTGTAAAATGATTTCCCAGGGTCTGTATGTAATGGGGTACATCTCCCTGATATATCAGTTTGTTGCTGTTTAGTCATTTTTCAGTCACATCCAACCCTTTGTGATCCTATTTGTTTTGTGTTTGGCAAAGATTTACCATTACCTTCTGCAGTGGATCCATTTTTGTAAGGCAATCAGAAGTTAAGTTACTTGTCCAGGGTCACATGACTAAAAAGCACCTGAGGCCAGATTTGAGCTCAGGTCTTCCTGACAACAGGCCCAATGTTCTATCCACTATATACTCCCTTACATTCAGCTACCATCCTACTTCACAAAGCAATCTGGTTATCATTCCAAGTCTAGATTATTGCCATGGACTTATATCTGGTGTCTTTGAATTTTAATCTCTGCTTTCTCTAAATCTATCCTCCACATAGCTGCCAAAGTATGGTTCTACTCCATAATCTTCAAAGGATCCCCATTTCCCCTAGGATCAAATTTCAGCTCCTATTTAAAGAATTTGGCCCCATTTTCACAAACTGGCCCCATTCTAACTTTATAGTGTAATACATTACTCCCAACATCCATCCTAGATTCCAACTAGGCTGGTCATTTTTCTGTTCTTTCCACAAGACATGACATCTACCATCTCTAAGCTTTGGTCATGGATACCCAAATACCCCTGGAATGCTTTCCATTGTAATCCTACTTTTAGGGATTCCTGATCTCAAATTTCATCTACTTCATAAAATAACCTAGTTTGTTGGCATCTTATTCTCTTAAGGTTACCTTGTAAGTGTTTTGTATATACTTTTATATGTGTCTGCTCTTACATGTAGAGTCCTAGAAGACAGAGGCTATCTCATTTTGTCTTTATTCCCAACACATAGCGTAGCACCTGGCATATAGTAGGTGCATAATAAATGTGTTTGCTCATTGGTTGAAGGAACAGGGTGTGCAGTCTTTGAAGATGAGATTTGGATACCCTGAGAAAAAGAGCAAAGGGAGAACATCAGGTGGAGAGTCAATCATTCATTATTAAATGCCTACTATGTGCTAGGCACCATGCCAAGTACTGAGGAAACAAAGAAGGCCAAAACAAAATGAAAAAAACAGTCCTTGCTCTCAAGGAATTCACAATCTAATAAGAGAAAGAAAATGGAAACCCTATATATGAACAAGATATATTCATATCAACAGAGGGAAAGCACTAATATTAAAGGCAGTCAGGAAAGGTTTCTTATAGAAGATGGAATTTTAGTTGGGATTTGAAGGAAGTCAGAGAATCCAGAAGATGGAAATGAGAAAGCAGGGCATTCCAGGCATGAGAGATAGCCTGTGGAAATGTCATGGAAGATGGAGTATCTTATGGGAAGCATAGCAGCCATCATGCAGCTTTCAATTCTTAAAACATAATACATTTCCTGAACAATAAGAAAAAACCAATAACTATGATACATTACTCAAGAGTAAGAAGTCAAAGTGTAATTAAAATTATAATTATAATAAATAAATCCAATATTATGGCTATAATAACATCCACAAACCTGGGTATTCTCTCCATCAATACAGTCAAAGAAGGAGAGACTCTCCCTTTTGCTTGATGAACCTTTTAATCCTTCCCTCCTCCAGTGGCAGAGGAGGCAGTTCTCCTCTCTACAGCCATAACCTGTAATATAATTCAAGAATCATAATCTTTCAGATTAGAAGGGAGCGTGATGGATGAACCACCATTACCGTTCTCGCTAACATGCCAAGAGAAAGGCTAATGGAGGTGTGAAAGGATGATTTAAAAAAACACGCCTAGTTAAGGGTGAACCACAGAGCAGATCTTCCTCTATCTATCTCCACTCACCCCAAAACAGGACCCAGACTAAAAAGGGATAGCACTATAGAGGATGTGTTGTAGAATGTGTAACAGACTACTGAATGGTCCAGTTGGAAAGTAATGAGGTACTGGGCTACGATTATTACGTTATGAAGGGGGAGAAGGGAGTATTTATAAATACTGAAGAGGCAAAGTCAATAAGACATGTATTCATCATTACTTGATCGAATATAGTGGATAAGTAAGAGTGAAGAGTTAAGAATGACTCCTGGTTGGCAAACCTGGGAAACTGGAAGGGTGGTTGTACCTTCAATAGACATACGCAAGTTAGGAGGAAGGATTGGAGTGGGGCAGGGAGGATACTAAGTTCTGTTCCTTGAAATATTGAGACTGAGTTGTCTATATGACATCCAGAGGGTGATGTTCAGCAAAGACCAGTCATGTGAGACTGGAGTTCAGGAGAGAGATGAGAGCTGAATGTGTGCATATGAGAGTCTTCTGCAGAGCATAGAGTAAGAAGAAAGGAGGACCCAAGGCAGAACAATGGGATATCCCTATAGAGAGGGGGTGGTACAGAGAAGGAAACGGAAAAGGAACTGTCAGAGAAGTAGAAGGAGATCACACACACACACACAAACACACTCATACATACACAACCATAGAGGAGAAAATATTAGGAGGAGGGGAGTGATCAACAATGTTGAAGAGCTGCAGAGGTATCAAGAAGGATAAAAACTAAGAAAAGATAACTGAATTTAGAAAGTAAAAGATCATTGATAATCTTTGGAGAATATTTTCCAATGAGTGATATACCCAGAAGCCAGATAAGATAACAAAACATGGAGAGGTTAATAGGATGTTAATGAGAAAGTTAGGTGAAGAGTTAATCATTCATCATTAAATGCCTACTATGTGCTAGGCACCAAGCCAAGTACTGAGCACAAGTTGAGTCATTTATATCACCAAAGAAAAGGACCATCTTTTCCTCTAAGACAAAGAGTCAGAGGATGTAGAGGATGCTAGGATGGTTAGAAATATTGGATGCTAGGAAGATTGGTACTGGGGAGAAGAGGGAGCTCAGAATGCAATGTTCTCTGCTGAGAAGGAGGGAAGGGGGGCAGTGATTTAGATCACTTGAATGTGTGTGTTGTGTTCCATTGATGTAGAGAACTTCCAGTGAGGACACTCTTTTTACCCACACTGATTAGCCACTGCTTGGCAACCTAGAGTTGATATTGAGAGATGCCTGAAGCACTGAGTAGGTGGCACAGTGGGAAAGAGACCCGGATATGTAATCAGGAAGACCAAAGCTCAAATATCACTGCAGGCACTTAGTAGTTGGGTGACCTTTGGCAAGTCGCTTAATTTCTCCAAGCTTCAGTTTCCTCATCTGTAAAAAAGAGGGAGGGGGGAGGAAAATAATAGCACTTACCTCATAGATTTACTGTGAGATTCAAATAAGATATGTATGTAAATCTCTCTGCAAACCTAAAAGTGCTACATAAATGCTAGCTCTCATAATTATGAATATGTAACTTTCTCAGATTCACACAGTGACTCCGTGTCAAAGGCAGGACTTGACCATCAATCACCAAGCATTTATGAAGTGCTTACTACATGCCAGACACTCTACTAAGCTCTGGAGACACAATGAGAACTTAAGAAGTTTACATTCTGATGTGGGAGATGGAGTCGTGGCAGTGGGTAAAACGCATTCATCTATCAGCATTTACAAGATAAACACACTACTTCTTCCTTCTAAGGCCACCTCTGAATATCCCCAAATATGCCAGGCTGCCTCTTATAGTGGCTCTAGGGTTTGGAATATTATTTTTCTCAAGTTTTATAAAAATGAGGACATTTGTATGCAAAATCAGTGAATTTGTAATTCAATTATATTTTTTGGCAGTGAAAAACACAACACAGAAAAATATGTATGGATTATCCAGTCCCACCCCCTACATGAACATTACCTAAAACTAACTTGCAGAGAAATATCCTGAAATAAGTAATAAGCCAAAGATCTATAATTTGGCCCTCTCGGGAAAGCAGAGCACAACCAGCTTATGACTTAGTAGACAAGCCCAAGGGTAGAAAGTTTCATAAAATGGAAGGTAAGAGACTTGCCCAGGGTCACATAGCTAGTTAATATCAGGGAGAGAATTTACAGTCAGAGTTTCTTGATTTGAAGCCCAACACGCTAATCCTCTTTGCCATATTGATTTTATGTTAATTGAACAACATACCCACCTGGAAAATAATGTGATAGAAGCTGTTTTTACAAGCCAAGTAAACAGGTGGTAGAAGGACAAATAAAATCACTGAACCAGAACCAAAGAATTTAAACTTTGGAAGACTGAACCTTATGCTTACCTGAAACATCAATTTCATTTTACAATATCCCTGATAAATCAACCTTCTACTTGAAGACCTTTAATAATGGAGAACTCACTACCACTTAAAGCAGTCCAATCTCATTGTTAGCCAGCTCTGATCATTAGAAAAGTATAGACATCTGCCTATTCAAGATATTTAACCACTGCCCCCAAATCAGTCAACAAACTTTTATTAAGTATTTGCTGTATTCTAGGTTGGGTGCTAACTCCTGGGAATATAAACATATGCAAAAAAAAAGACAGTCCTTGTTCTCAAAGAGCTTACATCATGATGGAGAAAGACATCATATAAAGAGAAGATGAAAGGGGTGGGAGAAGGTATCTGAGCTGAGAGAAAATGGTGGCAAATTCCAGAAAATGAGAGATGGATAGTCTGGGCTCTTTCTCAAAATGGAGATTCAGGGAAGAACTCACCAATGGGAGGAGAGGCCCCCAGAAAAAGAGGGTGGAGACAGCTGAAACATGGTGGTGAAGTCCAGAGAAGGAGAGATGGCTGTCCTGGGCCTTTATTCAAAGTGCACATTCTGGAAAGAACTCACCAAAGGGACAAGGGGCCCACAGGAGCAGAGGGAAGAGGCAACTGTCCTCTGTGACTAAACAAAGGGAGTCTAATGCCTCTTCCTCATTGGAGCCTTCAAATACTTGGGAATTGCTGTGATTTCCAAATCTAAGTTTTGTATTCTCCAGAGTAGCCATCCCTAGCTCTTTTAGCTCATTCTATTCCAGCCTGGTTTTGAGTCTCAGCATCTTTCTGGACCCCATTTACTCAATACACTCTGGCTTGCCAATGATGACCCTAAAATGTGACACCCAGAGCAGAGCATAAAGCTATAGGGTCAGTCCAACCTGGGCAGGGGACAGGAGCAGTATCACTTCCCTCAAGTTGGCCTGACCCTGCTGAGGCTTTCTTCCTGCAAATTGGGATGGAATTCACTGTTTTTGTCTTCCATGTCACATCAATGTCTTGTGGTTCATTAAAACCCTCAGTTCTATTTTCACACCACCTGTTGTTGTCTCACCACATCCCTCCACCCCCATCTTGTTTTCATGCAATTGATTTTTTTAAACTGCTCAGATAGATGTAAACCATCAAAAACTTAAGGTAGAAGATTTTTGAAATGGTATTTAAAATGAATTGTAGACCAGGAGAATTGGTGTATAGGAAGCAGTGAGAGGGGGCATTTCAGGCCCAGAAGTAGTACTTGTAGAAGTGGGAAAGAAGAAGGGATGTTTTGCTGGGGAGGAGAATGGAATAGCTAACATTTACATTGCACTTACTACGTGCTGTACACCATGCTCATCATATTATAAATATCTAATTGCATCATCACAATAACCTTGGCAGGTAAGGCCTATTAAATCTCCATTTCCCAGCTGAGGAAACTGAGATACAAAGAGGTTAGGTGAATTCCCCAGGATAACATGACTTGTATGTGTCCGAGTCTGGATTTGAACTTAGGTCTTTCCGATTCCAAGTCCAAGGCTCTAGCACTGTGCCACCCAACTGCCTAAGAGAACAAAGAAACTTCTTAAACATTTTTATTGATTTTTTTCATTTTATATTACTTTCATTTCTGCATGCATCATTCTCCTTCCCTCCCCAGTGAGACACCTCTTATAAAATTAAAAAAAGAGGAAAAAAAGCTCTGCAAAATCAATGAAAACAAAATACATGCACCAAGTCTGACAATATATGCAATATTCCTCAACCATAGTCCCTCACTTCTATAAAGAAGAGAAGTAGGTCCACTAAAAAAAATCTTTTCTTCAGGGACAAGATTGTTCCTTTTCATTTAAGATCACAGGTTTTTGGTTATTTTCTTACTTTTTACATTAGAGGTACTGAATACATCATTTTCTTAGTTCTGCTTACTTCATTTTGAATAGCTTCATGTATATCCTCTGATACTTCTCTGAAGTTTGTATATTCATTTTGTGGGCAGCAGAGAAGGCTAAAGTGGCTCCATTTTGTCTGCTATTACTCTATCTTACCTCTGACCTGATTATTGCAAATCCTACAATGCCTGTGACCTTCCTTACAGTTCAAAAAAGGGAGAATAATCCTGTCTATTAGTGAAGGGTTACAAGAGATTGCTAACCTAAAAAAGATTTCCTGTTCCTAGCCCAGCAACTGGCCTGTCCAATCAAAGGATACCACATCCCCTATGTCCACCCTGCAAGTCCCCAGCAACAGCCCTGGCCAATACTGTGATCCCATACCTGATTTGCCTCTTGCCTAAATTTAAGCCAATAGAAACTTTGTCATTTTATTCAGAGTCTCTGCCACAGGGTTAGAAAGGGTGCAGGTGGGCTTCCCTGCTGTTGAAATCATTAAACTTTCATTGGCTCCTAAGTTTATGATATTGGGTTTGGGTTATGGTTTTGGCTTTGGAGTTTTGGTTCTGGTTTGTTCCCACATCTACAATTTTGCTCACAATTTCCTATAGTACAGTAGAACTCCATTTCGTCAATATACCACATTTTTTTAATGATGTATCCATTCCTCAATTTATTAGCACCTATTTTGTCTCTGATTCTGGAGAAGTCTTTTGACAGTGATGAATAGGAGAGTCACCAGGAATAGTCAATGAGTTTGGAGAAATACAGCAGTAAGCCAAAGTAAATTCTTGCGCAAAGGGACATGATAAAAATACTCTTTTGTTGTATTTATTTTATCTAAAATTTTCAATTTTTGGTTATTTATTTTTAACATTCTTTTTAAATTTTGAGTTCCAAAATCTCTCCCTCCTTCCCACCCCTCCCCTACCACCCTCTGAGAAGGAAATATATGAATTATGCTTCTGAAATCATGCAAAACATATTAACATATTAACCATATTAGAAAGGAAGGAAGGAAATCAAGAAAGAAGGATGGAAAGAAGGAAGGAAGGGAAGGAAAGACAAAGAAAGAGAAAGTGAGAAAGTTATACTTCAATTTGTACTCAGAGTTCATCAGTTCTCTCTCATTATGAGTCCTTTGGAATTGTCTTGGATCACCATCCTGATCAGAGTAGTTAAGTCTTTCATAGTTGATCATCATTACAATATTGCTCTTAACATTCATAATAATCTCCCAGTTTTCATTTTGCTTTGTATCAGTTCATATACGTCCTGCCCATTTCTAATACCACACTCTACTCATCATTTCTTATAACACAATAGACTTTTATGACAATCATATGCCACAACTTGTTCAACCATTCTCCAGTTGAGCATTCTCCTTAGCTTCAAATTCTTTGCCACAACAAAAAGAGCTGATATAAATATTTTTGTACATATAGATCCTTTTTAAATTTTTCTTTTATCTCTTTGGGATACAGACCTAGTAATGGTACAGCTGAGTCAAAGTGTATACACAGTTATATAGCCCTTTGGTCATTGTAACAGTTAAAAAAAATAAGGTACACAGAGGACAAAGTTCTGAGCATAATCAATTTATTGATAAAATATGAGCTTACCAATAAATAGAATGTTGGCTTCTCCAGCAAAGCTAAGATCCAGTAATAGGGTTGATGTACTTTTTATAATTTTGGAGTGTACAGAAAATAGGAAAGCTAGCATCATAGATGAAAGAAAATATAATTGAATGGAAAATAGGAAATTAGGGCCCTTCCTTCACTCTTGTGACTAAGAAGTGTATATTGTTGGAGACTAGTGGCATCTGCAAGGACAGAGATAGCAAATCAAACTTCTTTGGATAACAAACCAGACATCCTTGAAGGATAACTTGGTGGTATAAAGACATTAGACCAGACTCCCTAGTGTCCATCTACGTCTTTCAAGGGTACAAGATTTCCTTGACATAAGAATAGAGCAGGAGAACTAGATTTCTAAACTTAACTCATTACAGGCCAGTTAACTTTTTGAATTAAGAGACAAAGAATTATAATTTAGGAAGTTACAAGACACAATCAATTAACTGTAAGTAGCATCAATTAAAAAAAGACACAGAATCAATATGATTATTTTAGTAATGTCCTAAATGGTTCTCTAGAATGGTTAACCAGTTCACTACTCCACCAACAATTCATTAATGTATCTATTTTCCATCATTTCATCCTGCATTTGTCATTTCTGGTAGATGTGAGATGATACCTAAGAGATGTTTTAATTTGCATTTCTCTAATCAACAATGATTTAGAGTATTTTTTCATATGACTATAGATTGTTTTGATTTCTCCTTCAGAAACTGCCTGGTAATATCCTTTGACCATATTTCAATTTGGAAATGGTTCTTATTTTTTATGAATTTGACTCAATTCTCCATGTATTTGGGAAATGTAGCCTTTATCAGAGAAACTTGCTACAAAAAGTTTTGATATTATTTCATTGTCTATGATACTTTTTAGCAAAACATAGTTTCCCTGATTATCTCTTAATTAGTTTTATTTTTACTTTTGCTTTGTCTGAAACTGGGATTGCAACCCTTCCCCCCTTGCCTTTTATTTCAGCTGAAGCATATTAGATTTTGCTCCAGCCCTTTATTTTAACTCTATATGTATGTTTTTTCTATTTCAATTTCTATTTCATTTCTCTTGTAAACAATATGTTGTTGTACTCTGGTTTCTGATCCATTCTGCTCTCCACTTTCATTTTATGGGTATCATCTCATTCATATTCACACTTAGGGTTACTATTTGTGCATTTCACTCTCTCTCATTTTCTTGTTTCTTCTTCTCTCTTATCTCTCTTCAAAAGTCTATTTTGCTTCTAACTATTATCTCTCTTAATCTTCCCTGCCTTTTATCATCTCTCCCTGCCCCCTACTCTGCTCTTCTTTCATCCCCTTCCCCTTCTATTTCCCTATTAGGTAAGATAGATTTTTATACACAACTCTGTGTATGTGTGTATTCCCTCTTTGAACCAATTTTGATGAGAGTGAAGTACAAGCATGATCTGCCATCCCATCATTTCCTCCTCCACTGTAAAAGCTCTTCCTTGAATAGGGCCTCCTTTATGAGGGAAAAATTTCCCAACTCTCCCTCCCCTTTTTCTCTTATCCCAGTGCATCCCTCTTTCTCATCTATTTTTTAGGGAGATCATTCAAATATTAGGGTTAGGGTTAGGATTATGCCTTCTGTTTGTGTAAATTACTTTTCACTATCCTAATGATGATAAAGTTCTTGGAAGTTAAATCATCTTCCCATATAGGGATATAAATAGTTTAACCTTACTGAGTTCCTTATGATTTCTCTTTCACATTTACCTTTTTGTGCTTCTGCTGAGTCTTATGTTTGAATATCAAATTTTCTATAAAGCTTTGGCTATTTCCATCAGGAATGCTCGAAGGTCCTCTATTTCATTAAATGTCTATTTCTCACCAAAGATTATATTCCATTTTGCTATGTCGCTTATTCTTGATTGTAATCCTAGCTTCTTGGTTTTCTAGATTATCATGTACTAAACCCTCTACTCCTTTAATATGGAAGCTGCTGAATCTTTTGTGATCCTGACTACGACTTCACAATATTTGAATTGTTTTGTTTTTGGTTGTTTATAGTATATTTTCTATGACCTGGGAACTCTGGAATTTGGCTACAGTATTCCTGGAAGTTTTCATTTTGAGATCTCTTTTAGGAAATGATTGGGAAATTCTTTCAATTTCTATTTTACCCTATGGATCTAGGTTATCTGGGTAGTTGTTTTCTTTTAGAATTTCTTGAAATATGATGTTTAGGCTCCTCATTTTTATCATGGCTTTCTGGTCTTCAATAATTCTTAAATTATCTTTACTTGATCTATTTTCTAGGTTAGTTGTTTTTCAGATTAAGTATTCACATTTTTTTCCTTTTTTCATTGTTTTGATTTTCTTTTATTGTTTCTTGATGTCTCATGGAGTTCAGTTATCCAATTCTAATTTTTAAGGAATTATTTTCTTCTGTGAATTTTTGAACATCCTTTTCCATTTGGCCTATTCTGCCCTTCTCCAATAGTACTTTATTTTGTCAATTACATGGATAGTTTCTAACATTCTCTTTCAAAGGATTTTGAGTTCCAATTTGTTTTTCTCCCTTTCTGTTCACCTCCCTGCCCAAGATAGCATTTAAGTTTATCAAAGTTGGTCATTGCAAACTGTTGCTGTTACTGTGCACAGTGTTCTCATGGTTCTGCTCACTTCACTCAGAATCAGTTCACGCAAGTCTTTCCAGGTTTTTCGGAAACCCTCCTGGTCATCATTTCTTATAGCATTTCACTATATTCATGTAGCAAAATTTGTTCAACCATTCCCCAACGGATGGGCAATCCCTCAATTTCCAATTCTTTTCCAACACAAAAAGAGCTGCTAGAAATATTTTTGTATATATGTGTCCTTTTGCTTTTTAATGTTCTCTTTGGGATACAGATCTCATAGTGGTATTGCCAAATCAAAGGGTATGCACAGTTTTATAGCCCTTTGTGCATAGTTTCAAACTGCTTTCCAGAATGGTTGGATCAGTTCACAACTTCATCAATGTATTAATGTTTTATTTTTTTCCCACATCTTCTGTCCTATTTGACTTTTTAAGAAGTTCTTTTCTTCAGTTAATTTGTATGCCTCTTTTACCATTAGGTAAATTTTAATTTTTTTAATGTGTTATTTCCTTCAATATATTTTGTTCCTCTTTTGCCAAGCTGTTAATTCTTTTTTCATAATTTTCTTGTATCTCTCATCTCTTTTGCCAGTTTTTCCTGTATCATTCTTATCTCTTTCTTTAATACTTCCAAGAATTCTTATTGGCCCTGTGTCCAATTAGCATTTTTCTTTGAGGCTTTGGTTGTAGCTATTTTCACGTTATTGTCTTCTTCTGAGTTTGTATTCCTTGCCATGCTTTTTATGATCAAGGTATTTTCTTTGTTCATTTTTTAAACTTATTTCTTGACTTTGAATTTTATGTTGAAGTTGAGCTCTACTCACCTTGGGATGTGGAGTCACTGTCCCAAACTCTAGTCTATTTTTGCTGCTATTTTAAGAACTATTTCTGTGATGATTCCAAGGTTGTGTGATCCTGGGAGGAGCGTGATCACTGATCTCCTGGTCTGCACTCTGGTCTTTATCCAGGAAGGACCCTTGCTCCCCTGCATCCAAAGCACTGGCCCTTCTCTTGTCCCTGTAATTATGACCAAGTCCCCTGCTCTCCTGCAGTCACAATTGCTAGTACTCTTCTTTGTCTTGGAACTGTGACCAGGACCCTTGCTCCCTTGTGACTGTACACAGGTATTCCTCTCTGGCCTGTAACTTCAACTCAGAATTGCATATGTTCAATAGAATTGCCAATCAGTGCCAGCTGTACCTTGCACCAACTAGTCCCCTGTAATCTCTTTTTGACCAGTAATCTGACCTAATTCTCATCTCTGGGACGAAAGCTCCCAAAGATACTGCTTCTGTAGCCACTGGCCATGTGTGTGTGTGTGTTCTCTAGACAGTCCTTTCTCCTGGCATCAGAGTCCTCTCCTGCAGACCATGTAAGTTTTCTTAGACTAGAAATATGTATCATCTTGATCTTTTATTGGTTCTACCACCCAAACATTTGAGATCTGAGGGATCTAAAAAAAATTTTTGGAAGGCAATGTTAAGAGAGTTCAGTTGGGTTGTTTGCTGTAATTTACCATCTTGGCTCTGCTTGTCAGAGTACTGTTTTAAAAAGAGCTCTCTGCTGGCATATACAGTATGGATTCTGTATGGAGAGACTACAGCTAAACAACCAAATTAGACAGCTAGGTGGAGCAATTGTGCTGACACCTGAATTCAAAGCCAGACACTTAACTGGTTGTGTGACCCTGGGCAAGTCATTTAACCTCTATCTGCCTCAGTTTTCTTATTCATAAAATGGGGATAGTCATAGCATCTGTTTACTTCTTAGGGTTGTTGATAATAAAATAAGATCATATTTGTAAAGCCTTTTGCAACCTTTAAATATAAATATAAATATATATAAATATAAATACTGGTTGTTGTCATTATTGTTAAGATTGGACAAACAGAACTTTGACCAAGAGTGTCAAAATTTTGTGGCCACTGATTGCCCCCGCAATCATTCAACAACGGTTTAGATACAGAGGTGGAGAGCCTATGACCTTCTAGGTCCTCAAGTGCTGCCCTTTGACTGAATATAAACTTCACAGAACAAATAATCCTTAATAAACCTTTGGTATAGAAGCAACTGAGTTTATCTTCTTAAAAATAATTAGTTAAAATAAGAAACTACCAGGTGGCCTGAGCTTCTTCTCCTCTTGATGAACCAGACTTTGTGCTGCCCCATCAACCAAAGTGAGGGTATGGCTTCCTACAATTTATTCCCAAGGGCTCCAGTTACCCAGCTGTGGCTCTGCAGCAAGGAGACAGAGTCACACAGAGCAGAGGAGGAAAGCATGGAGGAGGAAGCCTCAACTTCTTTTGTAGAGCAGCTAAATGGAAGCCTAAGGAGATGTGCACTGCATGCTGGGTGGGATTCATGCCAGCACTGCCCACCTAGAAAAAATGCACCATTAAACAAACACAGCCTCTGCTCCCACTCTCCCTGTGCGTGCAGAGGCAGTGTCTCACTAGAAAATGGGGGTTCTTCGTACTCAGTATAAATGTCTGTCTTAGAAACACTACATGTTCATAATTATTTTTTTTTTCTTTCCCTCATAGTCACAGGGCACATCATGGGCCTTTTTCATGGCTTCTCATGCTTTAGATAGGAGAACAGAGTTGTAAGAACCCCAGGCTGGGAACCAGAAGACAAGGATCATGCTTCTGGCTTTGCCACTGACTTGCCTTTTGACCTTGGTAAAGTCGTTTCCATTGTCAGAATAACAGACTCCTTCAATGGCATAGGAGGGATTAGACTTGAAAATCCTAGATGATGGTAACAACAATTCTAACTCTGATATTCAATGTTTTAAAGTTTCTCCCAGCTTTGACATTGTGTTCTAAGGTCACTTCTAGCTCTAAAATTCTATGTTCTAGAGTATCTTCTACCTTCAACATTCTACAACCTTCAACATCCCTCTTGGTTTTGATATGGGATATTCTAAGAACTCTCTCCATACCTGACATTCTCCATTCAAATGCCCCTTCTACTTCTGACATTCTAGGTTCAAAGGTCCCTTGCACTTGATATTGCTGGTTCTGAGCTGCAACATTAGGTTATAACAGCATCTATAGATATAGTAGGGGTGTGTGTTTGTGTGTGTGTCTGTCTGTCTGTGTGTGTGCTATGTACGAGAAGGTGGGGGAATTGGACAGTTGTCTTTAATAATAATTTAATAACAATAAATAATAGCTAGCATTTTTGTAGCAATTAACATTTTGCAGTGTGACAGGAGGGCCGGGATTATGCATATATAGAACATTATGAGCAGAAGATGCTGTTTAATGGAATATAGGAAACCTCCCCCCGATCCTCACTACTTCATCCCTCCTCTACCAGGGGAGCACCCTAGCTACCAGGCTGTAATAAATTCAAACATTAAAGATATAGATGCATACCCCTCTATGAGTACCTTCTTTAAACATATAATATTTTTATTAAAAAGCATTGTTTGAATTAAAACAAACCCAATATTTGTATGGCAGGGAAGGGTTTATATCTATTCTCCCTATTTCACGCTCCTAATAGCTCTGTGAGGTAGGCAGTGCAAGCCGTATTCTCACTACTTTCAGATTGGCAAACTGAGGATCTAAGAGAGATATTATCTATCCAAGGTTATACAATGAGTTAGTAACTGATTTGGAATTCTTAATCCTGTGTGCTTTTCACCAGTTTCCTCTCAGATGCCTCCAAGAGGAAAATCACATATGATTCATTCATATCTTAGTATGAAATACGTTGTGAGATCCTGGTATAACATAAGGAACACTGACTCTGGAATATTAGATCCTGCTTTCAAATCTTTTCAGATCACACACTTAACTGTGTACCTTTGGGGAAATAATATTACATCTCTGATCCTCAGTTTCCTCGTCTCTAAAATGGGTGTGTTGGACCAAATAGTCCAATCTATTTGAATTCTCTTCTGGCTCTAGATTGATGTTTCTGTGAATTTATATTTGGCTGAGATGAAAGACAGGAAAGAATGTGTATGTTGATGAAGGAGAGTATTTCATTGACCACCTCCCATGAGAATGGGCCTGGAGAAAAGGAATAGTAGTCAGTCATATACCAATTTTTTAAGTTCCTACTATGTGCCAGGTACAGTGCTAAGTGTTAGGGATACAAAGAAAGATCAAAGACAGTCCCTGCCTTCAAGGAACTCACAATCTAATGGAGGAGAGAGTATGCAAATGACTTTGTACAAACAAGCTACAGACAGCATGAATTGGGGGAAATCAACAGAGAGAGGGTTCAAGTATTAAGGGGGCCAAGTAAAGCTTCTTGGGAGTTCTCCATTTTACAGATGGAGAAATTGAGGCAGATGGGGCCAGTGACTTGCACAGTCATATATAAGACTAGACTCAGGTCTTTATGATTCCAAAACAAACATTCCCAAAATTCAACTAACTTCCCTGAGAAGAAATCCTTCCCCCTTTACCCTTCCCTATACATGTAAGCGCTCATCAAGCCTGTATCTGCCTCTCTAAAGCTTCTTCCCCACTGTTCCTTGTTCTTCCCTCTAGATCCAAGCAGAAGTCTACCTCCCCTTCCATTTGGCACCCTTTCAGAACTTGGAGATGGTGATCATGTCCGCCATGTAGTGGAATTCTCAGTTTGAGTATGTATATCATAGAAATCAGAAAATGCTACAAATAAGGGCCTAATCATTGTTTTGATGGTTGTCTAGTCTAGAATTAAGAAAGTGATGGACAAAGTGTTAATAAAGCAGCTTAAACTTAAAAGCATGTTGTACATTTTGGAGAGCTGATTGTTAAAAATTTACCTGTGCATCCCTGTCTTAATTTTGGTTTTTCTTCTCTTCAAATCCATCCCTTGATTGTCACAACACTGTTTCTAGTTTCCTTCACCATGACGGTTACCTTCTTGGATAGATTCAAAGAAGAGATGGCATCTGAGCTGAGACTACAAGAAACATTAATATTTTTTCTTTTAAATGAATTTTCATGTCACTTATTACATTTTTAAAAATCAATAATATTGGTATGTGTGTATATATACAAACTGTATTATGTGTCCAGCCTACAAAAAGCTATGTTTGCTTATTTGTCATACAAATATATTTTTCTGGACAAAAAAGAAAGATTAAAAGTAAAATGCTTACAAATTCCTGCCTTCTTTTATTCATCCCATACCTTCCACCTCCCTCAAGAGGTCTGTGTCCCATTGATTGGGAGCTGTAGCTTAGGAGATCAAAGAGTTACCTCACTTTGTAAGGGAGGGAGACAGAAAAAATTTGAGAAAGAGAGCTTAAGCTTAATACTTTGGGGAGACAACCTTTCTGTGCTGGTAATATTTTATCAACCAATGTATTTTCTGGTGCCAGTGGGTGTCACTGAACACTTAAGTAAATGGCCTAAATTGAGAAGAGAGTGAAATTGGATGTATAGCTACTAATTTATTTTATACCGTGGACTATTGTGTGTATAGTATGTAAATACATATATGTATATATATATATATATATGTGTGTGTGTGTGTGTGTGTGTGTGTATGTAATTTTATTGATAAATTTTGTTTTTATATTAATTAAATTTACATCAATTATATATATATATCAAATAAATGTGTAAATATATATTTTACATCAATTGCTCTCTCTTCCCCAAAAGAGCAAACTATAAAGAATAATAAAAAGAGAAGCAAAATAATTAATCAAACCAAACTAAATATCAATGAAGTTTGAAAGAATATGTCAATATTCCCCATGCATAGAGTGAGAAGATGCGGAGATGGGGGCTCATTTTCTTCTCGCAGGTCAAGCTTGATAACCATAATTACATAACATTCAGGGATTATGGTTGCTATTGTTGCTTCCATTTACAATCTGGTAGTCATTGTGTGTGTTGCTTCCCTGGTTCTGCTTATTTCATTCTATTTCAGTTCATAAGGGTCTTTACCCACTTCTCTTAATTCTTCATATTCATTACTATTTATGGTGTGATAATATTTCAATACATTCATGCATAACAATTACCCATCACCTATTACATGAGCATCTATTTTGTTTCTAGTTGTTTACTATCTTGAAAATTACTGCTATGTATAGTTTAGTGTGTATGATGCCTTCTTTCATTGACCTCCTTGGGCTATATGCCAAGCATTAATATCTTTAATTCCACAGATGTAAACATTTATTTGCTTTTTAAAAGGAATTCAAATTGGTTTTCAGAAGGAATTCACAGTTGTACAAATAGTGTATTAGAATGCTTATCTTCTGGTAGCCCCTTTAATATAAGCTATTTTTACCTTTTTGCTATGGTTGTAAATTTTCTTGATGACAAAAGATCAAACCTCAGAGATGTTATTTTTCATTTTTCTTATTATTAAGGGACTTTGAGCAATGTCTCATATGCTTTCCCCACTTAGTAGTATTTTTTCCAGTTACATGTAAAGATAGTTTTCAACATTCATTTTCTAAGATTTTGAATTCTACATTTTTCTCCTTCCCTTCCTTCCCTCCTCCTTCCCCAAGATAGCAAGCAGTCTGATATGTTATAAATGTACCATCATGTTAAACATATTTCCGTATCAATCATGTTGTGAAAGAAGAATCAGAGCAAATAGGAAAAATCATAAGATAAAAAAAGTAAAATAGTATGCTTCCATGTGCATTCAGACTCCATAGTTTGTTCTCTCAATGTGGATAGCATTTTCCATCATGAGTCTTTTGGAATTGACTTGGATCATTGTATTGCTGAGAAGAGCTAAGTCTACCATACTTGACCATCTCACAAAGTTGCTGTTATTATGTGCTATGGTTTCCTGGTTCTGTTCACTTCACTCAGCATCAGTTCATTTAAGAGTTCCCAGGTTTTTCTGAAATCATCCTTTCTGTTTTTTAAAAATGTATTTATTTATCTGTTTACTTCTAATTTTCAACATTCACTTCCATGAGATTTTGAATTCCAAATTTTCTCCCAATCTCTCCCCTCCCCCCACTCCAGGACAGCAGGCACTCCAATAACACCTTTCCTCAATCTACCCTCCCTTCTATCACCCTCAGCTTTTTAAGGCATTCTTTTTTTCATTGGCTTTTTGGACCTCTTTGTCATGTGGGTGAGTCTATTTTTCTTTTTCTTTTTTATTTTTTTATTATTCTGTTTTTTTTATTTTATTTTTACATTCGTTTTTACAAAATTTTGGGTTCCAATATTTTCTCCCCATTTG
>CM053771.1:56566870-56599420 GCA_028658325.1 Potorous gilbertii | reverse complement strand
TTTTCCTTTTCAAAGAGATGTTCTCATCAGTGAATTCTTTTTTTATAATTTTAAAATCATTGGCCAGTTTTTCATCTATTTCCTTCTTCAGTTGTTCCAGGAGAGCTGCTTGTGCTTGCAAGCAGTTCATAGTCCCTTCTGAAGTTTCAGGTGGAAGTACAGTCTCAGCTCTGACCTCTTTGGTGTTTGTGTTTTGGTCCTTATCCCCATAGAAAGATTCTATGGTTTTTTCACCCTTCATCTGCTTTTTCTTGTTCATAATGTTCATTGAGTATTGTGGCTTCTGGTTCTTTCAGTCAGAAGCTGCAGAACTTTGTGTTGAGCTGATGTGTGAAAAAGCTAAGAGGAGGTTTTTGTTTTGTGTTTTCCCCAATCAGCCCTGGGGTTAGCTTGTTAAGTGTGGGGGAGGAGTGATCTGGTCACAGGAGATCTCCTCAGCTGAACTGAGGCAAAAGCAAGCTCAGGGGATGGTGATCTCAGCTTCCCTATTGTCTTTCTGATTCCCCTGGAGTGCTGAGACACACCTAGATGCTAATGCATGTTCCTACCCCTCCTGAGGCTCCTCTCCTGTCACTGAGGCTTGCCTGGGTCCTAGTGTGAGTTTTCTCTGCCCTGTATCCTCTGTCCTTCCAGTTTGCCTCTGCCACAGTAGGAGGAACCCCCCTTAGCTATTTTCCTAGCCTCAGGTGTTATGAGACTATTTGCCCCCTTCTGCTGTTTCCATTGATCCAGGATTTTTCTGGGGAAATATTTTATGGTTCTTTCATGCTCATCAAGGGGGTAGGAGAGAGCATTTAATGATCACTCTGCCATTATGGCTCCCAGAAGTTCAAGTAGGTGACTTACCGAAGTTTAATCTTTGGGCTGAAGGTCTCAGGAGCTGTTGCACAGATATCTGGTGCTCGGCAGCTCTCACTAGCTTGGTTCAGCTTGTCTCCCACCCTCGGTGTCACTCTGCTGGTTCCGCCTGCTGCTCTCAGGTTTCTTGGGTCCCTCCTTGACACTAGTCAAGTGCTTGAGAGTTGCTTTGTTCTATTAGTCTCATTGTTGTTCAATTATTTGGTTGTGTTCAACTCTTTGTGACCCCATGTATCACAGTGTGCCAGTACTGCTGATGCCATTTTCTTGGAAAAAATACTGAAGTGGCTTGCCATTTCCTTCTCCAGTGGAATAGGGAAAACTGGGTAAAGTGACTTGCCCCAAGTCACACAGCTAGTAAGTGTCTGAGGGCAGATTTGAACTCAGGTCTTTTGGGCTCCAGACCTCACACTGTATGCACAGAGCCTCCTAGCTGTCTCCCTAAGGTGTGTGGTCCTGAATCATTATCACTGCTGCTCTTCTGGTTGGGCTACTCTCAAACTGTCTATGGGTGCAGTGTGAATCTAATGTTTCAGTTTTGGAGGTGTGGGTGCCTGGCCCCAGTGCTCGAGGAAGGGCTGACTTTCTGTCCTAGAAAAGATGACACTCTAGTCATTTACAGAAGAGCTTATCTGGGATAATTGGAGAACTGAAGTCAGGGGTAGGGGAATGCAAAACTGAGGAGCAGCCTCTTCACAACAGGACCATTGTTAAACCCACCTCTTCCTGTTGTTGCCTGGAGACCACTATAACTGCTCTGCTGATATCCTTCTCTTATTTCTCTTGCTTTTCCCTTTGTGCTCCTAATGGGGGGTGACCCCATCACTTCCTTTGGTTGAAATAAAACACCCCAAATAAAGCCCTATTGCTTTCAGCTTCCTGATTATTCTGAGTCTTTTGTATAGGCTTCCTAAGTCCCTCAAACAGGAAGCAGAATGAACTCCAAAGACCTCAGTTCATAGGGTACCTCTGCCTTTTCATATACTTCATACTTCTATGACTATTGCAAGCACTTAACTTCTGTGAATTTCACCTTTAAATTGAGGGTGGCCAATCTGTAAAATGAAAAATGACCTCAAGGTTTCCTTATACCTTTAACTTAAGATATGATTTCTCCATTCTCCTTTTGGATATTCACCATTTTTATTCTTCACAGAATATTCCAGAAATTTCTTGGATCACCCAAAAAATACTGGGGAAATGTGGATATTAAAACAATTTGCCAAAGAAGAAAAACTTGGGGGAGGGGGAATTCCCCAAATAGAAATGGTAAGTAACAAAAAGTCATCCTACAATCAGAAAAAAATTTCAAAGGACTCCAACATGGTAAAATCCAAGACTCAAGTCTCATACTTATCAAATTTTAGAATGATTGTGTAGGACAGGCTCAATGCCTGCAAAGATTTTAGGACAAAATGTTAGTATGAGAGGACAAAAATGAAATTAGGGAAAGGAAATATGATGAATGATTTAACCTCCTTGGTTTTGTACTCATGCCTTGATCAGTCATTATGACTGGGGTAAAAAAGTTTGGGAGCTGTGAACTCTAGTGACTATTGGGAGTTTATTGGAAGAATAATTTCTAAATAGATGCTAAAGGGAAAAAATTTAAAAATTGTACATTGTAAATTTTGATATCTGGATACATAGAAAAGGCACACACTACCACTATAAGTTGAAAATGGACATGTGAGTTCAATAGTAAATATCACAATGCATATAAAAAAGAAGAGAACTTAATCATATGCTTTTAATAGCACTGGTTACTGGGAGATTTCTTAACCAAACAAGGAATAGATGTAACAAAAGATAAAACAGGTGGTTTTGAGTACATGAAATTTACATGTTTTTGCACTAAGGAGAAACATTGCAAGTAGCATAAAAAGGGAAGAAGTTGATTGGAAAAAATCTTCACATCAAATATTTCTGATAAGGATATGATATCTAAACTATATAAAAATTAACACAAATATCTAAGTCATTCCACAGTGAATAAGTGGTCAAAAGATATGAGCAAGTAAATCTCAAAAGAACTGCAAAATATTAATAATCATATGAAAGATTGTTTCATATCATTAATAGTAAAAGAAATAGACATCAAACCTACACTAAGGCTTCAATTTACACTCAGAAAACTGGCAACGATGACAAAGAGAGGAATAGTGTGTGTCAGAGAGGTTATAGAAAGACAGTCACACTAGTACAGTTGTGCTTGTAAAAATGGATTTTATTGATTTTTTTGTTTTGTTTTTACATCACCTAAATTCTCCCTTTATCCCTCTCCTAACTGCTTCCCAGAGAGTCATCCCTCAAAACAATAAGTTTTTTCTTAAAAAAAAGAGAAAAAAACTCAATAAAATTGGCCAACATTTCAAAAAATCTAAGTTATATTCAACATTTCACAGGTCTGGACTCTGATCTCTACAAAGGAGTAGGAAAACCTTTTCTTACATCTCTTATTTTCTTACACATCTTATTTTGGATACAAATTTGTTTTTTATAAGTTCAAAATATTCTATTTCAATTGTTTTATGGGGTTCCTTTTTTCCACTTACATTATTATATTGGTCATGACATTATCATAATTTCTGGGTTCACTTATGTCACTTTGACTCAATTTATGTAAGTCTCTTCATGCTTTTCTATACTCATGATGATCTTTGTTTCATAGAACACAGTAATATTTCATTATATTGATAAATTACAATTTTTTAGCCATCCTCCAACCAATTAGTATGGGCTTTGTATCCATTTCTTTGCTGTCACAAAAAGTACTGCTATTATTTTGTTTTGGGGCATAGAAAGCCTTTGTTTTTGCACAATATACTAGTGTTGATCCTGTAATTTGGTCCATCCAGTCAGAAAACCAGTTTTAACCTGTGATAAGAAAATCAATAAAAGACCTATACATTTTAACCTTTAAACCTTTTAACATTTAACATAAAATTTTAACATTTTAACTGGGCATATATTCCAAAGTAAAAATGTCAGCATTAGGGGCAGCAAAGTGGCACAGTGAGTAGATTACCAGTCCTAGAGTCAGCAGGACTTGAGTTCAAATCTAGCCTCAGACGCTTGACATACTTAGTAGTTGTGTGACCTTAATTGCCTTGCCTTCCTCCCTCTAAAAAAACAAACAAAGATGTCAGTAATACAAACGAAGGTCCCACATATACCAAAATATTTATAAGAGCACAGTTTAAGATAGCAAACAAATGGAAACAAAATAGATTCTGTAAAATTACAATGATCATATATGGCTCAAGAAAGACATATGAGAACATATCTCCCTCTTTACTTTGCAGAAACTGGAAAATCTGAGTGTGGAAAAATTCATATCACTCAATTGATATGTTGATTAGTTTTGCTGAACTGTCCCCTAGCCTTTCTGTTTTCTTCAATAAGGTATAGTGTTTTTGGGAGGGAGAGAGAAGGATATCTGGGAAACCGGGAAATAAAAGTGACACAAGAACAAAGCATGTCAATAACAACTTAAATTTTAAAAAGGAAAAACATAAACATGTTGATGGGGGCATGTGAGATAACATTTTGAAGAGCTGTGGAACCAAGTGTCTTGATCCTGGGATAGTCTTGCCTGGGGGATCCACCTTGTAAGTTGTATGGAAGGATCTTGCCAGGTGCTAAAGAAAAAAATTACATTTCATAAAGTGTAAATTAAAATCTCTACAGATTGTCAGTAATCACATGAGAAAGAATGAAAAAGTGATATATGCATATATGTACGTGTGTGCATATGTCTGTACTCTAAAGCTAACAGGACACTTTAAACACATTATCTTATTTGATCCTCTGGACAAATGATTACTCTCTGCTACCACTGTCCCATTACATCACAGCTCTGCATCATCTCTGCACCTTAACCTTCTTAGACAGCTGCCTAGGGGTTACCAAGTTGGCCTCGATGTGTGTGTGTGTGTGTGTAGGTGGCAAGATATGAACCCAGGTCTGCCTGACCTCAAGGTCAGAACCTTATCCACTATGATATATCCATGCCATATTCTGGGGAGTATGCATAGGTGGGTTTAGGTGGGTGAGTGGGTGAGAGAGAGAGAGCTAGAGACAGAGATACAGAAAGGAGAGAGAGACAAAGGGAGAAGAGAGATAGAGACAAAGAAATAGAGAGATAACATTGGTCCCTAAAAGTCTGGAAGACCCAGATTCAAGTTCTACCTCTGACACAATGGCTTTGCCTGATCCTGATCAAGTCATTTACTCTCTTAGTACTCAGACACATTTTCTAAAACTAACAGTTACAGAAAAGGTGCCAACTGCATTGATAGAAGTAATTTCTTCATAAATTCTCTATATGAATGAAATCATAGGTCCAGTCTTTATCTATCTATCTATGTACACACATATGCAATACATATGTGTACATAAACACGTATAAATTTTTAAAATATAGAATTGCATTTGTACATTTTTATGCATCCTGAAGGTTTGTACATTTTATTTTAGGAAAGAAGAGAAACATTTGAGAATCTAGAATAACAAGTAATTAATTGAGAAGAGTTTGCAAGTTAAAAATTCTCTCTAATCAGTCAGGTAGAAAATTCAGAAGAGTAGGATAAACTGAACTAGTAGACCACTGTGAGCCTAGAGAGGGTCAGTGTCACAGAGGCTAGAGTGTTGGACTTGAAATCTGGAATTCTGGCTTCAGATTTTGCCTTGGACACTTGTAAGCTACATGTTTATCCAAAAAGCACCCCCCCCACACAACTCTTTCAAGATTCACGTGACTGTAACTTTTCTTCTATGTTTTACATGGGCCAAGATGGCAAAGTAAAAGTAGGGATTTCCCTGAGCTCTTCCCCCCAAACCTCCAAATACCTATAAAAGATGTCTCTAAACAAATTCTAGAGCTACAGAATCCACAAAATGACAGAGTGAAGCAAATCCCAAGCCCAAGACAACATGGAAAGTAAACAAGAAGGGGGCACAGAGCAGAGCACAGTCTGGCATGGGCCACACCAGAACAGATGAACCAGAGTAGTCTCAGGGGACTGAATCATTGCCAGCTGTGGCAGTTTCCAGACTTCTCAACCCACAAACATCAAACAGGTCAGTAGAAAAACTCTGTGGCACCTGGGTGAACGAAGACTATGTAAGGTCTGACCTGGTCCAGCCTCAAACCTAGGGCAGTGGGGGTGTAGGCAGCAGCCACCAGCTGAGGCAGTAACAACAACTGCAGCAGAGGCTGCTTCTGGATCTCTGGGACAAGTAGCTGATGAAAAAATCCCTGAAGCCTGGGACAGTACACCCACCCCTATCCCCACTGGAAGCAGAGTCCTACATGGACAAAGAGTTAAAAAGGTAAGTGTTTGGCTGGGAAGATTAGTAAAAATTGTAAAAGAACTCAGACTATAGAATCTTACTTTGGTGACAAGGAAGTTCAGGGCATATAAACAGAGGAAGATAGTGGAGATAAAACTCCTACATCAAGAGGAATAAGAATTGGTTGAAAGCCATGGAGGAGCTCAAAAAGAATTTTGAAAATCAAACAAGTGAAGTAAAGGAAAATTTGGGAAGAGAAATGAGAGTGATGCAAGACAATCATGAAAATTGAGTCAACAAACTGCTAAAGGAGACCCCCCCCAAAAAAAATACTGAATAAAATAACACCATAAAAACAGACTAACCCAAATGGTAAAAGAAAACTAAGAA
The DNA here is from genome assembly GCA_028658325.1 of Potorous gilbertii. Classification (NCBI taxonomy): domain Eukaryota; kingdom Metazoa; phylum Chordata; class Mammalia; order Diprotodontia; family Potoroidae; genus Potorous; species Potorous gilbertii. The sequence continues at coordinate 56,592,877 of CM053771.1, read as the reverse complement.
ACCAATAAGAAGAATGCCTTAAAAAGCAGAATTGGTCAAATGGAAAAGGAGGTCCAAAATTTTTGATCGCTGAAGAAAATAATACTTTCAAAATTAGAATAGAGTAAATTGAAGCTAATGATTTTATGAGAAATCAGGAAATTATTAAACAAAATCAAAAAATGAAAACATGGAAGATAATGTGAAATATCTCATTGGACAAACCACTGACCTAGAAAATAGATCCAGGAGAGATAATTTTAAAAATTATTGAACTACTTGAAAACCAGGATCAAAAAAAGAGCCTAGACATCATCTTTCAAGAAATTATCAAGGAAAACTTCCCTGATATTCTAGAACTAGAAGGTGAAATAGAAATTGAACAAATTCACTAATTACTTTTGGAAAGAGATCCCAAAAGAAAAACTCCTAGGAATACTGTAGCCAAATTCCACAGTTTCCAGGTCAAGGAGAAAATATTGCAAGCAGCCAGAAAAAAAACAACTTGAGTATTGTGGAAATACAATCAAGGAAAGACAAGATCTAGCAGCTTTTACAATAATGGATCAGAGGGTTTGGAATATGACATTCCAGAGGTCAGAGGAGTTAGGATTAACACCAAGAATTAGCTACCCAGCAAAACTGAACAAAATCCTTGAGGGGAAAAACTGAGTATTAAATGAAATAGAGGACTTTCAAGCATTTTTGATGAAAAGACCAGAGCTGAAAAATAAAATTTGACGTTCAAATACAAGAATCAAGAGAAATATGAAAAGGTAAATAAGAGAAATCATGAGACTTATTAAAGTTGAACTGTTTACATTCCTATATGGAAAGATATTTGTAACTTATGAGACATTTCTCAGTATTAGAGTAGTTGGAGGAGATAGATAGATAGATAGATAGATGGCACAAGGTGAGTTGAATATGAAAGGATGATATCTAAAAAATAAAACTAAGGGTTGAGATAGGAATATACTGGGAGAAGGAGAAAGAGAGAGATAGAATGGGGTAAATTATCTCACATAAGAGAGGCAAGAAAAAGACTTCACAATAGAAGTGAACGGGGGAAGTTCAGAAGGAATGAGTGAACTTTACTCTTTGGTTTAAGAAGGGAATAATATACACACTCAACTGGTTATCTTACCCTACAGGAAAGAAGGGGGAAGCGGATAAAAAAAGGTAATGATAGAAGGGAGGGCAGATTGGGGAGGGAGGGAGTCAGAAGCAAACACTTCAGAAAAGAGACAGGGTCAAAGGAGATAATAGGATAATTGGAGGTGGGGATAGGATGGAGTCTTTCAGAACATGACTATTATGGAGGTGTTTTGGATAACTACACATGTATAACCTATATTGAATGGTTTACCTTCTTAATAGGTGTGGGTGGGGAGGGAAGAAGGGAGAGAATTTGGAATTCAAAGTTTTAAAAATAAATGCTAAAAAATCATTCTTACAAGCAACTCAAAAATAAATATGCAGGCAATGGGGTATAGAAATATATCTTGTCCTTCAAGAAAATAAAGGGGAAGAGTATAAGAGGGTGAATGATAAAAGGAAGGACAGACTGGAGAAAGGGGCAATCAGAATGCATGCCATCTTGGGGTGGGAGAGGGGAAAGATGGGGAGAAAATTTGGAACTCAAAATTTTCTGGGAATGAATGTTGAAAATGAAAAATAAATTTAAAATTTTTAAAAAAGAAATGGAATAGATCTTATATTCAAGAAAAAGGTAATAAAAATAGTATTGGGTTGTAATCCAAAAAATGACAGAATGATATCTGTTCAAATTCATGGCAATCAATTTAATATCACAGTAATGCAAACCTATGCTCCAACCACTCAAAAGAAGGTCAAAGCTGATCATTTCAATGAAGATCTAAAATATGAACTAGAAATAACAAAAATGTGTCATATTCACCATAAGGTATTAGAAAGGTAAAGGAGAAAATCAAAAGGTAAGTCAAATAACAGGCAAGTTTGATCTTAGGGTACAAAAGGAAGCAGGGCAGAGACTGTTAGAAATCTATTCTTTTTATCCAGATAACTCATTGGTTATAGCAAACATTCTTTTTCAATTTTTAAAATTGAATTATTTTATTTGTTTTCAGTCTTCGACAATTACTTCCATATATCTTAGATATTTTTTCCACTCCCTCCTTCTTATTCCCCCCTCCCTCCCCACTCCCTCTCTGAGACACAATACAGTCTTATATGGCTTCTACACATATATTGATATTAAATGCATTTTGCATAGAAGAATTAAAATGAATAGGGGAAAGAAGAAAACAAAACAAAACATAACATCATACAAAAGAAAATGGTCTGTTTCTGTCTACAATCCAATTCCATAGTTCTTTCTCTGAATGTGGAAAGTATTTTACCTCAAGAGTCTATTGGAAATTTTTTAAGTCCATGCATTTCAAAGAAGTATTAACTCTATCAGAAAAATTCTTCATACACTGTGGTTGTTGCTCTATAAAAAGTTCTCCTGCTTCTTCTCCTTTCACTCAGCTAAGCTCATATAAGTCTTTCCAGGCCTCTCTGAAGTCTTCCTATTCATCATTTCTCATAGCATAATAGTATTCCATTACTTTCATATACCACAACTTGTTCAGCCATTCCTCAACTGATGGGCATGCCCTTGATTTCCACTTTTTGGCCACCACAAAGAGAGGTGCTATAAATATAGCCATTCTTTTTTCAACAACTCAAAAGGTTACTCTACACATGGAAATCACCAGAGAGTCAATGTTGAAATCAGACTGGTTATATGTTCAATAGCCAAAGGTGGAGAAGCTCTGTGCAGTCAATTAAACAAGACCTAGAGCTGACTATGAATCAGACCATAAGCTTTTTATTGCAAAATTCAGAGTAAAATAAAGAAAGTAGGGAAAACCATCAGACTATATAGGTATCTATATCTATCTAATGAATTTGAAATTGCCATGATGGATTAGATCTGGTAGATAAGAGTACCTAAAGAACAATGAACAGAAATTTGCAGTATTGTATAGGAGGCAATAACAACAACAAAAATCTGAAGTAACAGAAGAGTAAGAAAGCAAAATGACTGCCTGATAAGGTTTTACAAATACCTGAGGAAAGATGGAAAGCAAAATATAAAGGAGAAAAGGAAAGATATACCAAATGAAATGCAGAATTCTAGAGAATAGCAAGGAGAAAAGGAAGAAAGTTTTCTTAAATGAACAATGAAAGGAAATAGAAGAAAATAATAGAATCAGAAAGACAAGAAAATTGGAGATATCAAGGGCTGGTTTCATGGAAAAAATGGACATGATAAAAAACAAAAATGGTAGGGACTTGACAGAAATAGAAGAGATGGGAGGAGCCAAGATGGCAGAGTAAAAAGATTCACATACGCTAGCTCTGAACCCACAGCCCATGGATTTCCTGTAAAAAAAAACTCCCAACAAATTCTGGAGCAGTGGAAGTCATGCAGCAATGGACTGAAGGAGATTCCATTCCAGAGAGCCCTGAAAAACCAATCCCAAAGATCCGTCATGCACTGGACAGGAGCAGAGCCTAGCCCTTCCTTGGCCATGCAGCACCAAGAGGCACAGATCCAAGCAGGCTTCAGGGATGGAATCTCTGGTGGCCACAAAGGTCCCTCCACCCACAGATGCACAGGTCAGTGAGAGAAACTTCTGGGCTAGCTGAGAGGGGAGCGAGGTATCTCATGCCCCCTTGGGAGGCAGCAGCAGAGGCAGCAGGCAGCCAGAGGGTCCTGGAGCAGGCAGGACCTTGGGTCCATTACTGAAGATCTCCACATAAACCCCCTGAGGGAACTGGGCCTGGGAGGCAGCCCTGCCCCCACCTGAGCACCAGAACTTGAGCTCACCTTGAATAGCAGCTGTGCCCACCACTGAAAGCCCTGATTCTGGCAAGCAGCATTTGAATCTCAGACCCCAAGCTCTAGCTGGGTGGATCTGGGCGGGGGTGGAGAGGAATCTCAGGAGTCAAGTAACTGGCTGAGAAAATGCCCAGAAAAGGGAAAAAAAATAAGACCATAGAAGGTTACTTTCTTGGTGAACAAATGTTTCCTCCCTTCCTTTCTGATGAGAAAGAACAATGCTTACCATCAGGTAAAGACATAGGAGCCAAGGCCTCTGTATCCCAAACATCTGAAATAGATATCCAATGGGCTCAGGCCATGGATGAGCTCAAAAAAGGATTTTGAAAATCAGAAATAGAAGAGATTAATAACAGGTGGCAAAAATATACAGAAGAATTATGCAAGAAAAATATTAATATAACCAGTAACCACAATGGTATAATTACTGATGTAGAGCCAGACATGGAAGAAAATGAAGTCAACTGAGCCTCAGGAAGTATTGCTAACAATAAGGATAATGGAGGTGATAAAATTCCATTTGAGCTATTTAAAATCTTGAAAGATGGTGCTGTTAAAATTCTGCACTCAATAAGACAACAAATTTGGAAAATTCATCAGTGACCACTAGATTGGAAAAGATCAATTTATGTCCTGATCCTAAAGAAAAGCAATGCCAAAGAATGTTTAAATTGCTGAACATTTGTCCTCATTTTACATGCCAGTAAGGTTATGCTTAAGATTCCACATTATAGGCTTCAGCAATATGGGAACAGAGAATTACCAGAAGAACAGGTTTTTTTTAAAAAAGGTAAATGAACTAATGACCAAACTGCCAACCATATTGGATTACAAGAGAAAGCAAGGGAGTTTCAGAAAAACAAAGTCCAATTCTGCTTCATTGACTACATTAAATCTTTTGATTGTGTGGATCACAACAAAATATGGCAAGTTCTCAAAAAACTGAGAGTACTAGATCATCTTACTTGTCTCCTGAGGAATATATATGAAGTAACAGTCAGAACCAAATATGGAACAACTGATTGGTTTAAGATTAGAAAAGGAATAAAATAAGTCTGCTTATTATCATCTTATTTATTTGACTTATATGCAGAGGACATCATGCTAGATGCCAGGCTTGATGGATCACAAGCTAGAGTTAAGTCTGCCAGGATATCTGGCAACAATCTCAGATACACGGACAATACCACTCTGATGGCAGAAAGTAAAGAATTAAGAAGATTAAGAAGTCTCTTAATGGGGGTGGAGGAGAATGTAAAATTTGGCTTGCAGTTTAACATAAAAAACCCACAAAACTAAGGTCATGGCAACCTGTTCCATCACTTCTTGGCAAATAAAGGGAGAACAAAATGGAAGTACTGTCAAATTTTATATTCTTGGGTTCAAAGATCACTATAGATAATAATTGAAGCCATAAAATTAAAAGACACTTACTCCTTGGAAGGAACACTATGACAAATCTAGACAGTATACTAAAAAGCAGAGACATCATCACCTTGCCAACAAAGGTCCATGAAATCAAAGCTATAGTTTATGCAGTATCAAAGTATAGCTGTGAGAGTTGGAATAAAGGGAAAGCTAAGCACCACAGAATCAATGCTTTCGAACTGTGGGGCTGGAAAAGATTTTTGAAAGTCCTTTGGTTAGTATGGAGATCAAATCAGTGAATACATAAAGAAATAAATTCAGAGTATACTTTGGAATATCAAATACTGAAGATGAAGCTTAAATACTTTGACTACATAATAAGAAGACAGGATTCATTGGAAAAGACCCTGATGTTGGAAAAGATTGAAGGCCAAAGGAGAAGGATATGGCAGATAATCAATAGTGTCATCGAAGCAGTGAACATGAACTTGGACAGACTTTGAGAAATAATGGAGGATACTAGAAATGTTAGCTGTAGCAGTAAGAGAAGAAAAAGTAATTGAAGGAATTAGAATAGGCAAAGAAGAAACCAAGTTATCACTCTTTGAAGATATGATAATATACACAGAGAATCTGAGAGAATCAAGGAAAAAACTACTTGAAATAAAAAACAAATTTGGCCAAGTTGCAGGTTACAAAATAAACTCACACCAATCTTCTGCATTTCTATATATTACTAACAAAGCCCAATAGCAAGAGATAGAAAGAGAAATCACCTTTAAAGCTAGGGTAGAAACTATAAAATATTTGGGAGTCTACCTGCTAAAACAAATCCAGGGACTATATGAACACAATTACAAAATACTTTTTGCACAAATAAAGTCAGATCTAAGTAAGTGGAAAGCATCATTTGCTCATGGGTAGAGTGAGACAATATAATAAAAATGACAATTCTACCTTAATTAATTTACTTATTTGGTGCCATACCAATCAAATAATCAAATAATTATTTTCTAGAACTAGAAAAAATAATATCAAAATTTATCTGGAAGAAAAAAAGGTCCAGAATATCAAGGGAACTAATGAAAAGAAATGCTGGGAAAGGTGACCTAGCCCTACCAGATCTCAAATTGTATTATAAGGCAGCAATTATTAAAAGTACTTAGTACTGTCTAAGGAAAAGAAGGGCAGACTAGAGGAATATGTTAGGTACTCAAGACACAGTGGTCAGTGAACACAGCAACCTATTGTTTGATAAACCCAAGGACCCCAGCTTCTGGGATAGGAACTCACAGTTCAAAAAAAATTACTGGGAAAACTGGATAACAGTATGGCAGAAACTAGGCATAGACCAATGCCTGACACCACACACAAAAATAAAGTCCAAATGGGTAAATGATCTAGGTATAAAGATTGACACTATAAACAAATTAGTGGATCAAGGAATAATGTATTTATCAGATTTATGGAGAAGGGAAGAATTTTTGACTAAACAAGATATAGAAAACATTATGAAGTGCAAAATGGATAATTTTGATTACATTAAATTGAAAAGTTTTTGCACAACCAAACCCAATGCAACAAAGATTAGGAGGGAAGCAGAAAAATGGGAAAGAATTTTTGCAATTAGTGTCTATGATAAAGGCTTCATTTATAAAATTTATAGAGAACTGAGTCAAATGTACAAGAATACAAGTCATTCCCCAATTGATAAATAGTCAAAGGATATGAACAGGCAATTTTCAGAGAAAGAAATTAAAGTTATTTATAGTCATATGAAAAAATGCTCTAAATCACTATTGATTAGAGAGATGAAAATCAAAACAACTCTGAGATACCAGATCACACCTATCAGGTTAGCTAACATGACAAAATAGGAAGATGATAAATGTTGGAGAAGATGTGGGAGAGTTGGAACACTAATGCACTGTTGGTGAAGTTGTTCACTGATCCAACCACTCCAGAAAGTAATTTGGAACTATGCCCACAGGGCTACAAAAATGTGCATATCCAAAACCCCGCAATCTTGCTTCTAGGACTGTATCCCCAAGAGATCACAAAAAATGGGAAAAGTTCTCACATGTACAATAATGTCTATAGCAGCTCTCTTTGTGGTGGCCCAAAACTGGAAATCAAGAGGGTGCCCATCAGTTGGGGAATGGCTGAATAAATTGTGGTCTATGAATGTAATGGAATATTATTGTGCTATAAGAAATGATGAACAGGAGGACTTCAGAGAGGCCTGGAAGGCTTATATGAACTAATGCCAAGTGAAAGGAGCAGAACCAGGAGAACTTTGTACAGAACAACAACCACGGTGTGTGAGGAATTTTTCCAGTAGACTTAGTACTTCACTGCAATTCAGAGACTCAAAAAATTCCCAATGGTCACTTAAGACAAAATGCCTTCCACATTCAGAGAAAGAACAATGGAATTAGATTGCAGAACGAAGCAGATAATTTTCTTTTGTGTCATATTTTGATTTGTTTTATGATTTCTCCCACTCCTTTTTATTCTTCTATGCAACATGACTGAGGTGAAAATATATTTAATAGGAAAGTATGTGTATTACCTATATAACATTGTATGCCATCTCAGGGAGGGAGTCAGGAGGTAGGGAGGAAGGAAGGGAAGGGAAGGGAAAAAAAATCTAAGATATATAGAAGTGATTGTAGAACACCGAAAACAAACAAATAAATAAATTTAAAATTAAAGAGAAATACTGGAGGATAGAAAGGTCTGACATACTATGTTCTATGAGATGACAAAGTGTTGGATGTGACTGAATGACTGGATAACAACAAATGTATACATGTGTACATATATACATATATGTATATATATATACACTAACATATGCATATGTATGTGTGTGTTTATATATGTGTGTAAATATATATAGATACGGATATAAATATACACACATATACATATGACAAGAAATAACAATCAAAATTAACAGGAGACAGGGCAAGGATGGGGAGGAATTGACAATCCTGAAATCAATTCATATTTTTAATTAAAAAAAAGTCAATCTGAGGGCAATTAGAGAAGGAGAAAAGGACCAAAAATTCATTAAGCTCCTACTATGTGCCAGACATTGTGCTAAACACTTTACAATTGTTATCTCATTTGATCTTCACAACCTTGGAAGGTAGTTGCTACTATCATCCCCACCTTATAGATGAGGAATCTGAGGCAGGTGGGTACTAGTTTAAAAGTTAAAAAATGAGTTCAATAATTTTAGCAAGGAAAATGTATAAAAATAAGACAAATTTTATTAAATTTAACTTAGGTAAAGTGAAAAACAATTTAAAATTGCAAGAGCTAAATTAAATCTAATACAATGAAGTAGTATTAATAGTCTAAATCCTCTTATTAAAAGAGACATAATCATAGAATAGTTTAAAAATAAAAACAAAATACATCAATATTTGCTTGCAGTAAATATACCTCAACACAAAAATAGAGAGATTAAAATTGAAAGACTAGTCTAAAATATATCATGCAACTCTGTTTAAAAGAAAAAAAAGGGATGAAAGTATGCTTTAAGATAAAGTTTATTTCCAATCTGTATTCTGATAAATAACTTAATACTGAAGTATCTTCAAATAATCCTTGCACACCAAGTCAAATCAACAAATATTTAAATACTTACTAATTACCAACATATAATTTATATGTATCAAACTGGAATTGGAACAAAATTAAAAGACAGTCAAATATATACAAGATAGAGTAACAGCTTTTCAAGAAGAAATAGATAACATGACAACAGTAGTAGGAAACTTTAATACTCCATTATCTTAATATGATAACTCTAAATTTAAAGTATTTGAAACAAAAAAGTCACAGAGTGGAACTACATATTTAATAAGATAAGCAACAATAAAATTAAAAAGAATGGAAAAAGCTGCATTTCTTTAAGCAGTCAATAAATATTTATTTTGTACCTACTATGTGCCAGATACTGTGCTATGTTCACGCAGAATTCATAAAATGTGTTACATAAAGAGGAATAAAGGAGCTCTGTCTAAGTTTTTAAAAACAGTATATTCTCTTTTCAGACCACGGTACAATAAAACCATAAATAAATAATAATAGCAATATGAATAAGAGACATAAGGCTAAAACAATTTTTTAAAAATCTGTCAAACAATAATTGGGTTAAAGAAGAAAATAGAGACATTATAACAGGATGTTTAAATGATAATTATAACATTAATACTATCTATCAAAATATACAGGATGAAGCCAAAGTGGTTCTTGGAAGCAAATTTATAGTACTGAACTAGCAATTAAAAGGAGAAAGAAGGAAAGAATAAATGAATTATTTTCATCTAAAGACAGTAGAAAAGGCATAGTCATAGTGCCAAGGAAAGCTGAAAAAAGTGTAAAAAGCAGAAATTAAAAGGTTGAATAAAAAATAATAAATAAATCCAAAAGTTGGCTTTCAAAAGACCAATAAAATTGAAGTATTACTAGCAAATTTCAAAAGGGGAAAGAGAAAACAGAAGTCATTAACATTAAAATGAAAGGCAAGAGAAAATAACAAAAGAAACTAAGAATATAATTATAGAATGTTATATACAAATATAGGGCAGCTAGATGGTACAGTAGATAGAAGGCAGGGCCTGGAGTCAGAAAGACTTGAATTCAAATCTAGTATCAGACATTTTCTAACTGTTTGGCCCTGGGCAGGGCACCTAACCCTGTTTGCCTCAGCTCCTTATCTATCAAGTAAGCTGGAGAAAGAAATGACAAAATGCTCCAGAATCTCTGTCAAAAAAGCCCAAAATGGGGCTACAAAGAGTCAGATATAGCTAAACAAAACATAAAACCTGACTCAACAACTACACACACAAATGAACATTATGAAACTTAGAGATCTCGGCAAAGTCAATGATTATTTTCAAATGCATCAGGTCACAATCTCTGAGCTGGAAAAGAACTCAAGAATCATCTAGTTCATCCAGCGACCTGTAGCCCAGGTTTGTAAGTATATCTATGTCTTGTCAGTCAGTCCATACAAATTTATTAAGTGCCTTTTATGTGCCTGATACTAGCCAAGTGCTGGGACTACAAATACAAGCAGAAACAAAGACAATATTTGTCTTCAAGAAGCTTACAATCTGGATAGTCAGACCCAAGATGGTGGAGTAGAAGAATGAACCTGTAGAAGCTCCCCAACATAACCCATAAAATACTTTTTAAAAATGACTCTAAACAAATTCTAGAGGAGCAGAAACCACAAAACGACCAACTGAAAGAGATTTCCAGCCCAAGATAGTGTGGAAAGTCGGCAAGAAAGGTCTATTGCACCAGGTTCAGAGCAGAGCACAGCCTGGTCTTGGACAAGATGTAGGGCAGGAACAGGATCAGAGCAGGCACTGGGCACCACCAGCAGCAGTGATTTCCAGATTGCTTAACCCACAAACATCAAAAACAGCTTCAAAAGTAGTGAGAAAGCTCTTTCACCTGGGTGAGAAGGGAATGTGGTCTGGCCTCACCTACAGCAGCCACTGCAGCAGCAGCATCCATTTTTGGAGCTCTCAGCTTAAAGACCCTGGAGGAATTGAGCTGCTGATCTGGATCTCAGCCCTGGAGTGAGGAGAAGTGATGGTGTGGTGGAGTTGGTGGAGGCTCTGGACAGGGAATCTTACTAACAAATCCTGGGCAGAAAAGTGCTTATGATTGCTCCCAGAATAGAGCACAGGGTAGAAGAGAAGTAAGTTCCTCTCCCTTGATTTTGCCACCTTGGAGGAACTGAGAACTTGCAGGTCCCCAGAGTGTATCCTCCTCTTGACAAAGGACTCAAAATGCCCAAAAAAAGGAAAAAGTAAGACTATAGAAGGTTAATTTCTTGGTGAACAGACATTTTCTTCCATTCTTTCAGATGAGGAAGAACAATGCATCCCATCAGAGGAAGAGCTAAAAGTCAAGGTTGCTGCATCCAAAATCTTCAAAATAAACATTCATTGGTCTCAGGTCATGGAAGAGCTCAAAAAGGATTTTGAAAATCAAGTAAGAGAAGTAGAACAAAAATTGGGAAGAGAAATGAGAGTGATGCAAGACAGTCATGAAAACAAATCAACAGCTTGCTAAGGGAGACCCAAAAATGCTGAAGAAAATGACATCTTTAAAAATAAGCTAATTCAATTGGCAAAAGAGGTCCAAAAAGCCATGTGGAGAAGAATGCTCTAAAGAAGTAGAATTAGTCAAATGGAAAAGGAGGTTAAAAAGCTCACTGAAGAAAATAGTTCTTTAAAAATTAGAATGGAGCAGATGGAAGCTAATGACTTTTTGAGAAACCAAGAAATTACAAAACAAAACCAAAATAATGAAAAAATAGAAGACAATGTGAAATATCTCACTGGGAAAGAAATTGACCTGAAAAATAGATACAGGAGAGACAATTTAAAAATTATGAGACTACCTGAAAGCCATGGTCAAGAAAAGAGGCTAGACATCATCTTTCATGAAATTATCAAGCAAAACTGCCTTGATATTCTAAAATCAGAGGGCAAAATAATATTGAAAGAATCCACTGATCACCCCCTGAAAGATATCCGAAAAGAATAATTCCTAGGAATATTTTAACCAAATTCTGGAGTTTTCAGGTCAAGAAGAAAATATTTCAAGCAGCTAGAAAGAAACAGTTCAAGTATTGTGGAAATAAAACCAGGATAACACAGAATCTAGCAGCTTCCACATTAAGGGATCAAAGGGCTTGGAATACAATATCCAGAAGTCAAAGGAACTAAGATTAAAACCAAGAATCACCTACCCAGAAAAACTGAGTATAATAATTCAGGGGCACAAATAGTCATTAATTAAATAGAGGACTTTCAAGTATTCTTATTGAAACAATCAGAACTGAATAGAAAATCTGACTTTGAAACACAAGCAACACGAGAAACATGAAAAGGTAAAGAGGAAAGAGAAATTATAAGGGACTTATTAAAGTTGAACTGTTCATATTCCTACGTAGAAAGATAGTATTTGTAACTCTTGAAACTTTTCTCAGTATTTGGGTTGGTGGAGGGATTTTACACACACACACACACACACACACACACACACACACACACACAATGCTGCTGAAAGAAGATGGAGAAAATCATGCATTAATCATTCTGGTTGGGTCCATTATAAAACGAACTTTTATTATGATGTCTCAATAAATTACCTACTCTGACATAATAAATAGAGACTTATATATACCAGTTTCAAAAGAATAAAAACAAGGCCATCAGTGAACTGTTCTGAGCTTCTCTTCCCTCTCCCCTCAACACTCCAAAATAAATACTCAATCCCCAAAGATATGCCTGACCCAAATATGTTTACCAGTGATTTTGTTTAAACTTTTAAAGAACAACAACAACCAGAGTAGGAACAATCACTTTATAACCTAAACTCTTTCTAAATATAGGAAAAAATAGAATATAGTCTAAGACTTGGTAGGAGGCAAAGACAATCTTTATTTTAAAACCTGACAAAGACATCACTAAAAAAGAAATTTACAGGTCCATCTCATTAATGAAAGTGGATTCAAAATAATAAACAAAATATTAAGAAATAAAATACAACACATTTTTGAAATCATTTTTTCATGACCAAATAAGATTTATACAAAGGATATAAGGAGAGGTGAATATGAAGAAGACAATTCAATATATCATTGGGCTACAGTTAATGAATGACTAAATATAAGATATATCAATTGAGTGGAATGGTATTTTACCATTAACCTTGATGAATATGAGAAATATAAAGATTCAAATGAAGGGATACAAAGCAATATTAAACAGAACAGGAAAAGCAATATACCCACTGACTCTAATGGCGAGGCAGCAGTAACACAAATACACTGATGAATAATAGAAAAAAAGCAGGATAGGAAAGGAATAACTATTAAGCTATCATAAACCTATTGTATGCAAGAATTCATTTTAAATGTAAAATAATTATAAATGAATGTCTATATGGTTAGGTCCTGTTTATAGTAAATTTCATTATACATTTTTCATAAACAAAAATATCACATTGGCAGGAAAATGGTTAAGAAATAACAAATGGTGAGGTGGAGCCAAGATGGCAGAGTAGAAAGACCACACATACACTAGTTCTTCCCCACCGCTCATAAAATACCTGTAAAGAAAGACTCTCAGCAAATTCTAGAGCAGTAGAAGCCACAGAACTATGAAGTGGAGGAAATTTCCAGTCCAGGGTGACCTTGAAGGCCAATGGAAAAAGTCTATTGCAGCAGACATGAAGTGGAGCCCAACTCAGCTTTGGTCATGCAGTGGTGGGAGAAAGACTGGAGCAGGCCTTGGGGTCAGAATCCCTGGCATCAACAGCTGTGGTTCACAGATCCCTCAACCCACAGGCACCAAAGGCAGCTTCAAAGGTCAGTGGAAGGGCTTTTTCACCTCTGTGACAAGGGAACAGAGTCATCCCCTAGCCTCAGCCCCAGGCAGCAAAGGCAGCTGTGATAGCAGCAGCAGTAGCGCACAACTGTGGCTATGGTGATCTGGCAGGCAGCATCCACTGCCAGATAAAGCCCCTGAAAGAACTGAGCATCTGATCTGAATATCAGCCTCAAGCTGAGTCACAGAGTAAACTCTTCTCCCTTGATTGCGCCACCTTGGAGGAACTGAGATCTTACAGGTCCCCAGAGTATACCCTATTCTTGACAATGGACCCAAAAGTCAAGTAACTGGTTGGGAAAATGCCCACAAAATGGAGAAAAATAAGATTATAGAAGGTTACTTTTTTGGTGAATAGGTATTCTCTCCCATCTTTTCAGATGAGGAAGAACAATATTTACCATCAGGGAAGACATAAAAGTCAAGACTTCTGTATCCAAAACCTTCAAAATAAATATGCAATGGTTGCAGGCCATGGAAGAGCTCAAAAAAAATTTTGAAAATAAAGTAAGACAGGTAGAAGAAAAATTGAGAAGAGAAATGAGAGTGATGTAAGAAAATCATGAAAAGCAAATCAACAGTTTGCTAAAAGAGAACCAAAAATTGCTGAAGAAAATGACATCTTTAAAAATAAGCTAATTCAATTGGCAAAAGAGGTCCAAAAAGCCAATGAGGAGAAGAATACTTTAAAAAGCAGAAGCAATCAAAAGGAAAAGAAGGTTCAAAAGCTCACTGAAGAAAGGAGTTCTTTAAACATTAGAATGGAGCAGATGGAAGCTAATGACTTTTTGAGAAACCAAGAAATTACAAAACAAAAGCAAAAGAATAAAAAAATAGAAGATAATGTGAAACATTTCATAGGAAAAACAACTGACCTGGAAAATAGATCAAGGAGAGACAATTTTAAAATTATGAGACTATCTGAAAGTCATGATCAAAAAAAGAGCCTAGACATCATCTTTCATGAAATTATCAAGCAAAACTGCCTTGATGTTCTAGAACCAGTGGGTAATGTAAATATTGAAAGCATTCACTGATCACCTCCCAAAAGAGATCTGAAAAGAGAAATTCCTAGGAATATTGTACCCAAATTCCAGAGTTCCCAGGTCAAGGAGAAAATATTGCAAGCAGTCAGAAAAAAACAATTCAAGTATTGTGGAAATACAATCAAAGTAATACAAGATCTAGCAGCTTCTACATTAAGGGATCAGAGGACTTGGAATATATTCCAGAAGTCAAAGGACCTAGGTCTAAAACCAAGAATCACCTACCCAGGAAACTGAGTATAATATTTCAGGGAAAAAAGGATCATTCAATGAAATAGAGGATTTTCAATTATTCTTGATGAAAAGACCAGAGCTGAAAAAAAAATTTCACTTTCAAACACAAGAATCAAGAGTAGCATGAAAAAGTAAAGAGGAAAGAGAAATCACAAGGGACTTAGTAAAGTTGAACTGTTTACATTCCTACATGGAAAGATAATATTTGTAACTCTTGAAACTTTTCAGTATCTGGGTAGTTGGAGGGATTATGTACACACACACACACACACGCACACACACACACATACACAGAGGGACAGAGACCACAAGGTGAGTTGAATAGGAAGGGATCATATCTAAAAAAAATAAAATTTAGGGGGTGAGAGAGGAATATATTGGGAGAAGAAAGGGAGAAATGAAATGGGGCAAATTATATCTCATAGAAGAATCAAGAAAAAGCTTTTTCCATGAAGGGAAAATGGGGGGAGGTGAGAGGGAAAAAGTGAAGCTTACTCTCATCACATTTGGCTGAAGGAAGGAATGACATGCACACTCAATTTGGTATGAAAAGTCTATTTTACACTACAAAAAAGTAGGGGAGAGGGGGAGAAGCAGAGTAGGGGGGATGATGGAAGGGAGGGCAAATGGGAGGAGGGAGCAAGTAGAAGTAAACACTTTTGGGGAGGGACAAGATCAAAAGAGAAAATAGAAGAAATGGTGGGCAGGATAGGATGGAGGGAAATATAGTTAGTCTTAAACAATATGACTGCTATGGAAGTCATTTGCAAAACTACACATGTATAACCTTTGTTGAATTGCTTGTCTTCTTAGTGAGGATGGGTGGGGAGGGAGGAAGGAAGAGAAGTTGGAAGTCAAAGTTTTAGGAACAAATGTTGAGAATTGTTTTGCGTACAATTGCGAAATAAGAAATACAGGCAATGAGTATAGAAATTTATCTTGCCCTACTGGACAAGAGAGAAGATGGGGATAAGGGAAGGGAGGGGTGTCAGAAGAGAGGGCACATGGGTGGAAAAGGCAATCAAAATGCGTGGCATTTTGGAGGGGAGGGGAGAGATGGGGAGAAAATTTAGAACTCAAAATTTTGTGGAAATTAATGTTGAAAACTTAAAATAAATTAATTAAAAAAAGAAATATCAAATGGTATTTATTTTTTGGCAGTGGCAAAGTGAATGAAGGTGAATTTATACTTTCAGACTATACAACATATCACAAAGTTGTTCTCATCAAAATTATCTTGTAAAAATAAAAGAAAAATTAGTGGGGAGAAAAGAGCAGACATCCTTGAAATAGGATCACATAAAACCAAAACTTTATTGTTTGATCAATCTATAGATCACAAAAACTGGGGAAAGGATTCATCATTTAATAAGCTTTTGTTGGGGAAAAAACAAACTTTAATTTGAATTATAATTATGAAAAACATATAATGCTTTTAGACTTACAAAGCCCTTTTACAAATATCATCTCATTTGATCCTCACAACGACCTTCTGAGGTAGGGTGCTATTTCAACTATTTCAGAAATGTCAGCTGAGCCTCAGAGAGGAGAAACAATTTATTAATTTTCCCTCAGTTATTTAGTGTCTATGGTAAAATTAGAAACTAGATCTTATTAACTTCAGGTCTAGGGCTCATATCACATAATACATTGCAGCTGGAAATTGAAACTAAGCATAAGAAAATGAACTATAGGCATTAGAAGAAAGAGAAATACTATATTTATCTCAGTGGTGAAAGGCACACATATGTTTCAATTTTTAAAGAAGTGGAATATACATCATTAGAGGAAAGGTAAAATAATTTGGTTACATCAAATTCTTTAAAATGATAAAACACTGAAAAATATAATTAAGGAGAGCCTCTGCAGCAAACACAACAGATTAAAACATATTGATTAAAATGTAGAAGGAGCAACATTCAGTCACCAGTAAACGCATGGTCAACAGGCAATTTTCAAAAGAGGATTCACAGAGCATAAACACAAGCTTGGCAGAAAAAAAAATAATAACTTTCAACCTATACTATAATCAAATGCAAATTAAAACGGCTCTTAGGTACTACTTCACACAAATCAAATTAGTAAAAATAACTAAAAGCGAGAAAGCTCAGTGTTGACAGGACTGTGGGAAAAAGACTCACACATTTCCAGTGGAATTAAACATTGATAGGATCTTCATGGAAGTCAATTTGGCAAAACAAATTACTGAAATATTATTATTGTCTGATTGACCCCAGAATCCATTACTGGGAATATACCGAAAGAGTGTCGGCACAAAGGGAAAAAAAAGTACAATATTCTCTGTTCAAACATATAGGTAACTGAATTAATTACAATTTCTAAGAACTAATATCCAACATTTGGTGAGTGACTGAATAAAACATGTTGTATCACTGTAAAAAGAATCTGACAATCATTAAAATTAATTTTTTTGAATGAGAAATAGAAGGAAATTTTGAAAGGCATATGATGCAATATAAAGAAAGTAGAACTAGAAGAAGAGTAGAAAAACTTACCAGGATTATATGAAAGGGAAAATGTTAACATACATAGAGAAATGAATGGAGGCTTTGAGAGGTGATGAGACTCAGTGAATAATTGAAAATCTGTTAGGGACATCTTAACAAAGAAATTTATTTTAAAATGTAAATGCTTTTAAATGTGTGCTTATTTGTTTTCTCATTATTTAGAGTTAAGTACATGATAAATTATTTATAAAAATTTAAATAAAAATAAATAACTAAAAATGAGTTTTCTTGTGCTCAAAGCTGTTTCTCACTCTTGTGAGAAAGGCTCCCTAGACTGTCAAACTCTCAGTGAGATAGATGTTGGTTCATATATTTCTCCAAATTAGTTTGGATCAAAGCTTGGAAAATGTGGGAGATTTATCCCCTGGTGAAGGAAAGGAAGAAAAGAGAGAGAAAGAAGGGTGAAACTCAGTCTAGTACCCAAGATCTGCTCAAAAAAAATGAGAGGGGGAAGGAAAGGGGAGGGCGGAAAAGGGAAGAGATCCATACAAGAAACTCTGCAAATATTTTATAAATATGGAAGCTGGGACTGTGATGAATATGGCAAAGGCTTCTTTCAGAAAACAAACCTCACTGTTCTTTAATGCCCACATAGGAGAGAAAGTAATTGTAAGGTCAAGCAAAGTAGAATCTTTAGTTGTTTTTGTTTTACTAGAAGTGCCTCTGTTTGAATAATGTGATTAAAGAAATTCTTCCCCACACATTGATGTGTCTGTCCACTGAGGAAAGGTTGATTAGGGGAGTTGTTTTGTAGGAGGGTCCCAAGTACCTTTTGTTTTTTTTTCTATTGAGGCACTGGCTCAGAGGGTTATGCCCCCTGACTCCAAAAAGTATATAAATACTCTGAGGATGAGGTTTTAGTTGGGGCTTACTGACTGGAAGTGTTTGTCTGGTCAGACAGAACTCTGGGAAGCCATTAAGGAGACCTCCAGCTTGGAAAACCCAGATGTTGGTGCTTCCCTCTCTGGTAACTATGGTCAGCCAGTTGGACCTGTCTGTTGAATTGTAATTTATGTGTTGATTATCATCAGAGAGGAAGCCATGTCTGCTGATCTTTGATTTCTCTGTATTTTCTCTAAAGTTCAGGGTGCTGACTTTTTCCCCTGAACTAACTGAATGATACGTGTGCTTGATTAAAGGGATTGTTAAGCCCTCAAAAGTTGCCTTTTCTTTTAGAGAAACAGATCAAAGAACCTGTGATAGCAGGCCTTTCTGTGTATGTCAGGATGCTTACTATTACACTGATCCAAAGTTTAGAGAAGAAACCCGTACTCTAATCCAAACAGAACTGATGCTATCTGGGCTTTTGGATGTTGAATGACTCCTATTGGGTCACACTTGTTGACCACCTCTAAAGCCACCCAGACTAAATGATTTCCCATCTACCAGGTTGATGTTGATGGGGTGCTTAGGTGCATGTGCTTCAGTCCCAATCCTAAAATCACATTTCTTTTTAAAACCCACATTTCTCCCTAGCCTCAAAACACTATCCTAGGCAGTTTCTCCTCAGTCTAAGGACACAGTCTGTCCTAGCCACGCAGTTATATCTCTTCCTGTTACAGTAGCCAGCTGTACCTATAGAATTTATTAGTCTGATCCAGTTGTTTACTGATTGAACAGGCTGTGCACTGGGTCACAACAACATTTACTACTCACTGATCAATCATATGTATCCTAGACGTAGACATACGTACATTCCCTTACATTTATCTTGTCTAACAAGACACTAATGAGAGCAGCCTGGGTATTTCTCAGTCAGCTCTAATCCTTTAGTGGACTTAGTGATGTTTGAGGCCTAAAACCACACCTCCATGTAGCCCCACCCAGCACCCTTGGGCTATTTCCCACTGAACTCTGTAAACTACCTGCATAGTAGATACCAAAAGTACAGTTTTTTAAAGAACTAATCACTCCTTAACCATTCCCTAATCACTCCCTAATCCCACCCTGAATCATCTAGTTAGCATCTTTGGCACATCCTTTGCTGTGCAATATCCTATATAAACTTTACTTGCACCCCTCTAAGGTTGCAGGTTCTATAAGAACTCTTGCCCGCTGAAAAGCATAATAAATCTTTACCTTGACCTCAGACATGCTTGAGTCTGTGAATTCTCCAGATGGCCTATGCAGGGAGCTCCAGTCTTAGAGTTCCTGCACACCCTCGTTCTAGTCCTCATCAATGTGATGTTTTCTTGCAACATCTGCCCTCCTCCTTTCACTTAATATAAGCTGCTCTGTGATGTTCTTCTTTCAGAGCACCATGACCCACTTCACAGCTCATCTTCAGGTGCAGAACTCCAAATCAAACATAGTTTTTAGCAGGATTTTGCACAGCCCTGGTTCATTTAAATCCAATTTACCAAGATATCACCCTTCTGGTGTCATCAGTCCCTTTCAAGAACAAAGGATGAACAAGAAAAGCTTTTGACTGTAGATCTGTACCAGATTTCCCCTCCCCCATACCCAGAGGAAATACTCTACATTTCTGAGTCTTTGTTCTCTGGCTCTAACTACTGTTCTCTCTGGCTATTCTCTCCCAATATCCATGGGTACTGCCTGGTCAAAGGTAAGTAGTGACAAGAAACTCTTGGAAATAGTCATATAATTGAGTGTGATTCTTAGTAGCATTACCAAAGTAGGGAGCATCATAGACTATACTAAGATAAGGGTTGTCAACTAAAGAGGACATGAAGAGGATGAAATTCTGAAGTTTCAGACACAATGTGGGGAGGGAGGGAGGAAGGAAAGGGAGGAGGGAGAGATGAACTTTCTAAAATAATTGATGTGGATACACAAAGAATACATTAATCAATCGATTTTTTAAAAGACATACACTTAAAAAAGAAATATCAGAACCTACTCTAAACAATTATATGTCACTAAAATAGAATTTAAAAGAAATGGAAGTTTATCTATAAAAGCATAAATAATCTAATTGACAAAGTATCAAAAAAAAAGATGGTAAACAATTCAATCTCAAGAAAACAGAATTGGTCTGACTAGAAACTACACTCAATCAATAAGTAAATTAATTAGTCATCAAACAAAAAAGAAGGAATGAAGAAATAAATAAATAGATAACTAATTAAATAGAAACTCTACTAGTCCAGACAGATTTGTGATGAATTCAATCAAACATTTAGAGAGCACTTAATGCCCATGCTACAGAAATCATTCTCCAAAATTGAGAAAGAAAAATCACTTATCCAACTCTTTTTATGTAACATATATTGTTTTATTTCTCATTAAATATAGGAGTAAGGAAAAAGTGCCTTCAATTCCTCATTGTTATGTGACATAGTTTGAGAATATTTGTAATAGAAATAACAAAAGAAAAATAAAAATAATAAACATAGGTAAAGAGAAACCAAAGCAATCTCTATTTGTTGAAGTTATGAGGGTTTATATAGAAAACCACAAAGAATCAGGATAGAAGTTCACTTAGGAAATTAATAGCTTCTGTAAATGGTAGCACAAAATATGAATCCACAAAAATCAACAGTATTTCCAGATACCAACAAGAGAATCCAGGAGGAAATCATAAAAATGGAAGTCCCATTCAAAATAATCACAAAATTCACATTATATCTGGGATTCAATCTAGCTAGTCAAGGCTTTGATAGTTATGAGTAGCTACAAAGCATGATATAAAGAAATAAAGAAGAGTTTAAATAATTGTAGAGATAACTTTTGCTCTCGATTGGGTTCACCAGAATAATAAAAATAATACTTCCATGAACAGAAATTTTCAGAGGAAGAAATTAAAACTATCTATAATTATATGAAAAAAATGCTATAAATCACTATTGATTAGAGAGATGCAAATCAAAATAACTTTGAGGGACCACATCACAACTATCAGATTGGCTAACATGACAAAACAGGAAGATAACAAATGTTGGAGAAGATGTGGGAGAGTTGGAATACTAATTCATAGTTGGAGGAGCTGTAGCTGACCCAACCATTCTGGAAAGCAGTTTGGAACTGTGCCCAAAGGGCTACAAAAATTTACGTACTCTTTGACCAAGCAATATTGCTTCCGGGACGCTATCTCAAAGAAATCATAGAAATGGGGAAAGGTCTTACATGTAAAAAAATATTTATAGCAGCCCTTTTTGTGGTGGCCAAAAACTGGAAATCAAAGGGATGCCCATCAGTTGAGGAATGACTGAATAAGTTGTGATATATCAATATAATGGAATACTATCGTGCTATGAGAAAGGATGAACAGCAAGAACTGATGCTGAGTGAAAGGAGTAGAACCAGGAGAACATTGTATACAGCAACAACCACAGTGTGTGAGGAATTTTCCTGATAGACTTATTACATCATTGCACTGCATGGACTTAAAAAATTTCCAATGGACTCTTGAGGCAAAATGCCTTCCACTTTCAGAGGAAGAACATATGGAATTGTATTGTAGATAAAAACAGACCATTTTCTTTTGTTTTATGTTTTGTTTTGTTTTATGGTTTCTCCCATTCATTTTAATTCTTCTATACAACATGCATTTAATAAGAATATATGTGTAGAACCTAAATGTGATTGTACACCATCTCAGGGAGGGACTGGGGAGGGAAGGGGGAATGTGGGGGAGGGAATGGAAAAAAAATTTGAGATATATGGAAGTGATTGTAGAACACTGAAAAAAAATAATTTAATTAAAAAAAACAAAAAATGCAGCTCCCATTCCTATTAAAAACACCAGAGAGCATAGGAATAAATGTGGTTTTCCTTAAAATAATAAGTAGCATCTATCTAAAACCATCAGCAAATCTTATATGTAATGAGAATAGGCTAGAAGCTTTCTTGATAAGATATGGGGTGAAGAACAATGCCCATTATCACCACTCTTTCTTAATATTGTACTAGAAATGTTAGCTTTAGCAATAAGACAAGAAAAATAAATTGAAGAAAGGAGAATAGGTAATAATGAAACAAAAGTATTAATCTTTTCAGATGATTTGATGGGATACTTAGAGAATCAACTACAAAACTACTTGAAATAACAATGTTAACAGAGTTACAGGATATAAAATAAACTCACATAAATCATAGCATTTCTAGATATTATCAGCAAAGTCCAGCAATAAGAGATAAATTCAATTTAAAATAAGTATAGACAATATGAACTATTTAGGAGTCTACCTGCCAAGACAAACCTAGAAACTATATGAATACTATTACAAAACACTTTTCACATAAATAAAGTCAGATATAAACAACTGGAAAAATATCAGTTGCTCATGAGTAAGCCAAGCTAATATAATCAAAATGACAATTCTACATCAATTAATTTACTTATTCAGTACCATGCCAATCAAATTACCAAAATTATTTTGTGGAGCTAGAAGAAAATAATAACAAAATTCATCAGGAAGAGCAAAAATTCAAGAATATCAGAGGCATCACTTGATATTGGCTAAGAAATAGAGTTATATCAATGGAATAGGTTAGGTTTACAAGACACAATAGTCAATGATTACAGCAGTCTACTGTTTGGTAAACCCAAGGACCCCAGATTCTGGGATAAGAACTTACTGTTTGACAAAAACTGCTGGCAAAACTGAAAAAGAATGTGGTGGAAACTGGGTGTAGACCAACATCTAACATAGTATGCCAGAATAAAGTCAAAATGAGTACATGATCTAGGTATAAAAGTTGATACCATAAGCAGATTAGAAGAGCAAGGAATAGCTTATTTGCCATATTTATGAAGAATGGACAAATTTATGAACAAATGAGACAGATAACATAATGTGAAATGGATAATTTTGATTAAATTGAAAAGATTTGCACAAACAAAGCCAATGCAACCAAAATTAGGAGGGAAGAAGAAAACTGGGGGAAGAATTTTTACAACTAGTGTATGTGATAAAGGCCTCATTTCTAAAATATATAGAGAACTGAGTCAAATTTACAAGAATACAAGTCATTTCCAAGTTGATAAATAGTCAAAGGATATGAACAGGTAGTTGTCAGAGGAAGAAATTAAAGCTATCTATAATCATATGAAAAAATGCTCTAAATCACTATTAATTAGACAAATGGATATCAAAACAACTCTGAGGTAACACATCACACCTATCAGGTTGACTAACATGACAAAACAGGAAAATGAAAAATATTGCAGAATATGTGGGAGAATTGTTGGTGGAGTTGTGGGCTGATCAAATCATTCTGTAGAGCAGTTTGGAACTAAACCCAAAGTGCTATAAAAATGTGCATGCCATTTGATCCAGTAATACCACTTCTACAGCTATATCCTAAAGAGATCATAAAAATGGGAAAAGGACCCACATGTACAAAGATATTTATAGTAGCTCTTTTTGTAGAGGCAAAGAATTAGAAATTGATGGTATGCTCATCAGCTGGGGAATGACAGAACAAGTTGTGCCATATGAATATAATGGAATACTATTGTTCCATAAGAATGGATGAGCATGGGGGGTAGAGACAAGATGATGGAGTAGAAGCAAGGACCTGCCTGAGCTCTCCCTCCCCAAACCACTCAAATAACTGTAAAAATGACTCTAAACAAATTCTAGAACAGCAGAATACACAAAATGACAGGGTGAAACAGACTTCCAGCCCAAGACAATCTGAAAGGTCAAAGGAAGGGATTATTATACCAGATTCAGAGCAAAGTACAGCCTGGCATGGGCTGTGCCAGCACAGCTGGGACTGCAACAGGCCTCAGTGTGTTACACTGAATCACTGGCAGTTGTAGCTGTTTCCAGTCTTCTCAACCCACAAATGCCAAAGAGAGCTTCAAAGGTCAGTGGGAAACTTCTCTCACCTGAGTAAGAGAGGAACATGATCTGGCCCCAGGCCTAACCCCAGCTGTAGGGCAGTGACAGCCACTACAGCAGTGGCAGCTGTTTCTGGAGGCCCAACAGATTGTGGGGCAATCTAGTGGCTGATCTGAGTCTCATTCCTGAGTGGCAGTCCTGGGTGAAGAAGTGCTCTGGAATGGCAGAGATAGTGGTGGCTGTGGAGAGGGAATCCTATTTACAGTTAGAGGGCAGAAAAAAGTGCTTGTGGTTGTTCACAGATTAGAGGGCTGGCCATGAGAAGAAGAAACATCTCTTCTTTGGTCATACCACTTTGGAGGAATTGAGAATTTGTAGGCCCCTAGAGATATCTCTGAAAAACCCTTGAAACTTGGGGAAGTACACCTTCCACTTAAGAAAGACCTCAAAAGTCAAGTAATTGACTGGGAAATGATGAAAAAAGTAAAAAATAGACTATAAGAGGTTACTTCATCATACTTTCTTATGATGAAGAAGATCAAAGCATACAACCAGAAGAAGACAGCAAGACCAAGACGCCTACATCCAAAGCCTTCAAGAAAAATATGTAATGGTCTCAGACCATAGAAGAGCTCAAAAAGGATTTTGAAAATCAAGCAAGAGAAATAGAGGAAAAATCTGGAAGACAAATGAGAGTGATGCAAGCAAATCACGAAAAATAAGTCATGAGCTTGCTAAAGGAGGCTCCTTCAAAATGCTGAAGGAAATAACGCCTTTAAAAATAGACTTGGGGGCGGAGCCAAGATGGTGGAGTAGAAAGACTCACATATGCTAGCTCCGAACCCACAGCCCATGGATCTCCTGTAAAAAGAACTCCCAATAAATTCTGGAGAAGGGGAAGTCTCGCAGAAACAGAGTGAAGGAGATTTCCTTTCCAGAGAGCCCTGAAAATCTGATCCCAAAGTCCGTCATGCACCAGACAGGAGCGGAGCCCAGCCTTGACCTGGCCGCTTGGCACAGAGAGGAGCAATCAGATCTGAGCAGGCTTCAGGGACAGAATCTCCAGCGGCCATGAAGGTCCCTCCACCCAGAGATGCACAGGTCAGTGAGAGAGACGTCTGGATGGGCTGATAGGGGAGCAGGGTGTCTCCATGACTTGGGCCCCCTCGGGAGGCAGCAGTGGAGGCAGCGGGTGGCCAGAGGCTCCCAGAGCAGACAGGATCTCCATTACAGGAAGGTCTCTGCATAAACCCCCTGAGGGAACTGAGCCTGGGAGGCGGCCCTGTCCCCACCTGAGAACCTGATTTAACCTTACCCTGAATAGCAGCTGGCCGGCCGCCGAAAGCCCTGAGGCTGGGGAGTAGCATTTGAATCTCAGACCCCAAGCACCAGCTGGGCAGACCTAGGTGGGGGGGAGGGGAAGGGCAGGCATCTCAGAAGTCAAGTAACTGGCTAGGAAAATGCCCAGAAAATGGAAAAAAAAATAAGACCATAGAAGGGTACTTTCTTAGGGACCAGATGATTCTACCATTCCTCTCTGATGAGGAAGAAAACTGCTTACCATCAGGTAAAGACATAAGAGTCAAGGCCTATGTATCCCAAACATCTGAAATAGATATTCAATGGGCTCAGGCCTTGGAAGAGCTCAAAAAGGATTTTGAAAATCAAGTTAGACAGGTGGAGGAAAAACTGGGAAGAGAAATGAGAGAGATGCAAGAAAAGCATGAAAAGCAGGTCAACACCTTGCTAAAGGAGACCCAAAAATATACTAAAGAAAATAACACCTTGAAAAATAGG
>CM053771.1:56509009-56549071 GCA_028658325.1 Potorous gilbertii | reverse complement strand
TCCCTCCATTAAGGAGACTCCTGCCTGCCTCATCTATGAGAGATAATTTATCCCATTCCATTTCACCCTCTTTCCTCCCACTCCATTTCTCTCTCACTGTTTACCTTGATTTCTTTCAAGATATGATCCCATCCAGGCGACATTTAATAGACTCATTTTGTTGGACCATATAGTTCATGGAGAGAATAGTAGGAAACCCTTGGAAGTGCTAAATCCTAGTACCTTCCCCAGATATTCTAGGATATTTCAGTTGTAAATTGTGACAGTGGGGACCAAATACATAATTAGCAATTAAGGTCTTAGTGTGGGGTGGGATTTCGATGGGATCATTTTGTAAAGTTGTGGAGAGTTTCAAATGCCCAAATGAGGGTTTACAGTTTATCCCAGAACAAATGGAGGAAAAGGACACCAATAATTTTGGAGCAGGGGAGTGCTATGATTAGATCTATGCTTTGGGAACACCAGTTTGGCTGTTTTGTTAATCGAGACTCATATACAAAGAGAACAATTTGGAGGCTCTTATAATTGCACAGGAAAGAGATGATGGGGTCCTGAACTAAAGTGGTGGGCATCTGAATGTAAAGAAGAGTATGGATGTGTGAGATGCTGTAGAAACAGAACTGATAAAGCTTGACAGTCAATTAGATTGAGGAGGAAGGTGATGGATGAAAAGGGAAGGGTAAAATGACACGAAGATCATGAACTTGGATGATTGGAAAGACAGTAGTACCCTGGACAGACAAAGAAATTAGGAAGAGTGGAGGTACTTTACAATGATTAACTGTGAATCACTTAGCTCATCTCAGCAATACACTGATCCAAAACAATTCCAAAGGACTTATGATGAAAAATGCCATCCGCCTCCAGAGAAAGAACTGATGGGGGTTGAGTACAGATTGAAGCAAACTTTTTTAGCTTTCTTTATTATTTTCTTTCCTTTCTTTTATTTGTTATTCTTATTTTGTTTGGTTTTTTTGTTCACATTTTCTTTTGCAACATGGTTAATATGGAAATATGTTGCGTGGCTGTACTTGTATAATCTACATTGAATTGCTTGCCTTCTCAAGAAGAGGGGAAGAGGGAAAGGAGAGAATTTGGAACTCAAAATTTAAAAAAAATGAATTCTAATTGTTTTATTTACATGAATATGAAAAAAACAAAAATTAAATGTAAATTTAAAAAAAAATTAAGAGAGGTCTTATGGCAGTAGATGTTGAGTTCCATTGGAGATATTCTGAGTTTGACTTGGTTATTTAATATCCAGGTGGAATGGTCCAGGAGGTAATTGGAAATGGTGGCTTCAACTCAGGAGAAAGATGAAGGAAGACAAGTTATATAAACTTGAGAGCCATCTGACTAGAGAATTTCCTAGTATTTCTCCCTTTCATTCATTACATGGTGAAAAGCCACTTGTATCACTGGCATCTATGTATGTAAACCATGCTATGGGGAAAAGGACCTGGGTTACTTTTGGAGGGGAAAGGGGAAGGGAGAACCCAGTTTCCCTTTCAGCAAGCTTTCCTCAAAAGTTTCAAGTGTCCCAAACTTTACATCTCCCCATCTTCCAGCAATATACTCTTCCATAAGAAATGAGACATCTACCCTCTAGGTAAGATAGCATCCAAGTTCTCTTAGAGATTTTGTTTCTAAGGTTTCCTTCCTCTGGGGATTCAGGAGTAGGTGGAAGGGTGGGAATACAGAAGCCTGAATTCTAGGAACAGTTGTGGTTTACTCTGAGATCTCTGAGATCTGAGACAGCTTCTCTGGATCTCCATTTATACTTCATACTAAAATGCTTCTAAGTACGACATGGCACAGTGGAATGAGCTTTGAGGTCGACTATATTAACCTCTTTATTTAAAGAGGGGAAAATTAAAGCCTAGAGAGTTTCAATGACTTGCCCACAGTGACAGAGGCAATAACTGGCAAACCTGACCTTTGGACCCAGGTCAAGGAATCACAAAATTATAGATCTTGATCTGGAAAGGACTTCAGAAGTGATCTAGTTCAACCATCCCATTTTACAAATGAGGTCAGTGAGGTTCAAATATATTAAGTAACTTGTCTAAGGTCACAGAGGCAGTAAGCAAGAGGCAAGAGTTAAACCCAGATTCTCTGATTCCTGAACCACTGACTTTCCATTAGCATCTGTAAGAGAAACTGAGAGACCTCAGCCTAAGTTTCAGTCTTGCCGCTCACTTAATATCTGTATGATCTGGGGTGAGGGAGTCACTAAATATCCCTAGATTCCACTTTCTTGATGTATAAAATGATGGCATTGGCTGAGATTATTTCTGAGACCCTAATGAGAACTAAATCCATGATCTCATGATCCATGTACTCTGAGATCCAGTCAAAATGGACTAGTTGCAACCTCTACAGATGTTCTAGATGTGTCCAATTCCCTTGACTCCAAACATAAACATCTCAAGTTTTCAAAGCACCCTTTCCTCACAATAACCCTGTGAAGTAGAAAGAACACATAACATCATCCCGATTTTACAAAAAAAGAAACTGAGGCTCTAAAAGGCAACTTGACTTGCTCAGAGACAAGCAGAGTAAATATTCCAGGAGGCAGGATTCAAACCCAGGTCTTCCAACTCCCAGGTCAGACTTATTTCCACTATATGTGCTTGTCTCTTCTTGTCCATATCAATGTCCAAGGGTACTTAATTTTTTTTATACCCTGGGATTCTTGGACAATCTGGTGAAAATAATTATATCAAAATAAAGTTATCAAATTTTTTTTTCAAGTTCTTGGACCTCAGGTTAGGAACTGCTACCCATCATCTAATGTTTCTTTACATATCCTTGTAAAACTATAAAACCTTTAATAATTCAGAACCACATATTATTTGCTTAAACTGCTGAGTCCAGAATAAGACCTAGCTCATAGACAGTGCCTAGAGAATGTTTGATGATTTAAAATATAGGGTTTGAGATGTCAGTTAGAGGGGAGATTAGAAGCCTTTCGAGGGAAGAGATTTTCACTTTTGTATAATATCCAGCCCTTGTCATAAAAGGCCAGGAAGCAGCTCTTAGCAAAGTGGCCCAGACATCTCAGGCACTTGGCAAATGTTTATAGAATGGAATAGTTGAATGTGGCCAATGGGCCAATGGCATTGGACCAGCCATCTTCCATGTCAGCAATGGTCCCACAGCTTTAGAGTTTGAATTGATTCTCAACTATCATTTTCTCTCTTCTTCCCTCTATATAAAACTTTTAAAAAATAATGAAGATGATACTCATTTTGTGTCGCCTTTTTGTGTACTGAGTACTAGCAGATGGCAGCCGGAATTAGCAAAGCAGCCTTGCAGATACATTAGGTACCAAACCAAGTCACAAACAGCACCCCATTCCCAGCATCCTCACCCCATCTTTGCCTGCTCTAAGCACATCCAGTGAGAGCTTCGTCAGCTTCAGGGATGTGATACAGGATTATCTAGCCTTTGCATGATGTTCTCTGGTGAAGGAGAACTCAATGATTCATCCTGGGATTTCTCTGGGAGAGAAGAAACTGCCCTTCCTGGGAAGACTACCTTGCTTTGGGGATGAGAGAAGGTCCCTCCTTGAAGCATCATTCATTGTCTCCTTGTTTCCCTTCTTGGAATTTGGAATGGGGAAAAAGGCATGCTGGGTAAACCAGTAGGAGACTAGGTCACTGGAGCCATTCTTGGGAGCTCAGGATATTGTTGTTCCCTTTCCCATGAACCCTTTTCAGAGACAGACTAACATCAAGGAGGGAAAGATAGCAAGGTAAAACCTCAAGGAACCCTCACATCACATGTTCTTGAGTTAGCTCCATGGACCCACCAGTCTGATCTCTATAGGATTCTTTCTCTGAAGCAAAGTTTCCAGAGGCCACTATTGTTCTTGAGAGTCAGTATGGTCTAGAGAGGAAAAAATCACTGGCTTTAGTGCCAAAGAACCTGGACTTGATTCTCCAATCATGGGTCTTCTATTTTGTGGCCTTGAACAAACACATCACTCCTTGAGTTTCTGTTTCCTTATTTCTAAGATGAGGAGGTTGCACTATGCCCTGTAAAGTCCTGTTCAGCTCTTTGTCCTATGAACCTATAACAGAACAAGTCTTGGAGACGTCCACTAAATATTGTCATTTCCCTCCAACCTTGACTTCGAAGAAGAGATATGGGAAGGTACCTACCCCTGCTTCCCCGCAGAGGTAGGAAACACTATACAATGCCAGGCTTTTTCAATATGTTGGTTAGTTTTTCTGAACTGTTTCCACCTATTTCTCTCTCACTTTTCTTTAAGGAATTGTTCTCTGGGAGGAGGATGAAGATGGATACATTGGAAAATAGAGGCAATATAAAAATAAAATATATGATGTCAATTAAATGTATATTTAAATGACAGCATAAATTTGTCATCCTTTATACAAGGTTATACAAACTTTTTATTATGTTATCTATCAACTATGAACCACCACTCAGATCACAATAAGCTTTATGCATCAGTATCACCCAGGCCTGAGACACTTACTAGCTGTGTGACCTTGGGCAAGTCACTTACACCTGTTTGCCTCAATTTCTTATCTATGAAATGAGCTGGAGAAGAATGGAAATGGGAATGAAATGGAAAATACTCCAGTATCTCTGCCAAGAAAATCCCAAATGAGTCATGAAGACCTGGACACAATTGAAAATGGCAGAACCAAACACACTTACCTCTATATCTCATCTTTCTGAGAAGTCCCTGGCATATATTGGTAAATGTTTAACAACCAGCTTTTTTTTGAAAAAAATATATATGGGCACATTTTAAGTTCCAACTGTATTAACATTTTCTCTATCACTTTCTTAAGTCTAGACAATCAACAAAACAATCGTTAAAGCCCTTATTTGTAATGTTTGCTGATTTCTGAGGTGTAAAAGCTCACACTGAAAATTCACCAGTCTACTTGCTGATTAGAGTTGGCTCCAACACTTCCCTAATTCCTAATGATATCAGAATTGATCTCCTAAAAGACCTCCTGAAACTTTATAATCCGTCATTCCTTTTGCTCAAAACTTTTGTCCTCCGTTGAAATGAGAACCCCTTTGAGAAAATCTTTTCGGCCATTTATACATCACTGCAAATGAGTTTGTCAGCTCTCTTCCTGTGGGTAGGATCCAATGAGGGACAGAGACAGGAATTTGAGGACTTGGGGCATTGATTGAGCTGGAGGTGCTGCTTTGATGGCAAAGGAGGATGAAGTAGAAATAACTTTTGCTAATTTTGCTAGAATTAGCATCATCTCAGGCTATGAGTTCTTGAAGCTAGATGGCATAGTGGATAGAGCTTTGGTCAAATTGGATCCTGTCTCAGCCGGTTATTTACTGTGTGACTTTGTTTCTCCAAGTCTGTTTTTCCACCTGTAAAATGGGTATAATGATACCACCAGTCTCACAGGGTTGTTGTGAGGCGCAGATGAATGACCCTATGTAAAGTGTGTTGCAAACCTTGAGGTGCTATATAAATGAAAGTAATAACTATTAGTATTGGTTCCTATTTTGTAAAATGAGACTATCCATCCTTGCATACGACAAAGGTAATATACTTAACAAACAGAGCAATGAATGAATGAGTCACAGCTGGGACATATTTGCTACACAAAGATTGAAAGTTCCTTGTACCTTATTTCATCATGTTTTCCTAGCATTGACACAGTAGGCAAATATCTCTTGACTAATTGACATAAAATGAAACTGACTTTCCATAGTTCTTGAAAGTTATCAAAGTAATTTACAAACATGATCTCATTTGACGCTCACAATAGCTCAGTGAGGTGGGTACTTCTATCATTCCCATCTCACAGATGAAAAAATATATGCAGGTGTCTCTCTCCCATAGTCACACAACTAACTAATAAGTATTTGAGGTAGTTTGGGAACCTGGGCTTGTGATTCTGTGAGCCTGTGAAATGAGATATTCCAGGTGAGTGAGTTTTCCAATTAAATGAAATGCCATTTTAGAGCAACAAACCTTCTCCTTCCCTATACCTTTTACTATTTTGGAAGGATCATTGGTTCAGGAATCTTAGATCTATTACACATTTTTGCTATTCATTATATAGGCAAATGAAACATAATCTTTACTTTCGGTTGTGTCTAACTCTCTGAGACCCCATTTGGATTTTCTTGGCAAAGATACTAAGGTGGTTTATCAATTCCTTCTCCAGTGGATTATGGTAAACAGAGATTTGCCCAGCTAGTCAGTGTCTGAGGCTGGATTTGAACTCAAGTCCTCCAGGCCTGGTGCTCTATCCTCTACACCATCTGAAAGTCCCTGAAATATAATTTACCTTTTTCCAATTTACTCCATCTATGGTCATAGATTTTTACATGATGCCTTCTTCCTTAGACTTTGATCTCCTTCAGGGTGGGGACAGCTTTATGACTCTGTATTTCTGGAGCCCAGCACACTGCCTGTCCCATAGTTAAATTTCTCCTTGACTTGTTGGCCTGACCTTAAGAAACTTCAATGAATGACTTATGAGGAATGAGTCTAGTTGAAGAATTCAAAGAATCTTAGGGTCCATACACAGGTCGTGATTGGACTATTTAGCCCTTAAGGGACTTTCCAAAGTTCATTTGATGAGTTAAAACAGACAAAATGGAGAAAATAATAAATGTTCTTGATTAGTAGTGTAAAGAGGAATATATTTAGTTATGAGAAGGCCTGACTTTGAATTCTGACCTTACCACTCCCCAACTAGGTGACTTTAGGAACATCACTCAGTCTCTATTTCCTCCATATCATGAGGATGAGTAGTTACTGTAAGTGAGAATGTTTTCCAAAGAGAATAAAAGACTTTTGGGAGTGGGAGGATGGTGTATTCACTGCTTTACAGTATTCAAATGACTGTCATTTAGATGAGGGATTAGACCCTTTTTTTGAAAACTTCTCAGCGACTACATGGTTTATTAAAACACAATAAAGGAGCTGTGATATAGTAAAATTGTAAAGAAGCTGCTTCCCTTAACGATCTTCCCCCAAACTTCCTCCTAGTTTACATATGGACTATTTATGCCCAATCTGTGGTAGAACCTTCCAAGCTCATATTGATCTGATCAGCTACAGGTAGACACTGTACCTCGATCCCAACACCGTGATGTCACTTAGGTCCTCTCTGAACCCAAAGGACAACAACCAATGGGAAAAAGAATAAGGAGAGTAATGTTCTTTAGAATTTGTTGAAATCAGCTCTCTGGACAATCAGAGAAAACAGGACAGGTTTCACTACTCCTACCAATCTAGCACCATTTTGTTCAATAGTCTGTATCAATACCTCCAAACCCAGTTCCCATCTGTCCAGTCCCACAGTGCTCTCTGATCACTGTAGTTATGCCAGATCTGTCCAAGTTTATTCTCTGTGCCCAACTTGAACTGTAGCCACTGATAAGCCACAAGCAATCTCAAGTGATGTTAGACCCACTGGTAGCATGGAAGCAATGGCCTGAAATGGTAGACCAGAAATCTCTTTAAGGGCAATAGAAAAAGAAACACATGAACTTTGTGATCTGTACACCTACATTTCCCTTATGTCTCACTGATCTATTCCCCCAACACACCCACTCAAACACCTAGAAAGCACTAGGAAAACCTGCTATATGTTATCACTAGCAATCCTTTCACACTAATCCACCAATTGAATGCGGATTTAAATTACCTGTGTGGATGAAATCCCCAGGTTAAGGATTCTGTGTGGGTTGAAACCTGCATATAGTCATATCTCCTCTACAAAGATATGACATTGTTATTTGCAATTACTATTTACAATAAATCATATTCTAAGGAAAACATCACGCCCCCCACCCAGTTGATATGAACAACCAGATACATTTTCACATCGTATAAACATATCCAATCAAATTTATATTAAATCCAAATCTAAAACGATCACACCTAAGATGTCAACTAAAAATCAAATTAGTCATTTGCTAGAGATGGTCCTATCAAGCCCTTTGGGAAAACACATCTAATATTTGGTACTGAAATGTGATGATTCCCGCTGTCTTTTTTTCCCCTTCCATTAATACTGATTGATTTTATTGTGAAGTAAGTCTCCCTGGGATCTCACCTCAAATAAAAAAGTGCATAGAAAAGGAATTTCATAACCTTTGCATAATATATCTACATTCTAGCTCCCAAGGAAGGAAGGCAGTACTCCCTTGGGAAACATGCTATTTCAGGGGCGGAGGAGGGGGCTCAGGGGTAGAGAGGTATCTCTTACTCCAAGAGCAATGGTGAGATGGTCAGGATGTGAGTGGGGAGAATAGTTTGAGGATATTCGGGAGGGAGCAGAGGTTAGTCAGTTGAGACCCCCACAAATCAGGAAAGTTTGTTACTAGCCTCCTCCATGGAAAAAGTCATAGGTTAATGGTTCTCCTCTAGTGATTTCTGGCCCCAACTGGTTGATGAAGTAGACTTTCATTCTCCAAGTCAAGCTGTTGCTCCCAATATGTACACTATGATTCCCAATCTTTGCCAAGTACTCTCACTCATTCAAAAGTAGGCTTCATTAATAACCCTTGCTCCCTCCCCCATGGAGGAAAGTCAAATAAACTTTCCTTCTCCTCATACATCACAGAAAATCTCTACTGTGCACGCCTAGGGCTGCTCCATTCAAGACTTCAGTTCAATTATTTGTCTTCTTGTTCTTGTTCCCAAAGGGTACGATGGAGGGAAGTTACTAAGAGGCCAATTCAGCTTAATGTCAGAAAAAATTTCCTAACTGTGAGAGCCACCCAAATGTGCAATTGGCTTCCTGGAGGGATGATGGCTTTCCCTCATTGGAATTTTCCTGAGACTGGATGACTTCCTATCAGGTGTGTTATGGCTAGGATTCCTTTTGTATATTGGTTAGACTACATGGCTGCCAAGACCCCTTCCAAACATCAAATTCCTCTATTTTGATTCTGTCTTCCTAACTCCAATGGATAGTACTTGATCCATTAAGTAAAGCTATCTCCAATTTCCCTGACTATGCCAGGCAATGGGGACCAGAAAAGGAATAATAGGAGTGGCTTGGCAGTGATGATATTCATTCAATGAGGATGCAACTAATAGTTACTGGAAGCCAGCAGGCCTGAGACTAGCCCAGAGACATCATGTG
Organism: Potorous gilbertii; assembly: GCA_028658325.1. NCBI lineage: Eukaryota > Metazoa > Chordata > Mammalia > Diprotodontia > Potoroidae > Potorous > Potorous gilbertii. Next base: position 56,539,952 of record CM053771.1, on the reverse strand, counting down.
GGGAGATGAAAGACATGGACTTAGACAACCTTTCATGGGCAAAAAATTGTCATATGGCTTTTAGGAGACAAGAGAGCCAAATTCTGGTGTAGAAGTGTGAGAATAGTATGATTAAAGAGAGGTGAGACCATAGGGCCAGAGTCTAGAGGAGTCATCATTCAAACCATGATGAAGAGGAAGGGATTTTTTGTCTATGTATTTGTGAAAGATAGAGACAGAAAGATAGAGACAACTTCCAGACATTGAATCATTCCTCTGGTTCTCAGGGATGCTGTTTCACCTGATGCTGGGAATGGTATTTCATAGTGCAACACAACCCTAAGACACAATGATGTCTGGCAGCAGAACAATGAACAACATAGTCACAGACAAACATGGCACTCCAAGAACACAAGAATCACAATTCCCCCAAATCCTGACCCCAGGAGAAGGTAAACACCAAAGCACAGGCACCCATACAACCATCTTTCTGTGGTAGATGCTAACATTGGCAGTCTCACCTTGTTTCTGGACTTTCTCACTCCATACACTGTAGGAACTACAGCATTAGACAGGTGTGTTTCCAAAAGTATACCAGTCACACTTTCTATGTTGCTGATCTTAAGTTTTATTAGCCCCAGGTAGAAATACCAACATCATCAGCTGGCTACCAACTCTCTACCCAGATACCCCAATCTTAACAACTCCATTTGCGTTAGTTTTCCTCAACTGTAAAATGAGGATAAGAAAAGCACCTATTTCTCAGGGTTATAAATGAGATATATATTTGGAAAGTGCTTAGCATGCTAGTGGTCACTTAATAAATGCTTGTTCCCTACCTTCCTACCAACTTTCCTTCCTTCCTTCTTCTTTCTTTCCCTTCTTTTTTCCCTTCCTTTCCTCCTTTACTACCTTCCTCCTCCTTCTTCCTTTCCTCTTCTCCTTCTCTCCTTCCCTTTCTTCCTTCTTTTCCCAGGCAGAAGTGCCAGTGCAATTCAATGGCTACCAACTCTCCACCTAGATACTCCATAAAAGAGAATGTCAGCAAATCACTTAATTACTTAATTTCTCAGTTCCCCTAGCAATTCTCCAAGATCTTAAATGTCAAAGAAGAAGCTGATTTGCCTGGTAGGAAAAGTTCCTCACAAGGAATGTCCTCCTTTAATGAAATCAATAGGTTCCAGTCTCATCTCCCCATCTTCTCACTTTCCCTCTCTCCAAAACTAAAACAGAGTTGTAGAAAGGCTTCCTGACTCTAAACCTGACATTCTATTCACCACACTCTCCAGCTGCCAAGCTTTTTTTGGGCATCTACTATGTTCCAAGCACTTTAAAAAATTATTTCATTTGTTCCTTATAACAATTCTGGAAGGTATGTGCTATTGTTTTCTCAGTTTTGTAGTTGAAGAACTGAGGCAGAGGTTAAGTGACATGCCCAGGGTCACATAGCTAATAAACATCAGAAAATAGATTTAAACTCAGGTCTTCTTAAGTCCAAGACCAGGGTCCTATCTACTGTACCACCTAGCTATTTCTTGCAAGCACATGGAAAGACCTAAGTGGAGCAGGGGAGTTGGGGTCCAGGAGACAAGAATTTTCAGACATCCCAGTGCAGAATGAAGAGCTCAGACAACTGCCTCTGTTTTCAGAGCTCATGGAATGCCTTTGCTCAGAGACTCCCAAACTTATTTGGCCTACCACCCCCTTAAAAAAATTACTCAGTGTCATTCTGGAAATCTACTTTTCTTTAATCCTTTAATATTCCTTTTAAATTTGTGTTATTTAAAAAATACAAAATATTTTAAATGACACATCTTAAATTTATATATTTTTTTTTGTAAATTTGTGGTATTTTTTCCTGCATTGACATTTAGATGATGCAGTATTGCATCATGTAACCATAGAGTATTATATTGCAAAGAAATCATTGCATACACATATTCCTGCTGACATATGCTGGACTTCCCAACAATGCTCTATGCATTTTCCTGCCAACACTTACTTGTTAAGATCTATCAGTAGACTTGACCACTGATCCATTATAACTTGCATTTTGTGTGTTTATTTGGAAAATAAAGTAGTCACTATGACTTTAATTCTGTTACACAACAGATGAAACATGTACAAATAGTTTTTTCAAAATTTTCTTCTCTTCTTTCCTTATACTTCTACTACCCCCTCATTTTTATTCAACATCCCCTAATTGCACCATAGGTACTACTGCTCTCCCCCAACCCTGGATCATTCCAGCATCCCCTGGATGGTGGTATCACCCACTTTAGGAACCTATGCCCTAGCCCAAGCTCCTTAATTGATAGGTGGACAAACTAAGCCTTGGAGAAGATGCCTGAATAGCCCAGTGTCACACTAATGGGGGTGGAGCCAAGACTCAAAAGCAGGCCTTCTGAGGCCAAGTCCAGTGGTCTCTGACCACGGTGGTGCCTCCTACAATCAGTGAGTTCTTTAGTGATTAATCAAGCATTTCTCCACATCTTTGTCATTCCAGTACCCACTTTACATGATTTCTAGAAAGATTAGCCTTCAGAATCTTCCTCCGCATCCATCTGTCATTGTTTTCTACTTCCTGTGACCTCTCCGTAGTCGCTTAATTGCAGACAGAAGGTTGGTACACAATGAAGATGCGAAATTTTGGAGTTATTTTTCAGGGGTTTGTTTTTTCTCCTTGTTTGGAAATGTGTTTGCTATCACAGAAACTCTCTTGGCAAGATGCAGCCTCCAGATGGGCACCCCTTGCCCCCATTGGCTGTTTGCTGATAACTGTGAGGGAGGCTGGTTGTTCCTTGGTCTAACCTAATCTTAAGAGCATTTGTTAAGTGCCTACTATGTGCAAGGCACAACAACAACAATAATGTTAATAGTGCCAGGAACTGGACTAAGAGCTTTACAAAAATTATCTCATTTGATGCTCACAACAGCTCTGAGAGGTAGGTACTGTCCCTATTTTAAGATTGAGGCAACTGAGAAAAGCAGGAGTTAAGTGACTTACCCAAGGTCACACAGAGAGTAGGTGTCTGAGGCAAATATTCACTCAGGTCTTCCTGACTCCAAGCCCAGCTCTCTATCCATTGAATCATCTGATTAATATACTATATAAAATATAGAGATGATGAAAAGCAATCCCTGCTCTTAAGGGGCTTACATTTTACTGCACAGATACAACATATGGGCCAATAAATAAATGCATGCCAATTTGCAGAGAGAGAGAGCCCTTGTAGCTGAAGAGTAAGGGAAGGCTTCCTGTATGAAATGTCACCTAAGCTGAGTTTTGGGGGAAGCTAGAGATTGGGGATGGAAATGAGAATGGAATTGTATCATAGCAACATGAAATGCCCTGTGCAAAAGTGTGTTGGAAGGAGATATAAAACCAAATGATGACTAGCACTATTAGAAAAGATTGGGGCTCTTGAGGTAGCACCTCACATTTATTAGAGCAGATAATTTGACAAAAAAGGAAAATGTTGGATGTGGGAGGGGATGTGAGAAAACTGGCAAACTAATGCACTATTGGTGGAGTTGTGAACTGATCCAGCCATTCTAGAGAATAATTTAGCACTATGACCAAAGGGTTATAAAATTATTCATACCTTTTGATACACCACTGCTAGGTATGTATTGTAAAGACATACAAAACAACAGCGAAAATGACCTATTTGTACAAAAATATTTATAGCAGTTGTTTTTGATGTGGCTAAGAATAGGAAATCAAAGGGATATCTATCAAATGGGGAATGACTAAATGACTAAACAAGCTGTGCCATATGTTGGTAACATGCTATGAGAAATGACAAATAGAATGATTTCAGAAAAACCTGGAAAGACTTACATGAACTGATGCATAGGGAAGTGAACAGAACCGGGAGAATGTTGTACCAGTAACTGCAATATTGTTCAATGAAGAATGACTTAGCTATTCTCAGCAACACAATGATCCAAGACAAGGACTAATGATGAAGCACACTATCCATCTCCAGAGAAAAAGCTGATGTTGTTTGAATACAGACTGAAACTGAAGTATGCTGTTTTTCACTTTCATTTTCTTCTTTTATTTGAGTTTTGTTGGGCAAAATGACTACTATGGAAATATTTTTATATATTTGCACATGAATGACCTATATCTGACTACTTACCATCTCAGAGAAGGGTGAAGGGAGAGTGGGAGAGAAAGAGGGATAGAATTTGGAACTCAAAACGTTAAATAAAATTAGGTTTTTTGCTAGTAAAAGTCTGAGGTCAGATTTGAACTCAGATCCATTTTTTCTAAATTAATTTATTTGTTTTCAGTTTTCTATAATCACTTTCATAAGTCTTAAGTTTTCTCCCTCTCCCTCCCTTCCACCCTGAGAATACAATCTTTTATAGGTTATATATATAGGCTTATATATACACATATATTCTTATTAAACACATTTTCACATGTTGCATAGAAGAATTAAAAAGAATGGGAGAAACCATGAGAGAACCAAAAACAAAACGAAACATGACACAAGAGAAAATAGTCTGCTTCCTTCGGAATTCCAGTTCCATAATTTTTTCTCTGTATGTGGATAGCCTTTTGCCTCAAAAGTCTTTTGTGAATGTTTTAGGTCCTTGCATTGCTGTGAAGGACTCTCAGAAACATTCCTTGCACACAGTGACTATTACTGTGCGCAACGTTCTGGTAATGCGCATTTCACTCAGCATCAGTTCATATAAGTCTCTCCAGGTCTCTTCCTCTTCATTATTTCCTATAGCACAATAGTATTCCATTACATTCATATACCACAACTTGTTCAGCCATTCCCCAATTGATAGGCATCCCCTGGATTTCCAGTTCTTGGTTCCACAAAGAGAGCTGCTATAAATATTTTTGTACCTCTGGGACCCTTTCCCATTTTTATGATCTCTTTGGGATATGGTCCTAGAAGCAATATCGCTGGGTCAAACCTGAGTTTAAATCCCCACTCTGTCACTTGCTAGCTGTGCGAGTGTGAAGAAATATTTCTTTTTGCTTTTAATGTATTTTATTTTTTCCAATCATATGTAAAGACAATTTTTAGCATTCATTTTTACATAATTTTGAGTTCCAAAAAAATCACATTTCTTTTTCAAGTTTCTGTTTCTTCATCTGTAAAATGGGAGCATTATCTGTTAACATATTTTCCAGCTCTAAGTCTATGATTACATATCCAGAGATGGGTATGAGCAAAGAGTCTTTCCTGCTTCTGGCTGACTACTTGTAAAATGACCTAGCACTAAAGGGGAGGGATTTTGAGATGCTAAGGCAATCCCTTCATTGGCCATTGATGAGGATGTTGTCTTCTCTTCCAGCTTCAGATCCTATCAGGTTTGTTTCAAGTCCCTTCCTGTGAAGGGGAGGGGAGAAGTGACTTTCTTTATTCTTAACCTATGTTGCCATGGAGCTTTGGGCACATGGCATCCAGAGCACCCAACTTGCCTAGGCAAGGCTGAGACTGTAGGCTCTGAAACTTCTGTACACTCTGAAGTAGCAATCTCCTGAGAGGGTATAACGGTAGTTAAAATTTCAGTTACTTAATATCCTTTTAGACTGTTCTGTCAATGCTCCCCATAAATAAATCGTGCTCCTTATAATTCTTCTGTGTATAGAAAATAAATATCTGTCCCATACCTGCTTTATATTGAACATTGGGGTCATTTCTGCCCCTCCATTTGGAAAAACTGTGAACATGACTGACAACCTAAGGTATAAGATATTCCCCCAGTACTGCCAGAGTGGGTGATGTGAGCACAAGAATATGAGAAAAGAAGATTCAATCCCTCACAGTAGCCTGAACCCAGCCTGGATTTCAGACTGTGTTGGTGCAAGATAAAAGAGCCCTTGGGAGGAGGGAATAGGTTCATTGCCCTTAGTTCCAGCAGTTGTTATCATTGGCATACCAGGTGGCATGATGCTAGGATCCGATTTGATCTCTCTCTCCCTTGACCTCACCTGAGCCAGAATTTTTGAACCCTGCTAGTCTCTCTAGGGGATAATAGAATGCTCAGGGAAATGAAAGGAGACCCAGAGCTTAGAGAAACTGAAAAAAAAAACAGTTTGAATCTGAGTCCCAACACTGGAATTGTGGAGTTAGGAAAGCAAGGAGGTGGACTGTGTGCCTTCGGGGAGCATCTCCTGTTTCTGACCCTATACAGGCTGTCTGCCACCCAGACTTTTCTAGAGGATAGGAAGTGCATTCATGGCTGGTGTATTCTCAGTGACATTGAAGACAAGGAAGAACAAAGGGGAGGGGAGTGATGGACAGGGACAGGCAGCAATGCAGCCTGGGGTGCTTATGTGTTTTCCTTCTGTCTGTCTCTGTTTCCCCCTCACTCGTCTCATATGCCCGTGGCTCAGCCGCCACACTGTACTAAAATCTGGGTCCAGCATCTCCATGGAAGAAGTTTGTGGTGATTATAGATGGTTTCATTTAAAACAACAACACCCAGTACCTGGAGAGCGTGACCCTGGGCAGGTCAGTCGGTCATTCCCAGTTTCCTCAGCTGTAAAATGGGTAGATTTTAGTAGCCACCTTCCAGGCTCTTGCTGGGAAGATTAAATGAGACACTAATTACAAAGCAATTAGCACAGTGCCTGACATGTAGAAGTTACTGATTCCCTTCCCCTAGATCACCCCCATACCTCCACAGTAAGTGTTTTGAAAACACACACACACAGGGAAATTGAACTTCACCAACTTAGAGAATCACAGAATGTCTAGAGTTGGAAAAGATCTCAAAGTCATCTGGTCCAGACCTTCCCTGAATAAGAATCCCTTCCATAACATGACTAAAAAATGGCTATCCAGCTTCTGGTGGAAGATTTCCAATGCCAAGGAGCTCACTACCTCTCAAAGTAACCCATTCCACATGGGAACAACTCTGATCACTAGGAAACCTTTGCTCATATCAAGGCTCCATTTGTCTCTTTATAGTTTTCATCCCTTGCTTTTAGTCCTGCCCTCAGAATCCAAGAAGAACACATCTAACCCTTCTTCTGGCGTTCAGATACACCCAGAGAACTATCGTCTCCTTAGTAGATATCCAGACGAAACATACCCTGTTCCTTCTACCAATCCGTATATGTGCCACAGACTGAAGGCCCTTCACCAACCTGGTGAAAACCTTCTCCAACCTATCCGTTTCCTTCTTTAGCTGCTTGTTGAGTTTCAGCCACAGCCAGAATCTACCTACTAAGTCCCCTGTGAGTGGCCTCTTTGGGATGAATGCAAGTAATGTGCTGTCTTGAGAGCCAATCGTTACAGTTTCCTTGTGAACTTTTGCATTTCAGATGCAAAATAGCTTCAAATTATTATTGTTTTGTTGGTTTGTAGACTTTAAGAAGTGATGAAGAAAATGTTAATAACAAATTAAACTCGAAAGTGTGTCCTGTGAACAATTCCCCCATCACATCCCTAAGAGTTAGTTGTTAAACATTTGCCTTATATTCCTGAATATTTCACAGGAATCAGGAGCATGAAAATAATGAAGCCTACCCTCATATCCCCCACCCGCAGGGCTGTTGTGACCCTCAAATGAGATAACAGATTTGAAAGTCCTTAGGCAGGCAGGAAGGCGAAATCTATAAAAGTATTATACGGATAAAACAAATTTAAAAACTAATAATATATACATGTATGGATATTTATGCATAAATACAAACAGAAGTTCAGTATACACACATGCAAACATACATGTGTAATATTGAAGGACATACATGTAGTCACACAGTAAAATAAGGGGCTTCAACTAGATGCTTTCTAAGGCTTATTCCAACTTTGATAATCTATGTTCTAAAGTTCTTTCCAGTTTCTAACATTCTGTATCTAAGGTCCCTTCCAACTCTTCTCTGTCTCCAGCAAACATTTTTTTTTAACCAACTATAGTTAGATGCACTCCATCCCTGGCCAAAGGCCCATTATTCCTCTATCTTAAGTCCTCATCCAGAAATCCAAATATCACTTTCAAACACCATCTTCTTAACCAGCTGTTCACTTCCACAATGAACCTTTATCTTTTGAAATTCCTACCTTCAACCCACAGGAGTGATTTTAAAAAGACATTTAAACACCACCTGTATCTCCTGAGAGTTGCCGGTTTCTTGCCCAACACTTCATGATCTTTATTTAGCTGGGCTTTCCAAGTTCCTTCCGTTGGTATCATTTGTTCCCACATGAATCACTAGGAGTGAGTTATGGTTCTTAGAGGTGATGGACTTTAGAATATTCTCTTCCTTGTCTTGAGAAGTACTCCCAGGAAGAGGGTTCTTTTCCCTAACAGATCAATCCATGACTGTTTCAATAGCTCTCAGCTCTCACCAAACAGCTCTCTGAACAAGACTGGAAGAGACCTCTATTGGACTGCAAAGTCCTTGAGGGTAGGGATGGACTTTTGCCTGTGTGTGTGTGTGTGTGTGTGTGTGTGTGTGTGAGTGCACCCAGCATTTAGTACAGTGCCTGACAAGCCTTTAATAAATGTTTATTTATTAATTGATTTATATATACATATAATATAAATATGTTTTTTAATTTAATAAATAATATTATTAATTGATTGACTGACTTCCTGTGCACTTGCATCATCATTCCTTGGAGTAGAGAATCTGATCCTTCCCCAGTTCCCCCTTCTACAGAAATAGAAGCATACCTATTACTCAGCTCCAAAAGTTCGCTGGTAGCTCTCTTCCCCTTCTCCTCTGTGTAGTATTCTTTTATCTTCAGTCTTCTAACACAGGGTAGAATTCCACTCTTCCTCTTCAAATTCTTTTTTCTTCCTTTTTGTGTTTTCCCCTTCTTCCATCCTTTTCAGAAACATTTTTCTACCTGATAACATGGAGGGGTAGAGAGACATTCACTCAAAAACTATTTTGACTTTTCCTCTAATAGAGACACCAGCTTTTGTGTGAAGGTCTGATGGTTATTCTCTGACACTTGATAGAAACATAAATGTAATGCATTCTCTGAAGGGCACCAGGATACTCCCTCTGCCTTCTCTGCTTACTGAAGTTGTGGTCATCATTTCTCAGTAGTTCTTTTGGCTAAGTGCCTCAGAAAGCTCCATGTTTGTCCTGTTGGCTCACTTTATCTAGTTCCATTGCTAAGTCAAGTTAAGAGGCATTAGTTAAACCCTTACTATGGGCCAGCTACAGGGCTAAGTACTGTGCTAAAAGGTTCCTAAATAAAATTTTCTTTCCAGGAGACTTTCCCATCTTTTCTTTGGGACTTTGGACCCATCAGCTATCTATTCTTAGATGTGTTTCATTCACAACTGCTTCCTACCAATAGCCTGCTGTATACAGAAACTGTCCTCCTCTGTTCCCTCCTCTTTACTAGCATCATTTATAGTCTTTGACATTGTAGTAAGTACTTAATAATGACTTTCTATTTCATTTCATTCATTCTTCTTTCACCCTCTAACCCCTTCTAGCCCCATCCCTTGCCTTTGACCCTTCACAAATTAAAACATTACCTGTTATCTTTCCTACTCTTGTCTACATCAAAATGTCCAATAACTATCAAGTCCCTTGCTGGGCCAAAAGTAAGAACATGTCAAGTGTCTATCTCTAGATGCTGCTACATTAATGGTATGGATAAGCCCTGATTGGGCTTTTGTCTGGAGTTGCCGACTAGGATGATGGGAAGTGAATGGGGAATTTGAGTCTGAGAGATTAGTGGCCTCTCACATAGCAACAGAAATCAAAGCCTAGTGATGATGTTGGACTCTCTCCAAGGGCCTCTGGTTATAGATGTGGTCATAGTTCACGTTACTGGGAGATCATCCTTCTGGTGGGAGAGGAATAGAGGTCATGCCAGCAAGAAATACCCTCTGGGACTATGTAGTCAGAAAGAGAAAAGCAAATTGGTTGTAATTGGTTGTATGGGGTGAGAAAAGCAAGAAAGATTAAATATTAAAAATGGTCAGACCATGACCTATAACATTTAGCTGGAGTGGGAACAAATTACATAGAATCTCAGGTAGTTCTGAGTGCTCGTTATAGCTGGCATCTCCAAAAGCCCAGCTAATGAAGCATTTCTCATTCAAGCTGCTGCTGGTTAAGCTGTATGTAGCCTCTGGGCTTAGAATTCCACAGGCCTTAGAAGCATAGCAGAGTAGTCGTTCTTGATTCCTTGCTGCCCTCACCCACTAAAGCACCAAATTCTGATGGCTTCCTTTTTGTAATATCTTTTGTAAATACTTCATATTTGGAGCGAAGATGGCAGAGTAGAAAGATTCATATATGCTAACTCCTTAACCCACAGCCCATAAAATACCTGTAAAGAAGAACTCCCAACAAATTCTGGAGCAGCAGAAGCCACAGAACAATGGAGTGGAGGAGATTTCTGTTCCAGAGAGCCCTAAAAAACCAACACCAAAGGTCCGTGGCTCACTGGACTCAGAGCAGAGCCCATCTCTGCCTTGGCCATGGCATCAAGAGGAGCAGATCCAAGTAGGCTTCAGGGAGGGAATCTCCAGCAGTGGCACAGGTCCCTCCACCCACAGGCACCAAAGGTCAGTGAGAGAGCCTGTTTGACTGGCCGAGAGGGGAGCAGGGTATCTTCATAACTCAAGCCCCCTCAGGAGGCAGCAGCTGAGGCAGCAGAAGACAGAGGTTCCCAAAGCAGGCAGGAGCTCAGATCCATTATTGAAGGTCTCTGCACAAACCCCCTGAGGGAACTGATCCCTGTGTGGCTGCCCTGCCCCCACCCAAGCAAATGAACTTAATCTCACACTGAATAGCAGCCCTGCCCCCCACTGAAAGCCCTGAGGCTGGGGAGCAGCATTTGAATCTCAGACCCCAAGCACTAGCTGGGCAGATCTGGAGGCAAGGCAGGGGTGGAGAGGAATCTCAAAAGTCAAGTAACTGGCTAGGAAAATGCACAGAAAATGGGAAAAAAATAAGACCATAGAAGGTTATTTTCTTGGTGAACAGATATTTCCTCCCTTCCTTTCAGATGAGGAAGAACAATGCTTACCATCAGGGAAAGACATAGAAGTCAAGGTTTCTGTATCCCAAACATCCAAAATAAATATTCAGTGGGCTCAGGCCATGGAAGAGCTCAAAAAGGATTTTGAAAATCAAGTGAGGGAGGTGGAGGAAAAACTGGGAAGAGAAATAAGAGAGATACAAGAAAAGCATGAAAAGTGGGTCAACACCTTGCTAAAGGAGACCCAAAAGAATGCTGAAGAAAATAACACCTTGAAAAATAGGCTAACTCAATTGGAAAAGAGGTTCAAAAAGCCAATGAGGAGAAGAATGCTTTAAAAAGTAGAATTAGCCAATTGGAAAAGGAGATTCAAAAGCTCACTGAAGAAAATAGTTCTTTCAAAATTAGAATGGAACAGATGGAGGCTAATGACTTTCTGAGAAACCAAGAAATCACAAAACAAAACCAAAAGAATGACAAAATGGAAGATAATGTGAAATATCTCATTGGAAAAATACCTCATATTTGAGGACTGGGATCTGCAAATTGATGTGCCTTCCAAAACCCTCACAGCCTCCACTATGATCACACACAAGTGGTTGTAGCCTTGACCCAGAAGCATTCCACTTCCATGATGAATAAATTTAGTGTCACATTTATCTGACCATATCCTCTCCTTGTGTCTCAGCACTCCTGAAGACTGTTCCTCCACTCATCCTCACCTACCACTTCATCTGACTCTATTCTGACCTTACTTTCTCCTACTTTCAAAATCCACACCCAATAATGAACTAATCCAAATTCACACTGTCTTCCACCACTGAGTCCATTGCTCTACCCCTGGCAGTCTCTTTCCAAATCCCAACTCTGGTTTACCTTCATCGTTTGTATTCTATCCTTCTACATATGCTGCTGGACCCAGGTGAAAGAAGGCACAGGATCCTGTAGAATTTTGTGTTGTGTTAAGTTGTAATCTCAACTTGGCCCACACTTAGATATCCTTATATTCTTCCCTGATTGACTCTCTGTCTCACTCTCCTTGGTGGCCATTCCAGACTTTAAATTCTCTCCTTAAGATATTGACACCAACCCCTACCCTTGTCCTCATCGAAGAGGCCCTTGTAAAATAACTCATTAAAAAAAGAGATGTCAGGTAAAGAAACAAAGAAAAGAAAGAAAGATGGGAGGAAGGCAAGAACATCTATAAAACATTAAAATATACAAAAGACAGAAGACAGTTCACAGTGATAGTCACAAGCAAGGCAGTGTTGGTACAATCATGTTAAATTCAATACATATTTTTAAAAACTTTGTAATAGAAGTTCAGTTTCTTTTGTAGTCTTCTTGCTCCCTTCTTTACATATTGGAATGTTCACTTTTTTTCTGCTTGTCAAGTTCATAATAAAAGAGATTAAAAAGACACAATCCCCATCACACACTCCCTCTTCTCTCCAACTCTACCTTTCAAATCATTTCCCATTCTGAGTTTTTCTTTCTTTCTTCTGGTCTCCCAAGATTAAGTGGGGCCCTTCCTCTCATCCAATCCCTTTACTTTCCATCTCTTCCATTTATTCTTTCTTTTCTGGGAGATTTTGCTTTATTCATCTTTTCTCACTTCTTAATTTTCAGTCTGTCCTTATCCACTGCCTTACTCCTTTTCCTTCTGCTTACAAACATATTCAGATATCCCCCCATCATCGCCTCTATTTTGATTTCACTTTCCTCCCTCCAAAATCTTCACCTTATCCTATTATCCCACAAAAGCTGCTATCAGAAATCCCTCTTCTCTTTCACAAAGACCTAGAGAAAACCATCTGTTCTTGGTTTTTTCCCCATTTTCTCACCTATCATCATTCACTTCTCAAATCTGAGCAATCTCAATCAACCCTCATCACTCAACTGAAAGCAATCTCTCCAAAGTGAGTCAAGAGTTATTATTTGCCACCATGTCTTTTTCTCAGTCCTGACTTCTCCTCTCCCTGTATTTTCTTTTGATGATATTCCCAACTCCCATGAATTTAATCATTACCCCTATGTATTTCAGTTTTTGAACATTTCCAGCTAAATGCCCCCTAGTCACCTCCTGGCCATCTCCTCATTAAGCATCTGATCTTTGCTCATCTTTCTTATTCCTTTTTCACTGGAACTGTGGATTCTGCTTCTGGGTTCCTGAGCCCTGATAGCTGAGTTTTTGCATTTTCTGCCCAGGGTTCACTCTTCCATGCCACTTGCACCCACTGTAATGGTGATAGGTGCCCCACTTCCAATATCTCTCTTTCCAACATCACTTCATGTGTTGTCTTCTGTCATTTGAAAGTAAGTTCTCTGAGGGCAAGGATTGCCACACTTCCTGGTATGTGTATCCTCAGTGCTTAGCAGTCTGACATACAATAAATGCTTAATAAATATCTATCTGATACTGATATTTATTATCTATCTATTTTAAACTCAACATGTAGAAAACAGAACTCATATCTTTTCCTCAAAAGTCTCTCTTTTTTTCCAAATTCCCTGTTTCTCTTGAGGGGACCACCATCTTTCCAGGCAATTAATTCACAGTCTAAAAGTCATCTTTGAGTTTTTCCTCTCCCATACCCTTCATATCCAAACTGAAAGCTGTGAAAAGGCTACTTAATTTTATAGAATTTCTAATCCACTCCCTGAATTCTACAGATGAGAACACTGAAGATCAGAGAGTTTTAGTGATTTACCCTGAATTATACAAATTATTAAGTTAGAATTCAGATGCTGGTCCTCTGATCTTAAACACATTACATCATGATGCCTTTGCTGACAGGTTTCATGAATGTTATATTCAAAACTCTCTCTTTCTCTCTATCTATGAGGGTGTTTATCTAGTGCAAGCCCTCATCATCTCTTGCCTAGATTAGGACACTATTCTCCTCATTGGACTCCCTACCTCAGTTGTCTCTCCTCTCCAATCCATCCTCCAGTCGATTGCCAAACTGATACTCTAAAAGCACATCTGACCATTTCACAACCTACCCAAGAAGAGTCAAGTGGAGCCTTCTTGCCTGTGGAGTAAAATAAAGACCCTAGTGTTTGACTATTTTTTTTCATTTTAATTGACAACTTGAATTTGAAGACCACTTTCATTTATGAGTTTTTACCCTTATCCAGAGAACCCTCACTTGTATCAATGAATAAAAAAAGAGGACAAAGAAACCCAGCAAAACTAATCAGTAAATAAACCACACCTCACAGTATGCACAATATTCCACATCATTAGTTTCCCCACCTCTATGAAGAAAAGAAGGAAGATCATTTTCTCATTGTTTATCCTGCCCCCAGGGGGAAACTTGGTAATTAAAGTTACCTAGAAATCAGGGTTCTATTTTTGTCCTTTCCCTTTGCATTATTGTGGCCATGTATATTTCCTGGTTCTGTCCATATCATTTTGTATCTGTTCATGTGACTCCTTCCATGATTATCTGAATTCTCCATAGTCATCATTTCTTACAGGATAGTCCTGTGACTTCAATGATTCTGGAAGAAAGAGTGAAACTCACAATTTTGTCCACATCTGCCTCACTTAAATCCAACTCACCCACAAATCAAGACATCACCCATGATGTCACTGGTCCTCTTAGAAATGAAATTAAAACAAAAATAACAACAACTGGACAGAAACACCCCATTACTGTCATGTAACATACCTTACTTAGACATTCCCCATTTAAAGGACATCTATTTTATTTTGGGTTCTTTGCTTACATTAATATGGATATGAATATTTTCAGATGAAACCTTTCTTTTTGGCTTTGAGTTCTTCGTAGTATATGCCTAATAATGAGATCTCTGGGTCAAAGGTTATAGACATTTTACTCATTTTTTAAAATAAATGTTATCTTTTGTTTTTATCTAAATTATTCAAATTCCTTGTACCAATCATACAAAAAATGCTGCTATAAATATTTTACCTCATATGAAACTTTTTAGTCATTGACTTTCTTGGGGTATGCCAAGCAGTAGGGGTCAGAAAGGTAATTTTAACAATTTTTCTTCTCATAATTAAACATCACTTTTCATGTTTTGATCCATCAATAGATCAATCCATGATATATCATATCCACATTTCTATAACCCCTTCAATATGAGCCATCCCCATCTTTTGTCATCTTTGCCAATTTTCTAAGTATGAGATGAAATTTTAGGATAATTTTAATTAGGGAGTCAGAGAATAAGCATTTAAGTAGCACCTATAGTGTACCAGGAACTGTGCTAAGTGCTCTTTACACACATTACTTCATTGGATCCTCAGAACAACCCTGCATGGTAGATTTTATTACTATTCCCATTATACTGATGAGGAAACTGAGGCAAACAGAGCTAAGTGACTTGCCCAGGGTCACACAGCTGGTAAGTGTTTAAGGCCGGATTTTAACTCAGTTTCTCCACTCCAGGCCTGGTGCTCTGTCCATTGCAT
Organism: Potorous gilbertii; assembly: GCA_028658325.1. Taxonomy (NCBI): domain Eukaryota; kingdom Metazoa; phylum Chordata; class Mammalia; order Diprotodontia; family Potoroidae; genus Potorous; species Potorous gilbertii. Next base: position 56,524,586 of record CM053771.1, on the reverse strand, counting down.
CACCAGATGCCATTCACCATCGCTAGTATTAGTATATGTCTTATTATTCATACTTTGAAACATCCCTTCATATGGTTACTAATAATTTATAATTCTTTTAAGAACTATTAACATCCTTTTGTTCATTTATCCACTAGAGAATGTCTATGGGTTTTATGTATGAGTGTTAGCATGCTCTCTCTTTCTTTCTCATTATATATGTATAAATATATATACACATATGAATATATATGTGTGTGTATACACACACACACACACACAGCTAGTGGTGCAGTGGATAATGTTGCACCTGGAATCAGGAAGACTCATCTTTCTGAGTTCAAATCCAGCCTCAGACATGCACTAGCTGTGTGACCCTGCACATGTCACTTAACCCTGCTTGCCTCAGTTTTCTCTTCTGTAAAATGAGCTAGAGAAGGAAATGATAAACTGGTCAGTATCTTTGTTAAGAAAACTCCAAATGGGTTTACCAAGAGGCAGACACAACTGAAAAATAACTAAGTAGCAACAATAGATAGCTAGCTAGCTAGATAGATAGATGGATGGATGGATAGATGGATAGATGGATTAATGGATGGATGGATAGATAGACAGACTTATTACGTATACATATACGTTGGACATCAGACCCTTCTCAGATATATTTCATGCAAAATTTTCCCTAATTGTTAACTTCCCTTTTTGTCCTGTTTACATTAATTTTATTACTAGTGAAAAAGTTCTTAAATTTCATGGAATCTAAAATGATCTATTTTGCCTTTTGTGATTGCCTCTATTCCATGTTTTCTTAAGATCTCACTTCCTAGCAAAACCTGTAAAACAAAATAAAGACCCTATTTTGTTCTTTTCCATATTTTTGTTTGTGGTTGTGACCTTTAACATTATACACCTCCATTTTGAGTGCATTGGGGCATTGGTGTAACATGTTTGCATAAATCTGATTTCTGCCAAAATACTTTCCATTTGTCCCAGAAGATCTTATCAAATAGGGACTTCTTTCCCAAATAGTTTGTGTTCCCATATTTATCTTTGTTATTGTTCAGTCATTCAGGCATGTCTGACTCTTTGTGACTCCATGAACCCTGATAGCGCACCAGACCCTTCTATTCCCCATTATCTCTCAAAGTCTGTCCAAGCTCATGTTCATGGTTTCCATGATACTATTCATCCAGCTCATCCTCTGCCACCCCCTTCTCCTTTCACCTTCAATCTTTCCCAACAAGAGGTTCTTTCCCAATGAATCCCATCTTCTTGTTATGTGACCAAAGTATTTAAGTTTCAGCTTCTGTACTTTACCTTTCCGTGAATAACCTGAATTAATTTCTTTTAAGTACTGATTTGACCTCCTTGATGTCCAGCAGACTCTTAAAAGTCTTTTCTAGAAACACAATTGGAAACTACCATGAAAAAGAAGTAATGGGGAGGAGGAGAGGGGACAGATTTATCTAATACTTATTTATTAAATTCAAATATTTCTGATTCTTCCTCATCTCATCTTTTTCATTGATCTAATTTTTAAATCAGCACCAAATAGTTTGAATGATTACTGTTTTATGGCATAATTTGAAACCCAGAGAGACTATTCTCTCCTTCATTCCTATTCCTACCCTCTTCCCTTATACTTTAATATTCAATCTAGATTTTTCATTCCTCCGAATATTACTCTACAAAATATCTTCTTGACAATTTGATTAGCATAGTAATGAACTTATAAATTGATTTAGGCAGAATCACATTTTGGTCATATTGATACAACGAAGTCAGAAATATGGGACATTTCTAAAATTACTTACTGTTTATTTCTTTAAAGAGAATTCTTTAATTGTTAGTGTACAGGTATTGAGTCTATGGAAAATGTTACTGAACTCTTGTCCTCTGCCTCCTATTTAGAGGAAGAGGGAAAAGTCCCAGGGATCATTATATTGAAGTCCAGACCTCTTTTACATAGAGTGATTTATCGGACAGTGTTATCCTCATCCAAAGAAGACCACGCCATCAGAGAAATGAAGACATGACTTGCACTTGACTTTGTTTTGAGGGAGGGAGGGCTGTGCAGGTCACCAGCCTCACTTCTGCTCCAGAGCCATCTGAATCCAGTGACCAGATATTCATCAGGATGAATGGAGATGACCCAGGATGCACTGGGAGACTTTGGGCCCTTTAGGCCAAGGTCTTTGCAGGTACTCACTTAGGGTGAGGTAATGCCCATCACTGAATAGGCCTGTTTATGAAGTAGTCAGGGCATGGCCTCTTTAATGAGGCCAAGGAAAAGAAAGACATCAGGCTGGGAGGGAAACAGCAACAGTTACTACTGATAATCACTCTAAAGTCAGGAGGGTCCAGAAGAGCCCTTAGACAGGGGCCCACTGACATTCCAGCTTCAGAGTGTAGTAGGTTTAAGGTTTTGGGAAAGGAAAAGACAGGGAAGGGAAGGGAAGAGTTTTCAAGAATTATCTCAAGTTTAAGAGTTTGCAGGACTGATCTTAAAAGAGAAGTTTTTTTTCTTGGAAAAAGAAGATAATTGAACATTCCCAGGTCTTTTTTGCTAGATCATCATCCATTTCCTACCTTATGACCATGGATGTATTCCAAGACTCTAGTTTTGATTTTACCATTGTCTTTAATCAAATGACCCCCAATAACTCCAAAATATCTATCTAATTCTAATGTCTCTTCTGAACTGCAGAGCATCACCATCAGCTTCTTGGTGAATATATCTCACTGGATATTCCATAAGCATTTGAAATTCAACATGTCCAAGACAGAATTCACTATCTTTTTTCCTCATCTCCAACAAATACTTAGGCCTGCTACTCTTTTAAACATCCCTATTTCTGTTGAAGACACCATCATCATCCCAGTCACCTGCATTCATAATCTCACAATCATCCTTGATTCTTGCCTTCCTTCTCTGCAATGAATTGCCAAGTCTTGTCAAGACTACTTTCACATCTCTTGCAATGGCCTCATTCTCTCAACTCACATGATCACCATCTTTGTTTGTGATTTTATCATCTCTCATATGGATTTCTGTAATAGTTTCCTAATTGTCTTCCAGGTTTGTAGTTTGTTCCCTATCCAATCCATTCTTTACACAACCTCTCCTTCAGATCATCCTAATACTTTATCTGACTATATAATTAATTTCCTCTCCCAGAAACCATTAGTTTCTCCCCATTATTTTTCAGTGAAATAGAAATTGATTAACTTGGCATTTAAGGTCCTCTCTTCAATTTTACTTATACTATGACATATTTTTTTATATGTGTCATCCCCTCCTTTGAGGTCAAGTATTTTCTTTGTGCATTTTTGAATCCCTATTGCCTACTCCAATACCCTGCACATTAGTAACATTTAATAGTTATTTGCAGAATTGAGTTTGATCAATGCAATCTCACATGAGGCAGGGGAGCAGAATATAAAAAAAAGAATCATTGACTCTGGAATCAGAGGACTAGGGTTCTGATTCTACCTCTGACACTAATTGTGTGACCATAAGCCTCACTCTCCTAATCTATAAAATAAGGGAATTGGACTAGATGACTTCTAAGGTCCTTCTAGCTCTAGAGCTGGGACCACATTAGCTTTTCCTGGCTCCCACACTGTCATTCTAACAAATGTTGGACTTTCAGTCCACTAAAACCCCCAGATATTTTTTTTAATATTATTACTGGAAGCAGCAGAATTGGCTTCCCCACACACTGATCTTTATTTGTTGTTTCATCATCCTCTTTAATTGTCACTCTTCCCAGCATCCCTCCTCCTCTAATTCTCTTCTGTCAGTCTGAATATCAGAAAACCAAGGTTTATGTTCTGGCCTTGTAAATGACTAGTTGTGTATCCTTGGTCAAGGTCCTTTATCTTGCTGAACCTAAGTTTTCTCCAATGAGATATTTCACATTGTCTTCTATTTTTCTTTTCATTTTTTTAGTTTTGTTTTATTGCTTCTTGATTTCTCATAAAATCATTAGCTTCCATTTGCTCCATTCTAATTTTTAATCAATTATTTTCTCCATTGAGTTTTTGGACCTCCTTTTCCATTTGGCCAATTCTGCTTTTTAAAACATTCTTCTCCTCAGTGCCTTTTTGAACCTCTTTTGCCATTTAGGCTAGTCTATTTTTTAAGATGTTATTTTCTTCAGATTTTTTTGGTGTGTCTCCTTCATCAAGCTGTTGACTCTTGTGATTTTCTTTCATCATTCTATTTCTCTTCCCAGTTTTTCTTCTACCTCTCTTACTGGATTTTCAAAACCCTTTTTGAGCTCTTCCATGGCCTGAGACAAATCCATACTTTGCTTTGAAGCTTTGGATATAGGAGCTTTGACTTTGTTGTCTTCTGAGTGTGTGTTTTGATCTTCCTTGTCACCATAATTAATTTTCTATGGTTATTTTTTCCCATTGTTTGCTCATTTTCCCAGTCTCTTACTTGATTTTTAACCTGTTTGTTAAAAGTAGAACTCTGCTTCCAGAGTGGAGGACACACTGTCCCAAGTTTTAGGAGTTTTGTGCAGGTATTTTCAGTGATACTTCTAGGGTCTTGTGGATTTTCAGTTTTTCCAAGGTGAGATGATCTAAGGAGAGGTGTTTATTACTTTCCTGGCCTGTGCTAGAGAGTAGTCTGTGAATGACCACAAATCCTGGAACTGTGCCAAGGGTCCCCCCTCCAGTGTGGGGGTGCTATGCAAGTGCTCCTTCTCACCCTGAGATGGCCACCTAGGACTGTAGTCCAGTTCTGAGTATGGGCAAAACAACAGAGTCCTGCCTCGGTGCTAGCACAAAGGCCCCTGTGATCTGCTGAGCAATTGTTCAACCCCCTTAAGCTGAGAGCTCCGGAAATAGCTACTGCCACTGTTTCTAGAGCTGGGACTATGCTGTAGCAAACTGTGCTGGACTGCACTTCACTCTCATCTAGGGGCAATGAGCATTTCCTGCTAATCTTATAAGTTGTCTTTGGTGTCTCTGCACTGAAAGGTCTGCAAACTGCCATTGCTGCTACTGATTCAGTCACCCTAAGGTCTGCTTCCAGTTTTACTGGCATGGCCTGCACTGGACTGCATTCCTCTCACCCTGGTGTAACAGAACTTTACTGTCTACCTTCCAAGTTGTCTTGGGCTTGAAATTTGTTTCACTTCATCTTTTTGTGGATTCTGTTTCTCTAGAATTTGTTTAGAATCATTCTGAAAGGTATTTGGAGAGGTTTGGGGGAGAGCTCAGGCTTACTCCACCATCTTGACTCTGGCTCTCAACCTCAGTTTTCTAATATAAGTATAATATGTGAGATGTACAAATTTAGACACATCTTTACTCCAAATGTTCCTGTGGACTATTTGTGCCCTACCTGTGGTAGAACCTTCTGAGCTCACATTGACCTGAGTCAGACACTCTGTACCTTGACTTCAACATAGTAATATCATTTTGGTCCTTTTTGAGAATAAAGGACAACAACCAAACAGCAGTACTGCTTGCACTATCTTACCAGGCTATTAGAAGGCTTAAATAAGATATTGTGTCCAATCTCATTTTGATCAATATAGAGGACTGTGTAATTTGGGTAATGGCTGAATAAACTGGCATAGAGGAATCTAATGGAGTACCATTGTGCTATAAGAGATGATGATTATGAGAATTTCAGAGACACAGGCAATGCTTGCCGGAAGTCAGAAGAACTGAGAGAACCATATAAACATCGATTGCAGTAATGTAAACAATGATGGTCCTAAAGACAACGGAACTCAGATGGATTGCAATGGGAAGTCACATTCTTGGAAAGCTGACAATGTTTACCAAGCACTGTGGCACATCTTTGTCAGGGGAAGAAAGGGATTTAGCAAAGCATAAAACTGTGATTCCTGTGAAAATGTTGGGTGATGGACAAAATCTGAAACCATGGTTGAAAATGGCACCACAAAGACTCTGCCTTGCCTTTTTATGCAGATGCAATAGGGGGAAAACAATTCTGTCCCTGCTGTTGACTAGTGTGGTGAAATCTACCTCCCTGTTCCTTATTGGAGAGCCCACATAAGTGGAAGGGGAGACATATTACTAGACATGATCACTGTACTGATTGGCATTACATTTTTTAAAAATTTCCATCAGTCAATAAGTATTTATTAAATTCCTAGTAAATGTCTGACACTTCTCTGCTAGGAGCCTTTGAGGAACTTCTAGTCTTATTAATTCAGGGGTTCTTAACCATTTTTGTGTCTTTTGGACCCCCTGGACAATCTGTTGAAGATTAGGAATCCCTTCTCAGAATCATTCTTTGAAATATGTAGACTAAGATACAAAGAGAAGCTGATTAGATTAAGATGTGGTTTAAAAAATGTAAACCAAAAAGCCCCCCCTCCCAGTTCATGACCCTCAGGTCATGAATATAGCATGTGCACACATCTGTAAATAAAGTATATTGTGAGAGATAAGCAAGTCACTTAAATATCGGAAATATAGAAGAGTAATACATGGTGATTTTTTAAAATTTTGTGCAGGAAGATGGGGAGAACTGATAATAGAAGGTTTCTGGAAGGATTCTTATAAGACTAGACACTGGTGCTGAGCTCTGGTATCACAAAATGTCCAGTGATCTGACTGTGTGTGTCAGGGAGATGTTAAGAAGTGTCTGCAATATAAAAATAAAAGGAGATAAAGAATCATATAGACACACACACATATATACCATATATTCATACATATGTGTGTATATGTGTGTATGTAAGCATATGCATATAACAGGGGCACAGTGGATAGTGTTAAGCCTAGACTCAGGGAGATCTGAGTTCAAATCAAGCCAATCAGTTAACCTCTGTCTGAGTTTTCTCAACGGAAAAATGGGGTAATAATAGAAGCAACCTCGCATGGTTGTGAAGATCATGTGAGATAGTCATTGTAAAGCATTGAACACAGTGCCTGGCGCATCATAAGCACTATATAAATGCTAGCTACTACTATTATTATTTTTGCTATTTATTTGTGGTAACGAGGTGGCACCATACTGTGTAGAGCACTACAACTGGAGTCAAGAAGACTCTTTTTTCTGAGTTCAAAACTACTCTCAGATACTTACTAGCTGTGTGACTCTGGGCAAGTCACTCAACCCTGTTTGCCTCAGTTTCCTCATCATAATATGAGCTAGAGAAAGAAGCAGCAAATCATGTCAGTATTTTTGTCAAGAAAACTCCAAATGGGGTCATGAAGTGTTGAACATTACTGAAAACAATTGAACAACAAAATTTTTGTTGTTGTTTATAATCACCCACATCTGAATATAGAGTGTCCCAAAAGTTTAACTTTTAAATTCTATTAAAACTTAGACATCAACATTTGCATCATTATAAATCTAGAGGACTGGATAAATGGGTGGAATTAGAATTTTCATTGCTACATCCCTACTCTGTTCTGACAAAACTTTGGTTGCAGAGCAGTTGTAGGATTGTGGTACATGATGATATGAATGACTCCATGGAAGGGAAGAAGTGGTTGCAGAAAGATATGTAGGGAATGATACAACAGAAATATTAGAGGGTTAGGAGTCAGGGGATCACAGTCAGTCAATCAGTCAGTCAACAAGCCTTAATTAAGCACCTCCCATCCTAATGCTAAGCACTGGGGATACAAAGAAAGGCAAAAAATAGTCCTTGTTCTCAAGAAGCTCATAGTCTACTGGGAAGACTGGGGAAATGGATAACAAAAATATTTTTAATTTATTTAAATTTTTATTTAATTTTTAAAAATTTATTTAAAAAAATAAAAAAATAATTGGGGAAAACATTTATGTACAAACAAGATCTACACTGGGTACACTGGAGATAATGAACAAAGGGAAGGCACCAGAATTTAAGGGGGATAAAGGAAGGCTTCTTCTGGAAGGCAGGATTTTGACTGATACTTGAGGAAAGCTGGGGAAGTCAGGAGGTAGAGATAAGGAGGCATCAATTTAGATAAGGAAACTGAGACTCATAAAGTTCAAGTGACTTATCCAAGGTCATCCAACTAGTACCTACCAGAATTGGGATTTGATTCCAGTTCTGCAGACTCCAAATCCAGCATCATTTCTTCTGTGGGCTCTAGTTCTAACTCAACCACTGAACAAGTGAGTTCATGTCTTCCAGGCTTGAGTTTGTCCTCTCTAAAGAGAAGGGAGGAAAGATTTTTATTAGATAAGCTCTAATACTTTTTCTAACTCTAGCATTCCATGCTTCAGCAATCTGGCTTTTCTTCTGAGATTTCTCAAATGCCACTTTCATGGCCATCCCTCCCTCACCCTTGATATCTGTCATTCTTCATTCACTTATCTCTAGGGGAGTGTCGTTTTTTGGGTTCCCAGGAATTATAACCTCACAGCACTTCACCCAACTCTAACCCCATAGAAGACACCCCACACACACACCCTGTTGGTCTACTTAGTAGATTTGCCAGCCCAGCAAATTAAGCCAGTGTCTAGAAAGCCAACTTGGGGAAGGGGGAATGGATCCCCGCCTCATGGAAAGCATCTGGCACCAGGAATAGCCCTGGGAAAGTAAACTCCATATATAGGACCAAAATATCCCATCACAGCTGAATTTCCCTGTATTTCCATCAACCAGTGATGTTATTTCCCTCCAGCAAGCTCATTACAGGAAATTAGCTGTCAACACAGGCATCATCCCTAGCTCAGGGAAATGGACCAATTTCCAACAGCTTTGGACATAATGGGGATTCGTACCTTCCCCGGATGGGAGAACACCAGGGATTTGCAAGGGAAATCACAAAAGCCAAACAGTTTGAAGTCGGTTCCTGAGGCTGATGAGAACACTTAGCCAGTATTTTCAGAAACTCCGGTCGTGTTGATTACGCTGATGGAAATATGTTTAATGGCCTCATCAGAATTGCTTGTGAAGCCCATTGTCCTGTTGAGTCATTTACAAGGATGAGAAGGAGCTATCATTGGCTCCTATTCACCATGCACCTGGGTGAGAAGGAGAGCATTCCTATCCCACCAATCACCCAATACCTGATAGCCACCCATCTTCCTCATGCATGGAGACCCACTGAAGACATTCTCTTCTCCTTGGAAATATCTCAGAAAATGCTAGTGACCTGGAAGGAGTGTTACATCAGAGGGAGAAGAGAGAGAGTGAGAGAAAGAGAGAGAGAGAGAGAGAGAGAGAGAGAGGCTCTAAGAACCTAGAATGGTAGAATACATCAGAGCTAACATGAACTATAGAATATTGAAAAGCAAAAAAATAAAATAAAATTTCAGAGTTTGAAAGGGCCATAGAATCCTAGACTCTAAGAATCAAGAATGTCAGAGACAGAAGGGACCTTAGGACATAAAACATTCAAAATGGAAGCTGAGAACAGCAAATGTCTGCAAGGGACCTTAGGATGACCAGTATAAGACCTGAGAGGGTTCAGAAGTCATAAAATGCTAAAGCAAACATTTACCTTACAACACAAAATACCAGAATTGGAAGAACTCTTAGAGGGTAGAATGTTAAAGCTGAGAGGTACCTTAGAGCATAGAATTTGAGAATTCAGTGGGCTTTATAAAACATAGACATTTGGAACTGAAAGGAATGTTAATGAGAAAACTAAGATGGATAGTGGCCAAGACTCCATAGACTAAATAATGGAAGAGGGATCTAAACCCCTACCTCCAAATTCACTGAACTGTCTCTCTCACCCACAACTCTTGACTATTGATGTCTTTTGTATTTTAAGGTTTGGGTTCCATCTTCCTTGTGAAGATTTTTGGGAGGAAGAGAATGAGGTCTTAATTTACTAATCATTTAAAAGGCTGTTACCATGAGTTGGATGATAATTAATAGAAATAATATCTAGGACAAAGGGCTATACAACTGTGCATGCCCTTTGACCCAGCAATAGCACTTCTAGGTCAGTATCCCAAAGACATCATAAAAAAGGGCAAAGGATCCACATGTACAAAACTGTTTATAGCACCTCTTTTTGTCATGGCAAAGAACTGAAATTGAGGGGAAGCCCATCAATTGGGGAATAGCTGAACAAATTCTGTTAAATGAATGTAATGATATACTATTGTGTTATAAGAAATGATGAGCAGGCAGATTTCAGAAAATCTTGGGAAGACTTAAATGAACTGATGCTAAGTGAAGTGAGCAGAACCAGGAAAACATTGTACATGGTAATGGCAACATTGTGTGATGATCAACTATGAAAAACTTAGCTCTTCTCAGCAATGCAAGGATCCAAGACAACTCCAAAGAACTCATAGGGGAAAATGTTGTCCACATCAAGAGAAAGAACTGATGGAGGCTGAATGCAGATTGTAGTATACTATTTTCACTTTTTTTGTTTTTTGTTTTTGTCATTCTTATGGTTTTCTCTTTTGTTCTGATTGTTCTTTCAGAAAATGACTAATGTGAAAATAGGATTAATATGACTGTACATGTATGATCTTTATCAGATTGCTTCCTGTCATAAGGGGGAAGGGGAGGGAGGAAGAAAAATTTGAAACTCAAAATTTTATAAAAATGAATGTTAAAGGCATGTAATTGGAGAAAAATAAAATACTATTAAGATGGAATAAAAAGCAATAATAGCTAGGAAATATATCTTTGCGTGTACATAAGTATATGATATATATGTATATGCATATATTACAGGGTATCTCAAAAGACAGAAAGCATAGAGGAGTCACACTCAGCAGCTGCTCTCCCACTAGGAGGTATCATTTCAGCTTACAAAGTATGAAAGTTCTCTCTAATTGATTTCACTCAGTTGATGACACTTGAGCTCCTGGAGGGAAGAAATAGGCAGAACCAGTTATGAGGAAAACTCTTAGAATTATAGAATTTCAATGTAGACCAATCCCTGTTTGAATAGGAATCCTCTCTATAACATTCCAACAAGTATTCAACCAGACTCTGCTTGGAGATTTCCAGTGACAGAGATCTCACTACCTTTCCAAGTATTCTATTCCATTTTGGCGGCTACTATTATTGCTAGAATTTATTTATTTTTCCTTACACTGAATACAACAAATTTGTCTCTACAACTCAGATGCATTATACTTCATTTTACTGGCCAGACACAAACAGAACAAATCTAATCCCTCTTCCATAGGACAACCCTGCTAATATTCAAGAACTGTGAAGACTAAAGCTTGTCTCCTTTCCTCTCCTCTCCTCTCCTCTCTTCTCTTCTTCTCTCCTCTCTTCTTTTCTCTCCTTTTCTCTCTTCTCCTCTCCTTTCCCCTTTCCTTCCCTTCCCCTTTCCTTCCCTTTCCTTTCCTTCCCTTCCCTTCCCTTCCCTTTCCTTTCCTTTCCTTTCCTTTCCTTTCCTTTCCTTTCCTTTCCTTTCCTTTCCTTTCCTTCCCTTTCCTTTCCTTTCCTTCCCTTCCCTTTCCTTTCCTTTCCTTCCCTTTCCTTTCCTTTCCTTCCCTTTCCTTTCCTTTTCTTTCCTTCCCTTCCCTTCCCTTCCCTTCCCTTCCCTTCCCTTCCCTTCCCTTCCCTTCTCTCCTCTGGAGACCAAACATCTCCATCACCTTTTGTTGATCCATAAATGGATCTCAGCTTCTCTCAGCACCCCAGGTCCTATGCGTAGGGCAACACTTCTAAGAATCAGAGACATTCAACTTTGTTCCATCCATCAACCAAGTTAGGGAAGACCTAGAAATTAATATCATGTTTCTTCTCCCCAGGGTTAGGGGGCCTCTTGGTGATGTATCCAAGCTACCTGAGATTCAGAAATAGGACAGAACTAACAAAAGGAAATGCTTTTCCATTATTGTCACTATCTGACATTCTCCTGGGGCAAAGTGAGTGAGGTGTGGATAGAAGGTGGGCTAAGAGAGAGGGTGTCATGATTTGGCATAAAGACCCTAAACTGGGAATGGGAGACTTACTCCTGTTACCCAATGACTGGGGGACTTGAAGCATGTTGCCTCCCATCTCTGAGTCTCCATTCCTTATCTTTAAAATAAGGATTAAAAAATCTTGTATTGGAAGAAGTATGAAGCATTGTGCACTCATGAAGTGTCTCAAGTCTAGTCTCAGTCTATATCAAATCCATGTCTAGTCACTAGTGTGGCATGGCAGAAAGAGTATTAATGGGATCAATGCACCTGGGTTCAAATGCTGAATCAACTATTTCCTACTTACCTCTTCTGACTTCAATTTCCTCATCTTCAACATGTGGGAGTAAGATTTTAAAAATATTGGTAGGTAGGAGGTCCCCCTTTACTTAAATATCCATTGTCTCAAGGCCCCTCCCAGCTCCGGCATCCTGTGTTCGAAGGGCCCTCCCAGCTCTGGCATTCTATGTTTTAAAGGCCTTTCCAGTTCTAAAAACTAGCATCCTTACTCAATTCTCCTAAGCCCAAGGACCTCAGGCTATATCCAAGGTCATCCTAGAACCTCACTTGCTCCCCCCAGAATGTCACTCTGCTTTCTATAGCCTCTGGACCTCAGCTCCATAGTCAGGAGCTAAGTAGAATGGCATATATTGCCTTTGGGAAAATAAGGAAATTGGTTATTCATAAAGCATTCATTTTAGAACCTTGATTGACATCTGTAATCAGAACAGTTTGTAGTGCTGGTGGCTCCCTGGCATTTAGGGATGAGTGGAGGAGTGCTGATGGATATGCAGCAAAGAGTCAGCACACACTTTGGGGTGGAAGAGTTCCACCTTGATGGTCAAACATTTTCCAGATTGCAACCAGTGGAGAAAAGCTGTTGATCAATGAACTAGACATAGCAGCAGTCTCGTAGTTACTAAGGGTGGGTGAGCACAATTGAGGAAAGCACAGTAGCTATAGATGTATCTTAAGGAATTCTGCCATTAGAACAAGAGGGAATCTCTAAAGAGTACACATTGATGAATCTGCCAGACAGTGATGAAACTTATCCTTCAGTCTGCCAACAGTCTCCTCCTCCCAACATATGAATACCTTGCCCCTTGGTCTCTCAGCTCCAGAATTCTGCAGGAGGCTAATGCAGGATGACATCTAACAGGCAAATCTAATAAGATGAATTTCAGAGGAGTGGGTGAAAAAAAATACTGAATTTGGTATATGAAGATCCAAGTTCAAACTGCCTACTGCCTCAGGGACCTTGGGCAAGTCATTGATGCTCTCTAGGTCTTAGTCTCTTCACCTATGAAATAAAGAGGTTAGGCTAGATGGTGACCCAGTCCATTGACAAGTAGGTATTAAGCTGCAACTATGTTCCAGGCACTGTGCTAAGCTCTGAGGATACAAGGAGTTTAAAAGACAGTCACTGCTCTGGAGGACATTGCAGGATAATGGAAGTGATATCAAGCAACAACTCCGTACAAACAAGTTGTAGATGGAGAAAATATTAGAAATAATCAACAGAAAAAAGGTCTAGGGAAGGAGGCCTGGGAAAGACTTCTTATAGAAGGTGAAGTTTTATCTCGGACTTTGAAGAAGCTGAGAGGCAAACAAGAGGAAGGAGACTGTTCTAGATATGGAGGACAGTTAGAGAAAAATATTCAGAGCCTAGAAATGGAGTTCCTTGTTTGTAGAACAGCTAGGCCAGTGTCACCAATCTGGAGAGTACATCTTACAAGGTGCAAGTAGCCTGGAAGGGTGGGGTAGAGAGAAGGCTAGATTAGGAAGGGCTTTGAATACCAAACAGAGGATTTTGTATTTGATCTTGGAAGTGGTAGGGAGCCAGTGGAATTTATCAATTAATCAATACTTATTAACTTCTACTATGTGCCAGGCATTGTGCTAAGCAATGGTGATACAAAAAGAGGCAAAAGACAGTCCCTACCCTCAAGGAGTTGTTAATCTAATGGAGATTATGGTTACTCAAACTGTTCACACAACATCATGACAGTGTGACTGAGTCATACGTTCTATTCTGTTTCTCCTTCTAAAATTTAGATTCTCCTCTATGACGCCTCAAGCTCTGATCAGTGAGCTTTCGTTTAAACATACAAAGGTCCCAGGCCCACCAGATCACTACCCAGCCGTTAATAAACTATGTTCATACATACCCACATTCCCCCTTCCAAATCACTGCCTTATGTGTGTTGCCTTTCCCATTTAGATAACAATTGCTTGGAGAATAAGGAGTCTCTTGCTTTCATACTTCTGTATCACTAGCATTTAACACAGTTCACAGAATCTGGTAAGCACTTAATAAAAGTCTTTTCATTTCATTTCTAAGGTCCCTTCCAACTCAATCTAAAATCCTATGCTCCTGCTTCTGTGGTATGAGGAACCTGACCTTGATGGTCCCTTCCAAGTCTACATCCTATCCATGACTGTTCTTGGTGTGGGTCTATCCTCTGAGCTAATAATAGCTAGCATTTCTATAGATAGCTCTTTAATATTTGCAAAGCACTTTACAAATATGATTATCATTGCTGCTTAGTCATTTCAGTTGTGTCTTACTCTTCATGGCCCCATTCAGGGTTTTCTTGGCAAAGATACTGGAGTGGTTCACCATTTCCTTCTCATTTGACAAATGAGGAAACTGAGGCAAACAGGGTGAAGTGATTTGCCCAGGGTCACACACCTAGTAAGTGCCTGAGACAAGATGTGAACCTAGGTCTTTCTGACTCCAGGCTCTATCTACTATGCCACCTAGCTGTCTCAAATATTACCTCAAAGACAAAAAAATGACATAGTTCCTATTCTCAGGAAGCTTACATATTTTCTAAGTGCATTGTTATTAATATCATTATTTGCACATTGTCTATCCAATTAGAGTTGGAGCACCTTGAAGGCGAAGAACATGTTTTTACTATTCATTTTATTCCCAGCTCCTAGTAAAGTAAGGAAAGAGGGGGCGGAGCCAAGATCGCGGAGTAGAAAGACTCACATTTGCTAGCTCCAAACCCACAGCCCATAGATTTCCTGTAAAAAGAACTCCTGACAAATTCTGGAACAGTGGAAGCCACGCAGAAACACAGTGAAGGAGATTTCTGTTGCAGAGAGCCCTGAAAAACTGACCCCAGGGGTCCATCGAGCCCCAGACGGGAGTGGAGCCCTGCCCAGCTGAGCCCTGTCCTGCCCTGCCCCAGCCGCACCGCACTGAGAAGAGCGAGCAGACCCCAGCAGGCTTCAGGGATCTGAATCTCCAGCGGCCGTGAAGGTCCCTCCACCCACAGACGCACAGGTCAGTGAGAGAGACGGGCTGAGAGGGGAGCGGGGTATCTCCGGGACTCGAATCCCCTCAGAGGCAGCCGCTGAGGCAGAGGCTGAGGCAGCTCGGCCAGAGCCTCCCAGAGCAGGCAGGAGCTCCACCACAGCGCATTACAAAAGATCTCTGCATAAACCCCCTGAGGGAACTGAGCCTGAGAGGCAGCCCTGCCCCCACCTGAGAACCAGCAGATAAGCTCCCATTGAAGAGCAGTCAGGCCTGCCGCCAAAAGCCCTGAGGCTGGGGAGCAGCATTTGAATCTGAGACCCCAAGCACTAGCTGGGCGGACCTAGGCTGGGGTGGAGAGGACTCTCAGAAGTCAAGTAACTGTCTGGGAGCATTTGAATCTCAGACCCCAAGCACTAGCAGGGCGGATCTAGGCTGGGGTGGAGAGGACTCTCAGAAGTCAAGTAACTGGCTGGGAAAATGCCCAGAAAAGGGAAAAAAAC
>CM053771.1:56442638-56508509 GCA_028658325.1 Potorous gilbertii | reverse complement strand
GGGGGAGGGGACAAAGGGGGAGAAAATTTTGGAACCCAAAATCTTGTGAAAATGAATGTAAAAAGTTAAATAAATTTATTTAAAAAAATTAAAAAAAAAGTAAGGAAAGAGTGCTTGTGATCACTTACAGACCAGGTCACAGGCCAGGAGAGGAGTACACACCCTTCCTTAGATCACACCACCTTGGAAAAACTGAAAACCTACAAGCCCTAGAAGTATTTCTGTACCTGCACAAAACCTCAGATGCTTGGGAGAATATGCCCTCTACACTGGAAGCAGAGCCCTACCTCAACAAAGAGTTAAAAAGTCAAGTAATAGTCTGGGGAAAAAAACAAACAATAGAAAAAAACTCAGACTATAGAAACTTAGTGTGGTGACAAGGAAGATCAAAAAATATACTCAGAAGAAGACTCCAGGAAAGATGTCATTCAGTGAGCCAGGTGGAGTCTGTGTATGTTATGGACAAACCCTCTTACTCCTCAGGGAAGCACCAGTATGAGGGAAGACTCATTCCTTTCTTCAGAGGCAAACAGGTTAAGTGGCTTGCCCTAAGATTTCTGAAGCTAAATTTGAATTCAGATCTCCTTACCACAAGCCCAGTGCTCTATCCACTACACCACTTAGTTGCCCCCAGTAAACGTCAGAGCAACTATGAAAACTCAGGTCTCCTGACTGCTAGCCTCAGATAAGAAATACTGCAGCTCTGTCCCCTCTAACCCCAGATGACAGCATACATGAGGCTGGTAGGATAGCTCTGCAGGAACTTTTGATCAGAGATCGGCATCCGAGCCGCCTATCGTCTTGCAAAGACAGCCTTAATTTATTGGCAGCAGCAAGGATCATGTTAAGTCAGCATCAAAGTAATTCTTCCTCTACCAAAGTAGGATGGATGCGTTGAGTGTAACTCAGGCGACATTGCCAGGGAGCGGCTCCGGAGCAGAAGGGATGGGTTTGGAGCCCATATGGAAAGGCTTTATGAGCGTGTGGAGGTTGATGAAAAGCTGTATAAAATCAATGGCATAAAGGATAATTGTTACATTTGCAGCTGTGCAGGCTTGTAAGAAAACTCGTGGCTTGAAATATCCTGCAGCTCCCTGCCTTTTCTTTCCTTTCCTTTAATTTATTTATTTTTTAATCTCACTCATAGAAGGTCACTTATAGCAGAGCCCAGAAAGGTGTCTGCATCACAGAGCCTGGTCTAGTTTGGATGGAGACAGAGGCTATTAGACTTTCAATTTCAGTATGTTCTCCATCCTGAATGTGGGACAAGAGCTCCTACCAACCTCTATAGATTCAAGTCTGGAAGGGTTTCCAAATCTAAGGGTCTCAGACTAGAAGGCCAGAAAGTAGGTAAATTCTTTTTTTTCTCTTCTTTACCCCAACATAGGAGGATCCTCAGGGCGGGATAAAAAGCCAAAAACAAACCTCAGAAGTGTCTATCTTTGAATGATTGGGAGTTGGGGGAGGAGATGGCATAGAATGGGCTTTGAAAATGGAGAAAATGCTGGCACTGTCCATGGTGTGACTCTGGGCCAAAGTTTGCTCATGTTTAAAATGAGAGAGGAGGGCTGTGCGCCTTCTACAAGCCTTTTCCAGCTCTAAATCGATGGCTCTCTGGTCCCATTATTCCTGTATGACAGATAACAAAACTGAGATGATTTCTCCAAAATTATCATAGCGAGTAATTTGTGGAGAAATTGTGTTAGAGTCAAGTTTGCATAGAGGCCTGGAATGGTAGAGTTGAAAGAGGCCCAAGAAGTTACCTGGTCTAGGCCCACTATAAAGATGGGGAAGCTGAGGTTCAGAAAAAGGAAATGATCTATTCAAGGTCACATAGTGGAATAATACCAAAGTCTCTGTTTTCTGACTTGTCTTACACAGAACCCTCCATCTCTCAACTCCAGGCATTTTCCCCGGCTGTCCTCCAGGCCTGGAACTCTCTCCCCTTCATTTCCACTTCCTGGCTCCTCTGATTTGCTTCAAATCTCAGCTAAAGTATCACCTTCTATTAGAAGCATTTCCTTATCTTCCCTTGAATGGCAATGCCTTCTCTCTGTAAACTATCTCCAGCCTATCTTGTCTATATCTTGGTTGTCTGTTAATTGTTCATACGTCCCTTACCCCAGTAGATTGTGAGTTTCTTTAAGGCAGAACCTATCTTTGGCTTTTCATTGTATCTCTATCAGTAAGCGTAGCACCTAGCACATAGTAGGTGCTTAATAAATGCCAGCTGACTGACTAGCTGATTGACTTTCCTCCAAATATTGTGGTCCCTCATATGAGAGTCAGGAGATCTGGATTCAAATATCAATCTTAACCACTATGTAACTTCAAGCAAATCATTTCTCTCTGGGCCTCAGTTTCCTCTTTCATAAAGAGTTGGAATAGCTGACCTCAAAAGACCCCTCTCAGCTCTAAATCTAACATTTAATGTTCTATGAAAAGGTCAAATAAAGAGAGATGCTGGTAAGTCATTTCTCAGGAAGAGCCCACAGGGTAGAAATTTTATTCCAAATTCATTTGAAATTGAAGTACTAGACATTTAATTATTTCCTTTATTTCTCTACTTTTTATTACTTGTACTAGACAATTATGTTAAAAAAGTTCTTTTGACTCTCAAGTGTTTCCAATATTTAATCTGAGGTGAGCCCTAGTGATGTCATAACATCATGTGTCCAGAGCTGGTAGGGTCCTTAGAGGCCATCTCCACTATGTAGCTTAAGGGCAGGTAGAACAGACCTCTCTGGCTTCTCCTTCCCCCACTCTTCTCCAAGGGATACTCTAATTCTGGAATTTGGGGCCAGACACTTGACCACTCTGTTCTCATCAGATAGAGGGGGTACTAGGCTAGAATTATATCTGTCTGCTCCCTTACTCTAGGGGATGTGATTTTCAAGGTTCCAGTTAAATATATCATTGTTCATTAACGAGGAAAGGAGGCCCTAAGCTATATATTCAAAATCTGACCCCTTTCCCACCAAATGCCAATTTCATAATGAACACACAGAATAAGTAGCAAAGAAACCCATTTATCCAAGTTGATAACAAATGTACATCATATTCCTGGGAAGAAATCATAGAATTCAAGTATCACAGAATGCCAGAGCTGAAAGGCTTCTTAGAAAATATACTGTTAAAGCTTGGAGGGCTCTTACAATCCAGAATGTCAGTGCTGGGAGGGTCTTTATTTATTTTTCTTTCCTTATAAATTAATTTATTTTTAGTTTTCAAAATTCACTTCCACAAGATTTTGAATTCCAAATTTTCTCCCCATCTCTCCCCTCCACCCATCCCAAGACACCGTACATTCTGATTATCCCTTCCCCCAATCTGCCCTCCCTTCTATCACACCCCTCCCTTATCTTATCCTCTTCCCTTCTATATTCTTGTAGATTAAAATGGATTTCTATACCTCATTGCCTATACATTTAAAAATGTAAATGTAAAACAATTTTTAACCTTCATTTTTAAAATTTTGAGTTCCAACTTCTCTCCTATCCTCCCCCCGCACCTACCCACATTGAGAAAGCAAGCAATTCAATATAGATTATACATGTGTAGTTATACAAAACACTTCCATAAGAGTCATGTTGTGAAATACTAACTATATTTCACTCCATTCTATCCTGTCCCCATTTATTCTATTCCCTTTTTCAATCCTGTCCCTCCTCAAAAGTACTTAATTCTAATTACCCCCTCCTCCCATTTTCCCTCCCTTCTATCTTGCCCCCTCTCTCCACTTATCCCTTTCCCCTCTACTTTCCTGTAGTGTAAGACAGATTTTCATACCAAATTTAGTGGGCGTGTTATTCCCTCCTTAAGCCAAATTCAATCAGAGTAAGATTCACTCTTTCCCTCTCAACCCCCTCTCTTCCCCTACATTGAAAAAACTTTTTCTCACCTCTTTTATGTGAGATAATTTACTCCATTCTATTTCTCCCTTTCTCCTTCTCCCAATGTATTCCTCTCTCACTCCTTAATTTTATTTCTTTAGTTATCAACCCTACCTATTCAACTCACCCTGTGCCCTCTTTCTATATGTATATAATCCTTCCAAATACTGAGAAAAGTCTCAAGAATTACAAATGTGATCTTTCTGTATAGGAATGTAAATAGTTCAACTTTAGTAAGTCCCTTATGATTTCTCTTCCCTGTTTACCTTTTCATGCTTCTCTTGATTCTAATCTTTGAAAGTCAAATTTTCGATTCAGCTCTTGTCTTTTCATCAAGAATGCTTGAAAATACTCTACTTCATTGAATGACCATTTTTTCCCCTGAAATATTATATTCAGTTTTGCTAGGTGGGTGATTCTTGGTTTTAATCCTAGCTCCTTTGGCCTCTGGAATATCATATTCCAAGTCCTCTGATCCCTTAATGTAGAAGTTGCTAGATTTTGTGTTATCCTGACTGTGTTTCCACAATACTCAAATTGCTTCTTTCTGTGTGCTTGCAATATTTTCTCCTTAACCTGGGAACTCTGGAATTGGGCTACAATATTCCTAGGTGTTTTCTTTTTGGGATCTCTTTCAGGAAGTCATTGGTGGATTCTTTCAATATCTATTTCACCCTCTGGTTCTAGAATATCAGGGTGGTATTCCTTAATAATTTCTTGAAAGATGATGTCTAAACTCTTTTTTTTTAATCATTGTTTTCAGATAGTCCAATAATTTTTAAATTATCTCTCCTGGATCAATTTCCCAGTTCAGTTGTTTTTACAAAGACACACTTAACATTGTCTGCTTTTTCATTCTTTTGGTTTTATTTTATAATTTCTTGATTTATCATAAAGCCATTAGCTTCCACCTGCTCCATTTAAATTGTTAAGGAAATATTTTCTTCAGTGAACTTTTGGACCTCCTTTTCTATTTGGTCAGTTTTGATTTCTAAAGAATTCTTCTCCTCATTGACTTTTTGGATCTCTTTTGCCATTTGGGTTAGTCTATATTTTTAAGGTGTTATTTTCTTCAGCATTTTTGGGGTCCCTGTCAGCAAGCAATTGACTCATTTTTCATAATTTTCTTGCATCACTCTCATTTCTCTTCCCAATTTTTATTCTACTTCTCTTGCTTGATTTTCAAAATCCTCTTTGAGCTCTTCCATGGCCTTAGACCAATTAATATTTTTCTTAGAAGCTTTGTATGCTCGATTTTTGATTTTGTTGTCTCCTTCTAGTTGTATGTTTTGATATTTCTTGTCACCAAAGTAAGATTTTATAGTCTGATTTTTCTTCCTGTTTTTGTCCATTTCCCCAGCCAATCATTTGAATTTTGAGCTCTTTGTCAAGGTAGTTCTCTGCTTCCAGTGGGGGTGGGGAAGTATACTGTTAGCTGCTTAATCCCCCCTTAATTTGTGGATCTATAGCTCCAGAAACAGTCACTGCCCCTGCTGCTACTGTGGCTAATTCAGACTCCTCAGGCTGGCACTGGACAACTCTAATCTCTTACACAGATCCTACAAGTTTTTTCCACTGACCTTCCAATTTTTCCTTACATTTTGGGGTCATGAATCCTTGAAACCACCACAGGCACACGAGATTCAGTCCCCCAAGGCCTGCTCAGGTCTCATGTGTGCCATGACCTATGCTAGACTGTGCTTTGCTCCCAGCATGGTGCAATAAATGCTTCCTGCCAACCTTCCAGACTGTCTCTGGCTGAAGATTTTCATCACTCTATCATTCTGAGAGTTCTGAAGCTCTAGAATTTGTTTAGAGTCATATTTTATAGATATTTGACTGGGCTTGGGGGAAGAGCTCTACCAAGTCCCTGCTTTTACTCTATCATCTTGACTATACCCCTTTAGAACCCAGAACGTCAGACCTGGGAGGACCCTTAGAAAACAGGATGTCAGAGTTGGGAGGGACCTTAAAACATAATGTGATAGTGCTTATGTTCCAGGACCTCCAGTGATTTTTAGTTGCCACCGCTCCTCTTACTAAATACCATGTCAAGTAATTAAGTGGGTGTTTTTAGTAATTAATTCAAGTTCAGCTGTTTAAAATGTAAAAGATCCACCTTCTTTCCCTTTTTGAAGTATTTGTCCATCTCCAGTCTACTGACATCTCTCCTGTTCTGCGTTGCTCCTCCACAAACACCAAAATCCACTCATACCCCACCTAGCCCTGTGGTTTACAGCCCTTGGCTGCACTGGTCATGGAATGATGTGCATTATAGTTACATAGGCTCATCTTATGATGCCTCTATTGAATAGAACATCTTGAGGGCAAAATCTATTTCTCATGTAAACTTTGTATCTTTCACACTTAGTACAAGTGCTCTGAATACAGTAGACATTTATCAAAATGTTTTTAGAGTAACGAATGAGTGAGAGGCAACATAATTTAGTGTGAAAAGAACTGGATTTGGGATTTGAGTACCTAGATTTACATTTTCTCTCTACACCTGCCCTTCATTAACTGTGGGTCTTTGACCAAGTCGTTTCATTTCTCTGAGCCTCAGTTTACTCCTCTGTAAAATTAGAACATTGGACTAAGTTACCAATATGTCCCTTCCCACTCTATATCCATGATCATGGAACCCTATGAATTTGGAGATTCACTGAATATTCTGGAATGTGCTCATTTGAACTTGTCAGATTGATTAATGGTAGTTAGTTGCATTCTGACGATCATACAAATTTTAGAGTTCAAGTCCCTGTTAATCATTTTTTGCTCTATCTTTCCAGGCTGAAGGTCAGCCTGGAATAGGCATTGAGTAATTCTATCTTCTCTCTGTTACTTGTTATTGTCTCCCTCTACAAGCAGTGACTTTGCTCCTTCTTTGCTCTCTCTAGCCCCAGTATCCTATGTTTAAAGTCTTTTTGTTGCCCTTTATATCTATTGTGGCTACTAGGTGGCTCAGTTGATGGAATGCTCGACTTAGAGTCAGGAAAATGTGAGTTCCAATTCAGTCCCAGACAGTTACTAAATGTATGACTTGGGCAAGTCATTTAACCTCTTCTTGCTTCAGTTTCCTCATCTGTAAAATGGGGATGATAAGAACACCTACCTTACAAGGTTGTTGTGAAAATAAAATGAAATAGTAACTGTAAAAGTGTTTAGCATAGTACTAAGTATTATATAATTGTTATTTTTGTCCTTAGCTCATTCTGTTTTAGACTTTTGATATTATTCTATATAAAAACAATATTTTATTGATAAGTCTTTAGTTTACATGGTAGTCATTGAGATTGTGGGTCCTCCATTAAACCCTCCCTTGTGACAAAGAAAAACAATTAGGTGAAAACCTCCAATTCAGTGACCCCATCTGACAACATATGAAACATTCTACCCTATTAATTCCCTGCTTCTCTGAAGATAAAAGAGAAGTATGTTTCATTATCTGTTCTTTAGGACATTATTGGCTCAACAATCTTTTCACTTAGATTTAGTCACTATCCGTGTGGATACATATATATATATATGTGTGTGTGTGTGTGTGTGTGTGTGTGTGTATAGTGTATGTATATACATATATATATATGTGTATATCTATATCCAATCTTTACATGAGATTAGTTTCCCTTAATGACATCTTTTTGTATGTTCTTTTGAAAACAAAGTTCATTAATGAGCTCCCTATGCAGCCACAGCCAGTCTTTTTGATAAATTGCCCTTTTCCTTCCGTGATGGAATCAATTGTAAATGAACTATCATAATTTTCATCTTGAGAATTCCCTCTCATTCTTCTAGAGCTAGCTTCCCTTCCAGTATTGTTCCCATAATTAGGAATTGGGGGCAGAGTATACATTGAGTAGGAATCTACTCCATGTAACCTCAGAACTTCAAGGAATCTTAGAGATCAGCCAGTTCAATTCCCTTATTTTACAGAAAGAAAACAAAGCCTAGAAAAATAAAATGATCTTCCCAAAGTCACAAAGGTAGCTGCATTTGGAATCTGGGAATCCTTATTCCAAATCCATTCATCCATCATCCTGACTTCTACTCTATGATAAAAAACAAAATAAGTTTAGTCCATCTTCTACATGAAAGTCTCTAAAATATTTAATGAGAGGGATCATTGCCTCACTATGTTTACTCTTCGCCAGGATGAAAATCCCTAGTTCCTTCCATTAGTATCCTAGGTTTTATATCATCTTTCCAGTTATCCTCCTCTGGATACATTCCAGCTTATTAATATCCTTCCCAAAATTTGGCATCCAGAACTAGACAGAATACTCCATATTTCAGTCTGTCCAGGGGAGGAGAGCAGACCTCAAATCTCCCTCCTTCCATATAGACACTAGATTTATATTTGGGTAAAAATCTCCCTGATGTGCAGACCTGGCTGGGATTGCTGAGTCAACCATTTTTCCTTAACTTTCAAAAGTGCCCTAATTCCTTGCATAGTATCCTCCTCCTCCCTTAGTCTCCTTTCTTCTAACAATCAGTCCATCATTCCTTCCTCTTTTACTTGACTCTTCATCAATGAAGCACAGGATCCCCATCCCACTCAACCTCTGAAGGGAGTTTTGCCTAAAATCCTTGCGTTAGTTTGTGTCAGGGATATGGGGAGGTATTGGAGGAGGAAGGGGTTTATAATGTTCTCCCCCTCCCTTTGCCCACTTCTCCTGGCCCATGCTGCCTCATTTAAAGGAAAGAGAATTGGCTTTCTCTCTGTGTGTCCCATCCATCTCCACTGAGATATTCTCTGTGTGAATGAAAACAATTCTATTCATCAGAAACTTACTAGCATGAAACTGACGATCCCATTTATCTCCCTTCTGAAGTCTCCACTGAGCTCCCAAATGAGCTCCGGCTAAGTTTCCGGATGAGTCGAGGCCTATTAAAGGGAGACGAAGGGTCGGTAGAGTGACTCTGGGAATTGGCAGGCTGGGACTGCGTTTGTCTGGGTCTTCTCCATGGGCCTTTTCCCCCTGGGTCTCAGCTACTCAGGTTGCCAGTAAACTCTTTTTTTCCACTTGTCATCTGCAAAGTCAATGCAGCCTGGAGACAGTATGCATTGAGTGTAGCTTCACAAGCTACTTTTATGATTTTTTTATTATTATTTTATTTTTATAGCTCAGATGGATCTGGGCTTAACTCATTTTATTGGCATCTGCCCTGTTGGCCAAGAACATTACAATGGCCTATTGCTAGGATGGAGATGGTCCTTATTTAAAAGTCCTGCCTGCCTTTGGAATTGATGCTGGTGCATGAAAAGAACTTCCAGTTCCAGTGAGTTCCCATGAAACTACTCAGTCATCAGGACAAGCATAGGTTTTATTTCAATCAAAGAGGCAAGATGGTACAGTGGGAAAAAAGGAATTTAACTAGAGGAGTCAGTGTTATACTGTGGAAAGCACATTGGTTTTTAGAGTCAGAGGTGCTGAGTTTAAATCTTGATTCTGTCACTTACCACTTGTGAACTTGGGTTGGTTACTAATCTTTAGTAAATATCCATTTCCCTATGTCAGGGCCCATATTGCTCTGCTATTTCTTATTTCTCCATTGTGTTCATTCTTTCTCAATATTAGGCAAAGGAGTATTGGAAACAGAATGACCTTGTGAGCATCTAAAGGTCAGAAGAACCACCACAGAGCCAGTATTTGAACCTCATAACAGAGGCTATTCTAACTCTAACGGGAGCTAAGCCAGATAAAGAGACACCTTAGTCCTGAGGAGTAACCTGCATGACCCAACCTAGCCCAACAGCAAACCCAGCTTGCACCTGAGACATTGTGTCCTATGGGGGAAGAGAATGACTTCTCATTTAGCAATGTTTCATTCAGAATGGAACTTGGTAAGTAGAATGTAGCAGATAATTTAAGTGTGACTCCACTCTATTCAGAGACTACAATGGTAGTAGGGAGAGTGTACCTCATTTTGGGGAGATTTGTTTTCATTTCTTTCCTTGTTATATCTTCTCAGTAAATATCCATTTGTAAGATTTAATTAGTGTTACATACATTCTCAATGACACTGAGGTAATATCAACCAGTTAAATGATACCAGAGTGATACAAACTGGCATTAGAAAATGATAATGAAGCAGCAATCAGAAAATCGTAATAGAAAAAGATTGGCGTCAATAGTCTAACTGATAGTCCCTCAGGGGTACCCCTGAATCCCTAAGTAGAGAAGGAGTAGTAACCTAATTCTGGAGACACAATCAATATGAGTAGAAGCTGGCCTAAGTCCCCTCATTGTGTTTATCAAACACAGAAAGTTTCACGATTTTTCATGAAGTGAACATCTTATCAATAAGTTTTATATCCTGTTTCTGGTGATTCATAAATAATACCAGTCATTTACACCCTGGTTTGAATAGGATGCCCTGAAAATCCAGAAATAATCAAGTTTATTTACATAGAGGTGAGAAGAGAGATGTTAGGGGTTCACAACTTAGATCTTCCCCAAAACAGAGAAAAGTCACTGAATAATGACTGAGTTCAAGAGTCCAAAAAAAAGCCCAGGCTGGAAAGGTTTGCTCAGGGTTTTGCTGTACTGGCCCCCTTGGAAACATGATCACCCTCACTGACTCTCTGTGAAAGTACTAGTCCTTAGACCTCAATGGACATGGCCTCAGACAACTGAGACCTGGGGACGACCTTAATTTAGAAAGACCAAAGTCACCCACAGCATCCTGGGCCTTTGCCTGACATCTTGACTTTTGTCCTGCCACTGAACTTTGATGATTTTGGAGGAGAGAGGAGGCTGACCTCAGAGGAGCTCTACCTCACTTAAATCCAATTCATGTGGGAGTCGAGACACCACCCATGATGTCACTGGTCCTCTTAAAGAATGAAGGACAAACAACAGCTCTTGAATTCCAACACTGCTATATCTGAATCCTGGGATCCAGGAGATTAAGTTTAAGAAAGAATTCAGAAATGATCTTTGCAAAGAATCCCAGGATCTCTGAATTGAAAGTCTCATACTATAGAAACAAGATAGGATTGGAAACAAGAGGGCCTGGTTTGAAATCTTGGTTCTTCCATTTCTCTGGATCTCAATTTCCTCATCTGCAAAATGAGAGATTGGGCCAGGTGACCCCCAAGATCCCTTGCAGATCTTAATCGATTGGTGACTACCTGACCTTCATTTTGAACAAGCAAACAGAAAGTTTAGTAATGAGAAACTTTACCTCCTGAAGTAGCACATTTGGACAATTCTGATGATAAATCTCCAAAAATGATCATTTTACAGATGATAAAACTGAGATACAGAAAGGGAAAGGAAATTGTCCAGCGTGTCATAATAAATAGATGGTCAATCCTTGATTAAAACTCAGATCTCTTGACTCAGCCCAGAGTCCTTACCAGTAAATCATGCGGCCTCTCTCATTGATTATTAAAAGACCATATCTGAGACCTTTTAGGGCCAGTATCCACCAAAAAACAATTTGTTGGGGCTGCCAGACTCCCAGAAGGAATTTCAGAAACAAATTTTAAAATAGTAACAACCCCAAATTATGAGATTCTTTAACTCAGCAATTATTAATGACTACCGTGGGCTGAGAGCCTTGTGCTGGGCACTGGGGTAAATACCAATTTTCTATAAGATCCAGTCCCTGCCCTTGTGATTTTATAGTACAATGGGTTATGGCCCAAGCACAGAAGTCCCTGATACACAATACAATAATCACATTTACAGAGAACTATAAAGTCTGAAAATCTCTGTTCACATTTATCTCATTTGATGCTCATGACAACCTAGGGAGGTAAGTGCTATTATTATTCGGCACTTAACACAGTGTCTGGAACATAGGAGGTACTTAATCAATGATTATTGATTGATTATCTTTATTTTACAGATGAGGAAACTGAGGCTGAAAGTTTAAATGACATACCCAGGATTATACAGCATAGTCAGTATCTAAGGTAGGATTTGAACTCTGGCCTTCTTGACTACTGATTCTAAATCCAGCACTTTATCTACTGGGAGACTTAGTTGTCTCATATATGATAAGCAGGTGTGAGAGGGAAGGTCATTTCAGACAAGCTAGATAAAGGAAGGTTCCTTGGAAGAGGAAGAATTTGAATTGGGTTCTAAGGATGATAAGGACTTCAAAAAGGGGTAGAATGAGAGGGAGAAAGGATATTCCAGGCATGGGAACCATCATGAATGAAGGCACAGGAGTGGAAAAGTCAAGTTTGCAGTGTGCAAAATGTCCAGTTGGGCCAAATCACAAGCTTCATGGAAGGATATTGAACGAAGTAAATCTCCAACTATGGGCTAATGCTAGATCTCAACAGCTAAGTGGCATGTGGAGTAGAGCATTGGGTGTGCCGTCAGGAAGAACCAAGTTCAAATCCAGGCCTTGACACAAGTGATATGACTCTGGGCAAATCATTTCCCTTCTATCTCAGTTTCCTTGACTGAAAAATAGAGATAAATAATAGCACCTACTTTCCAGGGTGGGTGTAAGGATCAAATGAGATAATATTTGTAAAGTATTTTATAAGTCTTACCATGAGAATAACAACCATAAAATAAATAATACTAATCTGAAGGGTTGGCGATAAAGGAGATGAAACTTTGTTCAGTAGAGCCCGAGTCCCTGAAAATCTCTGAGCAGAGGAATGGCCCAATCAGATCTAAGTATATTAATGATCATGACAAGGTGAGCATCATAGCAGCTCACATTTATATAGTGCCAAGTATTTTACACACATCATCGTTAAGAAAGATTCATCTGGCAGCGGTATGAGGAATGGATTGGAAGTAGGAGAGAATAGAGGGAAAAGGACCATTAAGAACTCACAGCAATCATCTGGGAGAGTGATAATGAGAGACTGTGCAAGCATGGTGTCAGTAGAACTAGAATCAATAGGACTGAATAGGTGACTGTACCTGCCAGATGAGGGAGAGACCGAGTCATAGCTAGGAATTTCAGCACATGGAATAAAGTCACTCAAGTAGGGAGAAATAGACTCTAAGGATGAGAGGTCTTCCTAGAAGAGAGACCTTGAGACATCCCTAAAGGAGAGAGGGAGACTTCAGTTTTTCTTTCTGTAAGGGGAATGTTAGAGGGGACTCCTAGGAAAACTATGGTACAGGGCTTCACTTGAGATTATCCATGCCAGAAAGGAAATAGCTTGTTCTTCATAAAGCCGCCTCATCCATGTACCCATATTCTAGTTCTGGGGATATGGGGTGGTTGTGGTGAAGAGATAATCTGCCAGCAAAGGGGGAGGAGAAATAGTGAAATAGTAAACACAGAGGGGAAATGGGACCATGCCCCTGGGAGTGAAGAAGCACAAGCCATTGCTTTGAGCAACATGGGACCACTGGAAGATGTCAAGGCTTAGGAACTGTGGGCAAAAGGAACACAAGACTAAAGCATGATCTATAAATGTCAGTGCCTTAGGATAAAGCACCTGGTCATCCTAGCTATAGCTCAGGAAAGAGACAAGTCAAACATAAATCCAGTATGTTTCAAATATAGGGCACCGGGTAAAAGGGAGGAACACATTAAATGGAAAATAAAAACTTGGTTCGAGAGATTGTGTTTCATGTACTTGTGAAACATCACAGCATATTTACAGTCTTTTTTTTTCTCATATGACCCTTTGAGGTGGCAAGAGACTTGTAAGTATTAATACACCCTATTCTCAGCAGTACAATGATGCAAGACTTCTGTAGGACTCATGATGAGAGCTACTGTCCATCCCCAGAGAGAGAACTAGTAGAGCCTGAATGCAGATCAAAGATACTTTTTTCTTTTCTTTACTTTTCTTGGGTTTTTTTGGTCTGTATTTTCTTTCACAGAATGACTTACATGGGAATGTGTTCTGCATGATAACAAGTATAAAACCTACGTCAAATTGCTTACCTTCTCAATGAAGGAGGGAGAGAATTTAGAGTTCAAAATTTGAAAACAAAAAAGAACATTAAAATTGTATTTATATGTGATTGGAGAAAATAAAATATTAGATAAGATTTAAAATATGTAACAGAAACATTTTAAAAGTTAACATCCATGGCTTTCTCTGAAGATATCAAAACTTTTAAGAAAATCTTTTTTGTTTATTTTCATTTTTTTAATATAATTTAAGTGATCTCCTGAGCAGAAGGACTTCAGTTTTGTAACACATGACTTTTTATATTGTGCTAGAATTTCATTGCCAAGTATGTTTCTGAAAATTTCCTAAAATGATAGCAAGCATGTTGATTTTCAAAATGAAAGTAGAAAACAAATTTTAAAAGTATTAATATGTCCATTTTACAGATGATAAAGTTGAGGCAGGTAGGTGGCACAGTGTATAGAGCACTGAGTCTGGAATCAGAAAGACCTGAGTATAAATCTAGCTTCAGACACTTACTAGTTGTGTGACCTTGACCAAGTTACTTAATTTTTCTTTGCCTCATTTGTAAAATAAGGATGACAATAAGTCTTACCTCCCAGGGTTGTTGTGAAAATCAAATAAGATAGTAATTGTGAAGTGCTTAGTGCAGTACCTGGCATATAGGCATGATGCACATATTGGCTAGCTATTACCTTGAAGAGGTTTTGTGATCTGCCTAAGCTCACAAATCTAATAAATGTTAGGAATGAAATTTTAGCCCAAATCTCCTTGAGTTCAAGTCTAATCCTCTCTCTTCTGTACCAGGCACACAAAACCTGAGCTTTTTTACCCATCTGGGTACCAGATGCCCACTTCTGAATGTTATGGTGTCTCTGGTGTGCAATCATCTCTCATCTCTTACACTGATCTATCAGCTACAGTTCTAATGTGATATTCCTTATAAACCTCACATTTGTTCATTCATTCCTTAAAATCTATCCAATCCTTAAATTTCACTTCATTCTTTAACATTCCTTCATTCATTCAGCTTTTCCGTTGTGTCTCCCATGCATTCATTGCTGAAGAGCATGCACAGGTGATTGAAATGCTTTCTTCCAGTGGAGAATAGAAGTGGTGAGGTGGTACTTTCTCCTTTCTGTTACTTCTTCAGTTTGGGCAAGTAAGGAGATTAATCCATTTTATACCACCCAGAGCCAGTAGCTGTGGATGCAATCTATTCTCCAGTCATTACCTTCTCTTCCCAATTTCCTTTATCTATTTGCATTTAATCAGGTATACCCACTTAAAATAATTAACTCACATTTTTTTAGCCTGGGGGCAACACAATGACCTTCAGGTGTATGCGAGTCCCTTTCCCTATTTTATATATTTTATACCAAATGAAAAGTTATTAATATAATCACCATAACTTGGAGCCCCCAGTTAGGAGAATTCTAGATGGCAAGATTAACACTGAAATAAATCTAATACAAATTTATCATATGACAACAGCATAAGGAAAAGTGGAAGAAAATGTTATGAGATCAGAGGAGCAGGAGATATCTTCTGACTGAGTAAGAAGAAGAAGGAGAAGCCTAGCTAGCATTGGCATGGTGCTTCAGAGTTTGCAAAGCACTTTCTATATATATTAATTCATTTGAAGGCATAGGGGTAGGTTGCTTGAAGGAGGTGGTCCTTGAGATTGACCTTGAAGGATGGGAAAGATTTCAATAAGTAAAGATGGGATTCTATCCTACAGTGAGTTCAATCATACACTGAACCACCTCAATGTCTCTAAAAGTCAGGAGTGCGTGGGATGTATATAATGGATGATGAGAAGCCCAGTTTGACTGAAGTTGGTGGGAGGAGGGTTGATTAATGGGAAATAAAATTGAAAAGGTACCCAGGCCTAAATAAACATACCTACTACTATATCCAGGAACCTTCTTTCAGACTGTGTGGTATGGAACATTTGGAAAGTCATCCTAGAAGTGATTAGTTACCAATCTTAGTTTGCAATTCAGGCACTTAACTAAAAAATAATAATAACAAATCTTACAAAAAGAAATGGAAATGACATGAAAGTCATTTGAGACTGAAAGATATCACAGTGAGAAGCCTTCGGAAATATAAATCATGCATCAGACAATTACCATAGTTTAAGGAAAAATGATGATATTCCACTGCATCATGTTGAAGTAGAAAGGGTATGTGTCTGGAATTTAGCCCTTGATCTATTTCTAATTTTGTCTGTGACTAGAGTTAAATTACTTATCTAGTATGTGCACATACATACACATATACACATATACATATGCATACAAGCACACATATGTATACACGTGTATGTGCATGTATGTGTGTGTGTACTCTTGCCTATTTTGACCCTTATAACTAAATTGTCATTTCTGTCTGCACTGACCAAATAAAATTATGAAATGAGCCAGTAAGGGAAAGATATGTCTTCTTAGAGACCAACCAAGATCCACTGTTCAAAGTGACCACATTCATTGGTTAATTCACTTTCCATTACTTTGCTTATGTAGACAACAACTGGCTTCTCTAGGTCCCTGATTGGGCCATAGACAACTGCAGTGCGTGCGGTGTCATGATTCAAGGTCCATGAGACTAGGCATCAAGTTTGGGTTGGGTCACTTCTTTGACCAATGAGACATCATGGAGTTGGTCTGCCACAGCAAAGTTTGGATGAGGAAATCTGTCCATGTGAAGCAATCTAATCAGATTTGGTTTCTTGTTGAGTGAGGAAGAAGGAAACTCAGTATACACTATAATATGGCATGAATTTTGTAAAAGGGACCCTAGTAGTTCTGTTATAAACTGGTATCTATTTCCTCACGGTATCCTTTACTTAAATATTCATAAATTATACACAAGGATTCTAGTTTCTCAGATAAGAACTCACTGTTTGACAAAAATTACTGGGAAAACTGGATAACAGGGTGGCAGAAACTGGGTATAGACCAATACCTGAAACAATACACACGAATAAAGTCCAAATGATCTAGGTATAAAGGCTGATACTATAAACAAATTAGGAGAGCAAAGAATAGTGTATTTGTCAGATTTATGGAGAATGGAGAAATTTTTGACCAAACAAGAGATAGAGAACATTATGAAGTGCAAAATGAATCATTCTGATTATAGTAAATTGAAAAGGTTTTGCACAAACAAACCCAATACAACCAAGATTAGGAGGCAAGCAGAAAACTGGGAAAGAATTTTTTTAACTAGTATCTGTGATAAAGGTCTTATTTCAAAAATATATAGAGAACTGAGTCAAATTTACAAGAATATAAGTCATTCTCCAACTGATAAAGGGTCAAAGGATATGAACAGGCAGTTTTCAGAGAAAGAAATTAAAGCTATCTATAGTCATATAAAAATGCTCTAAATCACTATTGATTAGACAGATGCAAATTAAAACAACTCTGAGATACCACATCCCACCTATCGATTGTTTAACATGACAAAACTGGAAGATCATAAATATTGGAGAAGATGTGGGAGAGTTGGAACACTAATTCATTGTTAGTGGAGCTGTGAGCTGATCCAACCATTCTGGAGAGTAATTTGGAACTATGCCCAAAGGGCCACAAAAATATGCATACCCTTTGACCCAGAAATATCACTTCTAGGACTATATCCCAAAGAGATTATAAAAATGGGAAAGGGTCTCACATGTACAAAAATATTTACAGCAGCTCTCTTTGTAGTGGCCAAAAACTGGAAACTGAGGGGATACCCATCAGTTGGGGAAGGACTGAACAAGCTGTGGTATATGAATGTAGTGGAATACTATTGTTCTATAAGAAATGATAAACAGGAAAATTTCAGAGAGGCCTAGAAGGACTTATATGACCTGATGGTAAGTGAAATGAGCAGAACCATGAGGGCTCTGTACACAGCAACAACCATATGTGTGAGGATTTTTCTGGTAGACTTAGTCCTTCACAGCAATGCAACAACCTAAAAAATTCCCAAGGACTCTTGAGGCAAAACACCTTCCACATCCAGGGAAAGAACTATGGAATTGAGTGGCAGAATGAAGCAGACCATTTTCTCTTGTGTTATATTTTGTCTTGTTTTTATGGTTTCTTCCATTCATTTTATGCAACATAACTAAGATGAAAATGTATTTAATAGGAATGTATGTATAGAACCTATATAAGATTGCATGCCATCTAGGTGAAGGAGGGGGGAAGGAGGGAGAAAGGAGGAGGAGGGATGGAAAAAAATCTAAGATATTTGGAAGTGATTGTAGAAAACTGAAAACAAATAAAATAATTTAAAAATATATCTATAAATTACAAATAGGTTAGGCCATAGGGGTAGGGAACCTACAGCTTAGAGTTCACATGTGGCCTTCTAGGTTTCGTGTGGGACCTTTTAAGTTTTACAGAACAAATCCTTTCATTCAGGGGATTTTTTTCTGTGAAGTTTATACTTTTGTCAAAGGGTTAAACTTGAGGATTTAGAGGCCCACATGTGGTCTTGAGGACACATGTTCCTCACCCCTGGGTTAGGGTCTCTCTGAGGACTGGTCTGTGTCTCTTTTCCATGAATCCTAAGTGGGTTTATAAAGCAGCTAGCTAGCTCTACAGAGCATAGATTGCTGGGTCTGGAGTCAAGAAGATTCATCCTCCTAAATTCAAATTTGACCCCAGACTTTTGCTAGCTGTGTGGGACTGTGAGAGACTGGGCAAGTGTCTCAGCCCTCTTTGCCTTAATTTCTCATCTATTAAATGATCTGGTGAAGGAAACTAGAAACTACTCCAGGCCAACCACTGTGGTATAAAAGCCCCAATGGGTTTCTTGGTCCCATTTGTTGTCTGTCCTTTTACCTTCTCATATGCTCATACAACTTAGATCTGTACAGTTCACCTGATTACCTCATCTTACAGATTAAGAAACTGAGAACAAAAGAGAATAAGGTGTTTGTCCAAGATCAGAGTTTTAGCATGTGATAGATTCTGCTTTTAAATTCAATGTGGTGCAGTGGAAACTCTGGTTCTAGAGTCTGAGCACCTGGGCTCAGATTTTGCTTGATGTCTGTATGACCTTAGGCAAATGACTTAGCTCTCTGAGCTTCTGTTTCCTCACCTCTAAATGAAGGGGGTTGGTCTAGGTGGCCTCCTCATTCTAGATCTAGGATTCCAGCACCATGGTCCTATAAGAAGACTTCAAATCTAGTGTCATCTTCCCTACAGGTAAGTCAGGAAGCATTTATTAATCATTCATTATGTGCCTGGCATTGTGTTACATGCTGTGAAAACAGATATAAGTGAAACAAAAGACAGTCCCTGTCCTTAGGAGTTTATATTCTAATAAATAAATAAAAGAGAAACTCAAAAGGTAAACAGGTTGGGGAAACCCAGAGAGAAAGTTGAAAGGATCTAGAGTGAAGCCTGAATAAAAATATGAAGACACAGTTGGCCAGGGTATTTTCCTAAAAATGGACATTCTGGAGGAACCAACCAATTAGAAAAAAGGGAACATGGGCAGAGTGAACTTCTAGTCCAGGGGCAGAGTGAACTTCCAGGCTGAGGGAGGAGGGGGCAGGAATAGCATTTATAGAATACTTACTATGTGCCATGTGCACCTACTATGTGCATTTTACTAAGTACTTTAATTTTTTTCAACAAATATCATCTTATTTAATCCAGGTTTTCTGACTTCAAAACCAGTGCTGATTCTGCTGCACTGTAGATGAAATGTTAGCACTGGGAGGGAATTTATAATCCAGAGTGTCAGCTGGAAAGCATCTCAGAACATAGGACCCCCAAACTGGGAGGGGCATTAGATGTAAAAGATAAAAGAACAAAAGATGAGAAGACAGAAGATAAAATTTAGACTGCAAGGACCTAGAAAAAAGGACCATATGGATCAGAAGGACCTATACACTAAGAAATACCACTTTTGGAAGCATCTTAAAGGGTAAGGAGGCTTCTGTGATATGATGGAGAAAATCCAAAGAGTGAGAAGTAGAACCTGGAGAGGAAATTCTCCCATCACCCTTATTTCTTCTCTTTCTCTCCCTCTTCCCCTCCATCTCTCTCTATTTTCCCATCTTCTTTCCTTTCGCTAAGGTCCCTTCTGAAAATAGCCTTCCATTTTTTAAGGTCCCTTCTAGTTCTCACCTTCTACCCTCTAAAGTCTGTTAAAGCCCAAATTCTATGTTCTAAGATCCAGCTTTTTTCTCCCTTCTTATTATTTCTTACCACTTTCTGCCAAATGAATACCTGACCGCCATTTGTATTTTAAAGTCCTCTCCCTTTAGAGAAATGACTTCCGTTTTTTGAATTCAAACCTTCCTCGGTTGAATGTCTCCATTCCTGGCCATGGCCCAGTTGGAATCAGGGAGCCAAGGCTTTGCCAAGCACATGTCCCCATTTACAAAGAGCAAGAGGAGCATGTGTCCTCCAGACAGCCAGGCCATATGGAGCAGACATCAATTCCCTACCCTGTGCCCAGAACTTTGGTCCCTTAACAACACTTGGGCATCAGAACAAAAGTTGTCACCAGTGTCCTCTGAGTGAATGACCTTGACTAAGACCATTGGCTCAGAGGTAGGCACTTGGAGGGGGGTCACAGAATTTCAGAGCTAAAAGGGATGTTAGTATATGAAATGTTATTACTTGAATGAACCTTAGAATTTAGGATATCACAGTTCAGAAGAATATTGGATCATAGACTTTAGAGATGGAATGGAGTTTACAAGATAGAAACGTAGACTTAAAGTTGGAAAGGACATCAGAGGCCATCTACACTAACATCTTCATTTCGTGGATAAGGAAATTGTAACTTGCCTAATGTCTCACATGTGGCATCAGGGGATGGATTTGAATCCAGAACCTCTGATTTCAGTCAATTAATCAATTAATTAATCAATAAATATTTATTAACCATCAAGTGCCAAGCACTGTGTTAAGCACTTGAAAGCTGGTGTTCTTTCCACTGTACCACAGATGAAAAAAATGTCAGAGCTGAAAGGGAACTTAGAACCCAGAATGACAGCTGGAAGGCATCTTAGAACATAGAACACTAGATCTGGGGTGGGCATTAAAAGATAGAATTTAGATTTGAAGGGACTTAGAATACATAATGTTAGAAGCAGACCATATGGACCAGAAGGGCCAACACATTATGTTATGCCAATTTGGAAAAGAATTAAAAAAAGAGCAATCAATCCCTTCAATTTTCAGATGAGGAGTCACAGAGAGGGGAATTACCTTGCCCAAGATGACACAGCAAAGCAGTGACATTAGATCACAGGTCAGTGCCTTCTGTATAACTGGTACTGTGCTAAGTTCTGAGGATACAAATTCAAGTTAAAAAAAAAAACTGTTCCTGCACTCAGGAGCTCACTATTGAATGGGGAAAACAACCCACAAAGGAAGTTACAGAGAAGGAGGGAGGGGAGAAAGTACCCAGGACAGGGGCAAGATGAAGTCTAAAAGTGGGGTAGCCAATGGGAAATGCAAAGATGGCTGAACCCCTTTGTTAACAAGAAGCCTGAAGTCCATGGCCCTGTCCTCCAGTCAGAGGGTCAGATGAGGGGCAGAGGGTTCTGATGAGATAGATCTCCTAACCTTGCCCCTGAATGGTATTCGACTACGTTCAGGGCTATTCCTAGCAACTCTGTCACCTACTATAAGTACCACAAGGTAGTAGTGGAGCAAGCAGGAGGAAAGTCACCTTCAGATCACTTTAAACACACACATACACACACACACACACACACATTCACATACATACAGTTGGCAGTGGACCTAAAGGAAACACAAGGCTCTCTAGAAGACAGTGACTCCAAGATGTCAAGCCATGATGGAGGAGATAGAAAACCCAGAGCAGTTGGTTCCACAGGCAAAAATCTTTGGATCCCTGAAGCCCAGAGCTAGAAAGGCTGCCAGGTGGGGAGATAGAGCAGGACTGAGGAGCTCAATTATGGTGAGGTTGCCCATGGAAGGGAACAAGCTGGCTGGTTTTCACTAATCAGTCCTGCCAACAGGTGCTAGATTCATTTATTTCTGCCTCTTGATGGAGTTGGTGATCTAAATTTCCATACCCTGCAGAAAAGCTCTGGTCATTTCATTTGAGCCAGAACGCTGGTTATTAGGTCCAGTGGAAGACACTCCAGGTGGATTCCAAAGACTTAAGTTTCAGTCTTGGCTTTGTTCCTCTTGCCTCTGTGACCTTCATATGGGTAACTGGTGGTTCACAGAAACCTGACCAGGGTAAGCACTACAGAAAAATACCTTCAAATCAACTGTTTAAGAAAAATTCAGGAAATTGGGAGAAAGAGACCCCAAGACACAACTTCTCTGCTTGCATGGAGGGGCAGGGCTCACCTTGATGCAGCCCCAGCTACATTAAATTCCTAATTTAGCCAATTATCCTGGCTAACTAGATGCTAAGCTCTGATGTTTGTGGAGCATAACTGTTGTCAGTAACTGATAGATTCTGGAACCCTGGAGCAAAACCCCATTCACACCACCCTAGTTACTTTATTCATTTGACAGGTATCTATTAAGAGCCTTCTATGTGCCAGGAATTGAGAACACAAAACAATCTTGCCCTCAAAGAGCTGACATGCCATTGCAAATCTAGTCAACAAGCATTTATTACACATCTAACATGTACCAGGAACAGAGCTGGCAGAGGTCATGGATTCCTTTGACAATATGGTGAAGTCTATGGATTCCTCAGTATAATATTTTTCAATGCATAAAATAACATTTATAGGATAATAAAGGAAGTCAATTATGTTGAAATGCTATTATATGTATACATATGTGTATATATATAAATATGTATACATATACACATACATATATGGGCATTTTTTGTATGTGTATGTGAGGGGCAGCTAGTTGGCACAGTGGACAGAGCACCAGACCTAGAGTCAGGAAGACCTGGGTTCCAATCTAGGTTCAGACATTTACTAGTTTACTACATTTACTACATTACCAGTATATTTGACATATTTCCTCCATTTAATGTAAGCCCCTTGAATGCTTCGCATCTGGTTTTGTAGCTGGAGAGAAACTCAAATAGTACCCTACACACTGCCTGATCCATGAAGGCAATGGAACTGAGATTTTGAACTGAACTTCTCCCACTCTTAGTTTCAACTTGTCCTCCAAGGATGATTTTTCCCATGGAACTTCCCAGAGGAAGATGACTGGACCCAATGACCCCGGGGGGGTCACCTTCCATCTCTAAGGTTCTATTATTCTATGACATGGACAAGGAGCCTGGAGGCTCTCCCTGCTGGAGTCAGAGAGGAGGGCAGAGTCACCTACCTCCCAAGCAACCGAGTGAGAGGGATTGAGGAAGCGAGGCCCCGGGGGACTGGGAGGTGGGGAGGAAGACCTCACCTATGAGGCAACTCTGTCTGGCCCCTCTTGGGCAAGTCATTCAACCCTGTTTGCCTCAGTTTCCTCATCAATAAAATCAGCTGGAGAAAGAAATAGCAAACCCCTGTAGTATCTCTGCCAAGGAAACCCCAAATGGGGGCACACAGTCAGACACAACTAAACAGCATATGCATGTGTTTATATTTTTTTTTTCCTCAGATCAATTCTTAAGAATCCCTGTCCTGTTGGAAAGAAACAACTTATATACAGAAAAGTAAATACTAACATATATACATCTGTGTGTATGTTTATGTGTATACATACTCACTTGTACATATATGTGTATATATATATATATATATATATATATATATATATATAGAAAGAGAGTTAATAAACAGTTAATACAGAACTATATTTTGAGAGTGGGAAGTTCTAGCAACTAAGTGGTACGGATCAGGTTCATGGAGGAGGTAATACTTGAGCTAAACCTTAAAGAAAGTTAGAGATTCTAAGAGACAGAGGTGAGGAGGGATGGCATTCTAGGCATCAGGAACAGCCTGTGCAAAGGAACCAAGACTGGAATATTCTATATAGGAAATGGCAAATTGGATAGTTGGCTAAATTATAGAGGACTTGAAAGAGAACAATGTTCAATCAACCTGAAAAGAATGGTTGGGAGCAGGCCAGGAAGGGCTTTCTTGGTAAAGATCCCAGAGTGGTTTTCCCATTTTCTTTTCTGGTTCATTTGACAGATGAGGGAACTGAGTTAAAGAATGTTAAATGACTTGCCTATATACAGCTTGTGTTCATCCTTCATTGCTAAAGAAGACCATCCCACGAGAGAAATGACATGACTTGCCCTTGACTTTGTTTTGATTGAGATAGGGCTGTACAGGTCACCAGCCTCACTTCTCCTGCAGAGCTATCTGAATCCAGTGACAGGATATTCATCAGGATGAATGGAGATGACCCAGGATGCACTGGGAGAACTTGGGCCCTTTAGGCCAAAGTCTTTGCAGGTACTCACTTAGGGTGAGGCAACACCCATTCATTGAAGAGGCCTGTTGAAGTAGCCAGGGCATGGTCCCTTTAATGAGGCCAAGAAAAAGACATCAGGCTGGGAGGGAAACAGCAACAGTTACTATTCATAATCACTCTAAAGTTATGGGGAGGGGGTCCAGAAAAGCCCTTAGTCCATTGGTTACACAGCTAGGAAATAACTGAAGGTAGCTTCGAACTCATCAGGATGAGTCTTCCTAATTCCAAGCCCGATGGTCCATACACCACTGCAGAGGCTTTGCTAAACCTCAGAGTTCTAGGTTCAGTGAGCTTCGCATACCTTATCTAAATGCAAACTAGCCACTGATTTTCGGCTATATACTATGGTTTCCTGCTGATGTGAGCCTCACATCAAGTAGTGAGGTTAGTGATTAGGGGCAGACCTAGCTCCTATTCATTGCACTGGGGATGGACTTTTCTGTTCAGTTCCCATCACTGGATGGAACCCTCAGCCAGCAGGAGACGCAGCTCATTGCTTTTGGAATGAAGAGATAGAGTTGGGCCTCAGAAAGCAGAGTCTTCTGGTGCCATTCCTTTCAGGGATTTCTCTTACTTTGAGACACGACTTGTGTGGTCCAGTGGAAGGAAGGGATTGCTGGCTGGGAAGGGAAGGGCAGAAAATATTTGGAAATACATGTGATAGAAAATGAAATCTATTAATCAAATAAAAAAATGAATTATAATATTAAATAAATGAATAATAGTAATAAAAATAAAGTAGAGAGGAGTCAGAAAGACCTGTGTTCAAATCCCACACATATTAGTTGTATGGCCATGGGCAGGTCATTTAGTCTCTTTGAGCCCAATTTCCTCATCTATAAAATGGGGATAAAAATAATACATCTCTCACAGGACTGTTGTGAGGATCACGTGACCTAACACAGGTAAAGAGCTTTAGAAATCAAGAGCTACATTGAGATGCTAGCTATTAAATACAAGGGCTGAACTAGCTGGCTCTCAAGGTCTTCACTCTTAATATATGATCTTACAAGTTTAAGTCAAGATCCTGGGAAGCTGCTTTCTTTTGCCTGCGAGTCTGTGACGTAAAGATTCTAGGGTTCTAGGACTTCAGTGGGCTACGAAGGACAGTGACTCCTGGCCAGAGATGCTGGCTGACCTGAGATGGGTGTGGCCTCCCACCAGTGCTGACATTATTGCGTTTTCCACACAAACCGTTTGCTTTGCTTTGGTTGCAAGCTCCTCTTCCTCTTTCTGAAGGGATATATGTGTGTGCATACACATATATATATATAGATATGTGTGCATATATACACAAAATATATGTTTATGTGTGTGTATATACATGCACACTCACATATCTATTGTGATATATACATGCTCCATACATTTACATGCATGAGTTATATATGTATATGGATGTATGTGCATATATATCATGCAAACATGTGCACAGATATCTGTAAATACATACACATGTGTGTATTGTGTGTTATTGTATGTATATGTTATGTGTGTTTGCTTAGAGACATATGAATATATAAAAACAATATGTATGTGCATATATAATATACTTATATGTGTGTTGTGCATATATGTTTTGCATACATGCATGTATAAGGTATGTATACTCAGCTTTGGGTATTCAGCCTGTGTGGGCTGCTGGACATGTTTGGAGTTTGTCTTTGAAATTTGTGAGGAGAAAGTGGGAGGGCACCTGAAATGGTGAACAGCTCTGCTTGGTCCCCTTGGGAGGGAGGCAGAAGGGGGAAGATGCTTAGGAAGGGGCCCTTAGCTCACTTTCACGTTCAAGCCTGCATCCATGTGTCAGACTTTTAATAGACTGTTAGAATCAGACCAGGTCAAGAGGAGGACAAAGCCACAGGAGGAGGGGAAATAAGGGGGGAAGAATTGGAGCTCCCTGCAGGGAGTTTAGACAGACAGGCCGACCAGCTATTGGAACACAGAGTCTGGGCAGAATGGGACTGGGCCAAATGCAAGGGTTTTTCTCTCCCTGCCTGTTGAAAAGCAGCTGGCTAGGATGGGAGAATTGATTTGGCCAGGGCTGTTCTCACACTGGTTATCTGATTACCTGGCAGGCCTGGAGTCTGGCGGAGAGGCCCAGCTGAAGGTTACCTTCTCAGAAGTTCTGTGATTTCTTTCTCTCTAAGAATCTGGTTTTTGTGTACTAAAAGCTGAGGAGAGACTGTGACCTCAGGGTGGTCCTTGCCAGTTCCTACATTATATGTTCTATAGTCTCTCCCAACTCAGATATTCTCTGTTCTCTAGTGCCTCATAGCCCTGACATTTGGGGTTCTAAGAGTCCTTACAGCCTTAATAATCTATGTTCCAGTCGTTCCCAGCTCTGACATTCTGTGTTCTAAGGGCCCTCCCAGCTCTGACATTCTGTCTTCTCAGGGCCCTTCCAGTTCAGATGCTCTATGTTCTAAGGTTCTTCACAACTAACATTCTCTAACATTCTTTGTCCATAGAATCTAAGATCAGGGAAATAAATACCCAACAAACTGCCTGGTCTACTCTGTATCAGTCAATCAGTCAGTTTACAAGCATTTAACAAGCTTTTGTCCTTACATACCAGACATGCTGTTAAATACTAGGAAAAAAAGACAAAATCAAAAACAAAAAAGACAAACCATGCATGATTCCTGCCTTCAAGGAGCTCACCTACTAGGTGAGACAATGACTATGATACATACATGATACATACAGGGAGAGAAGTAATCTCAAGGGGAGGCCCTAGCAATTGGGGGGGGGGTGGAGGTGTGAAAAGGGATGACATTCCAATCATGGAGGACAGTCAGTGCCCTATGTTGGGAGCATCCTGTGTAAGGTTGGGAAAGTAGACCAGTGTAAGAGCAGAAAAGTGACCTTTCAATGCCACTCATTTGATCCCGGAGCTTATGGGGAACCTCTGCAGCTTACTTGTAAGGGTCTGGCATCCTCAGACCTTCCCTTTAGGAAAGTCACTTTGGCAGCTGAGTGGATTAAAGAAAGGACAGTCGGAGTTA
Source organism: Potorous gilbertii (assembly GCA_028658325.1). Lineage (NCBI taxonomy): Eukaryota > Metazoa > Chordata > Mammalia > Diprotodontia > Potoroidae > Potorous > Potorous gilbertii. The sequence continues at coordinate 56,481,358 of CM053771.1, read as the reverse complement.
GAGACACTGATTAGAAGGCTATTACTGTAGTCCAAGGAAGGAGCAAGGAGGCCTTGGACAGTGGTTGTGACTATATGAGTGGAGAGAAGGGGATGATCCCAGAAGATGTCATGAAGGAAGACATGATGACATCTGACATCTGATCAGCTTTGTGGGGTGAATGTGAGTAAGGACTTAAGGATAAAAATTAGATTGAGAGCCTGGGTGATTGGGAGGATGGTGACACCCAAGAGAGTAATAGAAAAATTGGAAAAGAGGAAAGGATTGGAGAGGAAAGATAATGAGTTTCATTTTGGAATATGTTGAGTTTGAGGTATCTGTGGGACATTTCATTCAAGACTTCCAAAAGGCGATTAGGGACACTGGTCTGGCTATCAGGAGATAGTTTAGGGATAGATAGATCAGAGAATCATTTGTATAGAGATGGCCATTGAACTATGGGAGCCAATGAGTGAAAATAGAAAAGAGTCTAGGACAGAGCCTTGGGGAACACCTACGTGAGAGCCAGATCCAGATGAAGATGCAGAAAACATTGGAGAAGGATTAGTCAGACCAGTAAGAGCAGAAATAGAGAAAGCAGTGTCATAAAAACTTATAAAGGAGAGAATCCCAGGAGAGAGGGGAATTGACAGAAATAAAGGCCATAGAGAGGTCCAGGAAAATGAGGGCTGAGAAAGAGCTATTAAATTTGAGAATATAAGAGATCATAGGCAATCTTGGAGAAATTAGTTTCATTTGAAAGATGAGTTTGAAAGCCAGAATGCAGATAGTGAAGAGTTGAGCCAGAGGTAAAGGGACAAAGGGCCTGGATACCATGGTGAGGATAAAGGACAGGGTTATGGGGCCTTCATTTCTTTTTTTTTATAATATTTTGTATTCCCCTGATAACATGTAAATACAATTTTTAATATTCATTTTTTTTTAATTTTGAGTTCCAAGTCTCCCCCCTACTCCTTGCCTTCCTGAGACAGTAAAGAATCTGATATGGTTTATACATTTTCAATTATGTAAAACGTACTACTCTTGGTCATATTGTGAAAGAAGACACAGATGATGCAAAGGAAAAAAAACACACAAAATACAGAAATTAAAAATAGTATATTTTAATCTACATTCAGATTGATTAACCTATATTTGGCATGATCAATTAAAGGAATTTCAGAGCTCCTGAACTATGAACCCTTATCGTGCCCTTTTCAATACCCACAACTTCAGCCTGGAGATCCCCCATTGAGGAAGGAACATATATTTCCCCCCAGATAGTATGTATTTCTTCATATGAGTCCATATTCTTTTTTCTCTCATTTTATTTTTCTTAATAACATGTAATTTTTTTTAACTTTTTTAAAAAAATTGGGGTTCCAAATTCTCTCCTTGCCCCTCTCCTCTGCACCCTCCTTGAGAAGGCAAGTAATTTGATATAGATTATACATACGTCGTCATGTAAAACGTATTTCCATAAGAGCCATGTTGCAAAAGAAAACAGACAAAAGGAAACAAAATAAAGTTTAAAAAAGTATGCCTACCTTTTCTGCAGGTGGATGGCATTTTTTATCATGTCTCCTAGAACTATATTGAATCATCATATTGCTGAGAATAGCTAAATAATTCACAACTGATCATGCTACAATGTTGCTGTTACTGTGTCCATTTCTCCTGGTTTTGCTCATTTCACTTCACATTAGTTCACCTAAGTCTTCTCAGTTTTTTTTCTCTGAAAGCATCCTGTTCATCATTCTTTAGAGCCTGATAATATTCCATCACAATCATACACCACAACTTGTTCAGTCATTCCCCAGTTGATGAGTATCCCTGCAGTTTCCAATTCTTTGCCACCACCAAAAGAGCTGCTATAAACATTTTTGTTCATGTCAACCCTTTTCCTTTTTCTTTTTTGATCTCTTTGGGCTACAGAGCTAGCAGTTATATTGCTGGATCAAGGGGTATATGCACAGTTTTATAGTCCTTTGGGCATAGTTCTAAATTGCTCTCCAGAATGGATCAGTTCACAAAAACACCAACAGTACATTAGTGTTCCATTTCCCACATCCCCTCGAACATTTGTTATTTTCCTTTTTTTGTCACGTTAACCAATTTAATAAGTGTGGTGTGGTATCTCAGAGTTGTTTTAATTTACATTTCTCTTCTCAGTAGTGATTTAGAACATTTTTTCATGATTGTTTCTATTTCTTTATCTAAAAACTGCCTGTTCATATTCTTGGACCACTTATCAATTGACTCATATTCTCATAAGTTTGACTCAATTCTCTTTATATTTGAGAAATCAGGCCTTAATCGAAAATACTTGCTGTAAAAATGTTTTCCCAGTTTCCTGCTTTCCTTCTAATCTTGAGAGTTCATATTCTTAAGCCACATTTTAAGTCCTTTTAGTTCTCACATTCTGCATTGGAGGAACCTTTCTAGCTCTGACATTCCATGTTTTAAAAATCTATTTTATTTCTTAGTCATTTTGCGATCTCATCAATAAATGGGAAAAGGCCAGATGTCTTTGGAGAGAAAGGGATCATCTCTGGGGTTGTGGAAGAAAAGGCTGTTCAAAGTAGATTAGGGACAGGTTATGGATGGCCTCGAATGCCACATTACAATATTAGGAGTGCCCTGGATATGCAGCCCACTGGGCAAGCTTTGATGGCATAATATTCAGTGGTGGTTAAACTGCACTGGTATGAATGTGGCAGCTTCCTCCATTACAGAGATTTTCTCTTTCAAAGTTGCTCCTTAATTTAGGCCTAAATCTTGGGCTCGTCCCATCAAATAGCTGTAGTCAATTAATTAAAACTTGATATCATTGTTTTAAAGTATGCTAATTGATACATAACTTTCAATAGCTTGTTCCACTTCAAGAAAAAATAAAATTTAAACCACTTCAAATGATCCTTGCAAGGTTATTGTATTAATAAGATTTTCCATTTATTGCCGATGTTATTTTGAGTTAATTATATGGGTGCCCAAATGTATCTCTTTTAAATCTCAATTAATGTCCTTTACAATCAATTCATATTTAATTAACATAACTTGCTGATTAGATGTAAATGGAACACTTATTTGACACAAAGTGGTTGCTTCTCTCCCTTATATGCCACTGTAAAAGGTAATTGACATCGATAAGGTACTCGGGACAGTTTTATGGATCTGAGAACATTTCCTCCATCCTATTCATGGCCATTAATTCTTGAGATTCTAACCACATCAGGCACAAGGCCAACAGGGTCTAGAGGCCTTGTCTCATTGCTGCTTCTCAAAGGAACACGGGCTCTAAAATGTTAATGGGGAAAATGAGGAAACAAGGAAAGGTAGGAAAGATTGGAGTCTGGATGGACCAGCATTTTTACCTGCCTTCTCAAACAGGGACTGGTTTTCCCTTTGTTGACAAGTGTCAAAGGCTGTTGGGAGTCTGAGAACTGAGAGATAACATAGGACAACAGGAAGTGTGCCAGGGTTGGAATCAAGATGACACGAGTTCCAACCCCATCTTTGCTACCTATAGGACTTCAAATAACTTGCTCATCCCTGTGGGCCTCAGTTTTCTCCCTGTTTGATTTCTGAGGTCCCTTCTAACTCGACATCTGTGATACTGTGATCCATCCCTAGGGACAGCTAGAACCAACCAAGATGCCAATCATTGTAACGACAAATCTATATATTGATGAGTCAGTTGAGAATATCTAGGACATCTGTCATGAGCTTCCCTCTTCCTTACTCTGAACCTCAAAAAATCATAGTATCATAAATTTAGAGTTGAAAGGAAGCATAGCGGTCATGTGTAGACCAGTCTCTTCATTTTACAGGTGAGGAAAAAGAGGCTTAAGTCATGTGAGGCCACACAGGCAGCAAGGAGAAAAGCAAGAATTTAAGCTCAGGTCTTGTGATTGAGTCCACAGTGAATGTCCACAATAAGTCTGGCATCAGTATGGTGAATGCCCAGGAGCAAGGGTCACCAGGCTACTCTGGTGGAAATAGGATAGCTTCTGTGCTGATGAGCAATGGGGTTAGTCTCATGAGTAGCCACTCCATATTTAGCCTGAATGAGAGAGGGAAACTAAGGTAAAAGATGAAGAAGAAGAGAAAGAAGAAGAAGAAAAAGGAGGAGGAGGAAGAGGAGAAGAAGAGAAGAAGAAGGAGAGGAAGAGGAAGAAGAAGGAGGAGGAGGAGACCAAGTTGCCTGGGGGAATGAGAGATGAAATGATTACTCAGTCACAAAGCTACTAGAGGATCAGATCTGGAATAAACAAGCATTTATTAAGGCCTACTAAATGCCAGGTCCTGTGTTTGAACCAGGGTCTCCTGACTGAGGAATAATAAACATGATAATAAATGTTTCTATAATACTTTATAATTAAAATTCTATTACCATAATTAAAATTATAATGCTTTATAATTATATCACATTATATTTTAATATTATATATAATGTTATATATTATATAATATCAATATATTATATAATTATATAATTTTATATGTATAAAATATATTAATACTTTATAATTAAAAGCACTTTCCACAAGTAAATTCATTAGACTTTTTGACTTGAGAGACAAAGTGGCAAGAGTGTTGTGCTTAGCAGGAGGGGGACCTGGTTTCAAATCCTGTTTCTAACACTTAACAGCTATGTGTCCCTCAGCAAGTCACAGTCTCTCTGAGCTTCATCTGTAAAATAGGGATAAAAATCACCTACAGCATCTGCCTTCCCAATAAGGTTATTGGGAGACTTGAATGATCTAATGCATATAAAGTATGTGTTGTATGCGTTTGTAAACTTTATAAGATTATAGCAGTGGGGGTACTTGGTATTTTCAGACCACCCTGTGAGGTAGTAAGCAGAAGTTTTACTTGCCTTGTGTATCTATGATTTGACCAGTGTTTTTCTCTCTCTGCTGAGAAAGGTTTCAGCCCTTCTATCATATAATAAATTGTCTTTGAGAATCCTATGACTGACACACGCGTCAGCGCAAGAATGGACTTCTCTGCAGTTGATCTGACTAGTCTTGGAATGAGGAACACGTTCTACTCCTTGCTCCCTACTCAGAGACTTTACAGTTTGGCAGGACCCTCTAGAGTTTGGGATGTTGCTAGTCCAATATCACCTCTCCCGTAGATTGCATACATTGGTGTCTGCATTTTAGAGAGGAGGAGATAGATACATGGGAGGTGAAATTACTTGCTCAAGGTTTCCCTGTCAGTAAAGAGCAAATTCAGGTCTCCTACCCCAGGTGCAGGAATCCTTCTACTTCATTACAACTGTCTCTTGACAAGTATGAAAATGGGGAAAGGGGGGGTCCCCAAGTCCCCCAAAATGTGAGACAAATTAGAGAAAGGAAATTCTACTCCTCAGAGCAGAATCATGTAGGATGGTGAAAGGTTACCATTTGAGATAGTCATCAGACTCACAGCCAAGACTACAGCCCCTTTAGAAGGCCTCTTGTGGAATACCGAAGCACAAATCTAGAGTTGGATGAGATCCTGAGGTCATCTGTTCCAACCCCTTCATTTTAAAGAGGTGAAAACTGAGACCCAGGAGTGTAAAGGGACTACACAGGCAGTCGGTGGCAAAGACAGGATTTAAATCCACTTCCCTGACTCTAGATGTGCCACTCTTTTCAATGTCCTATACACCTCCATAACTTGAAGGTATGCAGCATCAACGGAAATAGATTCTATTTTAAATGATATGTTTTATGACAAATGAATATTCCCACAAACATTATGGCCAAAATCCAGAAACTCCAGGTCAAAGAAAATAATATTGCAAATGACTAGAAAGAAAGAATTCAAGTATTGTGGAGCCATGGTCAGACAAACCCACAACTTCACAGCTATAACCGTGTAGTAGTGGAAATTCTGAAATGCAATATTCAATAAGATAGAGGATAGGGGTTTGCAACCAGGAGTCACTTAGCCAGCAAAATTGACGGGTCTTGTGAATTCACTGGTACAGGGTAGGTGCAGGACCTAGATACTGGAGAAATCAGGACAATGATTATATTAGTGGTCACACTTGAGCTGAGTCTTGAAGGAAGCTTGCCTTGAGGGAAGCTAAGGAGTCTTAGATGTAAAAGTGAGGGAGGACATCGCAAGCATGAAAGATCTCTCTCTCTCTCTCTCTCTCTCTCTCTCTCTCTATGTGTGGTGTGTGTGTGTGTGTGTGTGTGTGTGTGTGTGTGTGTGTATGTGTGTGTGTGTGTGTGTGTGCCTGTGGCGGGGGAGGGAGATATTTTGTATAATAGCAAAGAAATGAGACATTGTATGTCTTATACGTAAATACCACGTGGTTTAGTTTAGTTGGAATTGAAAGTCTATGGAAGATAGTAATGTCAGAAAAAGTAGGCTGAAGTTAACTCAAGAGTGACTTCCTAGATGAGTCCTTTGCCAGTTTTCCTCCTCACCCTCTACCACCAGTATCTAGGACAGGGATGGAAAACCTGTGGCAACAAGGCCAGAACAAATCTTTTTATTAAGGGGATTTGTTCTACAAAGTTTCGATTCAGTCAAAGGGATGCAATTGAGGACCTAGAGGGCCACATGTGGCCTTGAGGCCACAGGTTCCCTACCCCTGATCTAGGACCACTACTAGGCAAGAGATCAAAAAAAGAAGGAAAAAGACTCATATATACCAAAAAAAAAATACATAGCAGATTTTTTTTCTTGTGGTAAAGAACTGGGAACAAAGAGGATATCCATCAAGTACAGTAATGGCCAAATAAATTGTGGTATATGAATGTAATAGGATACTATTATGCCATAAGAAATAATGAAGAAGCCAGAGAAATCTAAGAAATTATAAAGAGTGAAGTGAGAAGAACTAGAAAAATAATTTATACAATAACACTATTATAAAGGGGAAAAATAACTCAGGAAGACTTAAAAAGTCTAATCATGCCATGACCAATGATGACTCAAGGCGAGTATTGATGATGTGTGCTCCCCACCTCCTGACAGGTAGGTGATAGATCCAAAGTACGGAATAAGACATGCATTGTAGGCCATGGTGACTGTGTTGTGTCTGTTAACAAAGATTGTGTTTTTTCCTTTTCTATTTGATGTGGATGGTAAAAAAGAGTTATTGATGGTATTGCTAAAAGAGAAGTAAAGATATAAAAAGGGGGGGGGTTATTGAAATAACATTTAAAATGCACAGAAAAGTCCACCCATTTTGGAGAATAATTTGAAGTATATAGAGAACTATCTGTCTGTCTATCGAGTTCTATAAAAGATCTATAAAACTGTGCATACCTTTTGACCCAGCAATACCACTACCAGATTTGTATCCCAGGGGGCTCAGAGAAAAGAGAAAAGGACATATTTGTACAAAAATATTTCTAGCAACTCTTTTGTAGCAGCACAAACTTGGAAATTGAGAGCATGTTTATCAATTGGGGAAAAGTTGTGATAAATGATTGTGATTGAGTACTATTGTGCTATAAGAAATAATAAGGAGGGTAGTTTTATAAAAACCTGGAAAGATTTCTACGAACTGATATAAAGGGAAGTGAACAGAAACATGGTACACAGTAACAAAAATAGTGGAACAGTGAACAACTGTGAAAGACTTAGCTACTTTGATCAATACAATGATTTAAGGTAATTGCAAGGTCTCATGATGTAGAATGCTCTCCACTTGCAGAGAGAGAACTGACGAACTCTGAATACAGATTGAAGTTCAGATTGTATAATAGCACACAAATGGGACATCTTGTGTATCTTATACATAAATATTATGTGGTTTTGTTTGGTTAGTTGGATTTGATAGCCTACGAAAGGATGTAATGTAAGAAAAAGTAGGTTTTCTCACTTTTTGTTTCTTGCTTTTTATTGGTTTTTTTTGGAGGGGGCAACATGGCTAATGTGGAAATATTTTTGCATTATTTTACATGTATAATTGAGATCATATTGCCTCACCTGCTCATTGGGTGGGGGAGGAGAGAGAATTTAAAACTCAATTTAAAAAATAATTTTTTTAAATGCACAGAAGGTGATGCGTTGTTATGAAGGATGTTATTAGAGCGGGGAGGGGGATGGATATGGGGGAAATGTCGGCGATGTAAAAACAAAGGATACCAATAAAAATCTGTTTTTAAAAAATTCACAGAAGGGAACAGAAGGAAGCTCAGAAGGAAACACGGACAAACAGGACAGCTTTGAAAATAACATGTTGGATTTATTATATACTTGCTAAAATAACAAGTTGTACATAGTTGTACATAATAGATATTCCCAATGTTCTGTTTTGCACATGAAATCTCTCCTCTGTCTTTCTCTCTCACTCTCTCTCTCTCTGTCTGCCTCTCTTTGTCTCTGCCTCTCTCTCTCATCCTTTGAATTAATCACTTTTGGAGAGAAAAAAGTCAATTAGTTAAAAAACTAAGCAGTGCTTTGGAGGTAGTGAGGACCTAGAGGAGATTATTATGTAGCATGAATTTGTCAATGGACTCCATCAAGACAGGTTGAATGGCTTTCCCAGCACTGTTCTTTGGTCCATGGATAGGAGCAGATTGTCAACGTCATCTGGGGTTCAAGTCCGCTAAGTTATGAGGAGGTGAGAATTTTAAGTATGGAGGAGAGTGAAAATTTGCACTACTTAAGTATAGGGTCAAGTCTGGGAAGGGAGAAAAGTGAAATCAGAGCATTATTGGAGGCCTTGGTTCACAGGAGTGGGGAACCTACACCTCGAGGTCACACATTGCCCTCTAGGTCCTCAAGTGTAGCCCTTAGGCTGAATCCAAACTTAACAGAACAGATCCCCTTAATAAAAGGATTTGTTCTGTAAAACTTGGACTCAGTCAGAAGGCCACACCTGAGGACTTAGAAAGGTGTATATGGCCTTGAGACTGCAGGTTTCCCTCCCCTGACTGGGAGAACCCTGAGGAGTTAAAGGAATAGAGATCAGGATAATGAACAGGTTGGAGAAAAGAATAAGGAATAGGGAGAGGTCAGATGATGGGATCTTCGAGAGGAATGATAGAGGAATTTTAATGTTCTAGATCATGCAAATGGAAAATTATGGGTGATTGTGAGTGAGATCACCCGGTGCCAGTGGCAAAGGAGGTGGAGTGAAGATGTAAGTCCTGAGAGTTAAGGGGTGGGGGGGAGGAGGTCAATGAAATAGGAAGAGAGAGTGTTTGAGAGAACATCGGTGAGTATGCTGAGGTCGCCTAGTATAGTGGAAAGGTTAGGCATAGAGGGGAAGAGTGGGAGAGTTGGGGACTGAGTTCCTTGAGAGGAGTAATTCTTTCTTTTTAATTATTTTGTCTTCGGTTTTCTACAATCACTTCCATATAGCTTAGATTTTTCCCCTCCCTCCCTCACCTTCCCCTCTCCCTCCCTACTCCTTCCCCAAGATGGTGTACAACGTATATAGGTTTTACACATAAATTCTTATTAAATACATTTTCACCTTAGTTATGTTGCATGGAAGAATTAAAATGAATGGGAGAACCTGTAAAACAAAATGTAACACAAGAGAAAACGGTCTGTTTCATGCCGTGATCAAATTCCATAGTTCTTTCTCTGAGGGTGGATGGCATTTTGCCTTGAGTCCATAGGAAATTTTTTAGGTCCTTGCATTGCTGGGAAGGGCTAAATCTATCAGAAAAATTCCTCACACACTAGTTGCTGTATATAAAGTTCTCCTGGATCTGCTCCTTTCATTCAGCATAGGTTCATATAAGTCCTTCCTGGTCTCTCTAAAGTCTTCCTGTTCATCATTTCTTTTAACACAATAGTATTCCATTACATTCATATACCACAACTTAGTCAGCTATTTCCCAATTGATGAGAATCCCCTTGATTTCCAGTTCTTGGCCATCACAAAGAGAGTGGCTATAAATATTTTTGTACATGTGGGACCCTTTCCCATTTTTATGATCTCTTTGGGATACAGTCCTAGAAGTGATATTGCTGGGTCAAAGGGTACACACATTTTTGTAGCCCTTTGGCCACAGTTCCAAACTCCCGAGAATGGTTGGATCAGCTCACAGCTCCACCAACAATGAATTAGTTTTCCAACTCTCCCACATCTTCTCCAACATTTATCATCTTCCTGTTTTGTCATGTTAGGAATAATTCTTAAAAAGTGAACAACCCTCTTTATTAACAAACTTTTTTCCGTAGTGTTTAGTGTTCTCCCTGTCAAATTAACTTTGTGTATATGGTTTATCTTCTCATGGGCTGTTTCATCTTTGTCTTTGTATCCCCAACAAAGCATAATGTCTTGAACATAGGAGGCACTTTATAAATACTTGTGGAATCAATTTGGATTAAATCCTTCATTGCCAAAGAAGACCATAATGACATGACTTGCACTTGACTTTGCTTTGAGGGAGGGCTGTGCAGGTCACCAGCCTCACTTCTCCTTCACAGCCATCTGAATCCAGTGATCAGATATTCATCAGGATGATTGCAGATGACCCAGGATGAGGCAATTGGGGTTAAGTGACTTGCCCAAGGTCACACAGCTAGTGAGTGTCAAGTGTCTGAGGTGAGATTGGAACTCAGGTCCTCCTGACTCTGACTCTGGTGCTCTATTCACTGTACCACTTAGCTGCCCCAAATCCCTTGTACCCTTTGTCCTACCACCATTCACAACCCGTCAATTATCAACCTGGGTTCACCCCCACTGCCCACTTTCACTGTACCCATTATGTGGTTGCTGAATGGGAGGGGCAGTAGCGGTGGTGGTACGCGAGTTACACAACCTTAGTAGACAATCTACAACAACTTCATTAAAGGCTAATCAAACTCATATTAGGAAGCTTGGTAGTACAGCCTATAGAGAGCACTGAACTTGGACCTGAGTCCTGAGTTCATAAGTTTCCCCAGACTTATTAGTATGTAACCTGCAGCAAGTCACATACACTGTCTGTGCTTCATTTTCATCTGTAAAATGGGGGCAGGGGGATGGACTCAACGACCTCTAAGACCCCTTTCAGCTCTAGATCTATGGGCCAATCATCATGTGACCTAATATCCAACCAGTCCTTTATTAATACACAGTAATCCTTTCATTTTTCTCTGATTGTCTCTCCAGCTTGTCTCCTCATTGGTTTTTCTAAACATCCTCCTCAAGAACTTGATATCACTTTCATCCTACCAAACAGGCGAACTAACTTCTTACTTTAATGAAAGAAAAATCCAGACCATCAATTAGGAACTCTTCACTTCTATTTCACACCTCCAGACCTGCTTCCATCTTCACCCATCCTCTCAGTATTTATCTCATTCTTGAAGGAAGAAATACAAAGTCTCTTGGTCAAAACCAATCTTCTTACTTGTGTCCTTGATCCCATCACCAATAATCCAATTAATATAATATAGGGAAAGGGAGTTGCTCATGTAGATTATGTGTGTCTACATGAGTCAGACTAGATTTTTAGAATCTCCTTCACCTACCTTTCTCTAAGGGAGAATGGGATGGGGACAATCAGAATAGCCCCCAGAGTCATTTGCAGACTATCCCAGAAGATATAGTCAACTCTAGGCAAGAAAGGTGCAACAGTCACATCCCCACCCTCCAGATTCTTGAGAAACTCCTCTCTTTCCCATCACCCCTAATGAAACCCTTGGATCTTCCATCTACTCTCTGTATATATCTTGCATGCCACTAGTCATTTACATGCCATCTTTCCCATTAGAACATGAGCTTCTTGAAGGCAGAAACAAGTACTTATCATGGTGCCAGGAACATGTTTGTTTTGTTTTTGATTTTTGTTTGTTTGCTGCCTTTCTTTGTAACCTCAGTATTTAGCACAGGACCTGATCCCTAGAAGTAAGTGCTCAATAAATATTTCTTGACCAACTGACTTACTGGGACCTCCCTCTCCATAAAATCTCTTCATCAGTGACATTATTAATGTCTCCTTCCCTCCCCAGGGAAAATATCAGGGAGACTTAAAAGCTATACATGCCTATGACTATAAATCAGATCCATCGCCAACTTACCGTACATTTCCCCAAGCATGAACATTTCTTTCTCCCAAAACACAGTAAGTTCTTTGAGGGTAAGGACTATTTTTTTTTTATCTCAACCTTATATCTATGCCTCCATACTCTGGTCTCATCTCTTGCACTTGGTAGGTGCTTTAAACATGCTCCTACTTAAAATAAAAGTTGGATAATTTCTTTTTTAAGAAAAATAATTTTAAAATATTCTTTTAAAAAAAATCTTTCAAGGTGATAACTAGCTAATTGATTAATTAATCACCAAGCATTTGATCCATCCAGAGCAGAGGTCATCAAGTCCCTTAGCTGCACTGAGACTGAATGCCCAGTAAGGAGGGGAGGAACTGTTTGGTAGAAAGAAGAAGCCAGAAAATTCCAAAACCAAGATTAACAGAACTAGAAGCCAAGATCCTGACCAGCTCAAGATAAAATGGGCAGAATAGCCAAAATACAGATGGAAGCAGGCTACAGAAGATCTGGAAGAAAAGCTGGTTAAGAAACCAGCTGGTCAGGAGCACATATAGCTTCATCAATCACAGAGAAGACAGGTTGTCATTTGACATGCATTCAATCCTAAGTCTCCCATTGGATGTCAATCTGACCCTTGGATACTATTCCCCACTCCTTTCATCTTAAAGGAACTGCTCTGCTCTTAGCTAAGAGTTGATCCAAGGTGTCCAAAATGGGATATTGGTCTATGAAGTGGAAGGAAAACCTCTCAGAGCAGATCCAAAGTATCAAGAATGAGACATTGAACTAGGAATTGGAAGGACAAACCCCTCAGAGCTGATCCAAGGTGTCAAGGATGGGACATTGGTCTAAGTGGAAGGACCAACCTCTCAGGACATCTAGTACAAATTCCTTGATTCTTCTTTTATGTGTTTTATCTCTCTGGATTTCAGTATTATCCCTCTGACTGTACTCTCACCTTGAACCTATCTTAGGGACTGGTGCCATCTTACCCAGGAACAAAGAACTTTCACGTCAGCCCCTTTCTCCCATTGATTAGTTCCTCCCAAGACCTCTATTTCAGAGAAGGGCTCAAGCCAGCCAACCTCCATTCCTCTCTGGCCTGGGCTTCTGCTTTTCTGGACTTCAACACCCCAGGGGTACCATCATTTCTTCCTCTTCTCCCCACCTTTTCAGCTCCCTTTTGTTTATTGTATTCCCAAATCAGAATGTAAGTTCATTGAGGGCAGAGATTATCATTCTTTCTACTTGTATTTGTATTTCCAGTGCTTATCATAGTGCCAGGTACATGGTAAATCCTTAACAAATGCTCTACCTACTACCACCTTTACAGATGAGGAAACTGAGGTTCCAAGAGGTTAAATAGCACCCAAGGTCATACTAGAAATGTAGAGTTCAAGATTCCAAACCAAATCTTCTGACCAAAAGTCCAAGTCTTTCCTCTGTTGTCTCCCTCTTCATAACTATGTGAACTTTAATAGAAATCCCCTGGAAAAAATAAAGAGTGAATCTCAAATGGTGAAACTGCAGGTACCAGGGAATGGAACTAGGGAAGTAAAGGAAGATATTATTGGGGGAGAGAGATCCCTTTAAACAGAGATGGAGAACCCTCTAGGTCCTTGAATGCAGTCCTTTGGTCTAAGGACTTCACTTTAGGGCTTAGAGGACTACGTCCTTGAGGCCACAGGTTCCCCATCCCTGCTTTACAAGATATCTAAATGAGCTAGCTCTTTAGCACTACAATTCTCTGGCTGATCCATCTCCAGAGTTTCAGATCTTTCCCCGCCTATCAGCACAACAGCCAAGCTCAGTGAGGGAAAGGTTTCTTTTCCTATCAGGACACCTTCCTCTACTCCCACTATCTTCCTCCCCTCCTCCCACCCCCAGAAGCAGCCTTGCACAAAGCCCTCTTTTAATCCTTTTGAACAGAAAATAGGAGGCCCTTCCTTTTCCTATCTGGGCTTGCTTGGGTCCAATTATCAGTCTCTCCTTGTAATTAATACAAGAATAGCTCTCTGTGTTAAAATTCCTTGCCTGGATTAGCCACTGGCTAGAGTGCTCAGCTCGTGTATACACAGAATCTCTCCAAAGACTTGTCTCCTAATATTTATTCTGGTGACTGTAACATGCAGATAAGAGGCGCGCATGACGCTGGAAATACAGAATACATTTACATTCACTAAGCCACAGAGAGCTGCATTCAAATAGCATGGCAGGATTGGCTTCCAGAGAATCACAAAAGCAAGAAAATCCATCACAGAATGATGGATAACACTCAAAGGAATTTTTCCCACTAGGGCTCAAGAAGTGGGAGGATGGGTAGAGATATAAGGCCGAAAAAGCAGCCTGGTGTCATAAAAAGCAAATTGGATTTGGAGTTAGGAGAACTGAATTCAAATCCTGATTCTGTTGCTGATGCTTTATGTGACCTTGGGCAAGTTCCTTAACTTCCTTGGGCCTCAGTTTCTTCATAAATAGAGTGAGGGGGTTGGACAAGATGATCTCTTGGGTCATTTTGAGCTATGATGATGGAGTCCAGAGCAGCTGCATGGTGTCCTTGGTTTATATAGTCATATCTATGCAGAGGTTACCTGTGAGTGGGATCCAAAGGTAGGTAAGAAGAGTCTTTCCTCTCAAAAAAATGCCCCCCAGACTTGTCATGGTGCCTGAAATTCCACCATGAGAGATTCATGTCTTATGGTTTAAGTCTTATGGTAAAGCATATGAAGTTGGCTAGATTGTTGATGGGCTGTTTTTGAATCACTGGAGATGTGAAGATATAAATCTCTTGCAAATTTGAACTAGTGTAAGAAAGATTAGATTTAGAGTTGGAAGGGACCTTAGAGGATATCTAGTGTAACTGCCTTGTTTTACAAGGTAGGAAACTGAGGCCTATAAGAATCAAATGACTTGCCCAAGATCACACAGGTAGGTAAGCATTAGAGGAGGAATTTGATCCCAGGTCTTCAGACTCCAAATGAAGTCATTAAAGCATAAGCTTAAAATTAAATACATTGCCTTATGAAAGAACTTTGAGTCAGAAGAAGTATGGTTTGAATTCTACACTTTAATAGCAGTATAGCCATGGGCAAGTCACTGAATTAAATTCGGCTTAGATAAACTAACATTTATTAAACACCTACTATCATATTATCACTACTACTCCCACCTTTAATAAACTCTAGTGAGTTCTGATTATCTCCCAGAGGAAGGACAAAATGCTCTGTTTGGCTTTCAAAGCCTTTCATAACCCATCCCTCCCTACCTTCCCAGTCTTCTTACACCTAACTTCCCAGTAGGTACTCTTCAATACAGTGACACTGGCTCTCTGGTTGTTCCACCAACAAGACACTCCATCTCTTAACTCTGGGCATTTTCTCTGGCTGTTCTCTGTATGTAGAGCCCTCTCCCTCTTCTTCTCCTCCTACTGACCTCTTTGATCTCCTTAAAATCCCGAGAGCCATTCCAAAGTCCTCTAATGTTTCCCCTCTGCTAATTATTTCCTGTTGATCCTCTATATATGATTTTCTCTAAAGCTGAACCCATCTATATGTTTTCTTCCTCTGTTGGAAAGTCAGTTGCTTTGGAAGCAGGGATTATATCATTTTTTATTTGAATTTTCATTTCCTAGATTAATCCTTGGCACCTGAGAACTCAATAAACTTTTTTTGTTCATTCAATGAATTTAAGTTACGGGTGGGGAAACTGTGGCCTCATGTGGCCTAATAGATCCTCAGGTGCAGTCTTTTAACTGAGTCCAAGTTTTACAGAACAAATCCTTTTATTAAGGGGATTTGCTCTGCAAAGTCTGAATTCAGCCAAACAGCTGCACTTGAAGACCTGGAGGGACACCACATGTGGCCTCAAGACCACAGGTTCCCTACCCTTGTTCTAGGTCCCCCTAGGTCAGCTGAGGACCAATACAGCTAAGTGTGGGATGACTTAATTGGCCATAATATGACTAATGTTGAAGTTAGACCAACTCTTATAGATCACCAATTAAATACTTGCAGCAGAATTGTGATGTATAATGGTAGAGGGATGACCTATATCAACAAAATTATAGCTCTTTATAGAATCAAGGTCAGTATTATTAATTTTTAAAAATTTTTCTGATCCCCCAAGTCACCAGAAACAGTTTAACTTTTATAAGCAAAACTAAGTATAGAATAATGGCTATTACCTTAGGAAAAGAGGGAGCTGGTTTATTAGATCCTTTCCAGCCCTGCTATAGAAAATGTGAGATCAAGATCTCAAGGAAAACAGACCAAGCATACTAGGGATGTCGAAAGTTAGGGGGCACAGGCCTGCAGGAGTGGTAAGAGGGCCAGAGAAAGGGTCTCTAAAAACCAGTTGTAGCTAGAATCACAGACTGAAGAAGCTGAAAGGAATCTTAGAAGACAGAACATTAGGAACGGATGGGGACTTTGAAAGCAGGGACTTCAATGGAGGAGATAAATTCAAGGCTGGAAAGAGGAACTGATTTCCCAGGGAGATTGAGCGACTGAGTCAAGACAAAAACCCAAGTCTTATAGCCTTGTTATTCTTTGCAATTACCCAGGTGATCATGTCTCATTGAAATCACTCATAACCAATGTAAAATATTTAGCAGGTGCTAACAGCTGGCAGTATAGACTAGGGCAAAGAATGCCAGATTTGGAGAAAATAAAAATCCTAGGTAAGTATCAGACCTCTGTTATTAGCTGTGTGACCTTGAGCAAGCCCTTAACCCAGGGGTAGGGAATCTGCAACTTAGAGACTATATGTGGTCCCCTAGGTCCTCAAGTGTGTCCTAGGATTTGTTCTATAAAGTTTGGATTCAGTGAAAGAGCCATACTTGAGGACCTAGAGGGCCACATGTGACCTTAAGGTCATAGGTTCCCCATCCCTGAACCCCTCAGTTTTTTTATTGTTGCTCAGTCGTTTTACAGTCATGTACCCAGTCTTTGTGACCCCATTTGGAGTCTTCTTGGCAAATCCTGGAGTGGTTTGCCATTTCTTTCTTCAGCTTATTTTTCAGATGAGGAAACTGAAGCAAACAGGGTCAAGTGATTTGCTTAGGGTCACACAACTAATCTCTCAGTTAGCTCATCTATAAAATCTGAGAAATGGACTTAATTGCCTCTAAGGTAATTTTTTGTTTTACATCTGTGATCCTATTATCCTTCATGGGACACATATCCTCTCCTTCCCAGCCCTATTCCTAGCCTCCATCTTTTCCCAGGATAACAATACCCTCAAAATCAGACCTTTCAACCTCAGCCTTCACAAAACAGTGATGACCTTCCTTTCTTCATGGTAAAGACCTTGTGGTGTCCCAGAGTGGATTTCCTTCTTTGGGCTCCATCTCAAGTGAATCTCCTACAAATCCCATTGTTCTAAGAGCAAAACAAGTTAGTGATGACTCTGTTGTCTAGGAAGCTATTTTTAGTTAGCTTTGGCATCAAAAATTATTAAATTTAAGGCATTTATAACTGATAAAGGCTCATGGGATTATCTTGGGGGGGAGTGGCAAAGAGGAGCTGGACTTCAAACCAAGAGCTGTATTCTAAGGAATTAATTACTAGTAGTGGAATTCCTGGCATCACACACAGCTGAATACGGGAGGTGTTTCAGGGTGAGGAAGGGGAGTGGAAGAGGGGAATATGCTCCTTTTACTTCATAGACAACAACCTATTCCACTCAAGGGTAATGCCAGCCCCCATCAGGTACACGAGAAAAGTACCAGCCTTAGAGGATGATTGGTATTCCTGTTATTACTTGTACAATCACTGTTTCTATAACTAGGACTATATTTACTTAGGCTTCTTCTTTCTTCCAGTGCTGTGTTCATCTCACCATAAAAAAATAAAAGAATTATCCAAAAGGAGGTCTTCAGAGAAAATGGGGAATATTTGTATGAACCGATGCAGAGTGAAATAAGAAGAACCAGGAAAACAATTTATACAACAATATTGCTTTAAAGACAACTTTGAAAGACTTAAAAATTAGTATTAATAAAATACAAAATAACTACTATGAGTCCAGAGGGTTTGTGATGAAGCATGTTGCCCACAAAGTGATAAAGAGAGTGAGGGAGATGGGGGTGGGGGTGGGCAGGGCATGATTAGTTCAGAGGGCAAAATGAGACTATAAATTTTGGGAATGGCCAAAGTGGAAATCATTTTGCTAACCTATCAATATTTGCTACAACTGTTTTTTTTTTCATTTGAAGTGGAGAAGAGAGAAAAATATAAATACTTGCTAACTGTAAATTTAAAAAAACAATATAAAACCAGGCAAATACTTTTTAAAATGTTTTCTAAAGTAGACACCTATCCACAGAGACATATCTAAACAACATGTGGAACAGTAATGGGATGAAATATTACTGTTCTTTAAAAAAGGAGTCAGGAAGATCTGAGTCTCAGACATGAACTTTGTAACCTTGGGCAAGTTGATTAACCTCTGTTTGTCTAGGAGGCAGCTCAGACGGTACCTCAGTTGCTAGAGCGCTGGGCCTGGAATCAGGAAGACCTGAGTTCAAATTTGTCCTCAGACACTTAATAATTGTACGACCCTGTGCAAGTCACTTAACCTCTGGCAAACTACTCTAGTATCTTTGCCAAGAACACCCCATGGATAGTATGTTCCATGGAGTCACACAGTTTGATGTAACTGAACAACAAAGGAAAAGATGAGTCTGAAGAATTCAGGAAAGCACTTTTATGAACTAATTCAGAGTGAAGTGAAAAGGAGGAAAGTGATTATACAAATCAAAAAACACTACAACAATGTAGGTAGATAGAACAAGGACAAAAACAAGAAGCTTAACAGCATATCATTGCAATGGCCAAGACTGACTTCAAAGAAGAGATCAGAAAATGTGCCTCTTTCCCTCTTTTGTAGAAGTATGAGAACACAGGGGAGGAACATCACATGAATTGTCAGTCCCAGCTGACATGTGGGTCAGTTAGGCTGCATTTTTTTTTTGTTTTAGACTTTGTGACAAGGAACAGTTCGATTAGTAGAGGGAAAATGGAGGGATGTGTTTGAAATAAAGGCGATATGAAAAAATATACAATACTTTTTGTGACAGTAACAAAAAAAGAGAAAAAGAAATGCTTCCTGGTAGCTATAAAAATGTATAGACCAATGCCCTGGAGAGACCACAACACACCGTTCCCCCATCCTCCACTTCTATTTCTGGTCTTGTTTTCAGCATTACCCTCAATAGCCTGAACTGTAAATTTCATGTCTTCAGACATTCTCATGACTTTTTATAGACTCATAGAATATTAAATGTGAAAAGGTCTTCTATACCTATTCCTATACTATATAGTCATATACCTATTCTACTTATTCATTTTTGAGTCCCAGAGGGAAATGACTTGCCCAAGATCACACAATATTTTTCCATGCACTAAATACTTCGTTGACTTTTTCTAGATACGGTACAAGTATTCCTTTTGACCAGGGGAGAGAGGGGTGGAGGTAATTGAGGTTAAGTGACTTACTCAGGGTCACAGAGCTAGTAAATATCTAAGGACAGATTTGAACTCAGCTCCTCCTCACTGCAGGTCCAGTGTTCTAGGATCTCGAATCTAGGTGATTTATCCACTGCACCACCTAGCTGCCACTCTAGTATTCATTTTTATTTTTTCAGCTTAATTACATTTTTTAAATTAAAAAAAAACCTTATTTTCTCTCTCTCCTAATTCTTCCCTGCTTCATTGGAAAACAAAACAAAGTAAAACTTTGTAACAAAAAAAATGCATCATCAATCAAATAAATTCCCACAATGACCGTGACTCCCCACCCCCTCTACCAAAAAAAAAGATCATTTTCTACATCTTGTGTTCCTCACTTTTCTGCCAGGATGTAGATATAATGCTTCATCACTAGTCCTCTGCAATCCCAGCTGGTCGGAATTGATCAAAATTATGAAGTTGTTCAAAGTGGTTTGTTTTTACAATGTTGCTATTTTTATATAAATTGTTGTGAAGGTTCTGCTCATTGCACCCTGCATCAGTTCATGCAATTGTTTTCAAGTTTCCCTTCCCCTGTACTATTTTATACAGTACAACAGCGTTCAGTCACATTCATACACCATCACTTCTTCAACCACATGGGAAGTCTAGAAAGACCCATAAAGGGGCTGCTATACAGGTAAAATCAGCTGCTAATGATACAAGTGGCTTCCCCAGTCTGACCACTGGAGTCAGTTTTGTGGAACAAATAGGTTAAGGAATCAAATGACTTGGGTCCAAATCATAGCTGAACCATTTACTATCTCTTTCGCTTTGGACAAATTATTTAACCTCTCTTGACTTTAGTCCTCTCTAAGAAGTAACATAATTGAGTAATTGCCCTGTGATACCATTCAGTTCTTAATCTGTGATTCTAGATATTTTATGTGTGATGGTCCTTGTGGAACCCAAGAAAACAATATTTACTCAGTCTTCAGTCTGCCCAACACAAAGGACCACAGCCCATGGAGATGGGGTGCCTATGGTTCCTCTGGGAGGAGCTGTCAATGATGATGTGGAGCAGTGGAAAGAGCATTGACATGAGAGTCATAAGTCTTAGTCTCAATTGAGTGACCTCATCCAAGTCATTCTCCTTCTCTCTACCTCAGTTTACTCTTCTGCATAATCAAGGAACTAGACTCACAGATCTTTAAGTTCTCCTGCAGGGCTGACTAGCATTCCAAGTCTCCCTGGAATTCCTCCAGCACCCCACCCCCTTTTCCCTCTAGGCCCGCAGCTATGTGCCCAGAGACACCCTCCCGCCCATTGGCAAGGAAGCCTGTAATTAGCCTGCCACAGCTCATGCTGCCCGAACAAAAGCCTTCATTACAGAGGTACTGGTTATTAGAGGAAAACATCTCTCCTCCCTAATAGCTGGGGAAGAAAACAGTCTGGAGTTACAATACAAGGCTGGCACAGAGGATGGGGAGTTGGGAAGGACCAGGATTCTGAGATGGAGGAGCTCTCTCATGCTAGAGAGTACAGGAGGAGAGATGGCACTCTACAGAAAAGTCCTACTTGGCAGCATGTGACCTAATAGGCACAGGGTATCTCCACCCAAAGGTCCTCCTAAATCCCTTTGAAGGGTACTTCTCTTCTACCATAGCCATTTTTAAAGAGTTCTCTTTAAAAGGCCTGAAGATAACTCTTAACCATGTTGGGAAGATCACAAATGCAGAGACACAAGATAGACCACTAATTAACTTCCTCTGTGATCTTGGCAAAGAGAACAAAGAATGGAGTCAGAGAAATAGGTTCAAATCCAAGTTTTGCCTCTCAGACCTCAGCTTCCTGTTAGGGACTCAGTTTCCTCACATGTAAAATGAGGACAGGGTAGGACTCAATGTCTTTTAAGATCCCTTGAAGCTCTAGAATTATGATCTTTTCTTGTTTTCTGTACCTCAGTTTCCTCACCTGTAAAAATGAATGGGTTGGACTGGGTGAT
The DNA here is from genome assembly GCA_028658325.1 of Potorous gilbertii. Taxonomy (NCBI): domain Eukaryota; kingdom Metazoa; phylum Chordata; class Mammalia; order Diprotodontia; family Potoroidae; genus Potorous; species Potorous gilbertii. Next base: position 56,459,977 of record CM053771.1, on the reverse strand, counting down.
TTCAGATGTGCTTTCCAACTCTACATCTATAATCCTACCATGCTCACTGCCTCAATTTCCTTATGTGTGAAATGAAGGGGCTTAACTAAATGACTTTCAAGGTCCCTTCTACCTCTAGATATGATAATCCTAAGATTTTCTCCATGCCTTAATTTCATTATATTTTAAAAGTTTAATAAATCTGGTTTTCTTTCCTTCATGAAGATCTTGTAACAATCAAATGACATCATCTGTTTTAAAGGGCTATGAAAAATATAAACTGAAAAGCATCCACAGAAGGGAGGAGGAGGAGAGGGAAAGGAGGAAGAGGGGGAGGAGGAAAAGAATGTACAATGACATTCTTTTATTTCTCTCCCCTGTCCTTCCTCCTCCACAGTGGCTGATCACATATCACATGCTCAGCTGTCACATCATGGCTTGAGGTTTACATGTTTAGCTCTTTGGAGACTTTTTATTTATCTCCCTAGCCCTTGGACCAACAACATGACTTGTTGACATCGGAAGGACTGTGATTCCTGAACTAAGACTTCATGAGCACCTCATTGGCCATAGGGTCCCTGTACCTTGAGACTTTAGAGATCACCAAACTGATTGGTCATATAACAGATTAGTAGCAAGGCAGGGATCCCAATCCAGTGTGAATATTCTCTTTCTTTTTTTTGGTGGGAGAAGAGAATCAGATTTATGATTTTGTTGAAGAAAGGAACTCTTGGTAATGGACACCCTCCTAAGATGCAGACCCATACCTGCTCCCCATTGTATTATCTTGTAGAGTTACCTGGAACATTAAAAGGTTAAGTGAATTGTCCAGGGCCATCCAAAGAGTACTTGGCAGATACCCAGGTCTTCCTGATTTTAACTCTCTATCCATTACACCAAGGTACCTCCCCTCTACTATGTTTTTTTTAAAAAATATGTTTTCAGTCAACTAAATAAACACTTACTAAGCTACTGAATGTATAATAGGTGAATCTGAATTCAGTTAGCAAAATATTACCTTTGGTTCAGTGTTGAAAAGGAATGAGATATTCATGGCTCATTCAATTGTCAGCAAGAGGAAGTTTACTTAGCTGGAACACAGAAAGGATATTTAAAAAGGATATGGTAGCACTTAGCTTGTCTTGACAAGACCTCTTTGATTCTATATGGAAACAAGTCTGGTCAGCAGAGCAAGGTATTGTGACTCACACGGCTTTTAGGACATATCTGGGTGAGCCTTCATATGCCTTTAGGTGATCCAAAAGCCACACTGACATGGCCCGTGGCAAAAATGAGGCTGAGTCAAGGGAGGCACAGTTCAAACCTTATCCTGTAGGTCAATCAAGACCTGGATCAGTTTTGTTCCTTTTCATTAAAAAAAAAACTAGTCTAATTCTCTCTCTCTCTCTCTCTCTCTCTCTCTCTCTCGCTCTCTTTCCCTCCCTCCCTCCTTCCCTCTCTCACTCCTTCTCTCTCTGTCTTTCTCTCCCTCCCTCTCTCCCTTCCTCTCTTTCCCTCCCTCCCTTCTTTCCTCCGTCTCTCTCTCTCTCTCTGTCTCTCTCTCCCTCCCTTTCTCTCTCTGGTGTTGAGGGGTGGGGTAAAACCCAGGTAGACAAAGGTTACATCACTGAATGCAATGCTAAGAATAAAAGGACAAAAATGAAAACAAGTTCCTGCCCTAAAGAAATTCACATTCTACTTGGAGGTGCATGCATGTAAATAGAGTTGGGGGAATATAAAACAATTTGAGGCAAGAGAAAGTATCAACACCTGAGCAACAAAGAATGACTTCCTGTTGAAAGGTGTATAAGAACTGAACAGAATTTTCAGAAATGTGTCAGTATAGGATCAATGTTAATATGTGGTATAAATATGGTTCTTCTAAATTTGCAAAGCACTTCGCATCCTTTCTCTCATTGATTCTTTTAGCAATCCTGTGAGATAGGTACTACTAGTATTATAACTGTTCCGCCTTTATTTGCTGAAGAAACAGACTCAGAGAGTTAGGTCTAAGGGTTCATAAGAACATCATGTGAGATCTAAGAAGAGTCTTGGAAACTTTCAAGTCTGATCTCATTACCTTACAGCCTAAGGGAGATGACTTGTTCAGGCTCACACAGCTGGTAAGGGTCTAAAGTGGGATTTAAACCCCAGTCTGTCCTAAACTTCATGTCCCCCTCTTTATTCATAATACTGTGTTGTCTCTCTCATGTCTAGGGTTTTTTAGATAATAGCTATCAGGCAAGATTTTACCCTAGGTCACCCAAATCTAGCCCAATGTTGTTTCCATTACACAGTGCTTCCCCTTTGCACTAAGCAGTCTGTAATTTCAAGGACACTTCCTCAAGTAATTTAGAGCTCAAATCTTCTATACCTTTTGATTATAATCTATTCAACATTCTTCTCCTCCTCCTTCTTCTCTTCATCTCTTCTTTCTTCTCCTCCTCTTTCTTTTCTTTAAAAATCACGGTCTTCCCTTGTTTGTTGTATCAACAAGAAATCACAATATCATAAAACATATGTGGAAAAACTGGGCTTATAACAAGAGAAATGAACATCCATGTGGAACCCTATGCAAGAATTTATAATCCAATGCACAATCACTTGCTTATGAGATTACAGCAAAGAAAGGAGGAAAGACAGCAATCCCCTCCTGAATGGGAAGGGCACAGCAGGAGGAAAAGAATGGTAGTGGTGGGGAAAAGACAATTCCCTCCCAAAGGGAAGGAGAAATCATGAATAAGTAAAATGGCAAAAGTAACTTTCTTTTCCCTTGGGATGCTAGACCATGAAGATGGGATGCTCTGCTTATCTACAAGGGTCCCAGCCATACAGTTTCTCAGTCTGGTGCAGACTAACTGATGACTGTCTTGACTCCAAGAGACTCACAGGGAGCCCAGCTTGGGGTGCAAAAAGAAAATTTTGTAAGCTCAGGGTGATGGCACTTTGTTCTTGACATGTTCAGGCCCTCTTGCATATTCTACTGTATGCAATAGAGTTCACTGGACCCAGAGGGCTCAGTGTTTCTGGAAAATACAGTATTTCAAAAAGACAAATTTAGGGGACCCCTTGACAGTGACCATACAGTGCCTGTGGGAGAGTGCTAATGAACTTTTTGAGCAGAGACAGGCTTTTTGCAGTAGTGCCTTATACAGGATCATTTAAAAGCACACACAATTTATCAAATGAAATCCAGAACCTACCTTGTCATCAAAAGAGTTAAGCAGAGCCTCTTTTCATCATTATTGCTAGATACAGATTCTAGATCAAGATTTCAAGCAACATATTCAGATGCAAGGAGATACCTTACTACTCTTTCACTGTTCCCAATCACTGCTTCATTTTTACCCCATTTTCTCCAGGATCGAGTAAATCAAATAGCTTAAAACTTATTTTGCTTGGGTTGGATTCTTTGGGTCTTGTCCATGGCTCAAGGATCCCAAACTATCTTGCCCAGTTATCAAAACCTCTTCTTTCATTTATTCTTCATTTTATTACCTAATATTTTATCCAAACTTGTACTTATAACCTTTCAAGGGAAAGTCTAATTTGTCCTTCTAATACCCCTGCTTCCTCCATCTTCTCATGCTCTGCCAAAATCATTGGGCTCATGGACTGCCAACCATTACAATCTCCATAAAAAGTCTTGAGATGGTCTTTTCCCCCTCATCTGTTCCTGTGGGTATACAATTTGACTTCTCATTTTAAAAGAAGTTGCCCAGTCTCCCTCTCCATCAGTTTCTTTCTGACTATAATGGTAGAAGCAGTTTCTCTTTCATTGGATCTAAGTCTAAAGCATGCCAGAAGCTTTGGCAGGTCCTATCCTAACAAAAATGCTTTGCATATAGGCTTGGCAATGGGCTGTATCAGCATCACTGTTGTTCAAGAACCACCCTAGAGTTGCCAAGAGGTCTGTTTCCAAAAAGTGAACTACCAGATGATCATTTTTTTTCTGGGCACAGTGGTCCTTAAAGGTTGCTTACTAAGGTATGGACAAGCCATGATTATCCAATCCCCATTACCAAAGGAAGTATCCACATCAACAAAATTAAAGATATTTTGAAGTATAATATAAATGTGTTGTTACTTCAATGAACCTACAATTCCATTGAAGTAAGTATTCCCTTGCATGATTCAGATCATAGCCTCCCAATATTGTTTTCTCCAGTACACTTCATTCTACAGCATTGCCCGGAGAGTTTTTCAAAGAGGGGGTCACTTGATATTCTAGGGCTTTCCTCTGGATCTCTTATGATTAGAGGGGATGGTACAATGGAATTCCATTTATTCCTCACTATTGCCAATTGACAAGGAGGTCCAAGAGTGCATCTGGTAACTCAAGGATTTGCGGAATGCCTTCAAGCAGGTTTGGTGATTTCTGGGCTCAGAGGAGCCATGGATGGACAACTCATGTGATTGAGGTTTTAAGACCATTTCTTTTATCCCTTTTGCTTCTATTATATGAGTAAAAAACTGGATAAAGTGAAATCAGGCTTTTATAATTCTTTCCAGAATGATGCCTCTATCCTGGTCCTTCAGCTCCTATTCTGAAGCCATGCTTTCCTTATAGATGAGAATTGACTACATCTAACCAACCCAAGATGCATCAAGTTACACCCTGTCCATTTTCTCCATCTTCAGGTCATCTTTCCACATTTAACCATGGGAATAGTAATCAAATCAATACTATCATTCCTGGAAAGGTAATATCAGTCAATTGCCTTGGGACTCCCCTTAGTGTCCCCATCATTTCTCAGACCAAAACACACCTCCCTGGCCATCAGTCCCTAGTAAAAGTTATCTTCTCACGGTATGCCCATCAATTCTATAATCTAAATGAGAAGGATAAATAATTTAAAAAACTTAAATTGCACAGATTAACAGAAAAGGAAGTTCAATACTTAAATAACCCCATCTCAGAAAAAGAAATTGAACAAGCCATCAATGAACACCCTAGGAAAATATCTCGAGGGTCAGATGGATTTGCATACGAATTCTATCAAACATTTAAAGAACAATTAATTCCAATACTAAATAAACTATTTGGGAAAACTGGTGGAAAAGAAGTCCTACCAAATTTTTTTATGATACAAATATGGTTCTGATACCTAAACCAGGAAGAGTCAAAACAGAGAAAGAAAATTATAGACCAATTTTTCTAAAGAATATAGATGTAAAATTTTAAATAAGATATTAGTAAAAAGAATACAGCAACTTAACAAGAGAATAACACATTATAATGAGGTAGGATTTACACCAGGAATGCAGGGCTGGTTCAATATTAGGAAAACTATCAACATTTTGATCGTATCAACAACAACAACAAAACTGACAGAAACCACATGATTATCTCAATAGAGATAGAAAAAGTTTTTGATAAAATACAACACCCATTCCTATAGAAAACCCTGGAGAGCATAGGAATAAATGGAACTTTCCATAAAATAATAAGCAGCACCTACCTAAAACCACCAGCAAGCATCATATGGGGATAAGCTAGATGCATTTCCAATAAGATCAGGGGTGAAACAAGGATGTCCATTATTACCACTATTATTCAATATGGTACTAGAAATGTTAGATTTAGCAATAAGAGAAGAAAAAGAAGTAGAAGGAATTAGAATAGGCAAAGAAGAAACTAAGTTATCACTCTTTGCAGATGATATGATGATATATTTAGATAATCCCAGAGAGTCAAGTAAACAACTACTTGAAATAATAAACAACTTTGGCAAAGTTTCAGGTTACAAAATAAACCCAGATAAATCATCTGCATTTCTCTATATTACTAACAAAGCCCAACAGCAAGAGATAGAAAGAGAAATCCCATTTAAAGTGACAGTAGATACTATAAAATATCTGGGAGTCTATCTGCCAAAACAAACCCAAGGACTATATGAACACAATTACAAAACACTTTTCATACAAATAAGGTCAGATCTAAGTAAGTGGGAAAACATCAGTTGCTCATGGGTAGGCCAAGCTAATATAATAAAAATGACAATTCTACCTAAATTAATTTGCTTATTCAATGCCATACCAATCAAACTACCAGATAATTATTTTCTAGAGCTAGAAAAATAATATGAAAATTCACCTGAAAGAACAAAAAGTCCAGAATATTAAGGAAACGAATGAAAAGAAATGCTAGGGAAGGTGGCCTAACCTTACCAGACTTCAAATAGTATTATAAAGCAGCAATCATCAAAATCACTTGGTACTGGCTAAGAAACTGAGGGGTAGGCCTGTGGAATATGTTAGGTACTCAAGAAACAGCAGTAAATGAATATAGCAATCTGTTCTTCGATAAATGAAAGGACCCCAGCTTCTGGGGAAAGAGCTCACTGCTTGACAAAAACTGCTGAGAAAACTGGATAACAGGATGGTGGAAACTGTGCACAGACCAATGCCTGATAAAGTACACAAGAATAAAGTCCACATGGATATATGATCTAGGTATAAAGACTGATGCTATAAAAAAATTAGGGGAGCAAGGAATAGTGTATTTGTTAGATTAACAAAGAATGGAAAAATTTTTTACCAGACAAGAGATAGAGAACATTATGAAATGCAAAATGGATAATTTTGATTACATTAAATTGAAAAGTTTTGCACAAGCAAACCCAGTGCAACCAAGATTAGAAGGAAAAAAGAAATCTGGGAAAGAATTTTTGCAATTTGTGTCTATGATAAAGGCCTCATTTCTAAAATATATAGAGAACTCAGTCAAATTTACAAGAATACAAGTTATTCCCCAATTGATACACGGTCAAAGGATATGAACAAGCAGTTTTCAGAAGAAGAAATTAAAACTATCTATAGTCATATGAAAAAGTGTTCTAAATCACTATTGATTAGAAAGATGCAAATCAAAACAACTCTGAGATACCACATCACACTTATCAGTTGGCTAACATGACAAAACAGGATGATGATAAATATTGGAGAAGCTGTGGGAGAGTTGGAACACTAATTCATTGTTGAATTCATCAGCTGTGAGCTGATCCAACCATTCTGGAGAGCAATTTGGAATTATGCACAAAAATGTGCATATCCTTTGACTCAGCAATATCACTTCTAGGACAGTATCCCAGAGAGATCATAAAAATAGGAAAGGGTGCCACATGTACAAAAATATTGATAACAGCTCTCTTAGTGTTGGCCAAGAAGTGGAAATCAAGGGGATGCTCATCAGTTGGGGAATGGCTGAACAAGTTGTGGTACATGAATGTAATGGAATACTTTTGTGCTATAAGAAATGATAAACAAGACTTCAGAGAGGCCTGGAAAAACTTATATGAACTAATGCTGAGTGAAAGGAGCAGAACCAGGAGAACTTTTTACGCAGCAACAACCACAGTGGGCGAGGAATTTTTCTGAGAGACTTAGTCCTTCACAGCAAAGCAAGGACCTAAAAATTCCCAATGAACTTTTGAGGCAAAATGCCTTCCACATCCAGAGAAAGAACTATGAAATTGAATTGCAGAATGAAGCAGGCCACTTTCTTTTGTGTTATGTTTTGTTTGTTTCTTTTATAGTTTCTCCTATTCATTTAATTTTTCTATTCAACATGACGATGGTGAAATTGTATTTAATAGGAATGTATGTGTAGAACCTATATGAGATTGTACACCATCTTGGGGAGGAAAGGGAAAGGTAGTGGGAAAGAAAGGGGAGGAAAGGGAAAAAATCTAAAATATATGGAAGTGGTTGTAGAAAGCTAAAAACAAACAAATAATTTTTTTAAAAAGACCAAAAAAAAAAAAAAAAAGAACAAGGCGAACATTATACGCAATTACAGCCTCAGTGTCTGAGGACTGTTTCTGATAGACTTTGCCCTTCACAGTAATGCAAGGACCTAAAACATTCCCAAGGACTCTTGAGGCAAAATGCCATCCACATCCAGAGAAAGAACTATGTAATCAAAATGCAGAATGAAGCAGAATAATTTCTCTTGTGCTATGTTTTGTTTTTGGTTTGTTTTTTCTCATGATTTCTCCCATTTATTTTAATTCTTCTATGCAACATGACTAATGTGAAAATGTGTTTAATAAGAATGTATGTATAGAATCCATATAAGATTGCATGTCATCTTGGAGAATGAGGGGAGAGGGAGGAGGAGAAAATTTAAAACTTATAGATATGATTGTTTAAAATCGAAAACAAATAAATTAATTCAATGAAGTTATCTTTTCCATTAGAATGGAAACACCCCAAGGCCAGGGATGTTTCTAGTTTTTTTTTTAATTTTTCTCATTCATACACCACAGTTGACATATAGTAAGTACTTAACAAATACCTTTTGCCTTCATTTATTCATACTATGCTAACATATTTGAATAAAATATAGCACAAAGGGAAGACAGTGTAGTTTGACCATTGAATGGAGTCTAATTGTATAAAGCTATGCAGACCATATCTTTAGATTAATAAAATGAGCACAGCTACTCCAAAAGGGGCAGGACTAAGGGACAGAGGTAACCAGTTCCCTAAGAGCCCTAAAGAGCTTCATTTTTTCCCCGGGTGACCTCTTGTATTTGGTGAGCACATAACTACTATTAGCAATATAGAAGTCAGCAGTCCCCATAAATGCTTAATCATCTTTCAAGAAATCTTGTATGAACTGGGGAGACATCTTTTTAGGGCAGAGATTTTTAAGACTGCTTAAAAAGCATAATTTGTATTTCCATAATGCTTTAAAGACTACAAACAGTACTAACTCCATTTTATATATAAAGAAATGAGGCCCAGAGAGGGGAAGTGGCCTGCCCAATGTTGGTTGCATAGTGAATGTCTAGTTGGACAAGAACCCAAGTCTGGGTCCCTGAATTTTCCCTCTAGTGAATTTTTCACCTTATAATACTGAGTCTCACTGATTAGAGCTCAGACTTCTGCCCAAAGAAAGGGAGTGAGACTAGGTGGTTTCTCAAAGTCACTCACATGCTCCCATTATTCAATATTCTTGGCAGAGTCAGATGGCTTGAGAGAAATGGAAGGAAATATTGAAAGTTGTGCTAAGGACCAACCTTCAGAGGAACAGTAAACCAGGGTTATACCTTTTAATCTGAACTATCCTTGAGTGAGATGAAGCAGAGAAGTAACACATCATACCTCCCAAGTTTCTGGTCCAATTGTCTTAGGAACCACAGTAACACACTGTGGACTCAGCAACTGAGACAACTTCTATTCAGAAAGCCCATAGGATGCCTTCTCTTGGTAATAAGTTGGTACAAGATGTAGAGAAGGGATTATTAGTCTGGTTGTTGACTTTTTAAAATATATTTTGATAATTTTTTTCAATATAATTGGTTTTCTTTGTAATCCTATATGTTTTGCTTTATGCATTTAAAAACATGATTCAGAGAAGAGGTCTACAGGCTTTACCAGATTGCCAGAGGACTATGACACCAAAAAGGTTAAGAATTTCTGGGGTATATAAAGTCAGTCAGTAAGTCTAGCAACAAACATTTATTAATAACCTGCTGTGTGCCAATCACTACTGTGCTAAGTGCTGGGGATGAAAAGAAAAGGAGGGAAAACATACTCTTTCAAGAAGCTCACAGTGTAAAGTAGAAATAAAACACAAAAGCCATATATAGAAGTTATTTACAGAATAAATTGGAAAGAATCAACAATAAATTGAAAAGGACACTAATATTAAATGGAGTTGGGAAGGCATCCCGTGGAATGTGGGATTTTAGGTGGGACTTAAAGGAAGCCAGGAGGGGGAGATGAGAAGGGAGGGACTTCCAAGTATGGGAACAGGTAAGGAAAATGCCCAGAGTTGGGAGATGAAATATCTTGCTGAAAGAATAGAAAAAACCAATGTGACTAGATTCTAGAGTAGGAATGTAGAGCATGTCAGTGCTAAATAATCATTTCTCTGTATGCTAGACTGGGAGTCAGGAGAGACTTGGATTCAAATCCTACCTCTGACACTTTCTAGTTGCTTGTCCAAAGTCAAGTTACTTTATCTCTCTTATCCTCAGTTTCCTTTGCTGCAATATTGGGAATAAAAATATCTATGGTGATTACCTCACAGGTCATTATGAGGAGAAATGAGATAACACTTTCCTAAAAAGCAAAATATAAGGGAAGGGAATGAGCTTTTATATAGTACTTCCTCTGTGCCAGGCACTGTGCTAAATGCTTTACAAATATTATCTCATCTCATCCTCACAACAATCCTGCAATATAAGTCATGCTGTAATAATCTCCATTTCACAATTGAGGAAACTGAGGAAGTAATAGTACCAGCAGTGGCAACAGCAGCAACAATGTTCTTTTTACTATTATGATAGAGGGAGCTGCTTCCCACCTAGAGTTTTATGTATTTGATTAAGACAAATTTTTCTTGATATCTTTCTGTCTTTATATCACCTACATTCTGCCTTCCTTCCACCCATATATCCCTCCATGAGAACCCCAGAGAGGGCTATACCTTACATTGAATAATTTAAAAGAGAAAAGAGGAGAAGAGAAGAGAGAAAAGAGAAGAGGGGAGGAGAGAAGAAGAGAGGAGAAGAGAGGAAAAGAAAAGAGGGGAGAGGAGGAGAGGAGACTTGTTGTTGTTGTTGTTACTGTGTTCTGCCTTTGTTTTCGAAGAAGACCATGACATCAGAGAAATGATGACATGACTTACACTTGACTTTGTTTTGAGTGAGGGAGGGCTGTGCAAAGTCACTAACCTCACTTTCTCCTCCTGAGCCATCTGGGTCCAGTGACCAGATATTCTTCAGGATGACTGGAGATGGCCCAGTATTCACTGGGAGATGTTGGCCTTTTTAGGTTGGGCCTTTTCTCATACTCACTTAGAGGGAGGCAAAAACCATTGTGAGAATAGGACTCTTTAAGAAGTAGTCAGGGAATGGCCTTTCTAATGAGCAAAAGAAAAAAATTACTAAATCAAACTGGGAGAGAAAGAAAAACTGTTACTATGATAATCACTCTAAGCCAGCCATTATATGGAGCTTGGGCAGAAATCTATTGTTGTTAGACCTATGGGCTTCAGAGTGCACTGGGTTTAAGGTTTTTAGAGAAGGAAGGAAGGAAGGAGAGAGGAGGCTAGAGGAGGGGAGAAGAGAGAGGAAGAAAAGAGAGAATACAAAAAAATCAAGAAGAAAAAAATCAATGCATCACAAAAATTTGACATGGTATACAATATTACATATCCACAGATTCCACACCCCCCACATCCCTGCAAAGGAACAGAGAAAGGTATCTTCTTACATTTCTTTCTCTGGGGCCAAAATAGCAACTCACAATTTCACAACTTTTGGTTTCAACAATTCAATTGTTTCTTTTGTTTTTACTTACATTGCTATACTCATTCTGCATGTAGTTTTCCCGACTCTGCTTGCTTCTATTTGCATCAGCTCATGGAAGTCTTCCCATGATTTTCTATATTCATCATGTCAATATGGCATTTACTGCTTGACAACTCCTGGAGAAATACCAGGAGCAGAACAGAGGTCTGTACACAACGTTTGTAGATCTGACCAAGACCTTTGACACTGTTAGTCGTGAGAGCTTATGGAAAATTATGTTGAAATTTGGTTGCCCAGAGAAGTTCATCAGCATTGTATGTTGATTTCACGATGGCATGTTTGCCCAGGTTCTGGATAGTGGACAATGCTCTCATACCATCCCAGTCACCAATGGAGTGAAACAGGGCTATGTGTTTGCTCCCATGCTTTTTAGTATGATGTTTTCTGCTATGTTGTCAAATGCTTTCAAGGAGGATAAACATTGCATTAACTTTGGCTATCGCAATGATGTTAAGTTCTTCAATTTGAACAGGCTACAAACCAAGACCAAAGTGGAGGGAGTGTTGGTGCATGATTTTCTGTTTGCAAATGACTGTGCACTCAATGCAGCCTCTGAAGCTGAGATGCAACAAAGTATGAATCAATTCTCTGTTACCTGTGCTAATTTTAACCTAATAATCAACAGCAAGAAAATACACATCTCCATCAGCCACCACCACATCATCTATATGTGGAATCATCAGTTACAACAAATGGAGAAGCCTTGAATGCTGTGGATAAGTTCACATACCTTGGTAGTGTACTTTCCAGTGATGTACACATTGGTTGATACATGCATTACCAGAGCTAGCTCAGTGTTTGGGAGGCTCTGAAGAAAAGTTTGAGAGAGAGGAAGTATTAGACTGACTACCAAACCGAAGGCTAACAGAGCTGTTGTGCAGACCTCATTGTTGTATGCCCATGAAATATGGACAGTCTGCCAGCATCATGCCAGGAAACTGAATCACTTCCATTTGAATTGTCTTAGGAAGATTCTGAAGATCACCTGACACAATAAGGTACCAGACCCTGAGGTCCTTACTCAAACTAAACTGCTAAGCATTCAAACTATGCTTCAAAAGAGTGCAACTCCAATGAGATGGCCATGCTGTTCGAATGCAAAATGCGTGCTTGCAAAAAGACTATTTTATGGAGAATTCACATGGGGCAGGCAATCACATGGTGGCCAGAAGAAGTCATAAGGACACATTCAGGGTCTCTCTCAAAAACTTTGGATTTGATTATGGGACATGGGAGACACTGGCACAGGACCACTCATCATGGCGTACCCACATTAGAAAAGGTGTGCTCATAGAGCACAAAAGAATTGAAACAGCACAAAGGAAATGTAGGATGCACAAATTTGGAGTAAGCACCCCAAATGTTCACATGGACCATCTGTGCCCAACCTGTGGTAGAGCATTCTGAGCTTGTATTGGTCTGATCAGCCACAGTTGTACACATTGAAACTTCTCTTTATCATGGTGATGTCATTTTGGTCCTTTTTGATAACAAAGGACAACAACAAACCAACAATATTCATCATGCCTTTCATTTCTCAAAGAACAATCACATTCCATGTAGGTACTGGGCAAAGAAAAAGCTGATGTTCTTGGCACTGACTGAGACCACAACCAGGTGTCCTAAGTCCTAGGGTAGGTCTTTTCTCATTTCACCATGGCTTTTCTGCTCTGGCCAACAAGTTTCCTGCCTAAATATAACTGGTAGAGAAAAGATGAGTCTAGACCAGCCTTCCACCCTTGTCACCCCAGATCTGCCACTCAAGGCTACCCCACCCCACTATGTTGCACCCCTGACCTGCCCTTGTACCTGAGAGGGCTCTTTTCATGCCCTCCTGAGATCATAACAAAACTTATTGAGGGGTTCTGTAATGGGGTTATCAGCAACAGGTTGTCTTTACTCTCCTTTCCCCGGCCCCTTTTCTAGAAATTCACACATTCCAAGCTGGAAATGTCAGTTATTATAATAATCCTCCGTATGGACATACTTGGTCAAATCATTCTTTTCAAAAACCTTCAGTGGCTCCCTATTTCCTCCCAAGTAAAATTCAGGTTTCTTTGATTGTCATTCAAGGTTTTCCATCATCTAGCACCACCCTATCCTTCCAGTTTTACTCCTATTTCTCCCTTCTGTGTGATCTGTGCTCCAGGCAAACTTTGTCCTCTAAATCAGTCATTGTACTCTCTCACTTGTAGTCCTTGGCTTCTGCTGTTCCCTCCTTCCTTCCCAATATTTTCTGATTCCTACCCATCATTTAATGCCCATCTCATCATTTCCTTCAGGAATCTCTCCCTGATCAATCAGGATAGTAGTAACCTCTCCGCACTCCCACCTCATCTAGAGCTTTCCTTGTTTTCTTTTAATTTTTTGAGCCTATGATGGTTTGCATTATATTGTGTTTACCTATGTTTGTCATCTTATGCCTCTCAATTGTGAGCTCTGTGAGGATGGGAATCCTATCTTCTCTAAGTTTTCTATCTACTTCCCTGTACCTAGCACAATGCTCTTTACACAGAGAGTGATTAATAGATGTTTGTTGAATGAATGAATAAGTGAAAGGGTTGGATTATGTGACTTCTAATGTCCTTTCTAGATCTGCTCCCTATGATGTCTGCAATCCTGCTCTCCATGTGTCGTGGACTTCCTCAAAGCTGGAGGTGGCCCCTTGAACCTCTACCTTCAGAGCAACATGACCTAAAGATATTTGTAATCCATTAGAGCCATTTTTGGCTCTGGTCTCCATAGAGAAACACTTATGGGATTCATACTTCTCTAGGTAAATCCATGGGACCCATGTCCCATAAGTGTGGTCCCAGCATTCATAACCTTTAGGATATACCTAGGATCTATTGCCTTCCTGAGGATGGAGCAACATTCATTTTCTCCTGGAGAAATTCCAAGGATCTACTCATTTTTAGGGGCATCTTTGGACCTCCATAGGTACTCCATAGGTACTTTATTATATTATACACCTTAGGACAATGAGTTTCTGAACCCCAAATATCTTTACAGGAATATTAATTATGCACCTTAGCACAGTGAGATTCAAATTTTATCTAGTGACTCATCTCCTTGAAAATTATCACACCCTTTTTTTCCTACACTTCTAATAAAACAATCTATGCAGACTGTAGCTAAGGATGGCATATCATGCCCTTAATTAGATTCATCTTAGTGGAAGGTACAAACTCTAGCATGATATTTTCACCTTCTAAGGTGAAAGCAATCTAAGTAATCACAAAGTAACTGAGTTATATTGACTGATAGTAGCAACAAATTTCTCAATTTAGTCTTCCTATGGGCGATTTTCATTTAAACACTGTTCATTGTAAAACATGATATATTTATTTGGGAGATATATGATAAAATATCTGAATATTTTGACCATTGAATGACTGGATGGATGATAAAAGATTCAAGTGCATAATCTTGAGGATACTAACAGAAAAGTGAGACAGTCTTTTCTCTCAGGGAAGTCAAACATTAACTAAGGGAAATGATACATATAATATATGTGGGTGAATTCACAGGGCAGATGGAATGGCCCAGAACTCCTAAGGGTCAAGGTAGATGGTAAGGCCCCAGGGTCCTTAGGATATATTATCAGGTTAGGTGACAACACCCAGGATCTGTAGGATAAAGCTTCTTGTCAAGTGTGGAAAACCTGAGGCCTTGAGACCACATGTGACCCTTAAGGTCTTCAAGTGCTGCTCTTTGACTGAATCCAAAACTTGAGGACCTAGAGGGCCACATCTGATCTTGAGGCCACAAGTTCCCCACCCCTAGCTCTTGGTAAATGGTTATGGTGGAAAGATCTTAAGATGTAATTGCCGCTCAGCAACGGGGTGAAGGAGATTTCCATTCCAGAGAGCCCTGAAAAACCGATCCCAAAGGTCCGTCACGCACCAGACAGGAGCGGCTCCACTGTTCCAGAATTTGTAGGGAGTTCTTTTTATAGATAAGTATGGGCTGTGGGTTCGGAGCTAGCATATGTGAGTCTTTCTACTCCGCCATCTTGGCTCTGCCCCCCAGAAAAAAATCTTTTGGTAAAATACAACACCCATTCCTATTAAAGAGAGCATAGGGAATAAATAGAACTTTCTATAAAATAAGCAGTATATACCAAAAACCTTCAGCAAGCATTGCATGCAATGGGGATAAGCTAGATGCATTTCCAATAAGATCACGGGTGAAACAAGGATGTCCAATATCACTACTATTGTTCAATATGGTACTAGAAATGCTAGCTTTAGTAATAAGAGAAGAAAAAGAAATTGAAGGAATTACAATAGGCAAAGAAGAAACTAAATTATCACTCTTTGCAGATGATATGATGATATACTTAGAGAATCTCAGAGATTAAGTACAAACTACTTGAAATAATAAATAACTTTGGCAAAGTTGAAGGTTATAAAATAAACCCGCACAAATCTTCAAGAGACAGAAAGAGAAATCCCATTTAAAACTACAGTAGACACTATAAAATATTTGGGAGTCCACCTGCCAAAACAAACCCAGGGACTATATGAATACAATTACAAAACACTTTTCATACAAATTAAGTTAAATCTAAGTAAGTGGAAAAGCATTAGTTGCTCATAGGTGGGCTGAACTAATACCTAAATTAACTTACTTATTCAGTGTCACACCAATCACACTATCAGATAATTATTTTCTAGAGTTAGAAAAAATAATATCAAAATTCATCTGGAAGAACAAAAGGTCCAGAATATCAAGGAAACTAATGAAAACAAATGCTAGGGATGGTGGCCTAGCTCTACCAGATATCAAATTGTATTATAAAGCAGCAACCACCAAAATCACTTGGTAAGAAATAGAGGGGTAGATCAGTGGAATAGGTTAGGTACTCAAGACATAATATCAATGAATACAGCAGTCTATTTTTTGATAAACCCAAGGACCCCACCTTCTGGGATAAGAACTCACTGTTCAACAAACTCTGCTGGGCGAAAACTGGGCATAGACAAATGCCTGACACCATACACAAGAATAAAGTCTAAATGGATTAACAAATTAGTGGAGTAAGGAATACTGTATTTATCAGACTTATGAAGAAAAGAAGAATTTTTGACTAAACAAGAGATAGAAAGCATTATGAAGTGCAAAATGGATAATTTTGATTACATTGAACTGAAAAGTGTTGCACAACCAAATGCAGTGCAACCAAGATTAGGAGGGAAAGAATTTTTGCAACTAGTGTCTGTGATAAAGACCTCATTTCTAAAATATGTAGAGAATTGGGGGCGGAGCCATGATGGTGGAGTAGAAAGACTCACATATGCTAGCTCTGAACTCACAGCCCATGGATTTCCTCTAAAAAGAGCTCCCAACAAATTCTGGAACAGTGGAAGCCACACAGCAACACAGGAGATTTCCATTCCAGAGAGCCCTGAAAAACTGACCCCAAAGATCCTTTGCGCACCAGACAGGAGCAGAGCCCTGCCCTGCCCTGGCCATGTGGCACTGAGAGGAGTGAGCACAACCAAGCAGGCTTCAGGGACGGAATCTCCAGGGGCCGCGAAGGTCTCTCCACCTACAGATGCACAGGTCAGTGAAAGAGACATCTGGACAGGCTGAGAGGGGAGCAGTGTGTCTCCATGACTCAGGCCCCCTTGGGAGGCAGGAGCAGAGGCAGCGGGCAGGCAGAGGCTCCCAGAGCAGGCAGGAGCTCAGCAGCAGCTCCATTACAGAAGGTCTCTGCATAAACCCCCTGAGGGAACTGAGCCTGGGTGGCAGCCCTGCCCCCACCTGAGAACCTGATTTAATCTTACCCTGAATAGCATCTGGCCAGCCTCCGAATGCCCTGAGGCTGAGGAGCAGCATTTGAATCTCAGACCCCAAGCACTAGCTGGGTGGACCTAGGCTGGGGGTGGAGAGGACTCTCAGAAGTCAAGTAACTGGCTGGGAAAATGCCCAGAAAAGGGAAAAAAATAAGACCATAGAAGGTTATTTTCATGGGGAACAGATGATTGCGCCATTCCTCTCTGACGAAGAAGACCAATGCTTACCATC